>CM073576.1:72131157-73353241 GCA_037074715.1 Magnolia kwangsiensis
GATCAAAGTTACATGAACCAAAATAATGTATTTTATTATATCTATACTGTTCATCCATTTGTGGAGATCATTTCAGCGCATGAACTAGAAAATAAATCATATCCAAAGCTCAATTGAACTAAACTACAAATAGCAGCAGTTGGATAATGATTGTTACCGTTACAACACATTCTAGGCCACCATAAGGTTTATTTTCTATCCAATCTGTTCATAAGGTCACAAAGACCTGGATGAAGAGGAAAAATAAATACCATATTGATTCAAAACTTATGTTACCTCAAAAGAGTTTCAATGGTAGACGTTCAATCCCCCACTGCTTTTTGCAGTGTAGTCCACTTGATCATTAGATCTGTCTTATTTTTCTGCTCAAGCCTTCCGATGAGCGAGCCAATGGATGGACTGTTTAGATATAACACATACCTCATTATGGGACCCACTGAACTTGCTGACCTTAACACACCAGCTGGATGGGTGGTGTGTGTGGTACATTAGCCAGCTTCCCTGAAAAAATGAGTTAGATCCCAATCTAAGGTAGACCACACCACAGTAAACAGTGGTGATTAAATGCTCATCATTTAAAAAGCTTCATGAGGTCCACTGTAATGTTTATTTGCTATCTAACCTGTTGATTAGGTAACACAGGCCTAGATGAAGGGAAAACACATATCAACTTACTTGATCCAAAACTTTTGTGCTCCCAATAAATTTTGAATGGTAGGCATCCAATCACCACTGTTTCCAGTGGTGTGGTCCACCTGAGATTTGGATCTACCCCGTTTTTTGAGATAATGCTCAAAAATGAACTGCAAAATGGATAGATGGCATGACAAAAACATGTGCATCATTTTGGGGCCCACAGCACTGACCAGTACTGACCTGGTACTGGAGGGCCGGGTCACAACCAAATACGAGTCCGGTTAAAAGAGTTTTGATGCAACGCAGGACTTCGACTGACAGCTTCTGTGCCATAGTGTGCCTGGGTCCCAGTCGATTGAACACGTTTCAAAGATCCGGATTGTTCATTTGTTAAAGTACAATGCGAACAAGCGGCGGACCAACACCAATGTTCGCTTGCTAGTCAGGTAAGCGAAACTTGTACTTGAAAAATGCGATGTTAGAAAAGGAACGGACATGGTGTGGCTCACTTGATGAGTGTGCATTACCCTACATGTTCACCGCACTAGTTACTAATGAATGGCTTAGGTGTTTCCTTTGTCCGACAAATATGCAGAAAAAGAAAGGGATGTTAGTCAGTTCCACGAAGTTGTAGGCCAATAGATTAGACTGGAAGTGATTCCTCACCTGTCCTCTCAGTGACCCAACCGCACGGTTCAGTATAAATTCTCTATGCTCGTATGAAAGGAACGGAGTTGAACGGCCTGTGGACCTATAAAAGGGTCCACCCATAGCCCAGGCCCAAATCACTGATCAACAAACAAGACTGACATGTTCAAAGAATAATTCAAAAACTTTTTGGCTCGACTCAAAACTCATTTGTGTTGTAAAGACGAATCAAGCAAAATATTACCAATCACACATCCAAATCCAAACACAAACAATCTGAATTTTATATGGAAAAACTCTTGCATAAAAATTTTTAAATTTAAAAAAAAAAAAAAAAAAAACTACAACACAAAGCGACAAGTATGCACTATAAAAGCAGAAATTACAAGAGACGGAGTTATCAATTCGAACAAGCCTCAAATCTACCTTACAATCCCAAGTCATACCCTTAAAATCCTTAGAAATAAATTAGAAAGCTTAGAACTCCTCTACTTCTTCATAAATCCCGATTATACCTAATATATATATAATATCTTAAAGTATTACAATCAAAATATAAAACAAATCTTACAATTACACAATTCTGCATGCATGCTCGTTCGATGACGCCTTTGATGGGACTTCAATGGCGTCTACAATATGTCAATGATATCAAACACCTTCGATGACATTAGGTAAAATACCAAAATGTTACAATAACAAAACATGAATTTTTCAAAATTTTTCAATGGCATTGACAACTACTAAATGACATCGAGTGGTCTGTCGATGGCATCAACAAACCTTGTTGTTTACAGATTTAAGACATCAAAAATAATCTTCATCATGTCTTCAATCTTCATTCATCATAACTCATTATCTTCGTCTTTAATTCCGCCTTGCATTATAGCTTCATCATCACTTCATAACTCTATCATTGCTTCTCATGCACACTCCGTCTTCCATTTACACCTTCACCATGCCTAGAGAAGTTACACAGAACTTAAACTTCTCTATGTGAACCACCTTAGTGAGTATATCAGTCGAATTCATACTCGTGTGAATCTTTTCTAGATTCACACCTCATTTTTCAAGCACATATTAAATAAAATGATGACGCACATCAATATGTTTAGTATGTAAGTAATAAATAGAATTTTTAATCAAATTGATCGTGCTTTCACTGTTACAATTAACTAGCATAGCCTCTTGCTAAAGCCCCAACTAATTTATCATCTTCCTTAACCAAACACCTTCTCTGAATGCTTCTGTCACCGCAATATATTCAGCTTCGGTTGTGAAAAAGAGTCAGCACAAGTTGAAGCTTCGACATTCAACTGATTGCTCCACCCACTAATACAAATGACTAACTAAAAGTCAACTTTCTATTATCCACACTACCCGCATAATATCCACATAGCCTATTAGTTTGTCTTCTTATTTATTTATCAAATGATTAGACAGTCTTGTGTACCTTGAATATATCAAAGCATCCATTTCACTGCTTCCCAATGTTGATTGTCGGGGTTAGACATGTATTTGCTAACAAAACCCACTGCATATGAAATATCTAGTCTTATACAGATAATGACATACATTAAGCTGTCAACTGCGTTGAAATAAGGCACATGGGACATGACCTTCTTTTTTCATCTATTTTAGAACATCGTTTAGAAGAAAGCTTAAAATGAGTCGCGTGGGGAACGCTGACTGGCTTTGCCTTGTCCATCCCATACTCTATCAATACCTTCTTAAGGTATTGTGTCTGAGATAACCATAACCTACTTCTTTTCTTATCTTTATGTATATCATTGCCGAGAACTCCCTTTGCAGCTCTTAGATCTTTTGTCTCGAATGTCCCTGATAATTGAGTCTTTAATGTATCGATTTCAGACATGTTATGACTGACGATAAGCATGTCATTAATGTATAAAACCAGGATAATAAATTTCTCATCATTCAATGTCTTGTAATAGACACAATGATTATACTCACTCCTACTAAACTTCTGACGCCATAAAATAATCAAATTTCTTGTACCACTGCCTAGGCGACTGTTTCAGAACGTACAACGACCTCTTCAACCTTTAAACCTTGTTCTTTACTCCTTGTATTTCGAAATCTTCTGATTGCTTTATGTAAATCTGCTCTTTCAATTCCCCATACAGGATGATAGTCTTCACATATATTTGTTGCAACTTGAGATCGTATTTGAAAATTAGCAACAACACGAATTTGATAGCTACTTACTTCACCACAGGTGTGAATATCTTAGTGAAGTCGATACATTCTCTCTAATCAAATCCCTTCGCTACCAAGCTTGCCTTGTCCATATTTTGTTTCTTTTTAAAGATCGACTTACACCCGATTGCTTTACAGCCATCGAGAAGCTCCACCAGCTCCCACACCTCGTCCTTATATGATGAGTCAACTCATCATGTATCGTAGCTTTCCACTTTTCGACAATTATCTCATTAAAAGCCTTATAAAAAGTAAACATGTAACATCCTAAATTTTTACGACTAGAGTTTATACTCGTGCCCGAGAAAACTGAGTGTTAATAATTGAATAAATTGGATGCTTTAAATATCACACCATTTTTTTCATTTAGATCACATCCTGATACATTCATGAAGGTAACATTCACGAGAATAAAATATACTATATTGATTATTTCATCATAGCAAAATAATTCGATAAATAATCAAATGCCCTCTCAATGAAATCTTATTACATTTATCGAGTTCAAAGCAGAAGTATAAAACTAATGCATAAAACTATCTTCTTATTATTTCAATATAACCTTTCATAGGGAGATGGTCCTCTAAGTCTTTAATTTGTACGTCACTTGCATCATTTATACAGTTAGAAAGGGTCAATGCCCTACTCATGGTGATGGTTATCATTTAATATTAACAATAATTCAAGAGATTCATATAAGCAATATAAAGGTTCTGATACTCCTCGTACTCTACTACTACAAGGGATATCAGCATGCGTAAACAACTTACATGAGATGCATGCCTAGCAAAGTGTGTTCGGCTCATCATACATATTGATCATTACAATGTGGAATATGATTCATATAAAACTCGGATCACCCCACATTCTCATACTACAAAGATTCACCGACATGTCCAACGCTACCATGGATTTACGTGAATACCTCAAGGTGACACAACACATGAGTCGAATGAATTACCTGACACGATTTGTTCATGGAGCGACTATTTGGATATCTAATCCTAGAAGTGATGTAACACACATTGCGAATTACTTACATTGATTTGTGCACCACTATTGAAAATTCATGGAATTACGTGTCAATCAAGAGGGCCTCTACCCAGAGCACATTACATTCATAATAAAATATTCGAATCACTAGTTGTAATACCTCTTAACACATCACTTGCACTTATCGATAATATAACTGAATCACAGGGGTTCTGAAATATCAAGACATGTGCCCAAGCCTTATATATATATATATATATATATATATATATATATATATATATAGAGAGAGAGAGAGAGAGAGAGAGAGAGAGAGAGCAAAAGGCTAATAAAATAAAGAGGAGAGTAGCAATGACTAACTTAACAAGATGAGAGTGGCAATGGCCAACTCAATAAAGAGGAGAGTAGCAATGGCTAACTCAACAAATAAGAGAGTGACAATGGTTAACTCAATAAATAGGAGAGTGACAATGGCCAACTCAATAAAGAGAAGAGTAGCAAGGGCTAACTCAATAAGTTGGTAAAGGCAAGGGCAATGTTTAAATCCATAGCCTCACATAAATTCATAAAGATCACGCATAATTAATATCATATCAAAACTCTCAAAGGATAAATAATTGATCATGGTAAATTAAACAATTATAGAGAATATTACAGTGTCATGAAAGCTTGTAAATGGTAGGATAATAATATCTTAAATCAAGTAAGCTTAAAGAAAAAACCCTCACCTTGGTCGCCTGGATGTCTTTTAAGGTTTAACGTTCTGGTAGCTTTTAGAATATTCACTACACCAAAATCATGTAACTGGTACACCCAGGAGTTTAGTTCAGAAATGACTCTAAGCCATTTCTGATTTGAAACGCTAACAAACTGTACTCGACTAGGTGTTGTTATACACTGTTGTTTCCATTATTTTGTTGGTGTGTTCTAATTGAGTGCTTTATGTTCTTATTTATTATTATTATGCTTTATTGTTTTATTTTGAAACAGATGGACGAAATGGATTCTATTAGTAATCTCTAAGTGGACCCCACAGGGCCCGAGAGCCACATTACTGTAAATTACCACAGACTACCGAATATTTTCTTCATTTCCTTACCCCAAAATGCCCTAAATCCTTCATTTCCTTACGTCATCGCCGTTTGCGGCTCCCTCTCCCTCTCCCTCTCTCGATCTCCCTCTCCCTCTCCCAATATCCCTTGATCTCCCTCTCAATCTCCCTCTCCCGATCTCAACCCTCTCTCTCAATCTCCCTCTCCCGATCTCAACCCTCTCTCTCGATCTCCCTCTCCTAATCTCAACCCTCTCTCTCGATTTCCCTCCCACTCTCCCTCCCTCTCCCTTGATCTTCCTCTCCCTCTTTCGATCTCGACCCTCTCTCCCTCTCCCTCGATCTCACTCTCACTCTCCCTCTCCCTCCCTCTCTCGATCTCCCTCTCCCTGCATTTCCTCTCGTATGAAAGATGCAGTCGTGCATTTAAATCAGTGGAAGAAGGTATTGTGACGTCTACTTACTCCATGAAATTGAAATGACATCTTCTAGAATCTCTCATCATGAATGGGCATGTTATAATCTTCCAATAGATATTTGTTTTGGTGCCCAATGATACAAATGAATTGTACCAATAAACTTCCGATTCACCTGTTAAAAGCCCATGTTGAAGGAGTTAAGTATTTATAAATGTTTATTAACATGTAGTTTTGCATTTTGTGGGGTTTTCAAACTATTTTTATCCAATCTAGAAATCTACTCGAGTTAGAAAAAAGTAACTAAAAGGATAACGAGTAATACATATCTGCCATTAGCTTGGCAATTATTTTTGAATTAGAGGTTGTTGGTTCGAACTCTACCTGATAGAGTTGTTTTTGTTTTTAAAAGAAATCAAATTAACACCTTAGTTGACTGAGATTTCCCAACTTCTCTCAACTGGGACTCTCTGGTCTAGTTTGGGTTTCAAACACTGCATTAAACTGGAATTTTTTTAAAAAAAAATTTATTTATTGTTCCATTACCAATACATACTGTAGACTGTAGTAGTTAATTTGCCACAACAAGGAGAATGTGGACTTGGAATTAGTAAAAGAAAAATGAAGTGGTAGACTGGGATGATAGTTTAGACCTCGAGCATGTTAATTTAAACTGCAACCCTGCTGGCTGTTGTGACTAACAGATGAGGCAGGCATGATACTTTTCTTCAATCATGTCTCGGGAGAGGTAGGAAATTTAGTTGTGATCCTCTTAGACAATCATGGTGCATGTGGTTGTCATCTAAATTGCAAATTGATGGGAATTTTTGTCTTAAAAGATGGCTATTTGTTTCATCTGACACTTGGATTGGTGCAAGTTTTTTGAAATTGCATTATCGAAGGTCCCATTTTTCAGCCTTATGTGCACCAAATCAGAGATAAAATAATAGAGACCTCACCGTTCTCTTAGAATTTTTCTACAAAGGCCTTTAGATATATCAATTCCTGGTTGAACATCAAATTGAGTCCAATTTTCGGGTTTTTGAACTATGATTGATTGTACTATGTTAGATTGTATCATGTTGTTGTTTGATAGATTTTGACTCTAAATTTGTATTTTTCAAAGAAATCAGCAGTAGAGAATGCAAGACAAAGTCAGCATTGACCCATGGTAGTCCATGTTCAATTCTCTCTACCTTGTTAGGCATCTGTATACTTGGGTTTATTTTCATGGTTTAACTATGAATGATCTAAAGAAATTTACACAACTAGATTCACTTCCTACTCTGTCTTCGTGGATTGTGTCAGATTCACTTCCTACTGAGTGCCTAATAATTACACTTTTCCATCCTCAAGAAACTAGTAGAGTATTTTGAGAGGAGTATGAGATTTACACTTTCCCTTTTTAGAAAGAAAGAAAGAAAAAAACCTACCTTGAATGTGTACTTAGTGAAGTTTGGCTGTGGCAGATTGTTTCTTCTTGTAATTCTTAGTTATTGATTATATTCTCGTCTGTATATAGTATTATATGTATGAAACAATAAGGATCTGCTCATGCTCTGACAGGATTGTATTAAAACCAGCTTCATGTTCAGCCAAACATGCCCAAGCACATGTACATACAATTAGATAAAACCCTTCATCTTTCCATCACAAAAAAAAAAATGCAAGTTATTCTTACCATGCCTCGAGAACATTCCAAAAGTATGCAGAGCAAGCAAATGAAATTCTTGGAAACTATTCTTTAGTGCATCAACATGATGATTGGCACTGGCTTTGTAGTTACTCTTTGTTCATGCTTGTGTCAGAATGAAGTACCCTGAAACTTCATTTTTCTTTGGTTAGACAGTTCACCACAATACTTACCAGTTACCACAAAGATCCTTATGCAAAGGAGTTTGGCATCAAAATCAGTGAGAAACTTGCTTCGGTTGAAGCATGCATTTTACCTACACTTGGGTAAGTAAATTGGTATTTTTTTTTAACAAATGCGGGATTTGTTTAATTGACTAGCTAGTTTAACTACAGGAACTCCCTCCTTTGAGTGCTTTTTAAATTTTTGCCATTACTTCTGGTTGGTTTTGTTGCTGCGATTAAAAGAAAAGAAAAGAAAAAAAAATACAGCCTTGTCCTAGTTTCTGTTCATGTCTGAAATATGTTGCCTTTGCTTCCATAGAAATGGTTTTTCCTTTGGGTGCAGGTTATTATCTGGTTTTCCTTTTTCAACATTCTCTATTTTAATGACCTTCTGTGAAATCATGTGCTTCAATAATCTGGCTGTTGTATTTTGATGTTACTCTCTTGATATCTCTTTTTTCCCGTATGATAATCACATACAATGGCATTTCATTTCAAGAGAACTGTGTGTCAGGCATGGTTACTGTGCATGCGTTGTTGCTTAATTGGGGAAAACCCAAATTAGGCAATGCACAGATTTGTTCATTAGCATGGTAAGTTACAAAGAAACTGCCATTTTTTCCCTCCACTCGTTGGATTGTAAATACAGTTTCATGTCTTTTGGCTTCTTTTTAGCTTATTATAATTGTTGCATTTACCTCTATTCCAAAAACAGCTGAATGCTATTTGAATTTCATTATTTGGAAAACTCTAACATACCTCATGTACGTGCCTACCGGGTAATGACTCAACATGGGGAAACGGCTTACCTTGCAAGAAACCCATACCGTCCATCAGGTACATCTCCCTTTGTTTGGCCTTTTATCCCAAAATTCAGGATGATTCAACACTCAGGTGGGTCAACCCATAAATTATACCTAAAAACATCTATTGGTATGGTCGACCTGAGTTGTGGAATATTGTGATTTTTGGATAATTATTTCAAGCTAATGAGGCACATCAGGTGGATGGATTGGATGGCATTCAAACACCACAGTGGGACCTACACAAAACTAATGGTGGGTGTCCCACCCATCCCAACATTTTCTTAGTGTGTGGCCTACCTCTACCTAAGTTGTGTCTGGTCATGATTTTTGGGCCGCAAGGTGAACATGATGCAGAGTACCTGATGGATGGATGGGGTGGATCTCACGAAAGTTCCTCCTGCATGGCTCTTGGTCCACGAGGTTCCAAGGACGAGGTTTGCTAGCTAGTCATTTCTTTTGGGGTGAGAAGATGTGATGTTTCGATGCAGAAATATGTGTTTTGATGCTGAAAAGCATCCCCCCCCCCCAATTATCAGCCTTTGTATTTTTTTCCCCTTTTATCTGTCTTCTGTTTTTCTTCTTTCAATTTCTTTACCAACATATTGAGAATCTGTGAATTGAGATTTGAGTTGCCATTTTAAAAAAATTATTATTATTATTTTTTACATTGCTGGGATGAAGTTGTTCTGGATCATTTCTAGTCTAACTTTTGAGTCTTGAACTTTACTAGAAGGTGCTAGTTTGTGATCTGATCTTTAGAATCTGGTCACCATGTGTCTGTTGGCACATGTCTCTCCACCTTGTATCGACTTGCATGCAGATGATGTAGAGATGGTGATGCATTTGGAAAGAATGCAACGTGGGGATCCTCCCCCTTCTAATGTGATTACAGATTTGAATCCTTACATAGTTGTAACCAATAATTTTCCTGGTAAGGGTTGCCTTTGTCTCATATTTAATGCATTATTAACTCCATTTGTTTAGTATGCTATTCCTCCACAGTTCTTTGTTGTCAAGTTGTTTTTAACTCCCAAATTTACCCTGTTATTAGTCATGGTGTAACATCCTGAAAATCAGGGGTCGAGTAAAAATCCAATTCCCGAGTTCCAAAATGTTATTTATGCAACATAGATAATATTAGATGCATGTTGTCAGTAAACAGGCATTAAACAAGATTAAGATTAAGCCAAAACAACATATCATACTCCAGAGACAGTTAAATTAACAAGCGGAAGACTGTGATAGTATGTATAACATATATAAACTGTTGTATGTCTCCAGAGTGTGAACATGTTACCAGGTTATATACATACATGTATACTTCAAAAGTAAACAAAAAGAATATACATGAGTGCTCTAAAAATATAAAATGACAAGTGTCAAGGCATCTAATCAACCTCCCTATAATCCCGTCAATCAGAACACGCATAAAGGAGGGATCCTCCTTATCATCATCAAGTCCAGCTCCGCTTCTCAAGCAGCGCCATCATCTGCAACCAAAATAGGGACTGGTGGGTGTCCGAAAACACCATCTCGTAACGTGGGAGTGAGTGATCAACTCAGTGGAATAATAGAGCAGAGATTAGCATGTTATCAAATCAATCATGCGATAATAGTAAAGCAATAAATCAAACATTCCTAAATACTGTTGTTAATACAATATGACATGACATGATGGATGCCCTCACCGACGATCTCCCTCATACGGCACCATCTTACGCCCGCGGCATGCTTTCTTCCCACAGTGCTCTACATCTTCCAGGCACATGCAATGTGATGTAGATATGATTACCAAGTAGTTATTAGTCCTTTTCATACAGCAGGATTGGAAAACTAAGGTACCTTCCTTATATCAATCCCAACACAGATCCTGTCTAGGATCGTCACTCCTAGTAATCTCATACGATGTTATATTTGTAGGTCGCTGCAAGGGCTGCCAGGGCTGTTGCTCGCACTCGTTGCACCGTTCCCCCATCACCTTATCAATACAGGCCAAATTATCCTTAAGACTGCATCAGGACTCGTCGCCCCCATGCGGTGTCAGGATAAACTCAAGGTCACTACAAAGGGCTCGTCACCTGATCAGTGTAGGCCGACAGCAAGAATATAGTATCCCATACCACCATAATCTACTCAGAGTAGGGTGCTCACTGGTCACTAAGGGAAGGTTTGTGGCTCCAGCGTAGGCCGACAGCTCGACCACGGTGTCCCATACCACCATGCCCGGCTCATGAGTCTTTATGAATCAAGGTACCATGGTTAACAGGGTTTCCAATGGTAAGTTCAGTACCCTAGGTTCAAACAGTTGTGATTCATACAGGGTGAACAATCAACGGCCAGTCGGGTTACTTGACGGGCTCGACTAGCACGAGCGCATCTCAAGCTGAGCCATATGAAGTGCATAAAACACTTCGTGTGGCCTAATCACTGCCGCCAACCTAAAACATGACTCGCGTTCATCGACGCGTCCTCCGTAGCAAATATAAGCAAACCACGAACTTACTCTGTTACCGACTGCCTGGACTAGGTATAGTCCCAAACATTTGTGAATCCACTTCTTCAATCATATAAGAGTAATGGAAATGCATTACAACAATGTGAGCATGTTAACACATATTATGACATACAACTTAAGTAAATCATCTAACACATGCATCTCATACATATAATGAAATCATACATATAGCCACCATGAAGGAAATCATTTACATCAGCATATTATTTGAGAATTCAATCTCAAATAAATTCACAACACCATTTAATTCAATACATACTAATACAAACATTTATACAAACACTTAGTCTACACACTTAAGTTTACATAGTGTATGTCGATTCAAAGTGCGCATTTGGGCGAATCTCTTCGCCAAACTGATTATGCACACATTCCTAATATCCTAAGGCGATAAAAATCCATGTCAATCATATCAAAAAAATATGGATGCAAACAGTATTTCCTACAAATGACTAAAATGCCCTAAATCTCATATTTTTTGTCTGCTTACGAAACAGGAAACGGACAGCATGTTGTACATGTCAAACGGCATTACCGTCGATAATCTATTATTAAACGACATTGAAAGCGTTGAAAACAGCCAATCAAAGCGTCTAAAATCTGCACCTTTCACTTTAAATGTGTATCGTTCCAAACGGAGCGTATACGCTTCGTCTACGGCGATCAGGCGACCTAATACACACGTACATCAGCTACTTTGCTATTTGAATTGAAGAAATCCCCAAATTAGCAAGTGGTTAGGGTTTTTCTTACCTAGAATTGCGTTGGAATCGCCAGGAAAGTGATTGGAGTGCGCTGCTTTAGCACGTGTAGTAGTAGCAGTAAGTGGCAAGAAGATCTCTCCCACACTCTCTCACAAACTCTCACTTTTTCTCTCTCTCAATCTAGGGTTTTAACCAAATTCGGATGGGAGAGAAATGAGAGGGTTTAAGGCCCTTATATAGCCCAAAACCTTTCCAAAATAGACTTGGGAACAAGGTTTACTTGGGTTATAACCAAATCGGGGCTGTTCTGGTCCAAAAGAGCATTTCTGGAGGTCCCCTGGCCGAACGCGGTCGAACTTAAGCTCATGCATACTGGATCTAGCACACATCAAGTTTTCAGACTGGAAGAGTTCGCAGATCGCACGTGGTGGTCCAATTTCAGTTCAGCGGTCATCGCACCTAGATCAGGTCTACAAGTCTCATGATATGAAAGAGAAATTTTTCCTGATCCAAGGGTGTAATTTGGCTGAATTTTGACGGTCAGAACACTTAATAATAACGCGTCAAGTCACGTGCCAGATTTGAATTAAAATTTCTAAATCTAACCTTATTCTCACTCTCTTTACTCCAGGCTCAATGAAATAGCCTCTGAACGTCGGTCGACTTTGATTTTCGAAACGGTTGTCAAGTCCAGCTAAGTGGTCATAACAGTCTAAGATTGTAGGTATCGAACTTTCAACACGCGGTCTAGATCCAATACAAAATTTCAAAGAGTTCCTGAGAGTAAACGGGTTTAGAGTTTGATCCAAGGTTTTAGGATATTATAGCATCATTGGTTCTACAAGTTTTGGATCTTGTAGAATGTATTTAAAGCAATCAGGGACAATTTCACAGCTACTCCAGCGTAGCGCTAGCTAACTTATGCTTAGTTTCTAAAGGAATTAATCCTAAGTGATTTCTTTGGCTATGGAATTGGGTTCTGAGCGGTTATTAATGTGTTTTGGTTGAACCATTGCCTAAGGATGTCTAACCCCAGGTTGGCAAAAATCTGGGGTGTTACACATGGGGTGGGGCGTAAACTTCTGAAAAATGGGTGTGTGGCCCTTCAAACAGGGTTATTTTCTTCTATTAATATTTTGCTTGGTTAAACATCAATTTACAGGAATTTCAGTAGTCCATTTCAAGACGGCATCAAACCAGCAATGTGAGCAGATATCTCCCTTCGTCGACATGCTCTGTGTTAGATACCCATCTGTGAATTTTTATAAGGTAATCTCACAACACAGCCCACCCATTCCTTTTATGTTCTTGCAATCCAAGGTATTGAATTGGATAATTGAGCTGTTTTCATTCTTTATTTTCTTTATGCCTACGAATTTGATTACTGAGGATGTGGGGTTGGATTTTTGTTTATTCGAACACGGGCCTTTTGAGAGTATATAATCTTTGTTTGTTCAATAGATTCAATTACTTTCAATTTCGATTGTATATTTACATACTCGATTTTCTTATTAATAGTCAAACTAATAATACTATCTTGTTGTTGGCTTTCCACAGGGAGAGCTGGATGAAAAGGCAAAAATCATACATGAGGATTTGACCAATCATGTATGTACCTTGATTCCCTTTGAGAAACTGTGACAATTATGTCTCTTCATTTCTCATTAGGTGCAAAATTTTGGTTTCATGGATTGAAGCAAGCCACAGTAGGGTTGAATTTTCTCATGTTAAGATAGTAAATTTCATTGATCAATAGCCTTACTTCAAATGTTTGATTAGGAAGTAATCTTCTTATGCCATTCAAAAATTAAAAATAGAAATAAAAGATGCAATGGGTTATTCTTTTGTAGGAATGTTCTTTGTCGAGTTGCCTATTTAAAGCTGATGATTTGTTTTCCTATTGGATTAGATCTATACTCTCAAGTTAACTTATCAATCTCCACAAAAGTGTAGGTATCATCAACAATATCTTTTTCACACACAAACGAGAGAGAAAAAAAAAAAAAAAAAAGCAAAACCACCTTCTAAATTGAGACAAGATTGTTTTGTTTTGTTTTTTTTTTTTTTTAATGTTTTTTCTAAATGTTTTTTTTTTTTTTTTTGTTTTTTAGTAACTTCTTTTGATTGGTTTGTTTGCAGCTATTTTGACAGTTATGGGATTATATGGGACATAATGCCAGCCCTTTTGTGCCTACTCAAGAGGACTGAAATTAATGGCTTAGAGTACTCGATGTTGCAACTAATGTAACAAGGACATTCTACCTAGTTGCGTATACTTTGTATGCTAGTTAATGCCTAATGCATTTTCATTGATATTAATGCCCTTCTATATTTTGCAATTTGGGTTATCGGGTTCTTTGCCTTAGGGCATTGCAAAATCAACATCTGACATGCAGCTGAAGCTTCTGTGGGAGAACTTAAGGTTAAAAGTAACTATTTTGTCCCACTTATTATTCTTTTGAATGTTGTAGACTAGTTGTTGCAGGTGACCAACTCCTTGCTGTTTGAAATTGCTTATTGGGTTATGTTGTAGAGATTCTCAATCTAAGATTCTGCAAATCTTGAAGTGGTTGTAGCAATGGGGTTTTCCCAATAGTCCATCCATGCAGTGGCCCACAAGATCTACATCCCTGGTCACCATACGACTAGTTGTTATTTATAGCGTGATCAGATTTCTGCAACTTGCATTGAAATAATAGTAATCGAAATCAATGATGGTGTGGCATTACTATATTTGCATTGATATGAATGTCTATTGTGCTGAATGCTACTGTTGATCTTATCAAATGGAGTTTGCTTGATTTGTCGGGTGGGTTTAACACAGAGGAAAGTGTGTCTGCCTCCCATATGACTGGTTGTAGGTGATTTGTTGGCTTACAATATCAGGAACTGATGTAATGCACTGAAAATCTCTTAGATTTAGTTGATTGAGAATTGTTGTATTTTCTTAATTTGTCTTATTATGGATTCATGTGTTTTTGATGTCTTGCAATATCGTACAGAATCAACAAAAGCTCATCACAGGCAAGATCCTATATTCAGCAGGGTGACCTCTGACAAGGTAATTCGTATCTAGTCTTGTTATGGATTCATGTGTTTTTAACGTATTAGATGTTGACCGGGGATATCGTATCGGGTGAATTGATTTCCTAGGAGTGTAATTACAAGTAGTTCTAAAACTGGCTGACTCAAACCAAAACTCGACAGGTCCAGAAAGAGCTGACGGAAACAGAAATGCATGATAGGGCTGTGAATATATGCTAAAATCTAGAGATCTTCTTCTTCTTCCTCTATTACGGGAATCTTGAATTCCCTAGGTTCTGGTGAGGCAAAGAAGAACTGTGGACTACAAGTCCAAAAGGAGCTGACAGAAGCAGAAATGCATGATAGGGCTGTGGATATATGCAAATGGGTGAGGTCCAGTCATTCAGTTGGGCCCCACAAGGGCTAGAAATCAATGGTAGGATCGAGTCATTTGAATGCAGAGTCAAATTTCAGTTGAGAATGAATGGTCTATTTAAGCGTGTTCTTTTTTTTTTTTTTTTTTTTTTTTTAAGGTTGTGTAAGAAATTATTCTTTCTTTGCTCATGAAATTCCTTCTTTGCTCATAATAATTGGCTTGTTCCAATAATGGTTGTGGTCCATTCATCAGGTGTGCCCCCAGCATGTTCTGTTCGATGATGTTGCTCCCTGATGCATGGACAGGGCAGTCCTATTTCAAAGAATGTGGAAACAACTTCAAAATTCAGATGAGATTCTAAAGTAGTTCTGTATTCTTTATTTGTTCATAAAATTCAACCAGAAATTACTTGGTTATATGCCTAGATCCAATAACGGGGCTGGTTCATTCATCAGGTGGACTACACAAGGATGTTTTTGCCACCTGATGAGTGGAGCTGGTCCTGTTTCTCAATGGTGGAAAGCAGCTTTAGTTTCTGTTTGTATTAGTAATGGGGCTGAGCCTGTGGAGCTGGTCCTGTTTCAATGAAGGTGGAAACAGCTTTAGTTTCTGTTTGTATTAGTAATGGGTTTAAAACTGTTGACAACATTACTCAGGGTTTAAAACCGTTTTTAAAATTTCATTCCTAAAATTTGACCATTGGCACTAGAACGGTTTAAAACTCTTCCTAGAAATGGTACCCAAAACGGTTTTGAATTATTCCTGATTTTCTGTGACGCCTCATTTATAAACGGTATTAAACCGTTCCTGAAGCATTTAGGAACGGTTTAAAACCGTTCCTAAATGATGATTTTGGTGTAGTGATTGATTCACCTGTTTTAATTTCGACTAAATGAGTTTAGAGTTTTCTAAGTTGAACCATGGATAACCCAAGTTATTTGGGACTCAGGTGATCTTCTACTAAGTTGACTCGGTTCGACCATGGTGGAGTTCTCCATTACTATAAGTAAAAGAAGTTCAAATGAGAGTTATTTAGGGAAAAGACGAGGGAAGGTTCTCACCAACTGACAAGTTCGACTGACCTGAATTACGGTTGGCGTCCGATGGAACTCGACATACGAAACTTGTTCTTTCTTTCCTTCTTTCTTTTTTCTCCTTCTCTTTCTCTCTCTTTCCTTCTCTTTTCTTTTCTTTTCCTTTCCTTTCTTTTTCCTTTCTTTTCTTTTCTTTTCTTTCTTCCTCTCGTTTTCTTCCTTTCTTTTCTTCTCCATTTTTTCCTTTTCTTTCTTTCTTTCTTTTTCTTTCCTTCTTCTCTTGCTGGATCCTTCTCTCTCTCTCTCTCTCTCTCTCTCTCTCTCTCTCTCTCTCTCTCATTTCTTTCCTCCTCTCTTTCTTTCTTTCTCTTCTCAGTTGGATGCAGGTCGTTTATAGGCGCTAAGGTTTCTAGACCCTTCTTACGTAGCTCCCGTTACGCAGTGGAAATACACCAGATGGGTTACGAAGCCTCTGACGTGCATAGTGAAAGGAGAGGAATGTCCTTGTGTTCCCTCCTCTCGTCAACGTGGAGGGGGTCAGATTCCTCCTTGGAGAGGTTTGGATGGTCTGGATTGGAGTTGTGATCCAGAGGTGGGCCACCTAATGTGCCGAGATGCCCAGTTCGTTCCGGGTTTCCTGTTGTTCACATTTGTTGTGGATACATCAGTCTTGCGTTAATGGTGGGGTCCACAATTACAAATGTCTGGGAAATCCACTCCTTCCATTAGCTTCGTTGAGAAATCCTAGCTTAGGAGGAGGTGCTTTGATTTTTGTTTCAGCGTGGCCCATCAAGTTAATCTCGCTATGACGATACGAACATCTAAGAGGGTGGGGACGATCTCTGATGCATTCCTGGCGAGTGCTTGCTAGTTTTTTATCGGTTTTGTTCCATTCACAAGATGGACGGCTTGGATATTCCAGTGCAGTCATGATAGTGGTCCTAATGGGCTACAACATCCTTTAAATGGACGTTGTGTCACACCCTAAACTCAGAAATCGAGCTCACAAAATTCTCGATCACCGAATCTGGTGCCGATAGCCTCCGTAGTACCCCATTCTCGGATCTTAGTGTGCATACACCAGGTTCCGATCCTATGATCTACAAGGAGGATTTTTAACATTAATTTGTCTCATAAGAAGCATAACCACAAGTATACCCAAATCACAAAGGAAACATCATTATCACATATCTACTAATATAAACATTTGAATACAGTGCTGAAAGGAAAATACATATATAAAAAATCAAAGTTCTAGAAGACAGCTCCATGCTCCAAGCTCAACTCTGCATAAGCTTATAAAAAGCTTAGAGGGTGGTATAAGTGTGTGCACAAGGTAAATATCAAGTATTCAATACAATGTCAAAAATATTGATAAGATCATAAATCATATGATATCAGAATAAGCAGAAATGCTGACCAGTCCATGAGTCGTACAATATCAGAGTATGCAATACAGATCAACTATGCAAAGAAGGAGTGTAGAGAGCCAAATATCAGATCCCGAGAGTATAATGTAATATGTAAATCCTGCTAAGTCCATCTAGGCCATATAAGTGCAGAAACATAGTAACCCAAAATGTCATATGCCTGCGGATGTAATGCAATATGCGATGCAAATGAAATGACCAAGTTGGAGTGTGAAGTCGGGATGATAGTACATAGTATCGCAAGCTATATGGTCCATCACAAGGGACTTCTATCCAAACTAGTCTCATACCTGAATTTGGATAGTCAGACTCAACGTGGTAGACTCCTAATCTCAAGTTAGTCGCACACACTAATCAAAATCGTGGCCATTGCGAAGGTATACGTAACAAATAGTTGCGCACTACCAACCCAAGTGGATAGTGAATGAATAAATGAATGAGTGAATATGCAACTCCTACTCAATAAGTCTACATATCAGTACCGTACATCTATGAGATCATCACCGAGGTATAGTACACTCTACATGTAATCGCCGCCCACTAACGCGGGACCATGCAAGTGGAAGAGACCTCACTATCCGCTGGCTAGTAATCAGCCAAATTTACTCAGCACGTTGATAGCAAACCCATTCATAAGCTGGTCAAACTCAGCCTAGCTATGCCCCCTACCCTTGGGCGGGTAAGGCCACACCCCCTCCTAACCGACCATGACACATTGGGCACTCGGGCGCTCATGTATCCACTCGGTCTAGACATTGGCGTGTCCTCTAGTACCAAGAGGATTTAGAGATTTTCACCTAGGCGGCCTAATCTAAAATAGATTTTCGATGTCCCATCTAGTCATCCACGATATGCCTGTGGAGGCTATGGCCCTGATGTCGCTAGGGCATACAGTAATCACAACATACAATGCAAGATGCATGAGTCATACAATCCAATCATGCATCAATCTTGCGCATTTCGTGCACTCATGTGAGATAATATCTACCTATCAGGGAGTCTCATAACCACTTACCCAATGACATATGCAATAGTCAATCACATCTCATAACGAACATGCAGATGATGCGTATGGACAAGTATCATGATGCTATGCTATCACATATTCATAATCGATATCAATAATTGGCATAGACAATTAGCCTCGATAATCGGCCTCGACAATGTGGATATTTAACCAACATTGCCCCTAAGGAATGGCCCACATAGAGCCTAACATATAGTGGACCTATGACCTCACACAAGGGCCTAATATACAACACCATGAGCCTCACTCAAGAGCTTAATACAGATAATAATGTGCATCTCACATGAGTCTAATATACATCACAATGGGCTCCATCGCCTGGCCCTCAAATGCACATAATGAGCCTCATCACATAGACCTCATATTCATCACATTAGGCCTTAAACACGGGATGAATACACATCACAACGGGCCTCAAATATGGGCTGCATATACATCACATTGGGCCTCAAACACGGGCCGAATGTACATCATAATGGGACTCAATAACGGGTTGCATATACATCACATTGGGCCTTGACAATCAACCTCGATATCTGACTTCGATAATTGGCCTTGACAATCGGAATCAGCCTTGATAATTGACCTCGACAATCGACCTATACAATCGGCCTCAACAATCGGAATCAACCTCGACAATCAGAATTAGCCTCGACAATCGAAATCGGCCTCGACAATCAAAATTGGCTTCAACAATCAAAATCTGCTTTGATAATTAGAATTAGCCTCAATAATCAGAATCGGCCTCAATAATCAGAATCGGCCTTGACAATCGAAATCAGCCTCAATAATTGGAATCGGCCTTGACAATCAGAATTGGCCTCAATAATTGAAATCGACTTTGACAATCAGAATTAGCCTCGACAATTGAAATTGGCCTCAATAATCAGAATCAACCTCGACATTAGAAATCAGAATTAGCCTCAACAATCAGCCTCGACAATCGAAATTAGCCTCGATAATCAGCCTCGACAATCGGAATCAGCCTCGATAATCATTCTCGACAATTGGAATCGACCTCTATAATCAGAATTGGCCTTAACAATCGGAATTGACCTCAAAAATCAGAATCGGCCTCAATAATCAAAATAGGCCTCGACATTCAGAATTGGTCTCGACATTCGGCCTAACAAAGGCCTAAGGAAAGGTCACAATGTGGACATTTAACCATCATCGCCCATTAATGTAGACATTTAACCAATATTGCTCCCAAGGAGTGGCCTTCACAGGGCTAAACATATAGTGGGCCCATGGCCTCACACAAAGGCATAATATACATCGCAATTGGCTTCATTGAAGGGCCGCATATACATCATACCAGTCTGCATCACATGGGTCACACATACATGACATCAGACCTTGCCAAATGGGTCATAAATACACCATAATGGGCCTCTTCAAATGGACCGAAAACACATCATAATGGGCCTCATATCTGTGCTACATATACATCACTATGGGCCTCATAATTCGGCCTCAAATACTTCACGATGGGCCATAACTCGTGGGCCTCAAATATATCACAATGGGCCACGTCATATGGGCCATAAATACACAACAGGTGAGCCCCATCACATGGGTCGAAAATACATCTCAGTGGACCATGACCCATAGGCCGGAAATATGTTACAATGGGCCTCATCATATGGGCCAGAGATACATCACAATGGGCCACGTCCCATGGACCTAATATACATCATAATGGGCCACACCACATGGGCCTATATACACATCAAGTGGGCTACATCACACGGGCCTAATACATGTCAAGTGGGCCACATCAACGAGCTACATATACATCAAATTGGCCACATCAATGAGCCTAACCAATAGGCCGCATATACATCAAATGGGTCACAATACATGGGCCTCAAATACATCAAATCGGGCCACATCATGTGGGCCTTAAATATGTCATATCATCAAGTTAGGGCCCACTATAACGTTATTTTCCATCCAATCTGATCATAAGGTCACATAGACCTGAATTAGAGGGAAAACAAATTTCATATTGATCCCGAATGGGTTTTAATGGTAGACGTTCAATCTTTCACTGTTTATGTAGTGTGGTTCACTTGATAGATAGTCGGTGTGGACCACAAATGTATCACGGTGCACCCTATATAGCTCGTCAGATGGACGGCATGGTATACATACATCATATAGGACCCAAAGAACTTGTAGACTTCAATATATTAGCTTCATCCCACCGTCCAAGGTCTATCATTGTGGGGTCCACATCCCACGTGTGGACAGCCCACAGAGCTTGCTGACATCATGAATACAGCACCTATGTAGCTGATGTGACCCAACAGATGGACGATTGGATGAAACACATCCATCAAGGTGGGCCCGACAGATGGATGGTGTCTATAAAGAACATACATCAACGATATGGCCCATCGTCCAGCCATCTGGACGGTGTGGACCTAACATATACATCATGGCATGGTGCACATAATCTGCACAGCCTGGATTTCAGGCACGTGCACCACGAATGGGACAAAAGCACATACATGGACCCACAAGGTTGCTAAAGTACACTAAATATGCCTCTTCTACAGATGTGGGTCCCACGTGGGGCCATCAGCTATCATCATTTATATATATATATATATATTAATAAAGTACATACATTAATGGTATATTATATTATATAATATAATATAATATACACTATTTCATGTAGTCCAGCATCCAAATGGACGATCTGGACATTGTGGATGACATAAACATCACTGTGGGTTCCACGTGGGTGGGGTCCATGGCTGGATGGTGTAAATAAGGTGGTGCCACGAGGATGGGCCACCACAGTTTGGATCAAGCTATTATTTGCGATTTCTTCCATCCGGGTTTGTCTCGCCATGGACAGGAATGTGGGCTCCACCAGCTAGATCAGGTGGGCCACACACACACACATCAGGTGGGCCACACCTTACTATCATCAACACCATAACAAAAGGTAGAGAGAGAGAGAGACTGGAATAGCGAAGGGACCCAGCTACTATGGGCCCCTCTATACAATGCATACATCAATGTGGGTCCCACCATATGTGGGCCCTCAAATCATCAAAATCAACAAATAAGATCACCCACCATTAGATCTCCACTTTCTTTTTCCCCAATGCAATCTAAAGCTCCAAGGGGTACGATTTAATGGTCGAGATGGACTTTGGATGGTAGAGATAAGAGTACTAGTCCTCTCTTTTTCTCCTTGGAAGCCATGGATGTTTCCTCCTTTAGAAATTGCTTGAATGGGGGGAAGAGAGAAATGAAAGAGTGATGGGAGTTGTAAGGATGGATGACATGGAGTGTAAGGGTGAGGGATGGGGCTAATTGACTTTTTGGGCATGAAATGAGATGGGGTATGGGTAGCATTGCCTTGTTGGCATGAAAGGTATGGGAGGGGTAAGGTCTTGGTTGACTTGGTGAAAAGAGGGGGGTATGGATAAAGATTCCATTCTCTCAACCAGGAATCTTCCTGGAAACGGTGCACACGTTGCCCGCGGTGTTTCCTCGATTTATTCTCAGGCCCACAACTCCTAGCCTGGGTATCGCCTCAGCACGTGAGATGTGGCATCAGAGTCGCAATGACGGTGCAGTCGCTAGGGTGCAAGTCTTGAGTTGAACCGACTCTGGAATACGAGATATGACTCAGGGATGTGTGCAAATGCTATCTACACGTCACGGGTCACGGAAATTTGACTAGGAGGACTATGGAAGCTTATAGAATGGTATGGTCTATGATACGGGCCTCACACGTTGTACGTTCATTGCGGACGGAGAGGAAAATGCCTCTGTTTTTCTGGATTTCATCAGGTTAAACCTAGTTTAGCCTGATGACCAGTTCGGTGCACCCCCCGGTGCACGTATAATGTGCACATGCACTGTAAGTGGGGTCCACTTATTTTGTTTGCATGTGAATCTACTCCATTCATATGAATAGGAAATGTCCAACTACCACTATGATCTACAAGGTTTCTTCACTTGATGGACACCAAAACCAACTGTTACAAGCTGATTTATCAATTAGACCACTTTTACAATGATCTAAGGGATGAAATTCGATGTGTATTACTCATTTATGATACATATACATGGTGTAGGATTTCACATTAAATGGATCGTGTGAACCATGTGATCTAGAATTCAGGAGTCTATGTTAATGGCATTTTCGTAATTATTGTTGATCTAAGAGTTTTGTGAAATCTAATGGTTTTACATGGTTATAGGCACGTTTCTAAGTAATTTGTATAAAGTAACTTATGTCTAAATTATTATGGATGCAGGGTTATTTGCCAATTCATTTAAGAGATGGTTCATATGTCAAATCACATGATGGAGGGTCTTGTCTTTAAATCGGTGATCAGATGGCTTGATATATTGAATGGAGATCATTCCCAATAGTTGGATTCGTATTAGGAATTAGATGTAAGGTTAGGATAGTTAGAATGGTATCATACACATGTACGTTTTACGTTAAATTTTCATGGTAACATGCGAGAACTTTCAATACTCAAGTATTGAAAAGTTTGAGGTGTTACAATCTACCCCCCCTTAAATATAATTTTTCCCCTGAAATTTGGTACTTCTATTATATAGGCCATTTTCCATGCCTCTAAGGATTTCCTACTTCATATGTTCAAGGTAATAGGAATAGATGGTTGTAGCGGGTTTGTGCCTGATACACAAATTCTTCGCCTGCGCAGTACAGAGGATTTACTGGTATCAATTTGTAATCCTGTTAAATCTCGATCCTTTGTTTGATCACGGCATTGGGATCATTTGAGATTCTCTAGGACTTAGAATTTGAGTCAAATAGTGTAAATTTCGTGTCAACATGGTTCCATCAATCCATAATCTTGATTGTTCTAAACTCATGGGGAATATCACGAAATCTTATATTCTCATAAGAGATAATTCTACGTGGCCGATTAAGCTTTTACTGAGTACTCTAATTATCCGATACACTACCTGAAATTACTTCTATCATCCTCACTGATTCATTATGCTTACGTTTTCAATGTATTACTCGTAAGGTAGATATAGATATAAATATATATATATATATATATATAGTTAAGTGCGCATATAATCAGCTACGTGAATCAGGACGTTACAACCTACCCCCCTTAAATAAAAATCTCAACCCCAAGATTTGGTATTTGGAATAAATGCTTATGCCTTGCTTAAATATGGTTTGTAATCCCATGGTCCCGATCACTTTACTTGGAAAAAATTTCATTTCACCCCAAAAGCCAGATATCCAAATCGGACTAGACGACAGTGGATAGGCCAGGTTTCATAAAGGATAGGCCAAATCATCCATTCATTGTTTGAACCTAAGCTTTAGTGTCGTCATTGTGAATGGTCAAGATTGTTTTATATTGATAGTTTGTCACTCCAAGAATTTTAACTTCTGATTCATACATCCAATTCAATCGAAATTTGGATCCTAAGCCCCTAACTTTTTCTTGAGACTCCAGAAAATTTCACGAGGTAAGATTCAACGGTTTAGGGAGTGTTTCCCCAATCCATTGGAAATTTTTCAAAATTTTCTAATGTGTCTTCTATTTGCCACTAGTGGGGATTTCACAACAAATTAGACTTTCATTGAAATAGTTAAAAAGTCTAAAATAATTAGAAAATGTCTATTCCCATAAGGGAGACTTGTTCCTCTTGATTGTGATGTTATATAAGGATGACTCTTATTCAGGAGAAATTTATTTGGAATTTTTTTTTTTGGGTTTATTATGGGGTTATTGTTCACAACCCCAAGTGTAGGGTCGCGTTGTAGTAATAATCTCAATGAGAATGAGGTCGAATCCACAGGGACGAAACTTGTATGTCTTTTGGATTTAACTAGAACTAGAGCTAGATGAAGAACTAAAGCAGAAATCTGAATTTAAATAAGTAATTTTGAGTAATGAGTAAAGTATCAATTAAAAGTGGGAACTAGGGTACCAAGGATTCACTTGTAGCAATTGAGATACTACCTTGCTTAATTCAAGAGATCTAACTAGAATTAGAGTCCTATCCTATCTAGTTGGAAGAAGAGACAATCAAATCTCTGAACTTCTCATTGATGTAGCCTCAATGGAGGAGAATTGTGGTGATTTGGAAGGGATTCCATCACCCAACCATGCCTAGGAGACGATAACAAACAATATGATTCACCAAATCCACAACAAACCATTAAAAACTAAAAATATTCCTTAGAATCAACTAGAATTCAATGAAGCTCAAAGATAAACATGAATTAAAGGAAAGTAAACATCTCAATCACGCTACAAGCTTCACCTCTTACCCTAGCTAAGAGGTTTAGCCAACCGTAGACATGATTGAACTAAAGTCTCTCAAACAAATCATAAAACAAACTAAAGAACGAAAAAGAAAGCTTTTGGATGGAGGCTCCACCTTTTTTCTCCACTCCTTGAACCTTAAAATATGCCTAGGAATGTCTTAGGGACTCCTATTTATAGTTGTTAAGCTCCACCTTTCACACCGACTTGAAATTTCCGCAAACCGCCTCAAGTTACGCAATCTGTGTCAATAATTCTGTGCGATTTCGGTGGCACCAAAGTTGGTTTAGTGGCACCGAAATAGTATAAAAAATTTATCGCATCTAAAATTGTATGTGCAAAATACTTAGGTGGCACCGAAATTAGCTTAGGTGGCACCTAATTAAGCTTAGGTAGCACCGAATTAAGCCATTTTCTTGATGCACTGTTTTGTGCACTTTTAGTGGCATTCAAGTTGTCTTAGGTGGCATCGAAGTGTCTTATTTTTTTGTTGTTTAACTTGTGCTTTTGTCAATCTTTTCTCTATTGTTTGTAGTTGGTTTCCTTGGATCTTAGCATGAGAATTCTCCATTCTTGGTCTTCTAAGATCCCTCCTTTGCCTTGGTGATTCTTGAGCACTAAATCCATGCTTTTAGCATTCTTTTCAATCCAAGCTCTTAGATTCACCTTGCAACCCAAACATGCATAAAATATAACATTAAGCAGTATCATGTTCATAAAATAAAGATATAAATGGGGAAAAATATGCAATATTTGACATTCAACAGGTACCTACATTTAAATTTTCTAAATTTCACATCTAACTTAAAGTTTTCAATTAGGAACCTGAATGTGGGTTTCGAATTTCCCAACCCCCTAATTCCTTTGGGATTTCAATTGACTGTATGTATCGAATCTGTTATATGTCCTAATCGTGTAAGGCTTATGGTGGTCCACTCCCTCAGGCCCAGTTAATCTCAATAGCATGCTCTGATACCAACTATAACATCCCGAATTTTCATGGCCAGAGTTTATACTCGTGCCCGAGAAAAATGGGTGTTAATAATTGAATAAATTGGATGCTTTAAATATCGCACCCTTTTTTTCATTTAGATCACATCCCGATACATTCATGAAGGTAACATTCACAAGAATAAAATCTACCGTATTAATTATTTCATCAAAATAAAATAATTCATTAAATAATCAAATGCCCTCTCAATGTGAACTTATTACATTTATCAAAATCAAAGCCAAAGTATAAAACTAATTCATAAAACTAGCTACTTATTCTTTCAGTATAATCTTTCATAGGGAGATGGTCCTCTAAGTCTTTAATTTGTACGTCACCTGGATCATCTGTACAGTTGGAGAGGGTAAACGCCCTACTCATAGTGATGGTAATCGCTTATAATTAACAATAATTCAAGAGATTCATAAAAGCAATATAAAGATTCTGATATGCCTCGTACTCCACTACTACATGGGATATCAGCATGCGCAAGCAATTTACATGAGATGCATGCCGAGCAAAGTGTGTTCGGATCATCATACATGGTGATCATTGTAATATAGAATATGTGAGACCCGTATCCTAGCCCGTACCGATCTATAGGCTCCCACAGTCTTTCCAGTCAAATTTCAGTGACTCACGACCTACTGATTTCATTTGCGATGACCCTTAAGTTCAATCATGTAAGCCCGACCTGGAGTTAGCGCCATAGCGACCACCTTGTCACAGCGATTCTAACACCGCGTATCGTGTGGCAATCCGCGTTGTACATCAAAAGATGTAGGCCGCTCTTTATTAGACCTTGATCGTGTTTGTGGGACCCACCTATGACATGGCACGCCATGCTATGCGTGCATGACATCATCATCTTCATAATTTTCTAGCCACCTATAGCTAGTCTAGACCCCTAGCCCCCATAACAAGTAATGACTCTCTTACCTTCATTATGACATGCCATTATTACATCTTTCTCACTCCCTTATCTCCCTCTCTCTCTCCTTCTTTCCTCATTTTCTCCCCTAGCAATTAGAAGCCATGGACGTCCCAACTCATATCCATGGCCAGCCCTTTCCCACTTTAGATCCCCCATATCATGCCATCAAAAACTCATTTCCACCGTTGAAGGAGCCCCATTGGAGCTTTGGAGCATTAGGGAGGAATAAGAAGGAAGGTGGGTGCTTCTCTCTCTCTCTCTCTCTCTCTCTCTCTCTCTCTCTCTCTCTCTTTCATATTTTTTCATGTGATGATGTGGTTGTTTGGCCCACTCGACTGGACCCCACCTTGACGTGTGTCTTATCTAGACCATCCAACTATTTGGTGGCCCAGTTATGGAATGTCTGTAGGTGGGGCCCACCTTATATATATATATGTGTGTGTGTGTGTGTGTGTGTGTGTGTGTGTGTGTTACCCAAACCATCCAGCGTCCTGGGACGCTGCTACTTAGTGAAGTGTGAACTGACAGTTTGGCATGTCGTCCAGCAACTGAAAAAAAAAACATTAGTATGATTCAAAGCTTTGGGGTGGGCTACTCATGCAGGCCCCACCTTGATGTATGTGGTTAATCCACACCATAAATTCCATTTCTCAGCTCATTTCAGGTGTTAAACTGAAAAATGAAGCTAATCTGATCCCCTAGTGGACCATAGCATAGAAAACAGTGGGTTTCACTGTTAAAAAATCACTCTAACCTTTCTACACACCGAAATACCTTGAATATTGGACTTTTTTAGTCCATCATGATCTATAAAATCTAACCAGTGGAGTGAATCCACCTGATGTGGGCCCCACCTAGGGAAAACCACACAAACATAAATTTTAAATATATATATATATATATATATATATATAACAGAAGACATTGCTACTGCCATCCAGAGGACGGCGCAACAACGTCCTCTGCGCTTGGGATGGTGGCCAAGGATCGTGAGTCCCAACCGTGGGACCCACCGTGATGTGTGTGAACATCAACACCGTGCATATGAAGGCCCCTTGGGGCAGTGGGCCCCCTTCTAAAAATTTGCTATGTACATGATTGAGGTGGTCCACTTCACCGGAAACATTGAGGATTGAATGTCTGCCATCGAAACCCTAGTTGGGGTCACAGAAGTTTTGGATCCGTATGAAATTTGTTTTCCTCTTCATTCTAGGTCTGTGTGACCTTATGTACAGATGGGATGGAAAATAAACATTGTGGTGGACTTCACTTGGGGCCCACCTTAAATGTATATCCTCGCTGACCGTCCAACAGTGAGGTGTCGTCACCTGCAAAAAAGAAGTGAATATAATATTATAATATTGTACGGTGGGCCATACGTGGGACCACCTGCTCTGCTATTTGATTGCAGTTGTAGCAGCAACGTACTGTAGTTATATAGCTGTTGTGTATGTCCAATTGGACGTGGACCCCACTTACTGTGTGGGTTGTAACTGCACGGCCACCCATGCGACCTACCATGATGTATGTATATTTTACTTCCATGCCGTTCATCTGATTTGCATCCCCACTGTCCATTTGTTTTACTGGTGGGCTAGCAGCCAGCATCTTGCTGCTGCCGTATCACGTCAACAAGTTCTAAGCCCACCAAGATGTAGTGTAGTACTCATACTGTCCAAATCTGGGTGGTGCTATGCAGGATGCACCATGATGCTTAGATCTCATCCACTCCATCCAGCTGATGGGTGTGGGTCCACCTTGATGTAAGTAGTATGTCCTCACCATCCATCTTCAGATCATGTAAGGCTGCCTGTTGGGTAGACCCAACAGCCAGGAAGACCACCTGCCAGCGGGCCTGTTTAAGACGGGTTTTAATACCCGCTTGATCTTTTTGCATTGGGGCGGCCCATCTACGTGGACCCCACCATTCAAAATAGTGGGGACAGTGACATCTATTGTTCAAAACTTTTTAAGGGCCATGGTACTTCCAATCAAGTTGATATTTTGTTTTCACTTTATCTATCTTTGTGATTAACCAATAAATAGGTTGGATCTCAAAATACATCAAGGTGGGTCTTATAAATGTTTTAACAGTGGGTGTGGCTGCTCTCACTATTTTCTGTGATAGGCCCCATGGGTTTTAATGGTGCAAATCATTATCACTACTATTATTTGTGTTGTGGTTCAGATAATCTGTCGATATGAATTATTTTCATGGAAATGCTCTAAAATGATCTTTAAAAATATAGGTGAATAATGTAATTGATGCAACCCACTTGATGTGTATTAAGCCCATTAGTGCGGCCCATTGATGCAACCCACTTGATGTGTATTAGGCCCATTAGTGCAGCCCATTGATGCAACCCACTTGATATGTATTAGGCCCATATCGTGCGGCCCATTGTGAAATGTATTAGGCCCGTTGGTGTGGCCCATTTAATGCATATAAGACCCATGTATGGGCCCCCATTCACATAGACAGATGGCTCCATGCTATCGGATTTGATATAACCACGGCCGAGTCTCAACCTTTACATTATGGTTGATCGGTTATTCATCGATGGACCCCGCCTTATTTATATGCCGATTTTTCGAGGCTGATTGTATAGGAAAATTTGGATCTGTCGAGGCTGATCTGTCGAGGCCGAATCCCATTTATCGAGGCCAATTGTATAGGCCAATTTCGATTGTCAAGGCTGAGTATCGAGGCCGATTCCAATGGTCGACAACGAGGGTTGATACCAATTCCAATTTTGATTATCGAGGCCGATGGTTAAGGCCAATTCTAATTTCGATTGTCGAGGCCGATTCCAATTCCGATTGTCAAGGCTCAATGTGATGGATATGCAACTTGTATTTTGGCCTATTGTGATGTGCATTCGGCCCATGTTTGAGGTCCAATGTGATGTACATGAGGCGTAGGTGATGAGGCTCATTGTGATGCATTGAGGGCCAGGTGATGGGGCCCAATGTGATCTATGTTAGGCCCATGTGAAAGGCCCATCGTGATGTGTATTAAGCTCTTGAGTGAGGCTCATGGTGTTGTATATTTGGCCCTTGTGTGAGGTCATGAGTCCGTTATATGTTAGGATTTATGTGAGTCATTCCTTGGGGGTAATGTTGGTTAAATGTTCACATTGTCGAGGTCAATTTTCGATGCCGGTTATTGATACCAATTATGAGTATGTGACAGCATAGCATCATGATACATGCCCATACGCATCATCTGCATGTTTGTTACGAGATGTGGTTGATCATTACATATGTCATTGAGCATGTTGTTATGAGACTCCCTTATAGGCGGAGGTTATCTCACATGAGCACATGGTATGCACAAGATTGATACATGACTGGATTGTATGATTTATGGATCTTGTATTATGATTACTGTACGCCCTAGTGACATCAGGGTCGTAGCCTCCACAAGCATATCGTGGATGGCTAGACAGGACACCAAAAATTTGTTCTAGCATCAAGCTACCATAGATGGCCATGGGTGAAAATTTCTAAACCCTCTTGGTACTAGAGGACGCCCCACTATCGAGACCAAGTGGATACATGAGCGCTCGAGTATCAAATACCAGGAGGCCGCGTCTCCAACTGTGTCATGGTCGGTTAGGAGGGGTGGTGGCCTTACCCGCTCGAGGGTAGGAGCAATACTAAGCTGAGTTTGACCAGCTCGTGAATGGGTCTATTATCGATGTGCCGGAAAGGTATTGACAGACTATTGGCCAGGCGGATAATGATGTTTCTTACGCTCACTTGGACTGTGCTGCTGGGAGAGGCGCAGTGCCATTTGGAGTGTACTAAACTCCGGTGATGATCCCAGAGAGGAACTGTACCGATATGTGGACTTATTGATCTTGCATACTCATTCATTCATTCACTATCCACTCTGGTTGGTGGTGCGTAACTATTTATAACGTGTACCTTCGCATTGATCAGGATTTCGGTTGAGGCGCGTAACTAACCTGAGATCAGGAGTTTACCACATTGAGTCTGACTATCCAAATTAGGTATGGGACTAGTTTGGATAGAAGTCCATTGTGATGGACCCCATAGCCTGCGATACTACTTACTACCATCCTGACTTCACACACCTACATGGTCATTCCATTCACATTGCATATTACATTACATCCACGTCATATGGTACGGCTGACGCTATTTGTGTTACTTAACAAGAATGTATATTGCATTGTATCCTTTACATCTGATATTTAGCTTTCGACGACTCCTCATTTGCATAGTTGATTTGTATTGTATATTCTAATATGTATGACTCATGCACTTATCTGTATTTTCTCTTACTCTGTTATCGTGTGATTTATAACTTTGTCAGTACTTCTGTTTACTCTGATAATTCTTGATCTTGTCAGTATTTCTGTTTACTCTGATAATTCATGATCTTGTCAGTATTTCAGCTTATTCCGACATTTTATGATGTATGGATTACCAGTATTTTCAGTATTTTATGATTATGACATTGTATTGAATACTTGGAACTTACCTTGTGCACACACTTACACCACCCTCTAAGTTTTCTATAAGCTTATACACGATAGATGTGTGCAAGTGATGTTAGGTTGCAGCAGTGTTGAGCTTGGAGCGTACAGTGGTCTTCTAAAGCTTGATTTTTTATTTATGTATTTCCCTTTTACCATTATACTCAAATGATTATATTAGTGGATATGTGATGATGATGTTGCCTTTATGAATTGGGTAATCTTGTGGTTATGTTTATTACGAGTTAAATGCATATTGAAAAAGAAAAAAAAAAAGAAACATCCTCCTTGTAGGATCCCGGGATTGGAATCTGGTATATGGATTTTAGGAGTTGAGAATGGTGTACTACAGAGGCTGTCGGCACCGGATTCGATGATCAAGATTCCTGTAAATCCGATTTTCAGATTTGGGGCATGACAGAAGTTGGTATCAGAGCATAACTTGGGAATACTTGAAAATAACATCACATGTCTACTAATAGCTACCCTTCACTCTATGATTGTTGAGAACTTAGAATGGTTAGATCCCCAAGTTTGAATAACTTAGAGATTTTCTGATATATCTGAAAAGGCCTAGCTATATGTCTTAGAGGGGGGTGGGGGGGTGAATAGGACTATGCCAAATAAAAATTTATAACAGCGGAAATTAAAGAAATATGATAGCCAACCAAAATACAAGAATATAATGCAACCTCAAAATTCAGATCTTTAGAGGTTAATACAAATGTTGTTTTAAGGACAACCTTATACCAAAAACCAGAGTTTATGTTAGGACAATCTGATTTCTAGAAATGTCTTCGTATCCAGTCTCAAACTGAAGAGGAATAGTAAAATAAATACAAACTACACTGAAGTATAAATTGTAATCACAAATTTGTATTGTTCTAAGGATAACCATGCACCATAAGAATGGCAGGACAACCTTACTAGAACAAAATAATATCAAGCTGATAAATGAATAGAAAGAATTAAATTCTAACTATTACAACATTTCACACAATGCTTGAAATAAAAGATTACAACATTCACAACCACATGTACATCCCACAAATGAATAAAGATAGATATGAAATAAAAACCATTCAACCACAACACAAGGGATTATAGTGGTTCACCTGTGTGTTCACCAACTGTTATACAACAGCCACACAGACTGATACTCCACTCCTAATATCCTCACACAGGGGATATTAGCGTTCACTAACAAAATAGGTTTTCACAGGTTCACCAAAAACCTTTACAATTGTGTCTTTATCTGTGAGCTTACACAATTAAAAAACCCCACTTCTGAGTTTTCCTGGCTCTCCTCAGATAACTAACACAACGAGATTTTTCTGGCAAATTCTGAAAGAAACCAAAACAGAAAGGAATTTATACTTAATAGTAAAATACCTAATTTTCTCCTTCGATGTAGCAGCCCGGAAGAACCAAGTCAGAGTAGATGAATGAATGTCCAAGTTCAATGTCTAGTACTCAATTACAAGGTTCTAGTTCTAATTGATTTTAAAATTAAACCAAAATTGGGGTAGCCTTAATTGATTTTGATTCCAAAGAAAGGGAAATAGCAATTCCTCTTTTTAGATTAGATTGGAATATCAGCAACAAAATCAATTAAATAAAACTAAAGAAAGAGAATGTTAAATAAGCACACTTAGCTTAAAATAGAGCACGGATCAACCTTTCAGAATGTCAGAATAATTAGCTTGAATTTCTTATCATTAATCTAAGATTCATGCTCTATTTATAGCTGAGCAAATCACATCTTCGACTGGTCTTGAGACATCTACGACTGGTCGAAGAACCAACAAAATTTTAAATAAATCGGGCGCGATAAGATTTTCTGTTGGTCGACTGGTTGTGGGTACCCTACGACTGGTCGAAGTTCCCCTTCGACTGGTCGTAGGTCCCATACGACTAGTCGAAGATGCCTAAATTTAAAGTTGTACTTTGAGTCGAAGCTCCATGACCGGTCGAAGCACCAGTCGACACTGTTCACAGGACTGGTCGAACAGTCTCCAGGACTAGTCGAAGAATAACCAGAAAGTCCCGAAAATCCTCAACAACTTAGGACTGGTCGAGGAATTTCTTGGACTGGTCGAACCAGTGCTAGGACTAGTCGAACAAGGTCCAGGACTAGTGTAAGACCCGTATCTTAATCTGTACCATTTCGTAGACTTTCGCGGTCTTACTGGTCGAATTTCGACAACTTTCGACCCTTAACCAATATTTACTCGCGACCCTAATTCATATGCTGTCAACCCGTATCAACTCAACCCAAGACCCATACCCTAGCGACTGCACCGTCGTCGTGGTTCCAATGCCGCAACTCGCGCGCCGAGGTGATACCCTGGTCGAGAGTTGTAGGCCGACGTTCGGTGCGAGGAAATGCCGCGCGTTGTGAAACCCAAAGAGAATCTCTACGATGTGTCACATCAATCCCATCAATCCATCAATCAATCAACCCATCACATGTCAAGTACATGTCAAGTACACATCACCTTTCACCCATTCCCAAGCAACCACAAAAGTCAAGAATTTCTTACAAGACTCATACCTCTCTTACACAAAAAGCTTCTAAAGTCAAAAAATTCTTACACCTCCCATGCCTTTCTTACACAAATGGCCACAAAAGTCAAGGTTTTCTTACACAACCATCCTTCACCACATCCATCCATCACCCATCTCTCTCTACAACACTCTCTCTCTTTCTCATTTTCTCATCTCATTCTCCAAGCTCCATACGTATGAGCTCTCCCTCCCTTTCAAAAAAAGCTCCAAGGTGGCCCACTTTCCTACCCCATCATCTCTCATCTCAACCCTCCACTTCTCATCTCCTCCATTAAAATCAAAACTAAGGTGCTAAGGAACCCCTAGGAGCAAGAAGATCGGACAGTGGGTGCATGATCGTAGTAGTTTTTTCTATTTTTGAGATGGGCCAAGTGAGGCCAACCGATCAATGGTTTGGATCTCACTTGGGACCCTAAGATGTGGCCGATGGCCCACTAGGATCATCATGATGTTTATTTCATTATGAAGGTCATCTAGACCGTCTGTATTGGTGGGGAAATGATCCCCACCGTTGATTTTCAATTTTGGTGGTCCCATGTGATTAAGGGACCCATTTGATGTATGATTTGCTTTACAAAGAGGGCTCATAGTGGCGGAGCCCTCCATCACAAGCGGGTCCCACTCTCTCTCTCTCTCTCTCTCTCTCTCTCTCTCTTTTATGTTCTTTTTTTTATCTTTATAAGGTTGTGTGGCCCACTTGAATAGACCCCACCATGAGGCTTGTATCCTACTCAAGCCACTTACAGGTGGGGCCCACCTTATAGGTGTTCATCCATCAGTGGTGGCCCACCACAGCAAGGTCCACCTCAATGTATGTATTTCGTCCAGGGACGTTGGACGTTCCCTGGACGCTGCATGGAGAAAAAAACACAAATATTAACTTTGCCATTGGGAGTGGACCATTTGTGTAGGCCCCACCTTGATGTAATGGTACAATCTAAGCCGTCCATCCCCTTTACCATATCATTTTAGGCGTTGAGCCAAAGAATGAGTTCAATCCGATGATCAGGCGGGCCATACCATAGAAAACGGTACCTTTACCCTTCAAAGGCTAGTAGGGCCCATCTGGTTGTTTCTACACGCCGAATAAATGCCAAACCTTAGATTTTTACGGCGTGTTTGGGCCCTAGAATCTGGTGGGCGGAGCGGATCTCCTAGGAGTGGGCCCCACATGTGGTTTTTTTCTAAACAAACAAAAAAAAGGGAAGAAAGGTGGCAGCAGCGCTGCCACCGTCAGAAGGCAGCAGGCGCTGCCTGTGCTCGGACGGACTGACGGACCAGCAGGGCCCCACGGCTCCAGCCGTGGGCCCCACCATGACGTATATGTGATGTCCACGCCGTTCATATTGCGGGCCACCCCCTGAGGTGGGCCCCCTCCAAGTTTCAGCCTGATCCAACTCTCAGGTGGCCCACACCATATAAAACAGTGTGAATTGAACTCTACCATTGAAATCTTCTTGGGGCCCACAGAAGTTTCAGATCAATCTGAAATTTGTGTTTTCACTCCATCCAGGTCTAAGTGACCTTATGAACGGGTTGGATGGCATCCAAACATTACAGTGGGCCCCACATGGGACCCACAATGATGTATGTGTTTTAAGTCCACCGTCCAGAGGACGATGGGGCCCTTTGTGATGTATGTGTTCGGTCCTCACTGTCCAGCGACAGTGGGACCCGCCATGATGCATGTGATGCATCCAGACCGTCCATCCACTTGGTGAGATCATTTCAGGGCATGTGTTAAAGATTGGGTGGGCCACCTATGTTTGGGTTAGGCCCATTTGATTTTGTAAAAGGCCTATGGGTTAGGCCCATTTGATTTATTTAAAGCCTAGGGGTTAGGCCCATTTAATAGTAAAAGGCCTAAGGGTTAGGCCCATTTGATTTATTTAAGGCCCATGGGACTAGGCCCATTTGATATATCCTAAGGCCCATGGGATTGGACCCATTTGATATGTTCCAAGGCCCATGGGATTAGGCCCATTTAATGTATTTTAAAGCCCATGGGATTAGGCCCATTTATCATATCTTGAGGCCCATTTGCTGAAAAAATGGGGCCCAATTGGTGTAGCCCATTTATTATATCTAAGGCCTATGGGTTTAGGCCCATTTGACTTAAATAAGGCCTATGGGTTTAGGTCCATCTGATATGCATCGGGCCCATGTGATTAGGCCCATATTGATATACTCTAAGGCCCCTGGATTGTGATCCATTGCAATGTACCTACGGCCCATTGGTGAAGCCCAGTAATGCGGCCCATTTGATAAATGTAAGGCCCACTTGATGCATATAAGGCCCATTGAATATGGCCCATTTGATATATTTAAGGCCCAATGGGATGTACCTAAGGTCCATTGCAATGCGTGACTGCAACACAGAGTATGTAACGATGTTCACGATGATCGTGCCTTGGGAGCAATGTTGGTTTGACGTCCACATTACGAGTGTAATGATGGTTGGATGTCCACATTACGACTCTCCTTAGGGCCCATTATTAGGCCCGTACTTATTGTGTATAGGCAGTCCAGGCCCATCTGCATTGAAAGGATAGTTCATCTCATTATAACATGTCTAGTATAGCTTCATGACTCATGATCATATGCATCATATGTATGCTTGATATAAGAGTGACTGATCATAGCATATGCCTTCGGGCAGATTGTTTATGGGACCCCGATTAGGCAGTGTTGCCCTGCATGAGCGCACGATACGTGTAAGGATTTGTTGCATGATTGGATAGTGTGATTCATGCATCTCGCATCGTGTGATATGGTTACTGTACGCCCTAGCGACATCGGGGTCGTAGCCACCACAGACGCATCGTGGTTGGCAGGATTGGATACCGAAAATCTTATTCTACATGGGGTGCTATAGATATCCCTGGGTGAAAGTCCCTAAACCCTTATGGTACCAAGAGGTTGCTCCAACGTCTAGACCGAGTGGGTAGATGAGCATCGAGTGCCGATTACCTGATGGCTGCGCTCTCTACTGTGTCGTGGTTGGTTGGAAGGGGGTGTGGCCTTACTTGCCCGAGTGTAAGGGGCAATGCTAGGCTGAGTTTGACCAGCTCGAGGAATGGGTCCGCTATCGACGAATCGTGCCCGATATTGGCAGATGGATAGTGAGGTCTCTTTCACTTATCTTATTACGCACGATGTGGCGGCGATCTGGTTTAGAGTGTACTAGACCCCGGTGATATCCCAGATTTGAGCTGTATTGATGTGTGGACATAGATGAGGATTTGTATGCTTGAGTTGCATTTCACATCGCATAGTCTTAGGATGGTCAATATCATTCATGTCTTGCATCGCATAGCCTTGGTACGGCTCATGATATTTATAGATCCATCTGCATATTCCGCATTACTCTGATATTGCATGATCATATTACTACCTTGTACACACACTTTCACCACCCTCTAAGCTTTCTATAAGCTTATGCACGACCGTTATGTGCAGGTGACGTTGGGGCGCAGCAGCGCTGAGGCAGGAGCACTTTGCAGATCACTTTAGAAATTTTGATTCATCATCATTGTATTTCCCTTTATGCTCATTGTACTTGTAAAGTTTTTGATCATAGTGGAAATGTAATGGAGTTTTTGGTTGTTGTTTGTGAGTTATACCTTTGGTTATGCTTATTACAAATCAAACTGACATTGAAAATCCTCCTCGTAGCATCCCAGGATCGGAACCTGGCGAATGGGCGCTAGGAGCTGAGAATGTGGTTCTACGGAGGCTGTCGGCACCGGATTCGGAAATCGAAAATTTTGTGAGCCCGATTTTCGAGTTTGGGGCGTGACAACTAGTCTTAAAACAGATCAAAATTACTTATAAAGAATATATGGATTATGCATCCAAAGTGACCTACTCTAAAGGTCCACCTAAGGTCAATTATATCTTAAAAGAGAAGTAACGACATTGAAACTTGAATACCAGTGACCTTGAGTATCATGAAGATTGAGTTCTTGAACTTAAGATCTTCAACTTGAAAAACTTCTGAGAACTTGAACTTAAAAGCTTCCGAGATCTTCAACTTGAATAGCTTTCGAGAACTTGAGAGCTTCTAAAATCTTCACCTTCGAGTTCTTCAACTTGAATAGTTGTGCTTGTCTACTCAAAGCCAATCTTGTGTCTTAAATAATTCTTTTGTTCATCACATACACAAGCTTCAAAGAAGTATCTTTGTCACCACAAATTTGTCAATCACAAGGGCTATTCACTATAGCACTTACAATAGCCCCTATCGTTGAGGTCGTGAGGCTGCATAGTAACCCAGTTTCCATCATTTGTGACCCTGGATCCGAGGTTCAGTAGGGGTCCCCATAGGGTTGATGATGCATCTTAGGGTTGCGAGGCTAAGATTAAAGCTGCTATCTTCATCACTTTGTAGATTGATTGTGCCTTCACATATATACTAGATGATGTTTCCTCTTCCCTTGCCTATTTTTTAAAATTTTGTGGACAAAATTTTTATTAGGAGGGGAGAGCTGTGAGTCCCGTATCCTAGTCCGTACCATTCAATAGGCTCTCGTAATCTTTCCGGTCGAATTCCGGTGACCCACGACCTACGAATTTCGTTTGCGATGACCCTTAAGTTCAATCATGTAAGCCCGACCCGGATCGACCCGAAGTTAGCACCATAGCGACAGCCTTATCGTCGTGGTTCTAACGATGTGTCTCGTGCCGCAATCTGAGTTGTACATCAAAAGATGTAGGCCGTACTTTACTGGACCTTGATCGAGTTTGACCCACCTATGACATGGCACACCACCCTATGCATGCATGACATCATCATCTTCATAATTTCCTAGCAACCTATAGCTAGTCTAGACCCCTAGCCCCCTAGCAAGCAATGACTCTCTTACCTTCATTATGACATGCCATTATTATTACATCTTTCTCTCTCCCTTATCTGCCTCCCTCTCTCCTTCTTTCCTCATTTTCTCCCCTAGCAACTAGAGGCCATGGACATCCCAACTCATATCCATGACCAGCCCTTTCCCACCTTAGATCCTCCATATCCTGCCATCAAAAACTCATCTCCATCGTTGAAGGAGCCCCATTGGAGCTTTGGAGCATTAGGGAGGAATAAGAAGGAAGGTGGGTGCTTCTCTCTCTCTCTCTCTCTCTCTCTCTCTCTCTCTCTCTCTCTCTCTCTCTCTCTCTCTCTCTCTTTCTTTCATTTTTTTTCATGTGATGATGTGGGTGTTTGGCCCACTCGAATGGACCCCACCTTGATGTGTGTCTTATCTACACCATCCAACTATTTGGTGGCCTGCCTATGGCACGTTTGTAGGTGGGGCCCACCTTATATATATATATATATGTGTGTGTGTGTGTGTTACCCAAACCGTCTAGTGTCCAAGGACGCTGGACGTTGCTGCTTAGTGAAGTGTGAACTGACGGTTTGGCATGTCGTCCAGCAACAGAAAAAAAAACATCAGTATGATTCAAAACTTTGGGGTGGGCTGCGCATGCAGGCCCCACCTTGATGTATATGGTTAATCCACACCATCCATTCCATTCCTAAGCTCATTTCAGGCGTTGAACCAAAAAATGAAGCTAATCTGATCAACTGGTGGGCTATAGCATAGAAAACAGTGGGTTTCACCATTAAAAATTTACTCTGACCTTTCTACACACAGAAATACCTTGAATATTGGACTTGTTTGATCTGTCATGATCCGTAGAATCTTACCAGTGGAGTGAATCCACCTGACGTGGGCCCCACATAGGGAAAACCAAACAAAAACATAAATTTCAATATATATATATATATATATATATATATAACAAAAGACGTTGCTACGGCCATACAGAGGATGGTGCAACAGTGTCCTCTGCACTTGGGATGGTTGCCAGGGATCGTGAGTCCTAACCATGGGACCCACCGTGATGTGTGTGAACATCAACACCGTGCATATGAAGGCCCATTAGGGCAGTGGGCCCCCTTCCAAAAATTAGCCGTGTACATGACTCAGGTGGTCCACTTCACCAGAAATAGTAAGGATTGAACGTCTGCAATCGAAACCCTGGTTGGGGTCACAGAAGTTTCAGATCCGTATGAAATTTATTTTCCTCTTCATTCCAGGTCTGAGTGTCCTTATGTACATATGGGATGGAAAATAAACATTGTGGAGGACCCCACGTGGGGCCCACCTTAAATGTATATCCTCGCCGACCGTCCAGCAGTGAGGTGTGAACCAACAGTGAGGTGTAGTCACCTGCAAAAAAAGTGAATATAATAATATAATATTTTATTATAATATGATATGGTGGGCCATACGTGGGACCACCTGCTCTGCTGTTTGATTGCAGTTGTAGCTGCAACGTACTGCAGTTATATAGCTGCTGTGTAAATCCAATTGGACATGGACCCCACTTGCTGTGTGGGTTGTAACCGCACGGCCACCCATGCGGCCTACCATGATGTATGTATTCTACTTCCACGTCGTTCATCAGATTTGCATCCCCACTGTCCATCTGTTTTACTGGTGGGCCAGCCAGCATCTTGCTACTACCGTATCATGTCAGCAAGTTCTGGGGCCGCCATGATGTAGGGTTTTATTCATACTGTCCAAATATGGGCAGTGCTATGCGGGATGCACCATGATGCTTGTATCTCATCCACTCCATCCAGCTAATGGGTGTGGGTTCACCTTGATGTAAGTAGTATGTCCTCACCATCCATCTTCAGATCATGTAGGGTTGCCTGTTGGGTAGACCCAATGGCCAGGAAGACCACCCGCCAATGGGCCTGTTTAAAACGGGTTTTAATACCCGCTTGATCTTTTTGAGTGGGGCGACCCATCTACGTGAGTCCCATCATTCAAAATAGTGGGGACAGTAACATCTACTGTTCAAAACTTTTTAAGGGCCACGGTACTTCCAATCAAGTTGATATTTTATTTTCACTTCATTTATCTCTGTAATTAACCAATAAATAGGTTGGATCTCAAAATACATCACGGCGGGTCTTATAAATGTTTTAACAGTGGGTGTGGCTGTTCTCACTATTTTCTGTGATAGGCCGCGTGGGTTTTAACGGTGGAAATCATTATCACCATTATTATTTATGTTGTGGTCCAGATGATCTGTCGATATGAATTATTTTCTTGGAAATGCTCTAAAATGATCTTTAAAAATATAGGTGAATAGTGTACTTGATGCAACCCACTTGATGTGTATTAGGCCCATTAGTGCGGCCCGTTGATGCAACCCACTTGATGTGTATTATGCCCATTAGTGCAGCCCATTGATGCAACCCACTTGATGTGTATTTGGCCCGTATCGTGCGGCCCATTATGAAATGTATTAGGCCCGTTGGTGTGGCCCATTTGACACATATGAGACCCATGTTTGGGGCCCACATATTATGTATTTGAGACCCATGTGAAGGACCCACCTGTCGTGTATATGAGACACATTAATGCGGTCTACTTGATGGATATTGTGGCCCATTATGATGTATTCATGACCTATGGGCAAGGCCTATTGTGATATGTATTAGGCTCATTAGTGCGGCCATTAATGTAGCCCAGTTGATATATATGAAGCCCATTGGAGAGGCCCATGGACACGGTCCACTTGATGAATATATGGCCCATTAGTGCAGCCATTGATGTAGCCCAGTTGATATATATGAAGCCCATTGGAGAGGCCCATGGCCACGGTCCACTTGATGAATATAAGGCCCATTGGTTAGGCCCATGGACGCGGTCCACTTGATGTATATGAGGCCCACTGCTACAGCCCATGTGATATATATTAGGCCTTTGTGTGAGGCCATGGGCCTACTTTATGTTTGGTTCTATGTGGCCATTGCGTGGGAGTAATGTTGGTTGGATGTCCACATTGATGGGCAATGATGGTTGGATGTCCACATTGTCACCTTCCCTTAGGCCTTGTTAGGCCCATTCTCATCATTCTCTTAGTGGGTTAACCCTAATCAGTGTGCCCCATTCATATAGAAAGATGGCTCCGTGCTATCAGATTTGATATAACCACGGCCGAGGGCCAATCTTTACATTATGGTTGATCGGTTGTTCATCGATGGACTCCGCCTTGTTTATATGCCACTTTTTAGGCCGATTGTATAGGACGATTCCGATTTGTCGAGGCCGATCGTATAGATTGATTTCGATTGTCGAGGCCAATTCTAATTTATCAAGGCCAATTGTATAGGCCGATTTCGATTGTCGAGGCTAAGTATCGAGGCCTATTACGATGGTCGACACTGAGGGTTGAGGCCAATTCCAATTTCGATCGTCGAGGCCGATGGTTAACGCCAATTCTAATTTCGATTGTCGAGGCCGAATCTAATTGTAAAGGCCGATGGTTGAGACCGATTCCAATTCTGATTGTCGAGGCTCATTGTGATGGATATGCGACTTGTATTTGAGGCCCATTGTGATGTGCATTTGGCCCATGTTTAAGGTCCAATGTGATGTACATAAGGCCTAGGTGATGAGGCCCATTATGATGCATTGAGGGCCAGGCAATGGGGCCCAATGTGATGTATGTTAGGCCCATGTAAAAGGCACATCATGATGTGTATTAAGGTCTTGAGTGAGGCCCATGGTGTTGTATATTTAGTCCTTGTGTGAGCCCATGGGTCCGTTATATGTTAGGATCTATGTGAGTCATTCCTTGGGGGCAATGTAGGTTAAATGTCCACATTGTCGAGGTCGATTGTCGATGTCGGTTATCGATACCGATTATGAGTATATGACAACATATCATCATGATACATGCCCATACGCATCATCTGCATGTTTGTTACGAAATGTGATTGAGCATTGCATATGTCATTGAGCATGTTGTTATGAGACTCCCTGATAGGTGAAGGTTATTTCACATGAGCGCACGGTATGTGCAGGATTGATGCATAACTAGATTGTATGATTCATGCATCTTGCATTATGATTACTGTACACCCAGAGACATGAGGGCCGTAGCCTCCACAAGCATATCGTGGATGGCTAGACAGGACACCAAAAATTTATTCTAGCAACAGGCTGTCATAGATGGCCCAGGGTGAAAATCCCTAAACCCTCTTAGTACCAAAGGATGCCCCAATGTCGAGATCGAGTGGATATATAAGCGTCCGAGTGCCGAATACCAAGAGGCCGCTTCTCCCACTTTGTCATGATCAGTTGGGAGGGGTTATGGCCTTACCTGCTCGAGGGTAGGAGCAATACTAGGCTGAGTTTGACCAACTCCTTAATGGGTCCTCTATCAACGTGCCAGATAGGTATTTGCAGACTATTGGTCAGGTGGATAGTGAGGTTTCTTACGCTCACTTGGACTGTGCTGCTAGGAGGGGGAAGTGTCATTTGGAGTGTACTATACCCCGGTGACGATCACAGCACAAACCTGTACTGATATATACTCTTATTGATTAGGAGTTGCATACTCATTCATTCACTATCCACTCAGGCTGGTGGTGTGTAACTTTTTGTTACGTGTACCTTTGCAATGGCCAGTATTTTGGTTGGGGCGCGTGATTAACCTAAGATCAGGAGTTTATCACATTGAGTCTGACTATCCAACTTAGGTATGTGTAACACTCCGGATTTTTGCCAACCTGGGATTAGACGTCCTTAGGCAATGAGTCCATCCTAACACTTGATTAACTTCTCAAAACTCAATCCAAAAGTCTCAAATCCCTATTTCCTTCGAAAATCTCACCTTTTACTACTTTATCCTTCAAAAGTTTCTAAGAGCTCTCACATTAGACACAAATCTTAAAGTTTAGGTGATGTTGATCAATAGTTAAGCTAAAAAGTACTATGAATAGTAAATAAATAAATGAAAAGGGTTTTTAGCCATTAACCTTTTGAAGTCTCACTAAATAAGTAGACTAATTGGATAGATCAGCTTCTCCTACCCCAAAATCATATATTGCATGTCAAATAACTCATCCCAGGTTCTAAAATACACCCATTTTAAATATCAGATGGAGAAATCACCCCAAACAGGTCAGTGGCCGGCGATGCCATCGCCGGTTTGGCGATGCATCGCCGAACTCGTCCGTACAGCGAGTTTCTGTACCTTTTTTCCTGCGCGTTTCTTTGGACTTTGAAAAATCATATCTCCTTCGTTATAACTCCGATTTAGGTGATTCAAAAACCAGATTGAAAATAAATGAGTCTAGTTTTATATAAAAATATGAAAAAATATAATAAAATATTTAATATAGTTTAAAGTAGGTCATTGTGAGAAACTATCCGATAATCACTTGTTGGACAGCTGCTGCTTCTGAAATTTTTAGAATTTTTCTACAACTCGAAATCTTATGAAATTTGGAAGAGTTAGGGTAAACTTGATGATGAACTCCTAAAAAAATAATAAAAATAATATGATACCTAGAAGTTCCTAAAATGGGGGATAGAATGGCCCTAGGACCGTATTCTGCCATAATTAGGGTAGAATTTGGTTGAGTACCAAACTGAATACTCAGTAGAATTAACTTGGACCACTTTAAATACGTTCTACAAGACCCAAAGAGAGTGGAACCAATGACCCTATAACACTCTATAACTTTGGATCAAACTCTAAGCCAGTTTGTTCTCTAGACCTCTTTGAAACTTTGTATTGGATCTAGACCGTGCGTCGGAAGTCCGATACCTACAATCTTAGACCGTTATGACCGCTTAGCTGGGCTTAAAAATTGTTTCGAAAATCAAGTCCAACTGATATTCAGAGGCTATTTCATTGAGCCTGGAGTGAAGAGACTGAGAATAGGGTTAGAATTGGAATCTGAAATTCAAATCTGGCACACGATTTGACGCATCAGTATTGAGCGTTCTGACCGTCAGATTTCAACCAAATTACACCCTTGGATCAGGAAAAATTTCTATTTCATATCACGAGACTTGTAGACTTGATCTTGGTGCGATGACCGTTGAACTGAAACTGGACCGCCACGTGCGATCTGGGAACCCTACCGGTCTGAAAACTGGATGTGTGGTAGATCCAGTATGCATGAGCTTAAGTCCGACCGCATTTGGCCAGGGGACCTCCAGAAATACTCTTTTGGACCGAAACAACCCCGATTTGGTTAGGCACCAAGTAAACATTGTTCCCAAGCCTATTTTGGGCATGTTTTAGGCTATAAAAGGGGTTGAAACCCTCACTCCTCTCTCCCATCCGAATTTGATAAAAATCCTAGATTGGGAGAGAGAAAAGGTGAGAGTTTGTGAGAGAGATTGGAGGAGAATTCCTTGCCGCTTGTGCTACCTGTTGCAAGTGCCTAAGCAACGCAACTCAACCACTTTGCCGGTGATTTCTCCACTTTTCTAGGTAAGAAAATACCCTATAAGATTCCCTTAGTTCCATAGCATGTTAGCTGATAGATCTTGTAAATCAGGTTGTCTATTCGCCGTAGACGAAGCGTATACGCTCCGTTCGAATTTCAACATCCATAAGAGACAAGGTGCGGATTTTAGACGCTTTGATTGACTGTTTCCAAAGCTTTCAATGTCGTTTACTAGTAGATTCTCGACGGCAATGCCGTTTGACATGTACAATATACTTTCCGTTTCCTGTTTCGTAAACCAACGAAGAATATGAGATTTAGGGCATTTTAGTCATTCGTAGGAAGTACTGTTTTCATGCATATTTTGCTGATGTGATTGACATGGCTTCTCGTCGCATTAGGATATTAGGAATGCGTGCATAATTAGTTTGGAGAAGAGATTCGCCTAAATGCGCACTTCGGGTCGACATACTATATGTAGACTTAAGTGTGTAGTGTAAGTGTTTGTATAAATGCTTGTATTAGTATGTATTGAATTAAATGATGTTATGGATTAGTTTGAGATTGGTTTCTCAATTAATATGCTGATGTGAATGATTTCCTACATGTTAGTTATATGCATGGTTTCATTGTATGTATGAAATGCATGTACTTGATGATTTACTTAAGTTCTATGTTATAACATGTGTTAACATGCTCACATGGTTGTATTTCAATTCCAATACTCTCATATGATTTGCTGATGTGATTCCTAAATTGTTTAGGACTATGCTTAGTCCAGGCAGTCGGTAACCGAGCGAATTCGTGGTTAGCTTATCTTCGCCACGAACGACGCGTCGATGAACACGAGCCGTGTTCTGGAGTTGGCGGCAGTGGTTAGGCCACACGAAGTGTTTTACGCACTTCATGTCGTCAACTTGAGATGCGATCGCGCTAGTCGAGCCCGTCAAGTAACCCGACTGGCCATTGTATGTTCACCCTGCATGAGTCATAACTGCTTGAACCTAGGGTACTGAACTTACCATTGTAAACCCTGTTAACCATGGTACCTTGATCCACGAAGACTCATGAGCCGGGCATGGTGGTATGGGACACCGTGGTCGAGATGTCGGCCTACGCTGGGGCCACAAACCTCCCCGTGGTGACCAGTGAGCACCTAGTCTCGTGAGCAGATTATGGTGGTATGGGACACTATATTCTTGCTGTCGGCCTACACTGATCAGGCGACGAGTCCTTTGTAGTGACCGCGAGCGTATTCTGAGTCTATGGGAGGCGACGACCCTTCAGTAGCAGTAGAGTACAGTAGGCCTGTATTGATAAGGTGATGGGGGAGCGGAGCAACGAGTGCATGCAACAGCCCTGGCAGCCCTTGCAGCGACCTACAAAATATACATCGTATAAGATTACTAGGAGTGACGACCCTAGACAGGATCTGTGTTGGGATTGATACAAGGGAAGTACCTTAGTTTCCCAATCTTGCTGTTTGAATGGACTAATAACGACTTGAAAATCATATCACCATAGCATTGCATGTGCCTGGAAGATGTGGAGCACTCTAGGGAGTGTGGCATGCCGCGGTCGTAAGATGTTGCCGTATGAGGGAGATCGTCGGTGAGGGCATACATCACGTCATGTCATAATTGCATTAACAACGGTATTAGGATTGTTTGATTTACTGCTTTACTATTATCGCATGATTGATTTGATAACATGTTAATCTTTGCTCTATTATTCCACTGAGTTAGCTACTCACTCCCACGTTACGGGATGGTGTTCCTGGACACCCACCAGACTTTTTTGTGATTGCAGATGATGGCGCGGCCTGTGAGGCGGAGCTGGATTTGATGATGAGGAGGAGGATTCCTCCTATATGCGTGTTCTGATTGACGGGATTACAGGGAGGTTGATTAGATACTTTGACACTTGTCATTTTATATTTTTAGCGCACTCATGTATATTCGTTTTGTCTACTTTTGGAGTATACATGTATGTATATAACCTGGTAACATGTTCACACTCTGGAGACATACAACAGTTTATATATATGTTATACATACTATTACAGACTTCCGCTGGTTAATTTAATTGTCTCTGGAGTATGATATGCTGTTCTGGCTTAATCTCACTCATGTTTAATACATTATCACCGACAACATTCAATCATACATATCTATGTTGCATAAATAACATGTTGGAACTCGGGAGTTGGGTTTTTGCTCGACCCCCCGATTTTCGGGATGTTACAGTATGAGACTAGTTTGGATAGAAGTACATTATGATGGACCCCATAGCCTGTGATACTATATACTACCATCTCGACATCACACACCAGTATGGTCATTTCATTTGCACTACATGTTGCATTATGTCCACGACATATGATACGACTGACGTTATTTGTGTTACTCATCAGGAATGTATATTGCATTGCATTCTCTACATCTGATATTTGGCTCTCTACGACTCCTCATTTGCATAGTTGATTTCTATTACGTATTCTAATATTGTATGACTCATGCACTTATCAGTATTTTCGCTTACTCTGTTATCTTGTGATTTATGACTTTGTCAGTACTTCTGTTTACTCTGACAATTCCTGATCTTATCAGTATTTCTGTTTACTCTGATAATTCATGATATTGTCAGTATTTCAGTTTATTCCGACATTGTACGATTTATGGATAACCAGTATTTTCGGTATTTTATGATTGCGGCATTGTATTGAATACTTGGCACTTACCTTGTGCACACACTTACACCACCCTCTAAGCTTTTGCATGATAGAAGCGTGCAAGTAATGTTAGGTTGCAGCAGTGTTGAGTTTGGAGCGTACAATAGTCTTCTGAAGCTTGATTTTCGATTTATTTATTTCCCTTTCAGCATTATACTCAAATGATTATATTAGTGGATATGCGATGATGATGTTGCCTTTGTGAATTAGGTTATCTTGTGGTTATGTTTATTACGAGTTAAATGTATATTGAAAAAGAAAAATAAAAACAAAAATCCTCCTTATAGAATCTCAGGATCAGAATCTGGCATATGGATGTTAGAAGCTGAGAATGGGGTACTACAGAGGCTGTTGGCACTGGATTCGGCGATCAGGATTCCTGTGAATCCTATTTCTGGATTTAGGGCATGACAGATGTTGGTATCAGAGCATAACTTGGGAATACCTGAAGATAATATCACATATCTGCTAATAGCTACCCTCCACTCTATGATTGTTGAGAACTTAAAATGGTTAGATCCCCGAGTTCGAATAATTTAGAGATTTTCTGATATAGCTCCCTATCGTTAAGGTCGAGAGGCTGTATAGTATCCCAGTTTTGATCATTTATGACCCATGATCCGAGGTTCAGTAGGGGTCACCATAAGGTTGATGATGTGTCTTAGGGGTGCGAGGTTGAGATTAGAGACCACTATCTTCATCTCTTTGCAGATTGATTGTGCCTTCACATATATACTAGATGATGTTTCCTCTTCCCTTATCTGTTTTTTAAATTTCGTGGTCGAAATTTTTATTAAGAGGAGAGAGTTGTGAGACCGGTATCCTAGCCCAACCGTTCCATAGGCTCCTCCAGTCTTCCCGATCAAATTTCGGCGACTCGTGACCCACGGATTTCATTTGCGATGACCCTTAAGTTCAATCATATAAGCCCGACCCCGATTGACCCGGAGTTAGCGCCATAGTGATCGCCTTGTCGCCCCGGTTCAAACCCTGCATCTCATGCAACAATCCGAATTGTACATCAAAAGATGTACGCCGTGATTTATTGGACATTAATCGTGTTTGTGGGACCCACCTATGACATGGCATGCCACCCTATGCATGCATGACATCATCATCTTCATAATTTCTTATCCACCTATAGTTATTCTAGACCCTAGCCCCCCTAGCAAGCAATGACTCTCTTACCTTCATTATGACATGTCATTATTACATCTTTCTCTCTCTTATCTCCCTCCCTCTCTCCTTCTTTCCTCATTTTCTCCCCTAACAGCAAGAAGCCATGGATGTCCCAACTCATATCCATGGCCAACCCTTTCCCACCTTAGATCCCCCATATCTTGCCATCAAAAACTCATCTCCATCGTTGAAGGAGCCCCATTGGAGCTTTGGAGCATTAGGGAGGAATAAGAAGGAAGGTGGGTGCTTCTCTCTCTCTCTCTCTCTCTCTCTCTCTCTCTCTCTCTCTCTCTCTCTCTCTCTCTCTCTCATATTTTTTCATGTGATGATGTGGCTGTTTGGCCTAATCGAATGGACCCCTCCTTGATGTGTGTCTTATTGAAACCATCCAACTATTTGGTGGCCCAGTTATGGCACGTCTGTAGGTGGGGCCCACCTATATATATATTTGTGTGTGTTACCCAAACCATCCAGCGTCTAGGGATGCTGGACGTTGCTGCTTAGTGAAGTGTGAACTGACTGTTTGGCATGTCGTCGAGCAACTAAAAACCAAAACATCAGTATGATTCAAAGCTTTGGGGTGGGCTACTCATGCAGGCCCCACCTTGATGTATGTGGTTAATCCACACCATCCATTCCATTCCTCAGCTCATTTCAAGCATTGAACTAAAAAATGAAGCTAATCCGATCCCCTAGTGGGCCATTGCATAGAAAACGGTGGGTTTCACCGTTAAAAAATCACTCTAACCTTTCTACACACTGAAATACCTTGAATATTGGACTTGTTTAATCCATCATGATCCATAGATCTAACCAGTGGAGTGAATCCACCTAATGTGGGCCTCACCTAGGGAAAACCACATAAAAACATAAATTTCAAATATATATATATAGCAGAACACATTGCTGCTGCCATCTAGAGGACGGCGCAATAGCTTCCTCTGCGCTTGGGACGGTGGCCGATGATCATGAGTCCCAACCGTGGGACCCACCATGATGTGTGTGAACATCAACACCGTGCATATGAAGGCCCCTCAGGGCAGTGGGCCCCCTTCCAAAAATTAGCCGTGTACGTGACTCAGGTGGTCCACTTCACCAAAAACATTGAGGATTGAATGTATGCCATCGAAACCCTGGTTGGGGTCACAGAAGTTTTGGATCCGTATGAAATTTTTTTTCCTCTTCATTCCAGGTCTGTGTGACCTTACGTATAGATGGGATGGAAAATAAATGTTGTGGTGGACCTCACGTGGGGCCCACCTTAAATGTATATCCTCGCTGACCGTCCAACAGGGAGGTGTAAATTAACAGTGCGGTGTCGTCACCTACAAAAAAAAAAGTGAATATAATAATATAATATTATATTATAATATGATATGGTGGGCCATACCTGGGAGCACCTTCTCTGTTATTTGATTATAGTTGTAGCTGCAACGTACTGCAGTTATATAGCTGCTATGTACGTCCAATTCGAAGTGGACCCCACTTACTATGTGGGTTATAACCGCACGGCCACCCATGCGGCCTACCATGATGTATGTATTCTACTTCCACACCATTCATCTAATTTGCATCCCCACTGTCCATCTGTTTTACTGGAAGGCCAGCAGCTAGCATCTTGCTGCTGCCATATCACATAAGCAAGTTCTGAGGCCGCCATGATGTATTGTTGTATTCATACTGTCCAAATCTGGACAATGCTATGTAGGATACACCATGAGGCTTGGATCTCATCCACTCCATCCAGCTGATGGGTGTGGGTCCACCTTGATGTAAGTAGTATGTCCTCGCCATCCATCTTCAGATCATGTAGGGCTTCCTATTGAGCAGACCCAACGGCCAAGAAGACCACCTGCCAACGGGCCTGTTTGAGATGGGTTTCAATACCAGCTTGATCTTTTTGAGTGGGGCGGCCCATCTACATGGACACCACCATTCAAAATAGTGGGGACTAACATCTACTGTTCAAAACTTTTTAAGGGCCACGATACTTTCAATCAAGTTGATATTTTGTTTTCACTTCATCTATCTCTGTGATTAACCAATAAATAGGTTAGATCTCAAAATACATCATGGTGTGTTTTATAAATCTTTTAACAGTGGGTGTGGCTGCTCTCACTGTTTTCTATGATAGGCCCCGTGGGTTTTGACGGTGGAAATCATTATCACCACTATTATTTATGTTATGGTCCAGATGATCTATCGATATGAATTATTTTCTTGGAAATGCTCTAAAATGATCTTTAAAAATATAGGTGAATAGTGTAATTGATGCAACTCACTTGATGTGTATTAGGCCCATTAGTGCGGCCCATTGATGCGACCCACTTGATGTATACTAGGCCCATTAGTGCGGCCCATTGATGCAACCCACTTAATGTGTATTAGGCCCATATCATGTGGTCGGGGCCCACATGTTATTTATTTGAGACCCATGTGAAAGATCCACCTGTCATGTATATGAGACACATTAATGCGATCTACTTGATGGATATTGAGGCCCATTATGATGTATTCGTGACATATGGGCAAGGCCTGTTGTGATATGTATTAGGCCCATTAGTGCGTCCATTGATGTAGACCAGTTGAGATATATGACGCCCATTGGAGAGGCCCCTGGACACCGTCCACTTGATGAATATAAGGCCCATTAGTGCGGCCATTGATGTAGCCAAGTTGATATATATGTAGCCCATTGGAGAGGCCCGTGGACACGGTCCACTTGATGAATATAAGGCCCATTGGTGTGGCCCATAGACTCGGTCCACTTGATGCATATGAGGCCCACTTGTGCGACCCATGTGATGTATATTAGGCCTTTGTGTGAGGCCATGGGCCCATTTTATGTTTAGCTCTATGTGGGCCACTGCATGGGAGTAATGTTGGTTAGATATCCACATTGATGGACAATGATGGTTGGCTGTCCACATTGTCAACTTCCCTTAGGCCTTATTAGGCCCATTCTCATCATTCTCTTAGTGTGTTAACTCTAATCAATGGGCGTCATTCATATAAACGGATGGCTCCGTGCTATCAGATTTGATATTATCACGGTCAAGGGCCAATCTTTACATTATGGTTGATCGACTGTTCATCGATAGACCCCGCCTTGTTTATATGCCGATTTGTCAATGCCGATTGTATAGAACGATTCCGATTTGTCGAGGCCGATCGTGTAGATTGATTTCGATTGTTGAGGTCGATTCTAATTTATCGAGGCTAATTCTGATTGTCGAAGCTGAGTATCGAGGCCGATTCTGATGGTCGACGCCGAGGGTTGAGGCCAATTCCAATTCTAATTGTGGAGGCCGATGGTTAAGGTCAATTTCAATTCCGATTGTCGAGGTCGATTATCAAGGCCAAATTCGATTATCGAGGCAGATGGTTGAGACCAATTCTAATTCCAATTGTTGAGGCTCAGTGTGATGGATATGTGACTCGTATTTGAGGCCCATTTTGATGTGCATTCGGCCCATGTTTGAGGTCCAATGTGATGTACATGAGACCTAGGTGATGAGGCCCATTGTGATGCATTATGGGCCAGGCGATGGGGCCCATTCTGATGTATGTTAGGCCCATGTGAAAGGCCCATTGTGATGTGTAATAAGCTCTTGAGTGAGGCCCATGGTGTTGTATATTTAACCCTTGTGTAAGGTCATGGGTCCGTTATATGTTAGGATCTATGTGAGTCATTCCTTGGGGGCAATGTTGGTTAAATGTCCACATTATCGAAGTCAATTGTCGATGCTGGTTATTGATACCAATTATGAGTATGTGACAGCATAATATCATGATACATGCCCATATGCATCATCTACATGTTTGTTTCAAGATGTGATTTATCATTGCATATGTCATTGAGCTTGTTGTTATGAGACTCCCTGATAGGCGAAGGTTATCTCACATGAGCGCACGGTATGCGCAGGATTGATGCATGACTAGATTATATAACTCATGCATCTTACATTATGATTACTATACGCCCTAACGATATCAGGGCCGTAGCCTCCATAGTCATATCGTGGATGGCCAGACGGGACACCGTAAATTTATTCTAGCATCGGGCTGCCATAGATCGCCCTGGGTGAAAATGCCTAAACCCTCTTGGTGCCAGAGGACGTCCTAATGTCAAGATCGAGTGGATACATGAGCGCCCGAGTGCCGAATAGCAGGAAGCCACGTCTCTCACTATGTCGTGGTCGGTTGGGAGGGGGTGTGGCCTTACCTGCTCAAGGGTAAGGGCAATACTAGGCTGAGTTTAACCAGCTCGTGAATGGGTCTGCTATCGATATGTCGGATAGGTATTGGCAGACTATTGGCCAGGCGGATAGTGAGGTTTCTTACGCTCACTTGAATTGTGCTGCTGGGAGAGGGGCATGTCATTTGGAGTGTATTAAACCCCGGTGATGATCCCAGGGAGGAACCGTACTAATATGTGGACTTATTGATCAGGAGTTGAATATTCATTCATTCACTATCCACTCGGGCTGGTGGTGCGCAACTATATGTTATGTGTACCTTTACAATGGCTAAGATTTCGGTTGGAACGTGCGACTAACTTGAGATTAGGAGTTTATCACATTGAGTATGACTATTCAAGTTAGGTATGGAACTAGTTTGGATAAAAGTCCATTGTGATGGACCCCATAGCCTGCGATACTACGTACTATCATCCCGACTTCACACACCAGCATGATCATTCCATTCACGCTGTATGTTGCATTACATCTGCAGCATATGTTACGGCTGATGCTATCTATGTTACTCATTAGGAATGTATATTGCATTACATCCTCTGCATCTGATATTTGGCTCTCTACGACTCCTTATTTGCATAGATGATTTGTATTATGTATTCTAATATTGTATGACTTATGCACTTGTCAGTATTTCTGGTAACTTTGTTATCGTGTAATTTATGACTTTGTCAGTACTTCTTTTTACTCTGATAATTCTTGATCTTGTCAGTATTTATGTTTATTCTGATAATTCATGATCTTGTCAATATTTCTGCTTATTCTGACATTGTATGATTTATGGATTACCAGTATTTTCGATTTTGTATGATTATGGCATTGTATTAAATACTTGGCACTTACCTTATGCACATACTTACACCACCCTCTAAGCTTTCTATAAGCTTATGCATGATAGATGCATGCAGGTGATCTTAGCGTGCAGCAGTGTTGAGATTGGAGCTAACAGTGGTCTTCTGAAGCTTAATTTTTGATTTATGTATTTCTCTTTCAGCATTGTACTCAAATAATTATATTTGTGGATAAGTGATGATGATGTTGCCTTTGTGAATTGGGTAATCTTATGGTTATGTTTATTACTAGTTAAATGTATATTGAAAAAGAAAAAGAAAAAGAAAAATCCTCCTTACAGAATCCCATGAAAGTGCACCTACTAGTGCCCTTGTTTGTCAATTACAATGTAAGTTGAGTCAGTCGGACTACAGCGCCTAACAAGAAGATCAATTCAAGTGTCTGCCTCAACTGGATGTGTGGAAGCTCGCCATAGGTAAATCATAGCCTCACATCCCTTTGTCCTAAAACACCAGGTGATTAAAACCCTTAAAACTAAGTAGAACATCTTAGGGTTTTATAGTAAGAAAAATTTTTATCAAACAGGAAAATCTTCAAGTTTTCTTGCTCTATCGATTGTATTGATACACCTTTCGATATGATCCACCTGCTCTGTTAATGTCCTCGGCATCTCAATCGATACAATCGAGTGAAGACTAAAAGCGTCCAGCAACCACATACTCATCTGGACGATTTATCAATATATCGAAGTATCAATCGATATCATTGATATTCAAATATCGAGCCCATTAGAAGTGGATCGATAATATCGACAGGCAGTTTTTCAGCACCCCTGTTTTTCTAAAGAAAACTACTATGAGCTTCGATATATCGATGACTGTTTTGATTCAATCTGAATTCAAATATCGATCATATTGGAAGTCATTTGATCATATCGACAGTGGGTGCATATTTCTTCCAGTAAAATCTCAGGTTGTTCTAAACCTTGATCGAGGGCCACTCGAGGAAATCGATATTCTCATGTCGATGCGATCGAGTCCTGGTCAATTGGATCGAGTCTAGCACAAACTGTCTAGTGTGCTTATAGGTAAATTTATACAATTTATCGATCCTATCTAAACGGTCTCGATATCATTGACATTCAAATTCTGATGACATCGGTTGACCCTCGATCATATCCTATAAAACCTGAAATATTTCGCCTAGTCTCTTTCATTCTTCAAGTGTCAATAGATTGACCCCAGTATCGATGGAATCGGAGTTCGAAATCTGATGACATCGACACAAGTATTGATCCCATCGATCAACTAGTAATAGGTTTCAAAAGCGTATGACTTTTGAGTTTATGTTATCGAGCGGACAGTCGATCCCATCAAGAGTATACGCTCGATGATATCAACCATGCTCGATGACATCGAACTCAGTCATAAATATGACCGTTTTATATCCGTTGAAACCTTTTTGCCTATTTAAAGAGAGACTTGATCATATTGCTGGTAGAGAAAGAAGAGAGTGCTTTTATGTGTCTTACCTTCAGATCATATACCCAAAGCCCTTTCTCTCATGGGAGTTCATCTTCCAATCCACTCTCATTTATTGACATTCAATAGAGTGGATTGAGAAATAAACTTCTGCATTCAAGGATCCTTCAGTAACTATCTTAACAGTATATCTTTTAGCTAGGATGCCTTGAATGAATAGATGACGAGAATCACTCTATCTTCCTTATAGGAAAATTCTAAGAGAGTGGATTTCCGTCCTAACCTTGACCTAACCCGAAACTAAATACTGGTATATCTTTTGTGTTGCAGATCAAGGGAACCGAAGACTCTTTAACAACAAGAAGGAGATCTTCATCACTGTACAAAAAGGGACTCATCAACTTATCTGTAAGTACTTAAAGTCCAGAGGACACTTGTGATCATTCCTTTCTAGGATTGTGTCTTAAGTGTTGCTCACCCTTTGAAGTCCTCAAAGGAGGCCTCCGACGGGAGTGTACGTTATGAGTGCGTTGTGTGGACCCTTGCTCTGTGGAGAGCATAAACATCCGGATGCGTTGTGTGGACCCTTGCTCTGTGTGGGCATAAACATTTGGTTAGGAGTGCACCAGCAAAACTCCAGGGTTAGAGATGAACTGAGTAGAAACCTCTGTGTAAAGGTTGAAGGTGAACTTGATTTAAAAGCTTAGGTTTGAGGTGAACCCTGGGAAACCTCCGCAGTGAAATATGGTACACTCAAGGGTTGAGTGCGACAGCCGGGAGTGGAGTAGACAAGTAGTCGAACCACTATAAAAATGACTGTGTTTGTGATTGATTTGTTTGTGTGATTTGCTTTATTAATTCAATGTCTGAATATCTGAGATCACACCTCACACACATACACAGTCATATCTAGCATGAACTAAGTTTTATATTGTTATCTTTAACTAGTTTGTGATTGGATCCTCTACTAGGCTTGGAAGCCAGTAGTGTTAGATTTGAGTAATCCTAATAATTGCATATCTGATAGGATTAGTGCAATAGTATTTTAAATATTTCATAAAAGTTTAAAAAGTCCTATTCACCCCCCTCTAAGACATATTGGCATATTCCTACTTCAACTCAAGCGATCTTCACCGCTATATCAATTGGTATCAGAGTGGGTCTCTCTTTAAGGACTTCACCGCCTAGAGAGTGATCTTGACTGAAGTTGAGAAATATGGCTAAAGGAGAGGGCTATTCAGTCACTAGACCTCCAGTATTTGATGGTTCAAATTATGCATACTAGAAGGCTAGAATGCATTACTTCCTGAGATCTTTGGATCATGATGTTCGGGATATAGTTGAGAAGAGATATGTGGTACCATCTAAACAAATCATACTTGAAGATGAAACTACCATCACTAAGCCCAAACCTAAAGAAAAGTGGACGACGTTCGACAAAGAACAGAGAACTGCTAAAGCAAAATCAATGAACGCCATCTACTGTGCCGTGTCTTAAGATATATTCAATCAGATAAGTATGTATGAGACATCCAAGAAAGTGAGGGATCTACTAGAAACAACCCATGAAGACACAAGCATTGTGAAGAGTCTAAACTACAACTTTTGACTACTTCACGGTTTGAAAACTCAGGATGGAAGAGCATGAGACATTAATGGAGTTCTTCACCAAATTAAATATTATTTGTAACTCCATGGGTGGATTGGGAGAAAAAGTTTTGGTACCAAAAATATGTAGAAAAATCTTAAGATCTCTACCGGAACAATTTAATCCCAAGGTAACAACAATTGAGTGTAGAAATATTGATGAAATGAAAGTAGAAGAACTGGTAGGTTCCCTACAAACTTTTGAACTACACTTCACTTAATCCCAGAAATCCAAAAACACTATCCTAAAAACTTCTAAGAAATCAAAACATGAGGACAGTGAGAGTGAAAAAGAAGATGAAGATGAGGAAGTGGCTTTGCTGGCACAAAGATTCAGAAGATTCTTTCAATAGAATCGCGGCCGCCTCTCTAGAGGAAGAAAGGTGGATGAGAAACCTTCTGCAGGAAAATTTGGGAAAAGAACCAAAGAACTACAATGCTACGCCTGTCGGGAGTATGGACACCTATCTACCGAATGCCCAAATAGAAAAACCAAGGGCAAGGCAATGGCCACCACATGGGATGATACGGAGGAGTCAAATTCAGAATCAAGCAACTCAGAGAGTGATGAGGACCAAAAATCTTTGAAAATACTTATGATCTCCACAGCTTTGATCATTCCAACTGAATCTGAAGTTGAAAAGCAAGCAACAGAATCATTTTCATCTGATAACGAGGAGTCTGGAGAAGAGGAAGAAGTTAAAAAGGATAAACTGCAAGATGCCTATAATCAACTATACATTCATAGCATCTATATCCTTAAAAGACTCGACATGTCTGAAAACAAAAAGGAATTGCTACAGAAAGACTTGGACAGAACCTTGGAGATTAACACACATTTATCCAATGATTTACAACAATATCATTCAGATAATGATAAGTTAGAAAGAGAAAACCTATTCCTAAAAACAGAATTATCAAAACTTATGAACCAAGCTAAATTGCTAAGAGACGATAATGCGGAACTCAAAAATGAAAACCACTCACTTTGTATTGACTTAGAAAAATCCAAAAAATTTGCCGAGATAAACTACAGATTTTCTCAGAGTGATGAAAAATTAGAAAAATTGTTAGGAATGGGAAGACTAGGAAGAGACAAGAGTGGGCTAGGATATGAGAAAAGTAAAAAGAAAATTGGAAATAAAGCCTCAACAAAACTGGCTGCTTCAGGTAGCAATATGGAAATCTCTCCAGTCTGTCATTTATGTGGTGATGTGGGTCATTATAAGTTTGAATGCTTGGCACCAAAATAGACCTCACATAACTCTGACCGAAATCACATTGAAAAATTTAAACCAATCAGAGAAATGTTGAATGATAAAAGTCTTCCAAGAAAAGACACCCATTCATCACCACCTAAAGAAAAGGAAAAAATGAAGAAACTTGTCTTACAATGGGTAGTTAAATAAAAACTGAACTGTCTGATGATTAACTATCATATACCCTGATGTAACAAGCGAGAAAAGGAACAAGTCCAGGTCATGCATCTAGATCTAGATATTTGCTGAAATGAAGCAATTTTACTAAGTCTTCAATATTATATCTGAGGTTGGAGAACTCAAACTTTTTGTTTATAAAAATTTTCATGTTTATAATTGTACAGAACCTGTACAAAATTTTGTGATATATACTGATCAAATCAGGAAATACATAACAGTGTGTCAAAATTTTAATTTTAAAAAAAATTGAAAAAAAAATACCAACTTTCGATACTACTGTCAATCTTTTCGATTTTATCGACCAAGGGTCGATACAATCGACGACTCTTCAGAATATGAAAAGCCGTATGACTATGAATGACATCATGGACAGACTCGATAGAATCGATTGGTAACTTCTCGATATAATCGAGACAATGGTCGATATGATCGACAGATGGTGCCCGATAAAAGTTAGCAGGGCAAAAAAGAGGGTTTATTCTTCAAGAGTTTCTCGGTCGTCCTCTCCGCTCGATCCTCTTGGCCAATCACTAGGAGCCACGTTGGACTACCCAAATCCTTTCACAAATCGGGTAATATCCTTCTAAAAATGTTAAAGCTCTTTTTGGATATTTTCAGTTTGTCAGGTGTTTAGTCATTTTTCCCAATTTTTTTTTTTTTTAAAAAAAAGGTTTATTGGTCCACATGGGAAAAGACAAAGGTGTAGCATCCGGTCCGGGGGAGTCTTCAAGAACTACCTGACAAAAAGTTCTTGCCTCAAGGGAAAGGGCGAGGATCTCGGACCGTGGGACCCTCACACGGCAAAGATCATGACATACCTCACAAGGTGGGTCCTAGATCGAAGTTCCTGCACCTCCTCAACCAGCACCACCTCCTCCGGCTATACAACGTCTAGCAAAATACACCGGTAGGAAGCTAATCCATGAGAGAAATTTTGACAAGAGTTGTTTGGCACCATACAATCTGAAACCTCTGTTCACTGCAATCGGATGGCTACCTATCCTAAATTTCAGAGGACCTTATCAACTCGAATAAACACGCAACTTCCTTGCAGCGTGTCATTCTCCAATATCTAATCCTCCTTCATTCATGAATTCTCTGGATGGTGATGATGCATTTATCACTCCTGCCACCGTGACTCACATTCTCAATCTACAGATGGCTCCAGAAGGCCTTCCAAATTTTGATCTCAATCTTCCTGATGTCCACTCAATGATAACTAAGTACCTATGCCATAAGAGAGATATTCCATGGCATTAAGGGAATGCCTTAAAATCTAGGTACATGGAGCTCCGCTTTCGAGTCATGCATAGGATCTTCACTACAAATTTATATCCAAGGAGTACAAATTGATCAAATCTCATGAGTCTTATGGTCAGTATACTCTGTAGCAACTGGGACAAAGATTTGCCTTCCAACACTGATCGTCAATCAATTAGTCAATGTTATACATACATCCAGAGATCTGCATTTGCCATATCCCTAGATTATAAGCAGAATATGTCAAAGTATTGGTTTTCCTTCTACAAATGATCTTGTACTTCCACTTCAAGTTTTTAATTTCAAAAATATTATCAAAATGGATCTGATTTACCACGAGTAAAAAGAAGGTGGCATTCAAGAAGAAGGAGGCGAAGGTGTTGTGACCCTCATACGGAGGAAACTGAGATGGAAGGTGGAGAATCCGCCAGAATCGATCCAGCCCCATCTATGTCAATTGGTGGACATACCAAACGATACAAGCTGGACAGGATCGGGGCGATTCAGCGAGACATTCACTCAGTGCAAGAGTGACTAACAGTCTTGAAGCAAGTTGTCCATAAGGTACAAGAATTTGTGCAACAGTTGGTCGACCTGATGACTTATCGCCGAGATGACATAGCTCCATCTCACTCTGCTCCCAAGCACTGATTTTTGAATGTTGTAAAAAACACTCACTCTTTAACTCAGCGTACGAACTATAGTATCTTTTTTAAAGTTCTACCCTTCTTTGAGTACATGTGACAACTCTCTATTATGCCTAGGCTAAAAGTTTTTTTTGTGTGTGTGCCCACGGATGGGCTGAAATACTGATGATAATATTTGGATGCCCTCAAATGGGCTTTGTTTTATTTGGACAATGGATTATATACTGTTGTTTGGGGCAGTATATATTTTGATACTCTAGCTGTATTTCATTCTCATTTCCTTGTCATATTCATGCTTTTCTGATTTACTATCTTATGAAATAATTGTGTTGATTGCTTTATCTATTTACTTCATACCTTAATTGATGTATGCTTATCACTGTTGAAAATCTGTAAACATCTATCTGTCTGTGGTTCTCCCATATGCTTAAAATCTTCAGTCAATATCACTTGTTACGCCTTTTCTAATGACTGACAAAAAGGGGGAGAAAAGTTAAAAACACCCTGTGTGGAAAATTGGATATCTGTTCTTATATATTGGAGGTGTAAGGGGGAGCAGCTGCACCAAGAAAGGGGTTTTTACAGTAAGGGGGAGTAAATTGTGGTTGTGTAAATGAATGTGTTAGAATTTGTAAAATTATGTAATCACATGTACACACAATTTAGGATGTATCTGTCTAGATATTTTCCTAGGGTGTTTTGGGTATTTTGTCACGTAATTGACAAAGGGGGAGATTGAAAGTGCACCTACTAGTGCCCTTGTTTGTCAATTACGATGTAAGTTAAGTCAGTCGAACTACAGCGCCTAACAAGAAGATCAATTCAAGCGTCTGCCTCAACTGGATGTGTGGAAGCTTTCCATAGGTAAATCATAGCCTCACATCCTTTGTCCCAAAACACCAGGTGATTAAAACCCTTAAAACTACGTAAAAAATCTTAGGATTTTATAGTAAGAAAAATTTTTATCAAACAGGAAAATCTTCAAGTTTTCTTGCTCTATCGATTGTATTGATACACCTTTCGATATGATCCACCTGCTCTGTCAATGTCCTCGGCATCTCAATCGATACAATCGAGTGAGGACTAAAAGCGTCCTGCAACCACATACTCATCTGGATGATTTATCGATATATCGAAGTATCAATCGATATCATCGATATTCAAATATCGAGCCCATCGGAAGTGGATCGATAATATCGACAGGCAGTTTTTCGGCGCCCCTATTTTTCTAAAGAAAACTACTATGAGCTTTGATATATTGATGATTGTTCCGATTCAATCTGAATTCAAATATCGATCATATCGGAAGTCATTCGATCATATCGATAGTGGGCACGTATTTCTTCCAACAAATATCTTAGGTTGTTCTAAACCTTGATCGGGGGCCACTCGAGGAAGTCAATATTCTCATGTCGATACTATTGAGTCCTAGTCGATTGGACCGAGTCTGGCACAAACTGTCCAGTGTGCTTATAGGTAAATCTATACGATTTATCGATCTTATCGAAACGGTCTCGATATCATCAACATTCAAATTCTGATGACATCGGTTGACCCTCGATCATATCCTATAAAACCTGAAATATTTCAGCTAGTCTCTCTCATTCTTTAAGTGTCGATAGGTCGATCCCAGTATCGATGGAAACGGAGTTCGAAATCCGATGACATCGACACAAGTATATCCCATCGATCAGCTGGCAATAGGTTTCAAAAGCGTATGACTTTTAAGTTTATGTTATCAAGCGGATAGTTGATCCTATCGAGAGTATACACTCGATGATATCGACCATGCTAAATGACATCAAATTCAGTCATAAATATTACCATTTTATATTCGTTGAAACCTTTTTGCCTAATTAAAGAGAGACTTGATCATATTGCTGGTGGAGAAAGAAGAGAGTGCTTTTGTATGTCTTACCTTCAGATCATATACACAAAGCCCTTTCTCTCATGGGAGTTCATCTTCCAATCCACTCTCATTCATTGACATTCAATAGAGTGGATTGGGAAATGAACTTCGACATTCAAGGATCCTTCAGCAACTATCTTAACAGTATATCTTTTAGCTGGGATGCCTTGAATGAATAAATGACGGGAATCACTCCATCTTCCTTATAGGAAAATTCTAAGAGAGTGAATTTTAGTCCTAACCTTGAACTAACCCGAAACTAAATACTGGTATATCTTTTGTGTTGCGGATCAAGGGAGCCGAAGACTCTTCAACAACAAGAAGGAGATCTTCATCACTATGCAAAAAGGGACTCATCAACTTATCTATTAGTACTTAGAGTTCAGAGGACACTTGTGATTATTCCTCTCTAGGATTGGGTCTTAAGTGTTACTCACCCTTTGAAGTCCTCAAAGGAGGCCTCCAGCGGGAGTGTACACTGTGGGTGCGTTGTGTGAACCCTTGCTCTGTGGAGAGCATAAACATCCAGGTGTGTTGTGTGGACCCTTGCTCTGTGTGGGTATAAACATCTGGTTAGGAGTACACCAGCAAAACTCCAGGGTTAGAGATGAACCGAGTAGAAACCTCCATGTAAAGGTTGAAGGTGAACATGATTTAAAAGCTTAGGTTTGAGGTGAACCCTGAGAAACCTCCGTAGTGAAATCGAGTACACTCAAGGGTTGAGTACGACAGCCGAGAGTGGAGTAGACAAGTAGTCGAACCACTATAAAAATGACTGTATTTTGAAAGGACCTAGCTATATGCCCTAGAGGGGGTGAATAGGGCTATGCCAAATAAAACTTATAACAGTGGAATAATAAAAGAAATAAAGCACAATGCTGAATAATAGAATGATACTATATCAGTTCTAAGGACATCCTTACACCAAAAATCAAAGGTTTAAGGTAGGACAACCTTATTTCTAGAACGTCCTTTGAATCTTAAACCAATGACGAATAAAAAGCAAGGAAACCAAAATAACTTGAAGAAATAAATCCTAAGTTATTACAACATTCCCCACACTTTCTTGAAATAAAATGATTACAACATTCAACCATAAATACAATCCATAAAACTGAATAAATAAAGAAATGAAAGAATAAAGCACATCCACAACACAACGATATATAGTGGTTCGCCTGTGTGTACACCAACTGTTATCCTACAGCCACAAAGAATGCTACTCCACTCCTAATATCCTCACACAGGGGATATTAGCATGCACTATCAAAATAGGTTTCACAAGTTCACCTAAAACCTTCACAATTGTGTCTTTTTATCACGGGCTTACACAATCCAAAAACCTACACAATCTGAGTTTTCTGGCTCTCCTCAGATAACCACTCAATGATATTTTTCTGACAAATCTCAAACAAAACCAAAGAAAGTAAATTACATAAATGTAAAATACCTGAATCTTCCTTTGAAGTAGCCCGATAGAACCAATCGGAGCAGAAGTTTGATTCAACGTTCAAAGTCCAATACTCACTTTAAGAATGGTTCTAAGTCTAATTGATTTTAAATCAAAAGAGCTAGTTCTATTTGATTTTGAATCCAAGAAGAAGGAATATCAGAAATTCTCCTTTTCAAATAAGATTGGAATGTAGATCAAAATTAAATAATAAACAAGCTAGCAAAAGGAATATTAAATGAGCACAAAGTAGCTTAAAAATAAACACAAACTTATCTCAGAGTATAGCCTAAAGATTGCTTGAATTGAATTGAATTCTGTATAAAAACTCTGAAGTTCGTGCAGTATTTATAGCATGAAAAATCTCGTCTATGACTGGTCTTAGGATCCTAAGACTGGTTGTAACTTCAAAGATTTTCAAAGATTTCCACGGGATAAGGATTAGCTGTTCCACGACTGGTCCTGGGTATCTTACGACCGGTCGTGGGCCACCGTGACCCACGACCAGTCGTAGGACCCCCAGTTTAGTTGCTGGAGTTTGAGTCGTAGGGCTAAGACTGGTCGAAGGATGAGTCGTACAGCTCAAAGGACTGGTCGTAGGACAACTAGAAAGATCCAAAAATCTTCAACAACCTAGGACTCGTCCTGAAAAACTTAAGACTGGTCGTAGCAGATCTAGGACTGGTCTTACAACAGTCCGAACAAGCATATTAAAATATACGAATTATGTATCCAGAATGACCTACAGTAAAGCCCATCCTAAAGTCAATCTAAGGTCAAACAAACCTTAAAAGTGAGATGGACATTGATAGTCTGTACAATCAGATGACCCTTAAGAGAAGCTTGAGAATTTACAAATCTTGTAGTAGGCCTTCTCGAGCTTGATCCTTTCTTGAGTTGACAAAGTCTTCTTCTATACTTGTACTTGATTAAATCTTGAACATGCATACTTGGAGACTTCTATTCTTGAATTCTTCATCCATGACTTGAAACTGTCTTCATTTATGTTCTTGTCTTGAAATACGATGTCTTGAAGCAATGAATAGTCTCAAACATGAAACACAAGATATACAAGACATAGATATAGGTTTTGGCATCACAAAATTTGACAATCAAAGGGATATGAAATCATAGCACTTACAATCTCCCCCTTTGTCAAATTTGTGACAAAACACATATCATATAGGTAAAAGCAACATCATACAAATTACTCTACTCCCCTTGAGAGATACGAGTACTGCTCATGTAAACAATAAATACAAGTACTACTCAACATGTAAACATCAAGACTCCATATTCTCAATCCACATATCCTTCTCAATCAATCAATCCAAAACAAATTACTCTCCCTTTTCATACTACTCCCCTTTACTATACTACTCTCCCTTTTTGTCACAAAATGACAAGGGAAAGTCACAATAGGAAAGAGAAAAACAACATAGAGAGTAATAATAAGTAGATAATGAGAAAGAAATATGGAAAGACAGCATATTTCAAAATATAAATTCAGAATCATCAAGCCATAACCAAGTTAATACAATATCCAAAATAAAAGAAAAGATAATGTTATACAATCCAAAAGATAATTCACCTAATCAGATCCAGAGGAGAGAGCAGAGATAGTAGGATCAATCTGGTGTAAGTCCCTATTAATGCGACGAAGATATTTTCGTATATATTTAAACTGCATATCGTGGGCTATACTCATGTTATCAACCTTCTCCTTCAATGCACGAAGGCGTGCATCATAACTAGATGGATCGTAATCAGGATCATTTGGTGAATCAGTTTCTATATCATCAAATAACTCATCCATATTAACATCTTGTTGAGGAAGATTGTCAGCTTCCCCTTCATTTCCAGCTTCACCACCATCACCACTAACACCACCTTCATCTACTTGGCCAGAAAGCAAATCCAACTTCATCTTATTAAGATTGGAATTGTTAAAAATAAGATGATGAATTGGTGCCTCATTAATAAGTTTATCAACAAGCATGTGAGTGGCTAACACAGTCATAAGATAACCAAACGGAATATCACTATGACCCGGATGGAGACGAAACTGAATGATAAAAGGACATATCAAAGAAGGAAGGCAGACTATGGTACAAGAAGCAATAGAATGCAATACACGAACCATGAAAGAAGTTAACTCAGTTTTATTACCGGACCGAGGATACAGATTTGAAATAAAAAATGATGTAATACTCTGTATCTAGGTAACAGATACTTTGAAGGGAGCGCATTCCCTTTGTGTGTCCATTGCGCATCAATTTTGCATAAGTCTCTTGTTAACATGTGTTTTTCCGATTCAGATGGTTTGTCGTATAGAGTATGAATCGATATACCTTCATCATTAACGGGTATATCCATAATACCCGATATCAAATGACGGTCTACTTCAAATTTCCCTTCTCTAGTATCAATTGAAAAAGTTAAATTGTCAAGGTAGAATTCTGAGATACATGCAACCATTGATTGTGCAATTGACTGGTATGCAGGCCCACACCAAAGCAAAATGTTAGCCCAGCCAACAAATTCAAAGATCATTGAATCTTGATTAATTCCATAATCGCTTAGCATGCGTTTCATCCAAACTAGTTGAGTGCATGCATATCCAGCTGCAATATACTCAGCCTCAGCAGTGGAGAGTGATATTGAGCTTTGCTTCTTGCTGAACTAAAAAACTAAGCAATTTCCAATGTAAAAACAACCACCACTGGTTGATTTTCTATCATCGATATTACAGGCCCAATCAGCATCTGAGTACCCAGCTGATTGAACACTATATCAAAAGGATACCAAAGACCCAGATTTATAGTACTTGTGACATATCTAATAATCCGTTTAACGGCAGTAAGATGTGATTCCTTAGGATTAGACTGATATCTCGCACAAATACCAACACTAAATGCGATATCAGGTCTACTAGCAGTTAGATACAACAAACTACCAATCATACTACGATATAGTCTAGGATCTATATCTTTATCTATAGAGTCTTTTGAGAGTCTTAACGTTGTACTCATAGGAGTATCAAAGTTCTTACCATTCTCAAATCCAAATCTTTTAACCAAGTTCGTAGCATACTTGGTTTGGAAAATAAAAATTCCGTCAGGTTGTTGTTTTACTTGCAACCTCAGGAAGTAATTTAGTTCACCAACCATGCTCATTTCGAACCTTGATTTCATAAGATCTACAAACTCAATAAACATGTTAGTACAAGTTGATCCATAAATAATATCGTCAACATAAATTTGAACCATCAAAATATCATTGTTATGCTTCTGAACAAAGAGTGTCTTATCTACACTTCCTACTTGAAAGCTATGAGTAAGTAAGAATTTAGTCAATTTCTCATACCATGCCCTGGGTGCTTGTTTTAGACCATAGAGAGCCTTTTTGAGACGAAATACATGGTCAGATAACTTGGGATATTCAAACCCTAAAGGTTGTTCAACATACACCTCTTCATGTAAATCGCGATTCAAGAAAGCACTCTTTACATCCATCTGATAAATCTTAAATTTTTTAAAGCATGCGATGGAAATAAAAAGTCTGATTGATTTAAGGCAAGCGACTGGAGCAAAGGTTTCATCATAATCGATGCATTCAAACTGAGTGTACCCTTGTATAACTAGTCTAGCCTTGTTTCGTATTATATTTCCAAGTTCATTAGACTTATTTTTAAAGATCCATTTTGTTCTGATAATGTGTTTATCTTTAGGTCTAGGAACAAGATACCAGACATCATTATGAATAAATTGATTAAGTTCATCCTGCATAGCAATTATTCAATTTTCGTCAGAAAGTGCTTCTTTCACATTGACCGATTCTATTTGGGATATAAAACAAACATAATTACATATGTTCTCAAGTTGTTTTCAAGTACGAACTCCAGTGAGAGGGTTTCTAAGAATTTGATTGGTTGGATGATCTTTGACAGTCCTTGGTTCAGACTCTTTTTTACTTTATGAGGTATCTTGATTGTCAATAATAAGAGCTTCATCATCATCTGAACTCGGAGCTGGTATATTCAAATGATCATCAATGACCACATTGATGGACTCTTGAATCACACCAGTTTTCTTATTTAGAAACCTATAAGTTCGACTATTCAAAGAATAATCAAGAAAAATACCTTCATCACTCTTCGTATCAAACTTTTCCAAATTTTCACAATCACGTAAAATATAACACTTGCTGCCAAAAACTCGAAAGTATTTGACAGTAGGTTTTTTTTCAAACCATAATTCATAAGTAGTCTTATTATCAGATTTACTGGTATAAACCCGAATAATAATGTAGCATGCGGTATTAACTGCTTCAGTCCAAAGATTTCTAGAGAGCTTCATGCTATTCAACATAACATTAGTCATATCCAGAAGCACTCTATTTTTTCTTTTAACTATACCATTTTGTTGCGGTGTTTTAGGCGCAGAAAATTCATGCGATATTCCATGATCGTTACAGAATTTCTCAAAACTACTATTTTCGAATTCGGATCCATGATCACTACGGATCTTACTAACATGAGAAGCTTTCTCATTTTGGATTCATTTAATGACCTTTTTCACTTCATTTAGGGTTTCAGATTTATCTTTTAAGAAAGATACCCAAGTGAATCTGGTATAATCATCAACGATAACCAAGATGTATTTTTTGCCTCCTCGACTCTCTGATCTGGTTGGTCCAATAAGATCTATGTGGAGAAGTTCGAGTGGTCTAGTTGTGGTATTGGAGTTCACTTTCTTGTGAGAGCTCCTAGTCTGTTTGCCCAACTGGCATTCACCACATATTTTGTCTACTCTTTGCAATTTGGGTAGACCTCTAATTAGTTCTCTTTTTCTCAATCTAAATAAGTTCTGGTAGTGTACATGTCCAAGGAATTTATGCCATAATTCAGTCTCATTGGTATGGACCATGTAGCACGATTGAGTAGATGAGCTTGCATCACTAACGATGTAGCAGTTTTCAGAAGTTCTGCGACCAGTTAATATTACAGAACCCTTTTTATAAACTATCTCACAACCTTGATTAGAAAAATTCACACTATAGTTGTTATCGCATATCTGAGAAATGCTTAGTAGGTTGTGTTTCAAACCCTTAACATATAAAACATTCTTAAATAAGGGAAGGTTATAAAGTTGAACCGTACCTTGGCTTATGATCTTGCAATTACTTCCGTCACCAAATGTGACTGACCCTTCAGTCATATCTTTTAGATCGGTGAATAAAGTCTTGTCGCCTGTCATATGCCTGAAGCAACCACTATCTAGGTACCACTTTGAATGGCTTGTAGCTTTGAAAGCAGTGTGGGCAACCAAGCAGGCAGCTTTAGGAACCCATTTCAGAACTGTTTTAGGTTTAGGAGTATAGATGGTCTTTTTCTGTCTGTTGTTATAGGAGTGACCTATAGAGTTAGACTTTAATAGCTCCTTGAGTAGATCAATTATTTTTTAAGCTAAAGGATTTCGGTTTTGAAAATTAAAGTTGACATGGCTACCTTTAGGTTTTTGAAAAGTCTTTGAATTTTTGGAAAAACCTTGATAAGTATTCTTTTCTTTTGAGGTTGAAGACTCTCCTTTTACAAATTTAGGAGCAATATTCTTTTGTTTAGAAGATGTATTCTTATCATAGCCCAACTCGGATCGATCGCCACATTTTCTTGATCCAGACAATAATTTTTCCAATTTAGGATCACCTTGGGCATATCTCCATGTGTCTTTCAAACTCAGAAGAGAAGCTACTTCATTTTTGAGTTTCTCATTTTCGGATCTTAAATCTTCTATTTTGGAAGTTTTGAAATTTAAATCACATTTTGTCTTTTCAAAAGAATTGGAAATATGAGACTTTTCTAAAATGAGAGACTCATAATCTTCTTTAAGCTTAGAAAATTTTTCTTTTTATAACTTAACCTTAACGGCAATTTTACAACTCTCCTTGTAAAGGGCATTATAAGCATCCTGAAGATCATCTTCATTATCACAATCACTATTCAGATTTTCATCACAAGATATATCATCATTATGTGAAAAAGTGATCTTGGATAGGGTCATAAGGGCTTTAACATCATCGCCCGACTCGGTTTCAGAATCTTCTGATTTAGAAGAGGATTCAGAATCAGACGATTCATCGCAAGTAGCCATCATGCTTTTCCTTTTTGATTTGTCCTTTTTAGGACATTTGTTAGTTAAGTGTCCATACTCTTGACAGTTGTAACATTGACTATCTTTCAAAGATTTTCGAGCTCTAGGTTTAGATCGTCTCTTATCATTTGACTTTTGAAAATCAACTTTTTTCTTGCTTTTGAAAATTTTATAAAACTTTTTTGCTAAAAGCGCCATATCATCTTCAGAATTTTCTAAATCTAAAGTACTCTCTTGTGAAACATTTTTAGATGATTTGAGAGTAATTGATTTTCCTTTAGGAGCTTTAAAGGATAACTCATAGGTTTAAAGTGAACCAACTAGTTCTTCAACCCTCATGGTATCCGTATCACGAAGTTCCTGAATCGCGGTTACTTTAGAATTGAACCGTTCAGGAAGTGAGCGTAGTATCTTTGCGCACACTTTACTTTCTGGGATTCTATCACCAAGACCCCACATAGAGTTCACAATGTCATTCAATCTAGTGTAGAAGTCCATAAACATCTCATTCTCCTCCATAAGAATTTCTTCAAATTTAGTTGTGAGGAGTTGGACTTTAGATTTCTTAACAATTGATGTACCCTCATGTGTCATTTCTAATACATCTCATGCTTGTTTTACATTTTCACAAGAGATGATTCTTTTGAATTCATCTGGATATAATGCACAAGTAATTGCATTTAATGCTTTTGCATTGGCACTACTCTCACTTTTCTGAAGAGTGGTCCAAAGAGAATAAGCCGTTACTTTCATTGATTTTGAACCATCATCATTAGTTATTTCAGTGATAGGAGGGTTCCATTCATTCACTGTGGCCAGCCACACACTTTCATCCAAGGATTTAAGGAAGGTCCTCATCTTGGCTTTCCAATAGGCATAGTTTGTGTCATTAAAAGGTGGTGGCCTAGTGACTGATACGCTATCAAAATTTGACATCTTAATATAGCTTAGATCGTTAACTTAGGAAATAAATCCAATAAATAAATAATAAGCACGAGCTATTAGGCTCTGATACCACTTGAAAGGGCCTAGCTATATGCCCTAGAGGGGGGGTGAATAGGGCTATGCCAAATAAAACTTATAACAGTGGAATAATAAAAGAAATAAAGCACAATGCTGAATAAGAGAATGATACTATATCAGTTCTAAAGACAACCTTACACCAAAAACCAAAGGTTTAAGGTAGGACAACCTAATTTCTAGAACGTCCTTTGAATCTTAAACCAATGAAGAATAAAAAGTAAGGAAACCAAAATAACTTGAAGAAATAAATCCTAAGTTATTACAACATTCCCCACACTTGCTTGAAATAAAATGATTACAACATTCAACCATAAATACAATCCACAAAAATGAATGAATAAAGAAATGAAAGAATAAAGCACATCCACAACACAATGATATATAGTGGTTCGCCTGTGTGTACACCAACTGTTATCCAACGGCCACACAAAATGTTACTCCACTCCTAATATCCTCACACAGGGGATATTAGCATGCACTATCAAAATAGGTTTCACAGGTTCACCTAAAACCTTCACAATTGTGTCTTTTTATCACGGTCTTACACAATCCAAAAACCCACACAATCTGAGTTTTCTGGCTCTCCTCAGATAACCCCTCAATGAGATTTTTCTGACAAATCTCAAACAAAACCAAAGAAAGTAAATTACACAAATGTAAAATACCTGAATCTTCTTTTGAAGTAGCCCGGTAGAACCAATCGGAGTAGAAGTTCGATTCAACATTCAAAGTCCAATACTCACTTTAAGAATAATTCTAAGTCTAATTGATTTTAAATCAAAAGGGCTAGTTCTATTTGATTTTGAATCCAAGAAGAAGGAATATCAAAAATTTTCCTTTTCAAATAAGATTGGAATGTAGATCAAAATCAAATAATAAACAAGCTAGCAAAAGGAATATTAAATGAGCACAAAGTAGCTTAAAAATAAACACAAACTTATCTCAGAGTATAGCCTAAAGATTGCTTGAATTGAATTGAATTCTGTGTAAAAACTCTGAAGTTCGTGCACTATTTATAGCCTAAAAAATCCCGTTTACGACTGGTCTTAGGATCCTAAGACTGGTCGTAGCTTCAAAGATTTTCAAAGATTTCCGCAGGATAAGGATTAGCTGTTCCACGACTGGTCCTGGGTATCGTACGACCGGTCGTGGGCCACCTACGACTAGTCGTGGGTCACCTACGACCGGTCGTAGGCCCCCCAGTTTAGTTGCTGGAGTTTGAGTCGTAGGGCTAAGACTGGTCGAAGGACGAGTCGTACAGCTCACAGGACTGGTCGTAGGATGTCCAGGACTTGTCTTTGAAAAACTAAAAAGATCTGAAAATCTTCAACCACCTAGGACTGGTCCTGAAAAACTTAAGACTGGTCATAGCAGATCTAGGACTGGTCTTGAAGTCCCTAGGACTGGTCTTAGAATAGCCCGAACAAGCATATTAAAATATACGAATTATGTATCCAGAATGACTTACAGTAAAGCCCATCCTAATGTCAATCTAAGGTCAAACAAACCTTAAAAGTGAGATGGACATTGATAGTCTGTACACTCAGATGACCCTTAAGAGAAGCTTGAGAATTTACAAATCTTGTAGTAGGCCTTCTCGAGCTTGATCCTTTCTTGAGTTGACAAAGTCTTCTTCTATACTTGTACTTGATTAAATCTTGAACATGCATACTTGGAGACTTCTATTCTTGAATTCTTCATCCATGACTTGAAACTGTCTTCATTTAAGTTCTTGTCTTGAAATACGATGTCTTGAAGCAATGAATAGTCTCAAACATGAAACAAGAGATATACAAGATATAGATATAGGTTTTAGCATCACAAAATTTGACAATCAAAGGGATATGAAATCATAGCACTTACATGTTTGCGATTGATTTGTTTGTGCGATTTGCTTTATTAATTCAATATCCAAATATCTGAGATCACACCTCGCACACTTACACAGTCATATCCAGCATGAACTAAGTTCTATATTACTATCTTTGAGTAGTTTGTGATTGGATCCTCTACTAAGCTTGGAAGCCAGTAGAGTTACATTTGTGTAATCCAGATAAGTGCATATCTCATAGGATTAGTGCAATAGGATTTTAAATATTTTATAAAAGTTTAAAAAGTCCTATTCACCCCCCTCTAAGACATATTGGCATATTCCTACTTCAACTCAAGCGATATTCACCGCTATTTCATCCCAGGATCGGAATATGGCATATAGATGCTAGGAGCCGAGAATGGGGTACTAGGAGGCTATCGGCACCGGATTCGGCAATCGGGATTCTTGTGAATCCGATTTCTAGGTTGGGGCTTGACAAAATACGATTCATATAAAACTTGGATCACCCCACATTCTCACCAATGGAGATTCACCGACATGTCCAACACTACCGTGGATTTACATGAACACCTCAAGGTGGTACAACACATGAGTCGAATGAATTACGTGACCCGATTTTTTCATGGAGCAACTATTTGCGATATTCAATTCCGGAAGTGATGTAACACGCATTGCGAATTACTTACATCGATTTGTGCACCACTACCTAAAACCCATGAAATAACGTGTCGATCAAGAGGGCCTCTACCTAGAGCGCATTATGTCCATAATAAAATATTCAAATCACTAGTTGTGATACCTCTTAACACATCACTTTCACTTATAAAGAATATAACTAAATCACGGGGGTTCTGGAATATAAAGACGCATGCCTAAGGCTTAAATATATATAACATAAGGCTAATAAAATAAAGAGGAGAGTAGTTGTCATGCCCTAAACTCAGAAATCGGGCTCACAAAAATCTCAATCACCGAATTCGGTGCAGACAGCCTCTGTAGTACCCCATTCTCAACTCTCAGCGTGCATACGCCAGGTTCTGATCTTGAAATCCTACAAGTAGGATTTTCCAATGTACATTTATCTCATAAAAAGCATAACTACAAATTTATCTAAATCACAAAGACAACATCATCATCACGTATCCACTAATATGAACATTTGAATACAATGCTGAAAGGGAAATACATATATCAAAAATCAAAGCTCTAGAGGTTTGTTGCATGCTCCAAGCTCAATGCTACTTCAACTTAACGCCACCTGTATGCATCTATTGTGTATAAGCTTATAGAAACTTAGTGGGTGGTGAAAGTGTGTGCATGAAGTAAGTGCCAAGTAAGCAATATTAAAGTAATCAGAGTAAACAAAAATACTGACAAGCCCATAAATCATACAATATCAAAGTAATATAAAAACATGCTGATAGGCATATAAATACCATCAGCCTTATCCAGACTATGCGATACAAAAATATAATAAAAAGAATATCATATACTGATGAAGCAATGTAGATCAGCTATGCAATGTGGAGACAATAAGCCAAATATTAGATGTCGATGATGCAATGCAATATGCGAGGCGAATGAAATGACGAAGTTGGAGTGAAGTCGGGATGATAGTATGTAGTATCGTAGGCTATGGGGTCCATCACAAGGAACTTCTATCCAAACCAGTCCCATACCTAAATTTGGTTAGCCAGACTCAATGTAATAGACTCTTAATCTCAGGTTAGTCGTGCACCCAACAAAAATTCTTGACATTACGAAGGTACACAACAATTAGTTGCGCACCACTAGCCCGAGTGGATAATGAATGAATGAGTATGCAACTCCTACTCAATAAGCCCATATATCAGTACGGTTCCTCTCTGAGATCATCATCGGGGTCTAGCACACTCAACGCCACCTGCTGCCTCATCAAGCGCATAACTGGATAAGTGGAAGAGACCTCACTATCTGTCTGGCCAGTAGTCCGCCAATACTTACCCGACTCATCGATAACGGACCCATTCCTCGAGCTGGTCAAACTCAGCCTAGCTATGCATACTCCCTCGGGCGGACAAGGCCACACCTCCTCCCAACTGACTCCGACATAATGGGAGATGCGGCCTCCTGGTATTCGGCACTCAAGCACTCATGTATATCCACTCGGTCTTGACATTGGGGCATCCTCTGGTACCAAGAGGGTTTAGGAATTTTCACCTAGGGCCATCTATGGCAGCCCGATGCTAATAACATATTTCTGATGTCCCATTTGTCCATCCACGATATGCCTGTGGAGGCTACTACCCTAATATCGATAGGGCGTACAGTAAACACAACACAAAATGCATGAGTCATACAATCCAGTCATGTATCAATCCTGCGCATTTCGTGCGCTCATGTGAGGCGATTTTCGCCTATCAGGGAGTCTCATAATAACCTGCCCAATGACATATGCAATAGTCAACTACATCTCATAACAAACATGTAGATGTTGCATATGGGCATGTATCATGATGTTATGCTATCACATACTCATAATTGGTATCAATAACCGACATTGACAATCGTCCTCGACAATGTGGACATTTAATCAACATTGTCCCCAAGGATTGATCCACATAGAACCTAACATATAGTGGACCCATGATCTCACACAAGGGCCAATAATATAACACCATGGGCCTAACTCAAGAGCTTAATACACATCATGATGGGCCTTTCATATGGGCCTAGTATACCTCACAATGGGCTCCATAGCCTGGCCCTCAAATGCACCAAAATGGGCATCATACAATTATAATGGGCCGCGTCACATGGGCCTGTATACATTGGATGGGCCACATCCCATGGGCCCCGAATACATCATAATGGGCCACAACCCATAGGCCCCAAACACATTGCAATGGTCCTCTCACACGAGTTTATTATGCATCACATCAAGGTGGACCTCGATGGATGGCTATAAATACGTCACATTGGGCCTCATATACATCAAGTGGACTGCATCACATGGGCCACATATACATCACAATGGGCTTCTAACACGGGCCTAATATACATCACAAAGGGCCACATCCCATGGGCCTTATATATGTTATCTTAGGCCTCGACAATTGGAATCGGCCTTGATAATCAGAATTGACCTTGATAATCAGATTAGGCCTCAACAATGGAATCGGCCTCGACAATCTGACTCGGCCTCGACAATCTGACTCGACCTCAACAATCGGAATTGGCCTCGACAATCTGACTCGACCTCGACAATCGAAATTAGCCTCAATAATCGGAATCGATCTCGACAAACTGACTCGGCCTCGACAATCAGAATCGGAATCATCCTCGACAATTGGAATTGGCCTCAATAATTGGAATCGAAATCAAAATTATCCTCGACACTCGGAATTAGAATCGGCCTCAACAATTAGAATTATCCTCGATAATCTAACTCGGCCTCGGCAATTAGAATTGGAATCAGCCTCAACAATCGGCCTTAACAATCAGAATCTGCCTCGACAATCAGAATCAGAATCGGCCTCGATAATCGGAATCGGCCTCAACAATTAGACTCAGTCTCGACAATCAGAACCAATGATCAGTATCGACAATTGGCACCGACAATCAGCATCGATAATCGGCACCAATAATCAGCATAAAAATAAGGCGAGGTTCATAGAAGAATATCCGATCAACCATAATACAAAGATTGACCCTCAGTCATGGTTATATCAAATTCGATAATGCAAAACCATCCGTCTATAGCGAATGGGGCCCACTGATTAGGGTTAACCCATAAAAGAATGATAAAAATGGGACTATCAAGGCCTAAGGGAAGGTCACAATGTGGACGTTTAACCATCATTGTCCATCAATATGGTCATTTAACCAACATTACTCCCAATGAATGGCCCACATAGAGTCATACGTGGGCCCATGGCCTCACACAAGTGCCTAATATACATCGCCATGAGCCTCACTCAAGGGCCACACATGTATCACAATGGGTCATGCCCATGGGCCTCAAATACATCACAATGGGCCCCTCCCATGGGCCTCAAATACATCACATAGGGCCTCACCCATGGGCCTCAAATAAATCACATTGGGCCTCGCTCATGGGTCTCGAATGCATCACAATGGGCCTCGCTCATGGGCCTCAATACTAGGCCTCATATATCAAGTGGGCCACATTATATGGGCCACATCATATAGGCCATACCAATGGGCTGTAAATGCATCACCATGGACCCCATACTTGGGCCTCATACACAACATGTGGGCCACATGTTTGGTCTTATCAATACAAACATGTGGGCCCCACCCATCGTCCAAAATACATCATAATGGGCCTCATTTTATGGTTTCCAAATACGCAATGGGTGGGCCGCACCAATGAGCTTCATGTATATCAAATCGGGCCCACCCTTTTGTATTTCTGATATCCAACTTATTCCTAAGTTAACATAAAAAATGAAGTGAAAACAAATATCAGCTTAATTGGAAACTACTGTGGCCCTTAGAAGTTTGAACAGTGGATGTCACTATGCCCCACTATTATTGGAAATGGTGGGGTCCACTTGAACTTGGATCTGACTTGCTCATTTTTCTATGCATAAAATGATTTCACAATTGGTTGGACGGTTTGGATACAACACATGCATCATGGTGGGTCCCATAAATAGATAGAGTGGATGAAACAGGTGGGAGCCATGGAATTTGTTGCCGTCTGTACAACAGCTAGGTAGCTGCGTATGATGCAGCTGCTGCTGCTACACGTGTTAAAGGTGGGTCCCACATAGGGCCCACCACCACATATATATATATATATATATATATATATATATATATATATATATATATATATATATATATATATATATATATATAAAACATATGAAATAACGTCCAGGCTCTGGACGGCCTAGACAGACATATACATTGAGGTGTAACCCCACATGAGGGGTGGGTCCCACCATCCCTGGACGGTGGATACATCACACGCATCATGGCGTGGCCTACCCCAATGGATGGACGGCATGGACGGGTCCCATAGACCCTCCTGACGTAATAGAGTAGCTATATGGCTGTTGCACGCACTACACCAAAATTGTCATTTGGGAACGGTTTCAAACCGTTCCTAAATGCTTCAGGAACGGTTTCAAACCGTTCCTAAATGAGGCGTCACAGAAAAACAGGAACGGTTCAGAACCGTTTTGGGTACCGGAATTTTAGGAACGGTTTTAAACCGTTCTGGAGCAACGGTCACACTTTGGGCACATTTTTAGAGACTTTTTGAGCGCCTCTTAATGTTGCCAACGGTCAAATTTTAGGACGAAATTTTAAGAACAATTTAAAACCCTGATAAACACATGAAATTTAGGGTCAAGGGAAATAAATTAACAGAAGTTTATTACATTCCATCAATATAGAGATTAATCCAAATAAAAACATAAGAAAATGTGCTTCAAGATGTTTCATTGCAAAATCAAATTTATAAAAAAGCTACACTTTAAATTATAGCTTTGCGGAGATGATGTGTGAAGCTCCCTCCTCAATGCATTGATCATCATCTCCTAGACCCACAGGAACAAGGCGCTTCCCACCTAAGAATATAAATAACTATAGAAATTAAAGTTAATTGGTAATTGAGTGAAAAAGAAAAGTCTCCCCACTAATGATCAAGATTGAAGAATGGGAGCATGCTACAAAAGACTAGAAACACAAACACACATCTAGGACCCCTCAGTGCCTAGGCCAATTAACCGTACTTGATATGACATATAGGATTATGATGCAAAATGCACATCAGGCATAGTAAGCTTGAAATGTTTCCCGAGACGTTGTTGGTCTGTTAAAGGAAAAAAAAAAAACTCACCATTATGGAAGATAAAGCAATTTGGGAGCTCAAACCATCTGATTTGAAGCTCATCTTTTGCATATCGTGGGAGTATACCAAAGCGAGCTTTCTTTGTTGCATCAAATGAGAAGATTAGCTTCTCACCCTTCACCATTTCCTGAAAATAGGAGTAAAGCAAGCAAAGAATTCTCTTTAATGTAATGGAACTAGCTTCACAACTATTGATTGCTCCAAACATTAACAAAAGGCATATACTGCACCTATGCATCATGTTTATCAAAATATCCCAAATATCACAAATCATATAAGATTCCAAACAATCTAGAATCAATCAATTGTTGTAAAATGCCAAGTTATTTACCCAAGGCGCACACCATCCATATAGAGCAAATGTCTTGAATGTCTGTTGATATTTGATAGTGGTGGAGCAACTAAAGTGAATTCGGTATCATTTCATATTTTTAATTCATGTCCATTTAGTTTGCTTTGGGTACTAGTTCAGGTACCGCCAATGGTTACAAAAGTAGATGTAAGAGTCTAAAGTACTTGAATCTAAGGCCACCACCTAATCGATTTCCATACAATGGATCAATCAACTATGAATCTCATTTTATAGATGGACCTGGATGTTAAAAGAATGTAAGTGCCTGTTGTAGTTCTCCACTCCAAGTGTTGAGAAACCTTTGACAAGGAAGTGATCATAGATTCAACAAAGGCAGCTAATTTTAGCTTGAATTGAAAATTTAGCCAAACTTGAGAGCACAATTGCTGAAAAATGAAAACGGCAAAGCCTAAAAGCAGCAGAGCAAGGAAACAAATAGCAGCAAAGCATGTGATTGCCAAGAAATCCTGCCTAACCTGCATAACCAATGGGGCAAAAGAAGTTACCTGCATTCCTACGTAAAGCACAAGGGAGTTTATTAGGGGCACGTTGTATCAAGTCCCAGCCAACAATCAGCAAGACACGGGGAAAAAAAACTTGGGAGGAAGAAAACCTTGAGGGCACTGGTGACATTTCATCCCTGAGGCCGGAACCCGCCAAGGATGCTAATCGCCTACGGCATGAGTCCCACATGCCCCATGACTGCAATTCCAGCTTCTACAATCCCCCTCGCCGCTGTAATTCTAGAAGACGCCCCTCCTTCTAGGTTGATTGCATCCACGCCCCCTTCCTTCAGCACCCTTGCTGCAATATCAAAAGCCTATTCATCATAAACCTAACTTTAGAGAGAGCATAAAAGAGAAACCTGTTTGAAATTGGGTACAGAAATGGAACTAAGGTATTAGGAGTGCTTTGAATGTCGGTAGTTTAAAACTGAATAAACATGATATAAAATGGAAAAACCAATGTGGCTCAAACACCAGTTGGAAGGTAAAAACAGTACTGATCAGAGTTGGAAAAGCATCAGGAAGCAAGCTGCATCAGGAACAAACCATGTGTGCCTCCACTTACATCAGTTGGATGATGATGATGATGATGAAGGCAGCAGTGCTGGTGGTTGCTGTATCACTTTTTGCCGCACCTATTGATAACAAACATAGACATATAGAATCGTTCTTAGAAAGGCTGGACTTTTCTTTCTTTGGTTCTCTTTTTCAACAACCAATTGCTGATTTCTAATCCAGGACAGCACAAATAAGATCGATAAATAACAATGCGCCTCACAGATTTTAGTAGAAAAAAGTCTCCTCTCCTCAGATCCAGCATACAAGCTTTCCAAACAAGCTTCAGTCAACATCATCTTCAAGTCAACATCAAATGGCTGCATGTAATAATTACCCATTTATGGATTATTTATATTGTCAATTGGAACTCTAGAGTTAATATAAGTATATTAAAAGTTGGTAAAATAAAAATAAAAATCTTACACAGGAATTGATATAAAATTCTTATTCTAATCTCAACAAAGAAAAATAAATAAATAAATAAAAAGTCATATGAACATGCTCAACACATTAGGAATCCAATAATACATATACATAGTTGCGACTGGAGACCGACGTGGCTTATCTTCTATTTCCTCATCTTCCATGTTGTGATAAAAGGTAGCGGTACCTTCCTCATCCTAAATATGTCTTCCACAGGCACACCAAGGATGGCCAATTCTCATAATAATGAAGAAGACTGGCCTACCAATGAAAAATAAATAAAAGACCAACAATAATGATTACATGACTCTCAAGTAGCTGTGATGTAAACCAATTCCTAACAGATTTCTCAAATGAATATCATCAAAGGTGAAATATAAATTTCAGAAACCTGAAAGAATGGTTATCAGTTAAGAGGAATATATGGCATGTTATATGGAAGAGGAATTGAATGGATTCAAAGTTGGAAACTCACTTCAGTTTCTGGATTAGAAATCAGCAATTTGAGACCTGCTTTGGATCAATCAAGCTAACTTTATATCCCAAATTCAGAACAAATGCCACGAGGGTCTCGAAATCTGGCCACCAAAGCTACAAGAATTCCAATGCAAATGAAAAGCTGGTTGACTGATCCAAGTGCACCACGAATCTCAGTGGGTGATATCTAAAGCCACCAAACACACCTGTAGATAGTCAATACACCACCAAACATTGGAAGGAATACAACTTCCAAAACTTCATGATTTAGAACAGATATTTTCCCTACACTTCTAAGTGTCTGGCACAACAAGGAGCCTTCCATAGCTGAGATGGTGGAGACATCTCCCTGTGAGGGATGGCCAGTGATCCAATCATGCTGATGCTTCCAGGTGAATTTGCAGGTTAACTGAATCTGTAATCAGTTTCCAGCAATAAGAAGATAGTATATGATGTCCATATGTGATACATACAACAAGGATGCCTCAGATTAAGAGAGTTGATGTTTGTATATTTCAGACAATGTAATTGAATTTACTATATAAAAAGGGAAAAAAGCAAAAAAAACAAAAAAAAAAAAAGAAATAAAAAAAAAAAAAAAGAAGAAGAAAGAAGCAATTCTGACTGAACAATGAACTTTATCAAGGGGATTTGAACTAAGACTACATTAATAAAACTATAAAATCACATTTAATTGGGAAAATCTTGGAACATCGTACCAAGTGTGATGTGACCATAAATAAGTAAACTCTAATTTCAAATTTTGAGGGTAGGTAGCTTAATTTAGGGAAATTTCAAATTTTCTCCAAATTCTTCTAAATTGGTTTCATTCTTACACTACAAACACGAAATCAAACATGAGACCTATCCCATCTATTTGCCTACTTTCATGTGTGAAGTAAGTCATACAAGTAGTTTAATTGTGAAGTTATAACCACATGAAACATAGTCAATTGATCACTCAAGCTAAACCATTAAAAAGATTAAATCAAGGTACTCACTTAAACTACTCAAATTAGAGATATTGAAAATTCCCTTTGAAAGTGTAGGCTTCTAAGAAAATCATTCTCAATCTCTTCCACGTCACCAACAGAAGCTCAATTAGCCATCAAGAAATTTGAATTAGTGATCCTAAAGTACTAGTGGAAGAAAATATATAGGAAAATCATATCCCATGAACCCAAACTTTTGTGATCTATATTATACAGAGAAAATGGGTTCAGAGGGTTAATATGGGGAAGCTGGGTTTCCGAGGGTGAATAAAAACCCCTTCATTTAAGGTGTCCCCTCACATATTCTTCTCATCTGCTCCTATGTAAACCTGATGCCTTGGCGAGGCTCACATAAGCTAAGCACCCTTGGCTGTGAGCCTGACTTGCCCCTTTTTTTTTTTTGAAGATTGAAAATTTTATTAAAGGGAGTCAGGGGAGCACAAAAGGAAGCCTGGCTCGCCTTTAATTACATAGAAGTCAGAAGGTAACTTTTTCTGATAGGAAGTTACCCAGATAACTAACTAGAACTTTATATGTAGTTACTTCCAGAATAGCCACCTTTTCTGAATTGCTAACAAATTAACGCAGCCATAGCAAAGGAGAAAATGATGTCAGACATACTTTATACTTGATTTGGATCCTCTGAAGGCTAACTTTATTGTCCATGACCTCTCTCTTTTTCTCCTCTCTACAAGAATTATGTAATCAGATACAGAATATGGATTTCCTAGTGTAATAAGATCCTTCATGAGGTACATCTAAATCGGATTTTATTTTATTTTTTTTTTGGAAGGATGGCAAAATTTTATTAGAAGTGGCAAAAGCCGAAAGAATTTTAAATCAATAACCAAAATACCTCAATCAAAGCCTCTAATACTGTTTTTACTTGGTCTAAGTTGCGCCTGACCTGAACAGAGTGAATTCAACAAATAAATAACTTATAGAACAAAAAAAATAAATGAACAGTACACACGTGGGTATATGTATCTATTTGCATGCGCGCATGTGGATGTCATGTAAAATTGTTAAAAGATAAGATCAGAAAACTGAACCAGATCCTAGGGGACAAGATATTAACTCTTACAAATTTGTATGTCTTACAAATGTGTATGTAAAATTGTTAAAAGATCAGAAAGCTGAACCAGATCCTAAGGAACAAGATATCAGCTCTTACAAATTTGTGTGTGAAATTTAACCACCACTTTCCTATGAGGGAATCAGGTTTTACCTGGCGAAGCTTTTCAAAGGACTGAACATTGTTCTCCTGCCTTTGCATCTAAAAACCATGAACAGTGAGGTTGATAAAGACAATAAATTAATTTGTTCTGTTCGTGCTGGCTTAAAGAAATATAGAAATTTTGTTATCAGCTGGGATCATCTAATATGCTTGAAACTTCAATGGGATATACAAATTTCCAACACATGAAACAAAATTCTAATACCTACCCTTCTTATGTGGAGCCGATGGGCTTTCTCCCTAGGCTTGAATACATTATAGGGATTGGTATCATTAACTGGTGGAGGTGGGTGCATAAGCACAAATATGATAGAGGTTCTTAGTGGCTTTATTTGGAAGATATGAAAGGATAAAACATAAAAGTCATCATACATGGTGAATTGAGCTATGAAATAAAATTGATTAACTGAACAAATGATCCAATGAAATCTCAATCTAAGTGCATTGAGCAACAAGAGAACTAAAGAAATCGTTCAAAAAAGGAGTGATATGCCTCACTGTGCATGGCTCATGCACCAAAAAATGCCCAAGACTAGAAAATCCTAACCCTTCAATTCATGTCCAGCAAATAGACAGTTTGGAAAGAAAACACTACAAAGTCCATATTCAACAAAAAGCCAACTTTTTGATGTATGTGTTATATCCAAGAATTGGGTCGAGTGGACCACACAACAGAAAGCAGTGGGGATTGAACACCTACCATTGAAAACTTCTTGGGGGCCACAAGTTTTGGATTAAGCTGATATTTGTGTTTTCCCTTCATCCAGGTCTATGTGACCTTATGAACTGGTTGGACGGCAAGTAAACATCATGGTGGGCCCTAGGAATGTTTCAACAGTGGCTGTCATTGTCCCAATTGCTTTCTTTGGTGTGGCCCACTTGAGGTTTGGATATGCCTCATTTTTGGCTAGGCTTCTCACAAAATGGATGGACGGTGTGGATATAACACATACACCATGGTGGGGCCCACGGACTTGTAATGATGCTAATTAAACCAAAGATCTAGGCATACAATTTTGATAGAACTGTCCACAAGGAGCCACACAAAAATCAGATCAAGTCACACTGCAACCACATGCATCATAAAAATCATACGAGATTGTTGATGGAGGATGCAGGAATGTGTAAAGAACCCCAGTGAAAGATTTTGCCAATTCCTCATGATTTGCACATTGAACATTGGATGCTTCTTAATCGTTACTTAGAACCAATCCCTTTTCAGGAGGTCCACTCACTCTCAGGATGATAGGATTCAGAAATAAACACAGCTAGTTGGGAAGGTCTAATCCCTTCCTTGTTGAGCCATTTCATCAAACAGTTAGTATGCATGAAATCTGAAAGAGCAAAATAGAGATATAAAGAGGAAGAGATCAAACCTAAGGAGAGGAGCCATTTCCACTATTGCCTGTTTTTCTATTTCCTAGAAAATGACATTTCCACAACTTTCCATGGCCTTCTTTGATAAAATAAAAATGAACAAGAAACACTTCCGATTTCATCCTACATCATTAATCACAGGATTAAACACCGGATCCAAACCTCAACTAAACTCTCCCTAAAATCAATATAAAACACCCAAAATCATAACTCGAAATCACATTTCTAGAGCTCTGGATGTAATTTCCTTCCAAAACTCAATAAATTACCAAAACAAATTTATAAAATCCGACAGGTTGAAGTACTACAGTAACGAGATCCAAAATCATTGTAAATTGAAGCTCGAAAATGCATTTTTAGAGCTCCGAATACAAATTCTATTCAAAATCTAACAAAATATAAAAACAGATGCAGAAAACCTTCCGATCTAACACTACATCTCAAAAAGAAATGCAGATATCATGAATATATACGAATACAATACAATATAGAAAAAAAAAATTAAAAAGGAAGAAAATCGAAACCCTATATCTAGAAAGCTTTGAGAAATGAGAAATGCCTGATTTAGAGCCTCATATCTTACATAGAGAGATAAAGAGGGTACCTGTGTTGCTTTCTGGAAGAGAGAGATGAGCATTTGGCGGATTTCGAGAGAGGAGGGAGAGTGAGAGGGAGATCGAGAGGGTTGAGATCGGGAGAGAGAGATCGAAAGAGAGGGAGAGGGAGAGGGTTGAAATGAGGCCGTAGGGCGTTTTGGGTTTAAGGAAATGATGAAAATAATTCGGTAGTCGGCGGCAGATTTATAGTAATGTGACTCTTGGGCCATGTGGGGTCCACTTAGAAGGTTCTAATGGAATCCATTCCATCCATCTGTTTCAAAATAAAACAATATAACATAATATTAACAAATAAGAAGATCCAACACTCAATTGTGACACACCAAAAAAACAGTGGAAATAACAATATACACCGTTAAAACAGCAATGATTTTGAGTACGGTTCACTACCGTTTCAAATCAGAAACGGCTTAAAGCCATTTCTGAACCAAAATCCCAACCGCTCCCGTTTAAGGATTTTGGTGTAGTGACGCTGCAACTTTAAAAGGCAGAGGTGGGTCCCACGTAAGGCCCACCATCTGTATATTTTATAATATATAATATAATATAATATATTATAAAATATCAACGTCTGGACAGTTCCATACATCCACACATGGGCCATGGTATATATATAATATATTATAATATATTTATTATATTATATTAAAAAATAAAAGGGTAGCTGGATGTACACTCCACCCTCAGTTCACACTACACATTAGCTACACTCCACTATTCGTTTACACTTCACCGTTCGCCACCCCACTGTCAGCTAACATTCCACTAGTACGTCCAGCGTCCCAGACGGTGTGGATGGGTACCACATCAAGGTGGGTCCCACATGGCCCACCTGTTTTGAATTTTCTAATATTTGTGCTTTCTCATCATCCAGGCCCGATAGATGGCCTAGATAAAACAGATCGAAGGTGTTGATAAAATACATAAATCGTGGTGGGCCACACCGTGCACCACCCACACATGTGGTGTGGGCCACGTCCTAGATGGACGGTTGAGATGACATATAAACATCATGGTGTGTCCCACATGGATGGGGTCCACCGGTAGATGGCTTGGATACAAACATCATGGTGGGCCACACACACCTCATCATCATCATTACCATTCAAAAAAAAGAAAAAAGAGAGAGAAAGAGGAAAAGAAGGGATCGGATGGTGATGGAGGGACCCCGCCACTATGGGCCCTCCATGATCATAATACATACATAAAAAATAGGTCTCGTCATGTCACGCCCCAAATCCGGGGACGAATAGCTTCCATGATGCCCCGAATCTGGCACTCAACTTTCATACACTAAGTCCCGAGTTTGGTGCACCACAAGGAAGATTTTTTACTAAATTTTTTTTTTGTATATACATATAATAATACTTGAGCATGAAGATCCATGATCAAAATATTAAGCAACACTCTCCATTATAAATCCTGATGGTTACAAGTACAATGCTTTCCAAAGGTACATGATGTTAACACTGCCAAATCAAAAAATAAATACAATGCATCGAGAAAGCTAAGTCTTCCAAGCTAGTCCTATCTTGAAAAAAAAATGAGAAATAGGAAGCTTAGGCAAAAAGCCCAGTAAGTACACATGTGTGTGCAGTGTGTCCTACATGCAAGCAAGATAAATATGCCACAAGGAAATCATATATGTAAAAAACGTGTAACACGTAAGGTATGATGTCAATGTCAATGCATATGCATCATAGTAATACTTTGAGTCAGTGCTACCAGTATCACCAAGTCATATTTTCATTTCTCGTATACCACAGCCATAACTGTATTACATACACCGCAATCACATTATCATCATCATATTGTCATACCATATCATAACTGTATATCACAGGAAGCACTGTGGTCGATACCATGCACCAGACACTAGTAATCGATCTCGCATACCTGCCCTGTGGTGGACTTCCACCAACTGTATATCATGGAAAACACCGTGGTCGATACTAATGTACCAGACACCAGTAATCGACCTCACATACCCACCCTGCAGTGGACTTCCACCTGGCATGCTAGTAGCAGACTTCATTCGCGCTTCTCCTTGCCGGCAAGTCAAACCGGTCCCTGTTTGCACCTCAGCCCTTAAGCAGGTTGGACCCACCTCTTCTCAACCCAACCTCGTAATCGGAGTCAAATCCATGACCCATGTATCCAATCATCCTGAAGTTGAGGCAACCTTAGCTAGCATAGGGGTTTAAGGACTTTCAACCCAAGGGGCACATCATCCCCTACTATTTTCCCACTTCCGGTGTCCCGTTCATTTTCAGGGATAACCCAAGTCATCATTATAGATGCACATTTCATAGTCAAGATCCAACTCATGTTATACGGTATGACTGTGGTATTTTGATCATCATATATGTCATGATTATACATGAATTCAAGCAATCATGATAAGGCATACATTCAAGTGCATGTGGTTTAGGGTCTGCTTAACCTTTAAGGAAAAAATGACATATAATCATCATATGTCACTATCAACTATATCAATCGATGATCATGTGACTAAACTGAAGAGGACGTGTCTTACACATGAACAAATGTATTGAAGTACACTTGCACATACCATCATTTCATAGTATATGAGTATAATCAATATCAACATGGTTAAGTAGATGAATTTAGTATACTAGGAAGTGGAACAACATTAATCAAGTATTAAATCGCATGCTTCTATTAACCACAATTACTGACATCACTAATATCATCCATAACTATCATAATCATGAGCATTAATTATAATAAGAGTTACATCACATCCTTCGCAAGATAGATATTCCATTAGTGGCTTTGGCCCAATATGATTTTTTTTTCTATTGGGACCACATGGTTATACCCTAACTGGGCCTTATGGTTAATGAGTGGTGGTGACGCAAAGTACATGCACCAAGTGGTTATGAATTGAAAGGCTTAGACATAACATATAGTAAATGAGCCACAGGATGAATGGTGCTGGTGAAACTCATATAATGTAGTAAACTTTATCTTCACGTGGGTTGTTAGCAAGTTGGATTTGCGAATAGTTATCGTAGCAATTCTATAATTGTTTGAAAGGAATAGGTAAACCTCATAAGATACAGTGAGCCCTAAGTTGAACAACTTGGGTATATAATATACACATAAGAATTAGTTACGGTTGTGTGACGTAGATTTGTCTCATACAACGTAGTGGGTCCTACTTCCAAGTGGTAATGCAAGCAGATGGGTCCACACACAAACATTACGGTGGGTCCCAACATGTAGATAGTACAAGTAACTCACATAAATTAAGGTAGTACAAGAAAGAACAGTTCATATGCACAAGGCATATGTCAGCAGGCTCCATGATCGAACTATTTGGTTGGCAAACATTTAAACAGCACAGATAAAATACGTACATTGAGTGGGTTTATAAGCGTTCGAAAGTTATACATTCAATTAACACTATTTCATATCATCTAACACTATTTCGGAATCATGGTCTAGAATTAACTAGCCAAAATGGATAAATGGTGAAATATGTAATGCTTACATCAAGGTAGGGTCCATAATTAATCTGACACGTGTCCTAAGTTTCACATACCCAAGAGATTACACCATCAGCATAGTCCACAAGTCTGAGTAATCACTCAATTCTCATATGCCCACATGGTCTTATGGCCACTCCATTATCAGAAGTCCATATGGTTGAGTGGCCACACAATTGTCACTCTACTTGCCATTAATAAATGATTTACGGTCTCATGGTTACTTACAATAACTTGTACATCTATGGGCAACCACTTTATTAAGCTCCCACATGGTCAGGTTGCCGATGCCATAATTTCACTTGGTTGAGTGGAAATATAATTCGTATCATGGTCTAGTGACTGCATCTCATAGCATCCAAGGCATAATCACAAGCATACCCACTATTCCCAGTTACACTAACTCTTAAACTGTAACCGCTCAATACTTCATATGGGGAATGACTCAAATTCGGTGTCATATGATCAAGAGGCCAAAAACTAGTTTTCATCACATCAGATATAGTTTAGTGGTCCCCGCATTTGCCTCACCTATGAACATAATGCAAAGGTTGTATTTATGTCGCATGACACCGAATTGAAGGGCACTCCATTATCAAGTTGTATAATCCAACCCATATCATAATTTTCATGACTAAGAAAATTTCCACGTACAACCCAATTTTCATGATTTATGTGACTATGGTTATGCCCATAAGCACGTGGTCATGTCATTGTATGGTCACCAATGTCACCTGACTTCTTGTAATTGGTTAGTCTTGTGTGCATTTCACAATCATTCGATTAGATGACTACATATACTCCACAATTGCATATGATTAGGTGACCTTACAAACATCACATGTTCACATGATTAAGGGGCCAAACACGTACATTACATCCTCACACCACTAAAGTCTACATATTTGTTATAATTGAACACGTTTAAGAGTTTAAACACAAATCACATGATCCTATTACTTGGGGCCGCACTTTAACCTATTCGTCAAGGGTTGTCCACAATCAGTCCATTTAAGGGATTATTCATCATTACTTCAAAAATTACAATACCAGTTCGTCAAACATTCAACATATAGAGATTACAAACTCTTGTCGAAGAGGCCCAATGGTTGGCCCAAACAAGGCTAATATTGATGGGTCCACATGGCATTCACTTAAAATGGGCCTTAACATTCTTGGGCCCACACATCAATGGAATTCACATGGGTCCTATGTGGTGGAGTCCATGGAGATTTCTCATGAGGTTAAGTTGTGTGTAACTCACTTAAGACTTAGGTCTGCTTGGATTTTAGTACAAATCCTAAAATGATATGAGGAAGTGGATGGTCCGCATGGATTAAATAGATACACTATGGTGGTCTTAGGTTAGATTCAATAGTTAGGTACTTATTCTCACAGCCTTGTATTGTATGTCCATTTCAGGTTAGATTGACTAATCTTTGGGACTAATCTTTGGGACAATGCCCTAAAGGGGACCCGGTACATGGGCTAGACGGGTTGAATATCTAATACATCATCAAGATGGCCCATAACAAATTTTTAGTTATGAGAGTTTAATTTACATTATTTCATAATGTACGGCTATCTAATCATTGGATGAGCCTAAGTCTTGACAACATACTGTCAAAAGGGTTTATAAAATAGATAAATAATGAGGATCTTAAATAAATATCACGTCATAACCATGGTGGATTAAGTGGCGGAACACCTACATCAAAGTGGGCCATACCACACACAAGTTTAGAGGGTTACCTTCCATTAAATATTCATAATCATTTGTTAGGTCACCAAGGCATGCTTCACAAATCTAGCCCATCCATTATGTGTGTCCCACTTGGTTGAGGGTTCAGTCCAAGTTTCAAATGCATCCAAATTTCAAGTGGACCCCAGTAAGTATTTTTATATGCTTAAGCTCTGAGTTGTACAAACGGTTCAAGGAGATCAAAGTTACATGGGTCCCAAAGTAATATATTTATTATATATACATAGTTCACTTATTTTTAGAGATCATTTTAGAGCATTAAAATGAGTCATATCCAAAGATTATTTGGACCTCACCACAAATAGCAGTGATAATAATGATTTCACAGTTAAACAATTCATAGGGCCTTGCATGACGTTTATTTTCTATCCAATCTGTTCATAAGATCACAGACACCTGAAGTAAGAGGAAAAACAAATTTCATATTAGTCCAAAACTTCTATGACTCAAAAGGGTTTCAATGGCAGATGTTCACCACTACTTTTTTTTGTAGTGTGGACCACCTGATAATTAGATTTTTTTTATTTTAGTTTTTTTGTTATTTTTATCCATTTATTTATTTATTTATTTTATAAAAAAAAAAAGCCTTCAGACAAGCTGGCCAAGTGGATGGACGGTTTGGATACAACACATATATCATGATCAAATCCACAGAACTTGCTGACATCAATATAATCTTCTCATTTATTTTTTTTTAGATGGTGTGGGCCAAGTGAGTTCCATGTACGGCTGATTTTATGAGGAATCCCATCATTTAAAGGGAACCCGTCAAATGCACGGTGCTAATGTTCAACATACATCATGGTGGGGCCTATGGTTGGGACCCATAGTCCCTGCCTACATTTCAAGCAGCTGGACGCTGCTTGCTGCAATGTCCTCTAACGCTAACAGCAGCAGCATCAATTGTTGTTTTTTTTTTTTTTTTTGGTTTTTTAGTAGTTTTTCATGTGGGGCCCACATCAGGAAAATCAACTTAGTCTATAACATTCCCGGGCTCGTGACAGCTTCAATAAGCCCAATATTCGATAATTTTAATGTACAGAAACATTACAGCGGGCCTTAACAGATTATCACTATTAAAACAATATTTTTGATGGTGTGGCCTACCAGAGATGTGAAATTGCTTCATTTTTCAGCTCAAGGCCTAAAATGAACTAGGGAATTGGATGGATGGCATAGATTAAACGTATACATCATGGGTGGGGCCCATTGTGGACCCACACCCCAGCCCCTTTGAACCCAAGCAGCAGGGACACTGCTTGCTATAGCGTCTCTTGGACGCTGGCAGCGGCATCCACTCCCCCTATTTTTTATTTTTTAAAATTCATTTATTTATTTAAATATGATGTGTGTGCACGTGTGTATGTGTGAGTGTGTGGCCAGCCCAATGGGCCACACTTTGAACGGTTTGGATGGTCTACAAAATTTTGGTGGGGCCCACAATCAATGGGTCCCACATAAAGTGCATAAAAAATTATTTTTATTATTATTTTTTTATATGTATTCTCCCATGAATTCACACCATTAAACATATCATATCATCACCATTATTGATCATCATTATCACCATTAAACACATCATACTCTCCTATGTATGCACACCATTGATCACATCATTATCATCAAATTGTCACCACTAATAATCATACAAATAATGTAAGTGCTATGCTCACATGCTCCTTTGGTTGTCAAATTGTCAAATTTTGTGTGCCAAAACCTCTATCTGTTTCTTGTGTTTGTGTGTGTGTGTGTGTGTGTGTGTGTGTGTGTATGTTCAAGACACTGCATCACAATGCTTCAAGTCAAGTACGGTGATCGACTTCAAGAAAGAAATGTAAGATCATGTATTTTGTCCTCTTCTGTAAGCATCAATGTTCAGAGCTACATCGATAAGAAGAGTTTTTGTTCAAGACTCAAGTATAACTCAAGATGAAGTTTAATTTCAAGCTGTAGAAGATATCAAGATCAAGCTACATCAAGTAGAGATCTCAAGCTTCATAAGGTTCAAAGGTCAACCTTCATCTGAAAGAATGAAGTTTCAATGTTTATACTTCATGTCCCAATTATGACTGACCATAGGTTGAACCTTAGAGTAAGTCATTTTGGATACATAACTCATATATTTTATATAAGTGAGTGTGGTCTGTTGTAAGACTAGTCCTGGACCTTGTTCAACTAGTCCTAGCACTGGTTCGACCATTCCAAGAAATTCCACGACCATCCTAATTTGTTGTAATTTTTCAAAATTTTTTTGTTATTCTACGACCAATCCTGGATACTGTTCGACCGGTCGTAAGAATAGTCACGACTCATCCTTTGACCAGTCCTAGATCTACGACTCGAACTACAGCAACCAATCCTGGTTTCCTATGACCAGTCCTGGGTCTGCTACAACCAGTTGTAGGTGGTTTAAGACCAGTCGTAGAAATCCTAAGACTAGTCGTAGAACGATTTTTTAAGATCATGCTTGAAATTTCAAAATTCTGTTGGTTCTACGACCAGTCAAAGGGTTCCCACGACCAGTCGTAGACGTGATTTTTGCATCTATAAATTGAACATGAATTTCAGAGTTTTATAACGAAATTCAAGAAAATCAAGGGATCACTCTGAGATAAGTTTGTGTTTATTTTAAGCTACATTGTACACATTTAATATTCTCTTTTTGTTAGCTTTTGCATTTGATTTTGTCTCTATATTTCAATCTTATTTGAAAAGAGGAATTGTTGTATTCCTTCTCCTTTGAATCAAAATCAAATAAAGCTAGCCCATCTGGTTTAATTTAAAATCTGTTAGAACTTAGAACCATTGTAAAGTGAGTATTGGACATTGAACTTGGACATTCAAATCTCTGCTCGGATTTGGTTCTTCTGAGCTGCTACAATGAAGGAGATATTTAGGTATTTTATGTTTCAGTAATTTACTTTCTTTTGGTTTACTTTTGAGATTTATCAGAAAAATCTCATTGTATTGGTTATCTGAGGAAAGCCAGGAAAACTTAGATGTGGGATTTTTTTAATAGTGTAAGCCCACAAAGAAAGACATAATTGTAAAGGTTTTTGGTGAACCTGGAAAACCTATTTTGATAGTGAATGCTAACATCCATTGTGTGAGGATGTTAGGAGTGGAGTAGCTGTGTGGCTGTTTATTAACAGTTGGTGTACACACAGACGAACCAGTATAATCCCTTGTGTTTGGTGATTGTGTGGTTTATCGTCTTATCTTTGTTTATTCATTTGTAGGATGTATATGTGGATGTGAATGTTATAATCATTTTATTTCAAGCATTGTGGTGAATGGTGCAATAGTTTAGAATTTACTTCTTGTTATTCCTTTATTGGTTTGAGATTCAGTTTCTTTATTTGTTCTAGTAAGGTTGCCCTGCCATTCTTATGATGTATGGTTGTCCTTAGAACAATCAATATTTGAGATTGCATTTTATTCTTCAGTACAGTTTGAATTTATTCATTCATTTATTTATTCCTCTTCAGTTTGAGTTCTTGATATAAAGACCTTTCCAGAAATAAGGTTGTCCTACCATAAACCCTTGGTTTTTGGTCTAAGGTTGTCCTTAGAACAACATTTGTATCAACCTCTCAAGACTTGAATATTGAGGGTGCATTTCATTTCAACATTGTGTATTTGATTTATTTATTTGGCTATCTCTCTTTATTTGATTCCGCTGTAATTTTTTTTAATTTGGCGTAGTCCTATTCACCCCCCCCCCCCCCTCAAGGACATATAGCTTGGCCAGTTCAAATAATCAAAAAGAAACAAACCAAGAGTGGAGTGGGTGGAAACAAACCTAGCCTTAATGGACTAGATGGATGGAAGGGATGAGATTGATGGAGTTGATAGCCTACTAAGATTACTCGTCTCTCTCATGTGTAGAAAAATGGTGAAATGCTAGGGATGGAGGGGTATTTGTAGAGAAATTTATAAAAAATTTGGTTAAATTAGGCTAATGTAATTAATATTAGCTTAGGCTAGGATTATAAAAATTAATTTATGATTTGTAATTAATGGTGTATTAAAGGAGCATGGGATGGCATGGTGTGATGATGTCACATATGAGGTATGGCATGGAGAAGAGTTGACTTGAAGTGTACATGAGAGATGGGAGGTATGGGTTTGTGACATCACACATATGGGTAGAGATTCTCTCACCCATGTGTGGCATGTGCATGTGTGTATGACATGTTTATGCACATGTGTGGAGTGGAGTACATGGTGCCTTGCGCACATAATACACTAATTATTCTTCATGGCGTATCTCACAAACGGAGTATCGTATAGACACACGGGTTGAACCTCCACGATCGCAGCGACGGGGCGGTTGATATGAAATAGGTTTCAGGGTCTTGAGGTTTTGATCAGTTGGGTGTGTACTATGAATGGTCAATCCAGGTCTAGCTAAGGGCGAAAATCATTGTGTACATAAGCATAAAAAGTCGTACGGAATAAACGGCGTCTTACACATTACAAGTGAGCCTTCTAATAGCAAATCAATGGTGGATCACTGTCACGCTCCAAACTCAGAAACTAGGCTCACAAAATTCTCGATTTGGCAAATCCGTCGCTGACAGCCTCCATAGTACCGCATTCTCGACTCCCGGCACCCATACATCAGGTTCTGATCCTGGGATCCTATAAGGAGGATTTTTAACATCAATTTAGTTTGTAATGAGCATAACCAAAAGCATAACTCATGAACAATAACCACAAGAGCACCATCATAAAATCCACTATGATCAAAAACTTTAAAGTACAATGCACATGAAGGGAAATATAAGATAATGATAATGAAAACTCTTGAAGCCTGACTACACGCTCCTACTGCGACGAAGCTACGGCTACGACCTGACGTCTCCTGTAGGCATCAATCATGCATAAGCTTATAGAAAGCTTAGAGGGTGGTGTAAATGTGTGCGCAATATGAGCGTGCTCAGAATACAATGTCAGAGTAATGCGGAATCATGTTGATGAGTACATGAATACAATCAGTCGAACCAAGGCTATGCAGTGCAAGATATGAATGTTATTGGCCATATCAAGACCGTGCGATGCGAGATACAACTCAAGCATGTCAATCCTCATCCAAATCCTCATACAACTCATCAAATATCAGTATAGTTCTCATTCTGGATAATCACCGGGATTTAGTATACTCCAAATGGCACTGCTCCTTTCTCAGGGGGGCAATCCAAGTGAGCGTAAGAAATATCACTATCCGTCTGGCCAATAGTCTTCCAATATCTATCCAACACGTCGATAGAGGACCCATTCACGAGTTGGTCAAACTCAGCCTAGCGTTGCCCCTACCCTCGGGCGAGTAAGGACACACCTCTTTCGAACCAACCGTGACACAGTGGGAAACGCGGCCTCCTGGTATTCGGCCCTTGTGTGCTCGTGTATCCACTCAGTCTCAATGTTGGATTACCTCTAGTACCATCGGGTTTAGGAATTTTCTCCTAGGGATATCTATGGTGTTCCGATGCTTAGTAACAATATTTCTGGTGTCCGATCCTGCCATCCACGATATGCCTGTGGAGGTCATAGTCCTGATGTCAATGGTGCATATCATATCATACAAATGTAAAGTAAATGAATCACACTACCAGTCATGCAACAATCTTACACGTACTGCACGCTCATGAAGGGCAACTCCGCATATCAGGGAGCCTATAAACAATCTTCCCAAAGGCATATGCTATGATTAGTCACTCCTCATATCAAGCATACATATGATGCGTATGAGCATGAATCATGGAACTATACTAAACATATTATATGGTGATGGATCCTGTTCATAACGAAGAGGAGCTTAGACCTACACACTACTAGTATGGGCCTATCAATGGGCCCTAGGGAGGGTTACAATGCGGACATTTAACCATCATTGCACTAACAATATGGACATCAAATCATCATTGCTCCTAAGGCACGACCGCTAAAAACATCATTATATACATCATGATAGAATCTCACATCGTAATGGGCTTTATATACATCACATTCGACCCACACATAGGCCTCACATACGTTTCATTAGGCCTCATATAAATCAAATGGGCCGATAAATGGGCCGAATCGAATAGGCCGAATCGAATGGGCCGAGTCGAATAGGCAGAGTTAAATGGGCCAATTACAATACAATTCATTTCTTTTTAGAGATCAGTATAGAGTATATAAAATAAAATAAAATAAAATGAATCATATCAAGATATCAACTGGACCATACCACATCTAACAGTGGTGATAACGATTTTCACAGTTAAAAATTTAGAAGGCCCACTATAGCATTTATTTTCCATCCATACTATTCATAAGGTCACAAAATCCTGGATGTAAAGGGAAAACAAATATCACACTGGTCCAGGACCAGGACCCTGTAACCCAAAAGGGTTTTCAATGGTGGAAGCTCATCCCACTATTTTATGCAGTGTGGTCCACTTGATATTAGATCTACCTTATATTTAGTCTCAAGCCGTGAGAGGAGGTGGCCAAAATAGATGGATGGTTGGGTTACAGCACATGCATCATGGTGGAGCCGTAAGCACGTCAGTTGGATGGACGGTAGGGATAGAACACGTCCATTAGGGTGGGGTCCACCCGTCCAGTGAGCTGGACAACATGGAATAAAACTCATACATCATGGTGGGTGCTACTCCAAACAGACAGATGGCATGGATATCCAAATACATCAGGGGGTGGGGTCCACGTAGGTGGCCCACCAGAGAAGTGAATCTGCTCCATTGGTCCCATGGTGTTGCTGTTGCACGTGTAGCAGCAGCTGACATCTGCTGTTGGCCCACCATCAAATCAGATGGATGGTAGGGATTAAAAATGGATGGGTGGCTTGACATAGCACATACCTGGTGGGGCTCACAAAAATGGATGACAGTTTGAGTGTCATACAAATATCAGGAAGGGCCCACCGTAAAAATGGATGGACGGCAAAGGTTAACACATATATCAAAGGTGGGCCACATATGTCCAGATGGACGGCGTGGATTTAACACATACACCACAGTGGCTACTCAAAGCTCCTGCCCATCCCAGCTTGAAATGGATGGACGGCGTTATGTGAGTCAAAGGGGGCCCACCGTCCCAGCCTACGGACGGTGTGGATAAAACCCATACATCACATGTGGTACACACGTGTGGACCCCACACCTCGTGAGACAGTGGGTCCCACCAGATAAGATGGACAGCGTGGGTGTATTCACACGTGGAAGATGACAGTGGGTGGGTCCCACGTAGCAGTGGTCCACCCATTAAATATTCTTATATATATATATATATATATATATATATATATATGTAGTGGCAGTATGTAGTGGCAGAAGGCTGCTGAGATGTAATGATAAAGGTGGGTCCCACATAGGGCCCACATCATATATATATATATATATATATATATATATATATATATATATATATATATATATATATATAATGATATATATTATATTATAATAATATTATCTTATATTATATCAAATGCATTTTTTCTTCTTTTCTTTCTTTTCTTTTCTTTTTCTTTTTTTTTTTATATAGCTTGTAGTACACACCACTGCTCACACTTCATGGATAGCACGTCCAGCCGTCCAGATACACTGGATGGCCTGGATGCATGAATTAAGGTGGGTCCCACATGGACATGGCCCACCAAATTTGGATCAATCTAATATTTGTATTTTACCTTCCGTCCAGGCCCAGTAATTGGTTGGACGGTGTGGATCCAACACATCCATCAGGTTGGTCCATGTAACAACCCGACCTTTCAGGACTCGAGTATATGACCCGTGTTCCAAAAACTCGAGTGTTAACCTTAAAGGATGGTCAGATATAATATTTTTCTTTTATCAGAGTAAGTAAATGAGCGTAGCGTGGACAAATCGATATAAAGAAAAAATTTATTATTATTTAAATATGTCCATAATGACTTATACAAACTAATGTCTCCAAAACTAACAAATATAAGAATTACATGATCTAATACATGAGAAATAATAGAAAACATATAAATACAAGTCGCGAGATCACACAGCTCCTCTATACAAATACAGTCATGCGTCCCTAGTGATCGTACTTTGCTCCTTATCAAGTATGAACATGCATATCACTTAAGCCACTTGTACTACCTGTACGGTTTTATATTTGATGGATGAGTGGACAACTCAGTGTGAATTCCCCTCAAGATTACACAACGCCGCATTAGGTAAGCATAGTTATAAAACAACCAAACAACCAAAACAGAGTAAATGTAGTCTTATTAGATGCATGGATGCATGAATACAATCATAGACCCGGAAAAAACTTCCAGACAGTCTGTGCGCCGGGAAAAACATCCAGATGGGCTGTGCCTCAGGAAAAACATCCAGGCAGGCAATGGGGTCGTCACCCAAGGATGTGACTGGTCATAAGCACAACACGCTGCGTAATTGCAGGGCAGAGTGATCCAAGTCATCATCATAAATCGATCGGCTGGTCATTAGCGCAACACGCGGCGTAATCGTATGGGCATAATGATCCAAGCCGTCGTAGTATGCTATGCATGCATGAATTGTCAGCCCATTATTAGTCCATTTACAACCAGCCAATTTAGATAAGTTTAAAGGTCACTACGAGGAGCACATGGCCCAACGTAGGCCGACAGCTCGGGCATAGTGTCCCATTACCACCATCTCCGGCCCATGAGGCTACCATCTTAGACTGTTTATTGGAAACCCGTCGACTAGTGGCAACAGCCGCACCTCTCAACCTCTGTTTTCCAATCTTCTTCTTCTTCTTTCTTCTTTCTCTCCTTTCTCTTCCAGCCGATTCCATCAACACAATCCAGCTTGAGAACAGCGTGCCCGAACCGAGTCTGGCTCGAGTTGAGTGGTGGAGAAGATGAATGCCATTAATGGTGAATTTCCAATGAAGGCTTCCTTCTTCATTCGGGCAACATGGGATGATTCAAATGGATGTCCCGAAGTTCGAGGATAAGGTTTTTCAAAGCTTGGTAATGGTTTGGACGGTGGGTTCGGTAAGAGAAGAAAACGGCTGATTTTCTGGTTGCAGCTACAAGAACGGATGAGAAGTCTGATTTCTCTCAATCCTCTCCTTCATATGGGAAACCCTAGTCCCACCTGAACCGTTGGATGGAAAACAAACGGTCAGGATTTAATCTTCCTGAAACCATCTCTCAAAGTTGTGGGTAGAAATCGAAACCGACCCCGATTTTGCTTGGAACGCCATAAACGAGTGGACGGCTGGGATCTCCCATAAATGGAAGGCTGGGATTGGGGATAGAGGGAGCACGCGAATCACCCTCTTGGCATACGGATGGAGAAACGGAAGGTTTCTGTTTTTAGCAAATTTGTGTTTGTAGGGCCGATTTGCAGTGAAGATAGTGCGTGCACACGTGCATGAAAATATGTTGTGAAAGTTGGGTTTTGGCGGGACCCAAGCCCTGAAGCTGATGGACGGTTTTGATCTATGAAACGGTTAGTAATGGTGGGCCACTGATCAACGCACGGATGGTGTCCGTTTCAAATGAAGCCGAACGGGAGAGAGAGAGATGTCTCTCTGTTTATGGAAATCATGGATCAGCCCGATTTTGACTGGAGGTGTACTCCAGCACACCACTAGTACACGTGGGATTGTACATACGCACGTCTCATGGTGGGGGTCCCCCATGATGTTAACGTGAGATCCTCACCGTCCATTCCCTTTAGAAGCCCCAATACAGGCCTTTGGCTGAAGATCAGTCAGATCTAGAAATTTGGTGGGCCCTACCAACTGAACTATGGTTTTCACATGACTATGACGGAAATCCGTCGGTTGGATTAATCCCAAACTGTTTATCGACGGTTAAAAGGTACTAATGGGCCATTGCATTTGCCCAAGGCCTTCAAAATATGATAGTAACTAATTAATTGTTTTATTATAAAGTTTGTCATCACTTTAGTATAGATTATTATTATTATTTATATATTTTATAATTTACACTATCATAGATTGATAATAAATATAAATCGTATGTACATTAGTAAGCCAAGATTGGTATATATATATATACATTATTTGTATTTTATTTTTATTTTTTTGTGGTTATACCTGTTTTAAGTTTTAAATTTTATATACAAATCTCAAATTGCTTGAAATATGTTATTTATTATAAATTTTATTAATTTATGTAATATATATTTTTATGATTGAAATTCATGTAGATAATGTCACTAGTGTATAATTATAATATGGGTTGTAATTACACATTAATGTATGATGAAATTTTTCATATTTATGAAGTGTACAAGTAGCATTTCGTAGTGTATGTATTTACATTGTATTATAGTATTTATTTAAGCAGTTAGATCATGTAACATACGTATACTAAGTTATATGGTGACACCCAAGCATTAAAAGTACAAGGTGTTACAATCTACCCCCCTTAACAGAAATCTCATCCCGAGATTTGTCACGTGTTTCCCTAAGTTATTTCTTTTTAATAGTGTACTCTATTTCATGTATGCCTATGTGTGAAATTTCACTGCCATATTCCAATCTACCACAACCCCTAACTCTCTATCCTAGCAAATCAACTGATGCGTTTAGGTTCCTCTAAATGTTAGAAATCATTTTAGTATTAATTGGAACTAGGGGATCTTACTAATGCTTATCAGCATCAGGGTTTCTCATAGCACATACTAGGGTTTTGAGTTCATTTGGGTGGCTAATACTAACGTCCTAGCTTTGTTTTTATTTTCCTCTACCTTTAAAGGTTAATTCTCAACATCTAGAGTACAATACAATTTTTTGGTTTTCAGTGTTTGAGCTGCCACGGATAGATGGTTGTAGTGGGTATGAGCTCGATACTTCAATCATCTGCCTGCAGAGCAGAGGATTTTTGGGTATTAATTCATAATCCTATTAAATCTCGATCCTTTGCTTGATCAGGGCAATGAGATCATTGAGATTTGCTAGGACTTAGGGTTAAGTCAAACCGCATAACTTCGCTTAAATATGGTTCCATCAATCCGTGATCCCGATTATTCTGGACTCCTGGGAAATATCATGTAATCTTATATCCTCATAAAGGACAAGTCTCATGCGGCTCATTACGCTTCCAATGCGCACTCTAATTCCTTAATGTACTAACTAAAAATTTTATGATCAAAATTTCCACATGGAGTTTGAGTTTGAAATTTCTAAACTCATTTAGGATTTCAAATATAATTCTAATATTTGCAGACTAGGGTTGAAAACTTACCCGGAATTTTTTTATAACTTCACTTCTACTTATCTTATGTACCGAGATTTGTGGAAAAATATTATTTTTAAGTAAAGAGACGTATTGGGAAGTTGAAATATTACAGTTCCTGTTACAATCTCTTAAGCTTAGGGAATGTTTATGCTTGACCTAATGTACAATATGGTAAAGGTCTTCCTATAGTGCCTAAGTTCATTCCATTTGCTAAATATTGTAACCATGTTATTTCCAGCTAATGAAACTTCCAGAAAAGTTCAAACTCTAGGTCTTTAAGAATCGTTTCTTGGGAGTCAAGTCTAAGGAATGTTCTTGTTTGTTCTTATGTATATCCTAGTGAGAACTTGCCCTCCCGTGGTACCTAAGTTTAACTTCTAGTTCAAATGACTAACATGAAATTTCCAAGGGAATCTAAGTTCCATTTCTAAGTCCTTAGATTACCCAACAATGTGCTAGGGACCTAAGATCTGGAATTTCTATATTCTCAATTTCTCTTAACTACAGTGGAAGTTTTAATGAGTTCAAATGGCTATTTTGATAATTTCTAAGGGGGACCTAAGTTTATTCTTAAGTTCTTCAGTCCTCTAAACAAGTTTCTAAGGGGCTCCTACATACGTTTAAAGTCCAGCGGTCTAACTTAAAATTCTTAAGGGAGTCTAAGAGTTTGAAATTTCTATGTTTCCAATTTTCTCTTATTCTAAGGGAATCCGGCATACATACAAATGACTAGTATAAAATTCTCAAGAGAACCTAAGTTTGGGTTTTTATATTCACAGTCATTCTTCTAAATCTAAGGGAAGTTCACCTGAGTTCAAATTTCTAATTTCAAACATACTAACTTGAGACATTTAAGGTTTGTATAAGATCATTTCCCAAGGCCAAGTTTGTCCAAACTATGCTTTGATACCACCTGTAACAGCCCGACCTTTCAAGACCCGAGTATATGACCCGTGTCCCAAAAACCCGAGTGTTAACCTTAAAGGATGGTTAGATATAATATTTTTCTTTTATTAGAGTAAGCAAATGAGCGTAGCGTGGACAAATCGACATAAAGGAAAATTTCATTATTCTTCAAATATGCCCATAATGACTTATACAAACCAATGTCTCCAAAATTAACAAATATAAGAATTACATGATCTAATACATGAGAAATAATAGAAAACATATAAATACAAGCCGCGAGATCATACAGCTCCTCCAGACAAATACAGTCATGCGTCCCTGCTGATCACACTCTGCTCCTCATCAAGTATGAACATGCATATCACTTAAGCCACATGTACTACGTATACGGTTTTATATTTCATGGATGAGTGACCAACTCAATGTGAATTCTCATCAAGATTACACATCGCCGCATTAGGTAAGCATAGTTATAAAACAACCAAACAACCAAAATAGAGTAAATGCAGTATTATTTGATGCATAGATGCATGAATGCAATCATAGAGCCAGGAAAAACATCCAGACGGTCTGTGCCGCAAGAAAAACATCCAGACGGGCTGTGCCTCTGGAAAAATATCCAGACAGGCAATGGGGTCGTCACCCAAGGATGTGACTAGTCATAAGCGCAACACGCGGCATAATCGCACGGCAGAGTGATCCAAGTCATCATCATAAATCGATCGGCTGGTCATTAGCGCAACACGCGGCGTAATCGTATGGGCATAATGATCCAAGCCGTCGTAGTATGCTATGCATGCGTGAATTGTCAGCCCATTATTAGTCCATTTACAACTAGTCAATTTAGATAAGCTCAAAGGTCACTACGGGAGCACATGGCCCAGCGTAGGCCAACAGCTCGGGCATAGTGTCTCATTACCACCATCCCCGACCCATGAGGCTACCATCTTAGGATGTTTAATGGAAACCCGTCGACTAGTAGCCAATCATATTATAGCATATGGGGCTTACCATCGTATGGTTGCATGGTATAAAACATGAAACCCATATAGAAAAATATCAGAACAAAGCCATATAGGGCGATATCAAACAAGCTACATAGGGCAATTATCAAAATAGGCCTCATAGGGCGAGTATTAAAACTATACAATAAAAGACCATCCTTGAAAACTATTAGACACAACAACCCTGGATGGTAGGTCCACATCAATGATCCATTTAGACCACCACTCAATAACCACTAATTCGAAGGTCCATTTTAATCACAATCAGTCGGGTTACATCCCAAGTATGGGTTGTCACGCCCCAAACTCAGAAACTGGGCTCACAAAATTCTCGATCGCCGAATCTGGCGCCGACAGCCTCCGTAGAACCCTATTCTCGGTCCCAGCGCCCATTCGCCAGGTTCCGATCTTGGGATGCTACGAGGAGGATTTTTAATGTCAGTTTGATTCATAATAAGCATAACCAAAGGCATAACCCACAAACAACAACCAAGAAGTCCATTACTTTCTACTATGATCAAAAACTTTACAAGTATAATGAGCATAAAGGGAAAATACAATGACGATGAACAAAACTCCAAAACGATCTGCTAAGCGCTCTTGCCTCAACGTTGTTGTGCCCCAACGTCACCTGCACGCAACGGTTGTGCATAAGCTTATAGAAAGCTTAGAGGGTGGTGAAAGTGTGTGCACAAGGTAGTAATATAATCATGTAATATCAAAGTAATACGGAATATACTGATGGATCCATGAATACCGTTAGCCGTACCAAGGCTATGCGATGCAAAGCATGAATGATGTCGGCCATACCAAGGCTATGCGATGCAAGATGCAAGTCAAGCATACAATCCTCATCTAAGTCCAAATATCAATACAGCTCAACTCTGGGATATCACCGGGGTCTAACACACTCTAAACCAGATCGCCGCCCCATCGCGTGCAATAAGGTAAGTGGAAGAGACCTCACTATCTGCCTGCCAATATCGGGCTCGACTCGTCGATAGCGGACCCATTCCTAGAGCTAGTCAAACTCAGCCTAGCTTTGCCCCCTACACTCGGGCGGATAAGGCCGCACCCCCTTCCAACCGACCACGACACAGTGGAGAGCGCAGCCATCTAGTAATCGACACTCGACGCTCATCTACCCACTCGGTCTAGACGTTGGAGCAACCTCTTGGTACCAAAGGGTTTAGGGACTTTCACCCAGGGATATCTATAGCACCACATGTAGAAAAAAAATTTCGGTATCCAATCCTGCCAACCACGATCTGTCTGTGGAGGCTACGGCCCCGATGTCGCTAAGGCATAAAATAACCATGTCACACAATGCGAAATGCATGAATCACACTATCCAATCATGCGGTAAATCCTGCGCATATCATGCACTCATGCAGGAAAACACCGCCTAATCGGTGTCCCATAAACAATCTGTCCAAAGGCATATGCTATGATCAGTCACTTCTCATATCAAGCATACATATGATGCGTATGATCATGAGTCATGGAACTATACTAAACATGTTATAATGAGATGAACTATCCTTACAATGCAGATGGGCCTGGATGGCCTATACACAATAAGTACGGGCCTAATAATGGGCCCTAAGAAGAGTCGTAATGTGGACATCCAACCAGCATTACACTCTTAATGTGGACGTCAAACCAACATTGCTCCTAAGACACGATCGTCATAAACATCGTTACATAATCTGTGTTGGGATCACACATTGCAATGGACCTTAGGTACATCCCATTGGGCCTTAAATACATCAAATGGGCCATGTCATATGGGTCTTTTATTCATCAAATGGGCCACATAAATGGACCACACTAATGGCCATATGTGTATTGCAATGGGTCATAACCCGTGGGCCTTAGATTGCATCAAATGGGCCTAATCTTATGGGTCTTATATGTAACAAATGGGTCACACCAATTGGGCCCCATATGTACATCAAATGGGCCTCAACCCATAGGCCCTAGTACATCTTAATGGCCTTAACCCATGGGCCCCTAAATCATCAAATGGGCCTAATCCCATGGGCCTTAGAATACGTCAAATGGTCTGATTCCATGGGCCTTAGAATACATTAAATGGGCCTCGACTCATGGGCCTTATATCCGCATCAAAGTGGGCCCTAATGAACTACTACAACTACATTAAGATGGGCCTCAAAACAGGCCAAGGTGGGGTCCACTTGGACTATGATTTGGCTCATCTAAGCCTCAATTTATGAGCTTTTAAAATGGATAGACGATTTGAATTTAGCATATGTATCATGGTGGGGGGGTCCACATGAGCTAACGATCTGACTCATTCTTTAGCTCATGTGTGAGTTTTTAAAATGGGTGGACAGACAGGATGCAACACACGCATCCTGGTGGGTCCACAAAAGCCCACCATCAGGTATATTACATAATATAATATATATCTATATAGTATATACAATAATATATATATATATATACATATATATATTTAATATACTATATAATATATATATATATATATATATATATACACATATATATATTCACACATGCACAACCCCACACGTACACACACGCACCCACACGCATGCACACGTACACACACACCCAGTGGGCTCCACCGTCCACTGGATGATGGAAATGAAACACATATATCACGGTGGATGTAGAACACATACATCACTGTGGGTCCCATGTGGGGCCCACCTCAGTGTTTAAATGTTATCCAAACCGTTCATAAGGTCACTCAGACTTGGATGAAGACAAAACACAAATTTTAGATTGATTCGAAACTTATGTGGGCCCCAAAAATGGGTTTCAATGGTAGAGGTTCAATCCCACTGTTTCGTGTGGTGTGGGCTACCTGAGTTTTGGATTCAGTTGAAACTTGGAGGGGGCCTGCTTCAGAGAGGGGCCCGCCATATGAACGGCGTGGATAAGACATATACATCATGGTGGGACCCACGACAGGGGCCGTGGAACGCTGCCCGCCCGCTTCCTACACGCAGCAGCGTGCTGCTGCTGCAACGCATCGGAGCAAAGGCAGAGCCTCTGTACTTTTTTAAAAAAATTGGGAAAACCCATTTTTCTGGGATTTTTCGCATCTGGTGCCCGCATCAAGTAGATTCACCCTGTCCATTGGCTTCCTCGGCTCGGAACAAATCTAACGAGTCTAATATAGAGTAATTTTTGTGTTTAAAAAATAAAATAAAGATCTTTAAATGGTAAGGGTGCAATCTCCAACGCTATGGCCCACCAGACCTTCCAACCAACCCCATCACTTGGTTCAACGCCTAAAATGACCCAGGGAAGGAGATGGACGGGGTGGATTGAACACATACAACAAGGTGGGGCCTACACAATGGCCCACCCCCAAAGCTTTGAACCAAGCTTATATTTGTGCTTTCCTTAAACAGAGACATCCAGCGTCCCAGACGCCGGACGGTTGGACTTGAGCAATGAGGTGGGCCCTAATTAGGTGGGCCACCTCATGGAGGATAATGCATGTACAATGCATTCAAGGTGGGCCCCACTTGAGGATAATTTGGATAAAATGAATACTTCATGGTGGGGTCCATTCAAATAGGCCACACAACCCTATTATATCCTCATAAAATAAAATAAAATAAAATAAGAAGAAATAAAAAGGGAGAGAGAGATGGAGAGTGGGACATGCGTGTGATGGAGGGCTCCACCACTATGAGCCCTCCCTTGTAAGAGATCATACAATAAAATGGGTCCCTTTACACATAGAACTAACAAAATCGAATTCAACGGTGGAGATCCTTTCTCCACCAATATGGACGGTCTAGATGACCTCCCTAATGTAAATTAATAAACATCATGATGAGGTCCATGGAGAATGGCCCCATCATGGATGATCATGATGATCAAAGTGGGCCATCGGCCATAACTTAGGGTCCCAAGTGAGATCCAAACTATTGATCGGTTAGTCTCACTTGGCCCAACTTGAAAACATGAAAAATTACTAACATCAAGCACCCACCGTTCGATCTTCTTGCTCTTATGGGTTCCTAAGCACCTTAGCTTTGATTTCAATGGAGGAGATGAGAAATGGATTGCTAGGATGGGAGATAAAGGGGTAGGAAAGGTGGGCCACACTTGGAGCTTGGAATGCTTAGAGAACCCTCATACGTATAGGGTTTTCCTCTCTTGCTTGAAATGGGTTTGAAAATGAGAGAGAGAGAGAGATTGATGGATGATAGAGTGATGGATGTGGTGGTGATGGGTGTAAGAACTTTGTTGACTTTGGTGGCCTTTTGTGTAAGAAAGGCATGGGCTTGTAAGATCTTTTTGACTTTTGTGGTTGCTTGGGTATGGGTGAAAGGTGATGTGTACTTGACATGTGATGTGATAAGATTTGATTGATTGATGGGATTGATGTGACACCTCGTAGAGATTCTCTTGGGTTTCACAACGCGTGGCGTTTTCCTCGCACCAAATGCTGACCCACATCTCTTGACCAAGGTATCGCCACGATGCGCCAGTCGCGGCATTGGAACCGCAGCGACGGTGCGGTCGTTATGGTAAAGATCTTGGGTTGATTCGACTCAGGTTGACAGCTACGAATCAGGGTCGCGTGTAAATATCGGTTAAGGGTCGAAGGTTGCCGGAATTCGACCGGTAAGACCGCGGAAGTCTACCACCTTCAACCCATTTCCTTCAAAACTCACCTTTCACCACCTCATTTTTTAAATTTCTCCAAATACTTTTATATTAGACACGACTCCTCAAGTTTAAATAGTAAAGAATACCAATCCTAGGGTATTAATGATGAAGAACAATACCGAAGCTAAATATTACCGTGGATAGTAAATAAATTGATAAAATGGGTTTCAAACCTTAACCTTTTGGAATCTAACAAAATAGATCAATTAGTTGGATAGATTAGCATCTCCTACCCCAAAATCATATGCTATATGCCATACAAATTCATTTCGATTTACAAACTGGCCTCGAAACACCTCGAACGGAGTCGTGGGCCCACCCACGCTAATCCACAATGATCCAAGGTGGGCCCCACATATTTTTGGGCACCCCAGGGCAGGAGGACTCAGCCCAGATGGCTGGACATCGCCGAAACCAAGTTCGGTCGGCGAGGACCTCGCCGGTCAACTGGCTAGGCTGGGTCTGGGCTTCCGGCCGACCCAGTTTGGGGGGTAGGGTACCTCCCCTAGGTGTGGGCCGTCCCTTAAAACCTCCTCGATCAGGTACTTCCTTCACAAAGTGACCCTCCAAACTCTCCTTTCTCACCAAAACGTCTGATTTTTAGCAAAAACCACCCCTCCAAACTCTTCCTTCTTCCGTTTCCAAACACCCTCGCTCCACCCTTCAAATCTCATCTCAAACAAAAATCAATAAAGGCTACTTCCTTTAGAAATCCAACGAGAATCAACTAGCGCTGCACTAGATGACCTGTGAAATTCTCACCAATCACTTTCAATACGATCTGCTAGAGTCAAAACGTATAGGATAAGTGACGCTACAATACCGTAAAACCTAGGATCAAACTCTATTCCAGATTGCTCTCGGGAGTACTTTGAAACTTTGTATCGACTCTGGACCGCACGTCGGAAGTCCGATTACCCCGAACTTAGACAATCCTGACCGCCTAATTGGACTTGACAATCACCTCGAAAATCAAGTCCAAATGATATCCCACGACGATTTCGTTGAGTCCAGAGTGAAGAGTGTGAGAAATGTTAAAAATTAATAAAATTTATGAAATCTGGCACGTGTCGCTTGCGCAACATTTTCTAAGCGTTCTGACCGTCAGAATTCGATCAAATTTTACCCTCGGATCAGGATAGGTGGCCCTTACATGTCAATGCACTTGTGGCCCTGATCGAGCACCGGTAGCCGTTGAACTGAAACTGGTCCGCCACATGCAATCTGGGAACACTACCGGACTGAAAACTTGATGTGAGCAGGATCCAGTATCCATGAGCTTAAGTCCGACCGCATTCAGCCAGGAGACCTCCAAAAATGCTCCGTTGAGACGAAACAGTCCGTATTTGGACATAAAATAAGTATACTTTGGCCCCAAGTCTATTTCCTTCGCTTTTGAACTTATAAAAAGGGCTTAAACCCTTACTCTTTCATTCCATACGAATTTGGAGAGAGAAGAGAGAAAAGAGAGGAAGAAAGAGAGAGAAAGGGAGGAATATTTTGGAGCTCTCCTGGGATTCTTCCCTACTGCTCCATGTTCCATAGCCGCCGCTTCTGCACCGCCATTCCAGTGTTTTCAGCTCCATCCTTAGTTAAGAAAACCTATCGCTGTTTTAGGGATTCCTTTGATACAAATGGAGAAGTAGCTTACGTATCTTGTGTATTAGGTCGCCATAACGCCGTTAACGAAGCATTGACATTCTATTCGAATCGATACACATCTACGGCAAAAGGTGCAGATTTTAGACGCTTTGATTGACGTCTATGGCAAAAGGTGCGGATTCTATTCGAATCGATACACATCTACGGCAAAACCTGCTATATGAAAAGGACTAATAACAACTCGGTAATCATTATCCATATAGCATTGCATGTGCCTGGAAGATGTGGAGCACTGCGGGAAGAAAGCATGCCGCGGGCGTAAGATGGTGCCGTATGAGGGAGTATGTCGGTGAGGGCATCCATCATGTCATTTCATGCATGCATTAACAATAGTATCTAGGAATGTTTGATTGTTTGCCTTACTATTAACGCGTGATTGATTTGATAACATGCTAATCTTTGCTCTATTATTCCACTGAGTTGATCACTCACTCCCACGTTACGGGACAGTGTTTCCGGACACCCACCAGTCCCTGTTTTAGTTGCAGATGATGGCGCTTCTTGTGAAGTGGAGCCGGACTTGATGATGATGAGGAGGATTTCTCCTATATGCGTGTTCTGACCGAAGGGATTACAGGGAGGTTGATTAGATGCCATGACACTTGTCTTTTTTTACACTTTTGAAGCACTCATGTATATTCTTTTTATTCATGTTCGGAGTATACATGTATATATTTAACCTGGTAACATGTTCACACTCTAGAGACCTACAACAGTTTATATATGTTATACATACTATCACAGTCTTCCGCTTGCATAATTTAATTGTCTCTGGAGTATGATATGTTGTTTTGGTTTAATCCACTTCATGTTTCATGCATTAGTACAGCCGACATTCATCCATCATTGAAAATGTTGCATAAGTGATGTTCTGGAACTCGGGAGTTGGGTTTCTACCCGACCCCCGATTTTCGGGATGTTACAATTTTATAATTTACACTATCATAGATTGATAATAAATATAAATCGTATTTACATCAGTAAGCCAAGATTGGTATATGTATATATACATTATTTGTATTTTTTTTTTGTGGTTATACATGTTTTAAGTTTTAAATTTTATATACAAATCTCAAATTGCTTGAAATATGTTATTTATTATAAATTTTATTAATTTATGTAATATATATTTTTATGATTGAAATTCATGTAGATAATGTCACTAGTGTATAATTATAATATGGGTTGTAATTACACATTAATGTATGATGAAATTTTTTTATATTTATGAAGTGTGCAAGTAGCATTTCGTAATGTATGTATTTACATTGTGTTATAGTATTTATTTAAGCAGTTAGATCATGTAACATACATATACTAAGTGATATGGTGACACCCGAGCATTGAAAGTACGGGGTGTTACAATCTACCCCCCTTAACAGAAATCTCATCCCGAGATTTGTCACGTGTATCCCTAAGTTATTTCTTTTTAATAGTGTACTCTATTTCATGTATGCCTAAGTGTGAAATTTCACTGCCAAATTCCAATCTACCACAACCCCTAACTCTCTATCCTAGCAGATCAACTTATGCTTAGAACTAGGGGATCTTACTAATGCTTATCAGCATCAGGGTTTATCATAGCACTTACTAGGGTTTTGAGTTCATTTGGGTGGCTAATACTAACGTCCTAGCTTTATTTTTATTTTCCTCTACCTTTAAAGGTTAATTCTCAACATCTAGAGTACAGTACAATTTTCTGGTTTTCAGTGTTTGAGCTGCCATGGAGAGATGGTTGTAGTGGGTATGAGCCCGATACTTCAATCATCTGCCACGGATAGATGGTTGAGCTGACTTTGGTGTGCAAGTCTATGCTTAGGATCACGCGCAAACGTCGAATACAGGTCGAGGGTTGTCGGAATTCAACTGGGAGGGCCGCGTAAGCATACGGAATGGTAGGGACTAGGATACAGGTCCTACAGCTTTTCCCTCCAAATAAATATTTCATCTTCAAAATTTACACAATCATTACAAATAAACATAATTCATAATAGAAGAGAAAATAAGGCATCGTCATATAAAAATTGGAGGCATCATACAGGATACAACATAAAATCAATCATCAAAGAGATGGGGATAACGCTCTCGAATCTAGGCCTCGCACATCCAAGATGCCTCATCAACAGAATAGTGACCCCGCTGCACCTTTACCAAGAGAATGACCTTGGTCTGGAGGACCTGCTCCTTCTGATCAAGGATATGAACTGACTGTTTAATGTAGGAAGCGTCCTCACGAACTTCTAGCAACTACCATTCGATAACAGGAACGATGTCTGACCAACACTTCCTCAGCATAGAGATATGGAAAGCGTTGTGGACACCAGATAACTGAGATGATAAGGTAAGTCGATAGGTCATGGCACCAACACGCCTAGTCATCTCGAAAGGTCAAATAAATCTCGGGGCAAGCTTGCCTTTGGTCCAAATCGAACTACACCCTTCATGGGTGAGACCTTGAGATACACCATGTCTCCAACAGTGAACTCCAAGGGACGACGCCTGTGATCAGTTAAACTCTTCTGCCGGCTCTAAGCTGTGCGCATCCTCTGCTTGATGATTTCGATAGCCTCTAATGTCTGTTGCACAAGCTCGGGACCTAGGAGACGCCGCTCTCCAACCTCGGTCCAATAACTCAAAAATCTGCATGGTCTACCATATAATGCCTTAAAAGGAGTCATGTCAATGGTCACCTGATAGTTGTTGTTGTATGCGAACTCATCCAATCATAGGTGTTCATCCCATCTACCCCCGAAATCAATCGCGCAAGCCTGAATCATATCCTCAAGGATCTGGTTGACCCTTTCGGTCTGCTCATCAGTCTGCAGGTAATATGCAGTTCTGAGCTGTAAATCAGTACCCATCGCTCTCTAAAAGGTTCCCCAAAATTGAGAGGCAAACTTCGAATCTCAGTCTGAAATGATCGAGATAGAAAAATCGTGCAGTCTCACGATCTCATCAACAAACAGCCTAGGGAGTTGGTCCAAATGTCAAGTCTCACAAATCGTAAGAAAATATGTCAACTTCGTCAGACGATCCATAACAACCCACGTCATGACCGCGCTGAGTCCTCGGTAAGCCCATAATGAAATCTATAGATACGTGCTCCCACTTCCACATGGAGACGCTCAACGGCTGCAACAGACCGGGGGGTCTCTAATGATTGACCTTGACACACTGGCATGTGTCACACTTAACCCCAAAACTGGCAATCTGACGCTTCATCCCCGCCCAAAAATACTACCTTCTATATCACAATACATCTTTGCCGAACCAGGGTAGATAGAAAATCGTGATCGATGTGCCTCAGTCATACGATCTTTGCGAAACTCAAGAAAATCTGGGACACATAATTGTCCTCTGAAGCGAAGTCCACCATCAGAACCAATCTTCTAATCTATCTGACTCTCAATTGTTGCCTCTGCTTAGTAATCCTGTAACGACTCATCTATCTGTTGAGCCTCGATCACCCTTGCGACAAGAGAGGGTTGAATCGACAAGTTTAATAATTGAACAATAGAAGACTGCAGACCAAAATTAAAGTCATACTTTATTATATCCTCAAGCATCCTCCACTCCTTAATTATCATATGTGTCACCAGGTTCCGTGGCTGACGGCTGAGGGCATCTACCACCACGTTTGCCTTGCCTGGGTGGTATTAGAGATTGAAATCATAGTCCTTCAAGAGCTCCGTCTAGCACATCTGCCTCATGTTCAGCTCAGACTGAGAGAATAGATACTTCAAGCTCTTGTAGTCAGAGAAGAGCTCGAACCTAACCCCATAGAGATAGTGTCTTCACACCTTCAGTGCGAAGACGACCGCTACCAGCTCTAAATCATGCGTGGGGTAGTTCAACTCATAGATCTTGAGCTGGCAAGAAGCGAAGGCTACAGGCCCGCCATGCTGCATCAGGACAACAACTAAACCTATATATGAGGCATCAGTAAAAATAACAAATCCATCACTCTCAGAGGGAAGAGTGAGGACAGAAGTGGACGTCAGACGGTCCTTCAGCTCCATGAATTCTTGCTTATATGCGTTAATCCAAATAAAATTTGTGCCCTTCTAAGTCAACCTAGTCAATGTGTCTACAATATGGGAGAAGCCCTCAATGAAATGCTGATAGTATCCTGCTAAGCCAAGGAAATTATGGATCTCGAACACAGCCGTGGGCTGGCCCCACTGACACACTGCCTCAACCTTCGAGGGGTCCACTGTGACACCCTCCCTCATCACCACATAACCGAGGAACTTCACCTCCCCCTACTAAAACTCACACTTCTCCAGCTTCGCATACAGCTAGTGGGTACAGAGGGTCTGCAATGTAATCTCCAAATGCTGCTCATGCTCCTCACGGTTCCTCGAACAGATTAGAATGTCATCGATGAATACTATAACAAACTGATCGAGATATAGATGGAAGACCTCGTCCATCAATTGCATGAAGACTACGGGTGCATTGGTCAGTACGAAGGACATGACCTGAAACTCAAAATGACCATAAAGCGTCCTAAAAGCCGTCTTCGGGATATCCTCGTCTTCGACCCAAATCTGATGATAACCGAAATGCATGTCAATCTTCGAAAAGAACTGTGCACCCTACAGTTGATCAAACAAATCATCTATCCTCGAAAGAAGGTACTTGTTCTTAATCGTAACTCGATTGAGCTCGCGATAATCTACGTAGAGCCTCAACGAGTCATCCTTCTTCCTTACAAAGAGTACTGGCACTCCCCAAGGTGAACTGCTCGGATGAATGAATCCCAACTCACACAACTCGTCCAATAGACACTGTAGCTCCCTCAACTACATTCGAAATAGGCACCGTACCGAGCACGAGATCAATCTGGAACTCAATATGCCGACGCGACGGTAATCCCATAATCTCCTAGAATACGTTGGAGAAATTACAGACAATCGACAACTGATCAATACATGCGGCAGCAGGCTCCTCAACGGCGCAGGACATCAAATAAGACAACAACTCTCCTCTGGGCTCGACAATGAACTGAAATTGTGGCAAGCCTGGTATGCAGAATGTGACTGTCCTTACAAAACAGTCCAAAATGGCATAGTACTTGGCAAGCCAATCCATGCCCAAGACAACGTCAAAATCTGACATCAAAAGAACGTGAAATAACGGTGAAGACTGCTTGAGTTGAAGTTGGAATATGCCAATATGTCCTAGAGGGGGGTGAATAGGACTTTTTAAAGTTTTTATGAATTATTAAAAATCCTATCACACTAATCCTATCACAGAGTATAGATTAGGATTACTCAAAATTAACTCGACTGGCTTCCAAGCCTGGTAGAGGATCCAATCACAGAGCTATTTAAATGATAATCATGGTGCAATTATAGTTTATGATGAATGTGACTGTGTGAAGTGTGAGCAAGTATAAATGTAGTTAATATAATCACACAAAAGATCAAACACAAGAATCAATCTCAAACACAGTCATTTTATAGTAGTTTGACTACTTGTCTACTCCACTACCGGCTTCCACACTCAACCCTTGAGTGACCGGATTTCACTAAGGACGTTTCTCATAGTTCACCTCAAACCTAAGGTTTGAAAACAGGTTCACCTTCAACCTTTACAGAGGTTTCTACTCGGTTCACCTCAAACCCTGAAGTTTTACTAGTTCACTCCTAACCAGATGTTTATACCCACACAGAGCAAGGGTCCACACAACGCACCCAGAGGTTTCTACTCGGTTCACCTCTAACCCTGGAGTTTTACTAGTTCACTCCTAAGCAGATTTTTATGCTCTCCACAGAGCAAGGGTCCACACAAGACACCCCGCACGTACACTCCCGTCGGAAGCGTCCTTTGAGGACTTTAAAGGGTGAGCAACACTTAAGACCTAATCCTAAAAAGGAATGATCACAAGTGTCCTCTGGACTCTAGATACTTACAAATAAGTTGATAAGTCTCATTCAGCTCAATGTTGAAGATCTCCTTCTTGTTGATGAAGAGTCTTCAGCTTCCTTGATCCGCAACACAAAAGACATACCTATTCTAGGCTTTAAGTTGGGTCAAGGTTGTGATGGAATTCCACTCTCTAAGGATTTTCCTATTAGGAAGATAGAGTGGTTCCGATCATCTATGCATTCAAGGCATCCCATCTTAATGATTTGCCAATAAGGTAGTAGCTGAAGGATCCTTGAATGCGGAAGTTTATTCCCCAATCCACTCTATTGAATATCAATGATGAGGGTGGATTGGAGGATGAACTTCCAGAGAGAAAGGGCTTAAGGTAAATGAGAGGAAGGTTGAAACACTCAAAAGCACTTCTTTCTCTACCAGCAATAAAGCAAGCTTCTCTATATATAGGCAAAAGGTTCCAACGGATATAAAACGGTCATATTTATGACAGAGTTCGATATCATCGAGAAAGTGTCGATATGATCAAACGTATACTCTCAATTGTATCGAATGTCCTCTCGATGATACAAACTCAAATGTCATTTTCACTTTTAGAAACCTTTTGCAACTGGTCGATGGTATCGAGACACACATCGATGTTATCAGATTTCAAACTCCGATTCCATCGATAGATGAATCGATCTATCGACAAGTGAAAACAAGAGAGATAAGCCTTGAAGATTTTCAAGTCTAAAAATATGATCGGGGAACAGTCGATGTCATCGGAATTTGTATATCAATGATATCGAAGACCGTGTCGATGGGATCGATAAATCGTATAGATTTACCTATAAGCTTGCTGGACGGTTTGTGTCCCATTTCGATCCAATCGACCAGGTCTCGATAAGATCGACATATGAATATCGATTTCTCGACTGGCACCCTGATCAATGTTTAAAAACATCCTGAAAATCATGCTGGAGAAAACATGCGCCCTCTATCGATGTGATCGACTGACTTCTGATATGATCGATATTTGAGTTCAGATTGAATCGGACAGTCATCGATATATCGAAGCTCACAGTGGTTTTCTTTAAAAAAATAGAGACGCCGAAAAACTGCTTGTCGATAATATCGATCCACTTTCGATAGGATCAATATTCTAATATCGATGATATCGACTGAACCGTCGATATATCGATAAATCATCCACATGAATGTTTGATTGCTAGACGCTTTTTGTCCTCACTCGATTGTATCGATTGAGATATCGAGGACATCGACAGAGCAGGTCGATCATATCGAGATATGAATCGATATAATCGACAGTGTAAGAAAAGCTTAAAGATTTTTCTATTTTGTAAAAAGTTTTCTTACACAAAAAAACCTTAAGATGTTCTACATATTTTTAAGGGTTTTACTCACCTGGTGTTTTGGGACATGGGATGTGAGGCTATGATTTACCTATGGTGAGCTTCCACACATCTAGTTGAGGCAGACACTTGAGTTGATCTTCCTGTTAGGCACTGTTGTCCGACTGACTCAACTTACACGGTAATTGACAAACCAAGGCACTAGTAGGTACACTTTCAGAACATACAAGTCAGTAGGCAAGAAAATCTCTCCCACTAACATGGGGTAAGACGAACAGAAGCGGCCTAGTACTATAGTTTTCCCCAAGGGCATTGATATGGTCAGCCCTTCACTAGCAGACTCTGTCGACAATCCCAACGATCAGCAAAAATCCTCAGACATGAATGAGTGCGAAGCACCAAAATCAAATAATACTCAGGCGATGCATGCAGAGACTGGAAGTCTACCCTTAACGACTCCTCCAGAGGACTACGGATCCTGCTGAGCCACATAAAACCTAGCCTGAACTAGCTGGGGAGGTGCATGTCCCCTCTGAAGTCCCTAGTGCTACTGTTGCCTCTGCGGTGGCCTGTACTGCTGTCTCTGTTAGTGTCGGGGCCTCGGTGGCTGAGGTCGCTGCTGATGGGGTCGTTGCTGCTGTGGTCGTTGTTGGGCTGGAGGCTTCTGTGGCCCTCTCGGCTACTACAAATGAGGGTGAAGACACTCATACACGCGTTTCCCTGTCCCACCACATCCAAAACAAGTCCCCGTATACGACTGCTGGGGTGGTGCAAGAGGTGTCACTGTGCTGTTGTGCTCTGATAGATGGGTGGATTATGTGCCTCTGTGGCCGTCGATGTTATTGGGAGCTACTGGAGGGGGCCTGCCTCTTCCGACCTCTCCTCTGATCTCGATTGCTCTATGTACCAGCCCACTCAGCCTAATAAATCTGAGCCCTCCGTACTACTACCTGAAAAGTCGAGAGCTCATGCTCAATAACATGTCCTCGAAGACCGTAACGTAAGCCGTTCTTGAAATGACGGGCCTTCTGCCCCTCATCATCAACCAAATATGGCACATATCTTGATAACGCCACAAAACAGGCCGCATACTGCACCACGGACATGTCCCCCTGCACCAGATTCTTGAACTCTAACGCTCGCTAACGACGAATGTGGTCGGGAAAATACTGTTGCTCAAATCGGTCAATAAAATCCTCCCATGTCCAAATAAAATCAAGCCCTGCAACACAGGTAACAGGGATCGACCAATGCTCGGCCTCACCCTGGAGAAGAAATATTGTCAACCGAACTCGCTGCTGAGTCGTACATACCATAGTATCAAAAATCTTCTCCACATTGGAGTGTCACCTCTCGGTTACAGTCGGATCTGGCTCGCCCTGGAAGCATAGAGGATCGAGATGTAGGAACTCTCGAAGAAGGGCACTAGCCCACTCCTACTCTGCCTGGGATAGTGAAACAACTAGGCGTCTACCCTGCCCCTGGAAGGCATCATAGCCTACAACATCTGTTATAACTTGGAGAAAATCACAGGTACAATTGGATCCGCACAGGTCTCAGGTGGAGGAACAATATCCTCAGGCTAGGGAGTAGGGATCTTTAGGGGTGGAACGGGAATTGCAGGTGGTAAAGCGAGAGCCTCAGGTGGTGGAGCGGGAGTCGATTGAGTTACTCTTTTGGGCAGTATATTGTATAGGGAAGATTAAAGGCGCCTATTAACTTTGAAAACCCTTAAAGGTAAGCATGTTAGGGAGCTAAATTAGAAGGTTACGCACTCAGAACCTAATCATCCTAAATAGCAAACATATGATGTTGTTCTCGATTATTCCTAAGTTATATTCTGATACCAACTTCTGTTACACCCCAAACTTAAAAACTGGGCTCATAAAATTCACGATTTCCTGAATCAGACGCCATCAGCCTTCGTAGTACCCCATTCTCAGCTTCCGACACCCATACACCAGGTTCCGATCCTGGGATCCTACAAGGAGGATTTTTAACATCAATTTAATTTGTAATGAGCATAACCAAAAGCATAACCCATGAACAATAACCATAAGAACACCACTACAAAATCCACTATGATCAAAAACTTTTGTACAATGAGCATAAAAGGAAATATAAGAAAATGATAACGAAAACTCCTGAAGCCTAATTGCACGCTCCTACTGCGACGTGGCGTCACCTGCATATATCAATTATGCATAAGCTTATAGAAAGCTTAGACGGTGGTGTAAGTGTGTGCGCATTATGAGCGTACTCAGAATACAATGTCAGAGTAATGCGGAATCATACTGATAAGTACATGAATGCAATCAGTCGTACCAAGGCTATGCGGTGCAAGATATGAATGTTATCGGTCATATCGAGAGCATGCGATGCGAGATGCAACTCAAGCATGCCAACCCTCATCCAAATCCTCATACAACTCATCAAATATTAGTACAGTTCTCATTTTGGATAATCACTGGGGTTTAGTACACTCCAAATGGCACTGCCCCTTTCCTAGGCGCGCAGTCCAAGTGAGCATAAGAAACCTTACTATCTTCCTAGCTAATAGTCTGCCAATATCTATTTGGCACATCGATGGCGGACCCATTCACAAGCTAGTCAAACTCAGCCTAGCATTGCCTCCTACCTTGGGCGAGTAAGGCCACACTCCTTTTCAACCGACCATGACTCAGTGGCAGACGGGGCCTCCTAGTATCCGTCCCTTGTGCGCTCATGTATCCACTCGGTCTAGACATTAGAGTCATCATCTGGTACCATTGGGTTTAGAAATTTTCACCCAAGGGCATCTATGGTACCTTGATGCTTAGTAACAATATTTTCGGTGTCCAATCCTGTCATCCACGATGTGCCTGTGGAGGTCATAGCCCTAATGTCGATAGGGCATATCATATCACACAAATGCTAAGTGCATTAATCACACTACCAGTTATGCAACAATCCTGCACGTACCGCACGCTCATGAAGGGCAACTCCGTCTATCAAGGAGCTCATAAATAATCTGCTTGAAGGCATATGCTATGATCAATCACTCCTCATATTAAGCATACATATAATGCGTATGAGCATGAATCATGAAACTATACTAAATATGTTATATAGTGATGGATCTTATTCATAACGAAGAGGGGCCTGGACGGCCTACACACTATAAGTATGGGCCTATCAATGGGTCTTAGGGAGGGTTACAATGCGTACATTTAACCATCATTGCGCTTACAATGTGGACGTCAAACCATCATTGCTCCCAAGGCACGGTCGCCAAAAACATCATTACATACATCATGGTGGGATCTCATATCGCAATGGGCTTCATATATATCACATTCAGCCCATAAAAGCCTCACATACATTTCATTGGGCCTCATATAAATCAAATGGGACAAATCGAATGGGCCGATCAAATGGGCCGAATTGAATGGCCGAGTCGAATGGGCCGAGTCGAATGGGCCAATTACAACACAATTCATTTATTTTTAGAGATTAGTATAGAGTATATAAAAATAATGAATCATATCAAGAAATCAACTGGACCATACCACATCTAATAGTGGTGATAATGATTTTCACAGTTAAAAATTTGGAAGGCCCACCATAGCATTTATTTCCCATCCATACTATTCATAAGGTCACAAAGTCCTGAATGTAAAGGGAAAACAAATACCACATCAGTCTAGGACCAAGGCCCTGTAACCCAAAAGGGTTTTCAATGGTGGACATTCATCTCACTGTCTTATGCACTGTGGTCCACTTGATATTGGATCTGCCTTATTTTTAGTCTCAAGCCATAAGACGAGGTGGACCAAATAGATGGACGGTTGGGTTACAACACATGCATCATGGTGGAGCCATAAGCACATCGGTTGGATGGACGGCAGGGATAGAACACGTCCATTAGGGTGGGGTCCACCCGTCCAATGAGCTAGACAGCATGGAATAAAACTCATACATCATGGTGGGTGCTACCGCAAACAGACGGATGGCATGGATATCCAAATACATCAGGAGGTGGGGTCTACGTAGGTGGCCCACTAGAGAAGTGAATCAGCTCCATTGGTCCCAAGGTGTTGCTGTTGCACGTGCAGCAGCAGCTGACATCCACCGCTAGCCCACTGTCAAATCAGATGGACGGTAGGGATTAAAAATGGATGGGCGGCTTGACATAGGACATACCTGGTGGGGCTCATGAAAATGGATAACGGTTTGGATGCCATACATATATCAGGAATGGCCTACCGTAAAAATGGAGGGACGGCGGGGGTTAACACGTATATCAAAGGTGGGCCACATATGTCCAGATGGATGGTGTGGATTTAACACATACACCACAGTGGCTACTCAAAGCTCCTGCTCATCCTAGCTTGAAATGGATGGACGGCGAGATGTGAGTCAAAAGGGGCCCACCATGCCAGCCTATGGACGGTGTAGATAAAACCCACACATCACGTGTGGTACACACGTGTGGATCCCACACCTCGTGAGACAGTGGGTCCCACGTAATAGTGGCCCCACCCATTAAACATTCTTAATATATATTATATATTATATTATATAATATAATAGTATATTATATTATAATAATATTATCCTATACTATATTAAATGCATTTTTTCTTCTTTTCTTTCTTTTCTTTTCTTTTTCTTTATATAGCTTGTAGTGCACACCACTGCTCACACTTCACGGATAGCACGTCTAGCCGTCCAGATACACTGGATGGCCTGGATGCATGAATCAAGGTGGGTCCCATGTGGACATGGCCCGCCTAATTTGGATCAATCTAAAATTTGTGTTTTTCTAATGGGTTGGACGGTGTGGATCCAACACATCCATCAGGTGGGTCCCACAAAGGTGAATGGCATGGATAAAACATATACTTGGTGGTGGGCCACACACACAAACATGCCATCACCATACAAGAGAGAGAGAGAGAAAGGGAGAGAGAAACGGTGAGATAGAGGGACCCCGCCACTATGGGCCCCTCTCAGTATTGCATGCATCAAATGTGGGTCCCACAACAAGTGGGCCTTAAAATTGAAATCAATGGTGGATCACCCACCTATCGGTCTTCTCCTTAGCTCCTTGAACTCTTATGCCCCTTGGCTTGCCTTTTGATGGAGGTTGATAAAGAATGAAGGGTTGAGATGGGAGATGAGAAGGTGGGCCACACTTAGTATTTAGGAGAGAGCTTGGACGTTGGAATTTTGTTGCTTGGGAAATGAGTTTTGAGAAATGAAAGAAAAAGAGAAATAATGGATTAAAGGGATGGATGGAATGGTTGTTATAAGGAAAGGAGATGGAGAGGTAAGGTTTAGTTTGAAATTTAGAAAAAGAGGGATAGGTAGGGAGAGAGAGTTTTAACTTAGGAAAAATGAGGGATAGATTGCTTGTACTTGAGGTATGGAGTGTACTTGACTTGATTGATTGATTGATTGATGGGACATGTTATAGAAATTTCCTCAAAATTTACAAGGCACGGTGTTTCTTCGGAATGAACGCGGGCCCACATCTCCTAGCCCGGGTATCAGTTCGGTATGCGAGTCACGGCGTTGGAACCACGGCGATGGCGTGGTTGCTAAGATACAATTTTCAGGTTGAGCCGACTTTGGTATGCTGGTCTCAGCTTTGATCGCACGCAAACGTCAGATACAGGTAGAGGGTTGCTAGAATTCGACCGGGAGGACCACGGAAGCATACGGAACGGTACGGATTAGTATACGTGTCTTACAATCACCTACCTATTGGCCTCCTTCTTGGTTTGATGGAACGTCGAACTCCTTGACTTTGATTTCAATAGAAGATGATGAAGTTTTGATGGTTGAGATGGGAGATGAGATGGTATGAAGTGGGCCACGCACAAAACTCTCTCATGGAGATTTGGGAGAGCTTAGACGTGGGACTCTTTAGTTGCTTGGAATATGAGTTTGAGAAATGGGATAAAGAGAGAAGGTTGTAAGGAGAGAGAGAGAGAGAGAGAGAGAGAGAGAGAGAGAGAGAGGGATAGGTGATGGAGTGATGGGTGAGGTGAGTGATGGATGAGGTGAGAGATTTGTTGACTTTTGGGGTAGATTGTGTAAGAGGGGTATGGGTTGTGTAAGGAATTGTTGACTTATGGGGTTGCTTGGAGATTGTGTAACATGTACTTGACTCTTGATGGGATTGATTGATTGATTGATGTGACATGTTGTAGAGATTCTCTCAGAATTCGCCCGCGCGGAGTTTTCCTCGAACTGAATGTGGGCTCACATCTCCTAGCTCGGGTATTACCTTAGCGCGTGAGACACGACGATGATGCGGTCGCTAGGGTACAAGTCTCGGGTCGAGCTAACTCTAGAATACAGGATATGACTCAGGGTTGCACGCAACTGCTGTTTACAGATTGCGAGTCACCGGAATTCGACCGGAATGACCGAAGAAGCCTATAGAACAGTACGGGTTAGGATATGGGCCTTACAGTAGTAATGACTAACTCAACAAGAGGAGAGCGGCAATGGCCAACTTAATAAAGAGGAGAGCAGCAATGGTTAACTCAACAAATAAGAGAGTGACAATGTCCAACTAAATAAATAGGAGAGTGGCAATGACCAACTCAATAAAGAGAAGAGTAGCAAGGGCTAACTCAATAAATTGGTAAAGGCAAGGGCAAGGCTTAAATTCATGGCCTCACGTAAATTCATAAAGATAACACATAATTAATGTCATATCAAAATTCCCAATGGGTAAATAATTGATGCTAGAAAACTAAAAAATTGCAAAGAATATTATAGTGTCATGAAGGCTTATAAATGGCAGGATAATAATATCTTAAATCAAGTAAGCTTAAAGGAAAAACCCTCACCTTAGTCACCTGGATGTCTTCTAAGGTTTAACATTTGGGTAGCTTTTAGAATATTGATTCACATGTTTTGATTTCGACTAAATGAGTTTAGAGTTTTCTAAGTTGAACCATGCATAACCCAAGTTATTTGGGACTCAGGTGATCTTCCACTGAGTTGACTCGGTTCTACCTGGAGTTCTCCATTATATAGGTAAAAGAAGTTTGAAGGAGAGTTCTTTAGGGAAAAGAGGAGGGAAGGTTCTCACCAACTGATGAGTTCGGCCTGACTTGAATTCCGGCTAGCGTCCGATGGAACTCAACGTATGACACTTGTTCTTTCTTTCCTTCGTTCTTTCTTTCTCCTTCTCTTTCTCTTTCTCTTTCTCTTTTCTTCTCTTCTCTTTTCCTTTCCTTTCCTTTCCTTTCCTTTCTTTTCTTTTCTTCCTCTCGTTTTCTTCCTTTCTTTTCCTTTCTTTTCCTTTTCTTTCTTTCTTTCTTTTTCTTTCCTTCTTCTCTTGCTGGATCCTTCTCTCTCTCTCGTTTCTTCTCTCCTCTCTTTCTTTCTTTCTCTTCTTAGTCAGATGTAGGTCCAAACCCTTCTTGCGTAGCTCCCGTTATGTAGTGGAAATACACCAAACGGGTTACGCAACCTCGTGTGCGTAGTGAAAGAAGAGGAATGTCCTTGTTTTCCCTCCTCTTGTTAACATGGAGGGGGTCGGATTCCTCCTTGGAGAGGTTTAGACGCTCTGGATTAGAGATGTGATCCAGAGCTGGGCCGCCAATGTGCCAAGATGCCCGGTTCGTTTTGGGTTTCCTATTGTTCGCACTTGTTGTGGATGCATCAGTCTTGCGTTACGGTGGGGTCCGCGATTACAAATGTCTGGGAAATCCACTCCTTCCATTAGCTTCGTCGAGAAATCTTGGCCTAAGAGGATGTGCTTTGATTTTTGTTTCAGCGTGGCCCATTGAGTTAAACTCGTTGTGACTATCAAAATGTCCAGGAGGGTGGGGACAATCTATGATGCATTCCTGGTGAGTGCTTGTTGGTTTTTGATCAGTTTTGTTCCGTCTACATGATGGACGGCTTGGATATTCAAGTGCAGTCGTGATAGTGGCCCATAATTGCATCAACAACGGGAACTCTCCGTTTTCAGAACCCATCGCACACCATTGTTGGCTCGTGTTTGTGCACATGCATGTGTGCATGGACTCATATGGATGACATGGTTTTACTCAGAACGAGCCTCTCAACATGATGGACAGTTCAAATTGAACGGATGGGTGGTCCTGAGGGGCAACAACATCCTTTAAACGAACATTGTCCGTTCGTTGTAGACCGAGACAAAAATCCCTCCATTTTTTGGGATGTCATCGGGTCAAACTTAGTTTATCCTGATGACCAGTTCAGTGCACCCCCCGGTGCACGTGAGCTATGCACATGCACTGCAAGTGGGGTCCACTTGTGATGTTTGCATGTGAATCCACTCCATTCATATGATTGGGAAATGTCCAAGTACGATTATCTATGAGGTTTCTTCACTTGATGGACACCAAAACCAATGGTTACAGGCTAATTTATCAATTGGGCCACTTTTACAATGATCTAATGGCTAAAATTCGACGTGTATAGCTAGCTAATTTATGATACATAGGCATGGTGTAAGATTTCACATTAAATGGATTGTAGGAACCATGTGATCTAAAATTCAGGGGCTAAGTTAATGGCATTTTTGTAAGTATTGTTGATCTAAGAATTTTATAAAATCTAATGGTTCTACGTGGTTGTACGCACATTTTTAAGTAATTATTATAAAAAAAACTTATGTCTAAATTATTGTGGATACAGGGTTATTTTCCAATTCATTTAAGGGATGGTTCATGTGTCAAATCACATGATGGAGGGTCTTGTCTTAAAATCAGTAGTTAGATGGCTTGATCTATTGAATGGAGATCATTCTCAATGGTTGGATTCATGTCAGGAATTAGATGTGATTTTATGATAGTTAGATTGGTATTGTACACGTAAGTTTTACGTTAAATTTTCATGGTAACACTCGAGAACTTTCAATACTCGGATATTTAAAAGTTCGAGATGTTATAAAATATATCATCCTTAATGAGGGCATATACGATATTTGAGTCATCCCTATATCTCATCAATAACCTAAGATCCCTTGACGGATTCCTTATCACATATGGATATTCCACCTGCTCTTATACCTTTGTCTCCATATTTGTATCAGCATGAGTCTCATTTATGTCTATTTAAACATCTATAAACAACTTTTCGAACTTATTGTGCTCATCCTTACGAAACAAGGATCCTTTTGTTGAATTTAATGTCACGACTAAGGTTGATTTTGTGTGATCCAGTCATAAAGCCTGCACCGCTTCACACCACCGCCATAGCCAACAAAGATGTACTTTATAGCCTTTTAGTTTGACTTTTGTCTATCAACTAACAATACAAGAGAGTAAGTGTTACAACCAAATACACGTAGTCCTGAGTAGTCTACTTGTTGGCCACTTCACACTTCCTCTAGAATCTTAGATTTAGTAGCCATAATAGGGGACCGATTCACTAAGTAATAAGTTGTGTTAACGGCCTCAATCCACAATTCCTTACCCAAGTCATCATTACTGATCATGCATTGGGCCCTTTCCAAAAGAGTTTAATTCATTCACTCAGCCACACCATGATGCTCTGGTGTGTAGCACACTGTATTGTGCCTCATGATCCCTTCATCTTTGCTATACCGATTGAACTTCCTAAAAGTGAATTCCCCACCGTTATATATCCTTAACACTTTCACATTTTGCCTGATTCTTTTTCCACCATTACCTTCCATTGTTTGAAGTTGGTGGAAACATCAAATTTATTTTTCATAAAATAAAAATACTTTTTTGGAATAGTCATTTATGAATATGATAAATCATGATGACTCTCCACCAGAAACCACGGACGCCGACCGCCATACATCAAAATGCACATAATCAAGAACACAGTTATAAACTTTTTTACTTGACTTAAAAAATAACCTTGATTGTTTACCATATATACAATGCTCGCATATAATAAAATCAATACTTTTAAAAATTAGATTTAAACAACATTCAGAAAGTACCTTCATACTCCACTTGCTCATGTGACCCAAGTGTGCATGCCACATACGTGCAGACGTGGAATCTTCTACAGACATTGTAACTCCACCCGATAAAGTTCTCTCAATCAACCTGTGAAGATTTCCATTCCTCCATGCCTTCATGACTATGAGTGCCCCCTTTGAAAATTTAAGGGCATGATCAAACCCGGTGAATATGCACCCTAGTGCCTCAAGTGCTCCTAGAGATATTAAACTCTTTCTCAAATCAGCAATATGTCTCACTTCAATCAAGATACTCTCCATGTCATCAAACATCTTAATGTGCACTAATCCAACACCTACCACTTTATGGACATTATCATTGCCTATAAACACCTAGCTATTGTCACACTCACTGTAACTAGTAAACCAACTCTAATGAAAGTCATGCGGTATGGAGCCTCCGTATCCAAACTCCATTCTTTGTTGAAGTACACAAATTTTAATGTGGTCAGAACATCACAATCATTCATCTCTTCATTGGATTCCATAGTGTTGACTTCCTTAAAAGAACTCTCTAATTTCTCCTTTTAAGGATTTTGACAATCCTTCTTCATGTGCCCGCTCATCGTACAATTTCAGCACTTCAACTTCCCTTTACCCTTGTCCTTGAATTTAGACCTCAATCACGAAGATCCATTGTCCCACTAAGAATTTTTCCCCCTCGTAATCAATGCATCTGTAAAAGCACCCACATCATTAATTTTCTTTCTCACCGCCTTCGACTGTAGGGTTAAGACAATGGTCTCGACGCTAGTGGTCATTCTACCAATGCACAAAAAGTCCTTCAATGACTCATACAAACTCGGGAGAGAATTCAAAAAAATACATGTCCGATCCTCATCTTTCATCGTTTCTTCCGCATCTAATAATTTTCAAATCAATATATTGAAGTTACTAATGTGGGCATTAGCATCAGTCCCCTCTGCCATCTTCAGATTAAACAACTGAAGCTTCAAGTACAAATGATTCTCAAGAGATTTCTTCACATAGATATTATATAATTTTGCCCATGTACTTGCTATAGTTTTTTCTCTCATGACGTTATAGAAGACCTCATCTGCTAAGCGCAATTGGATAGAGGTTCTAACTTTCTTATTCATCTTGTTCCATTTATCTTCATTCATAGATTACGGTTGCTTTTCAAGGAGCACATCATTCAATCCTTATTGAACTAGGACACTGATCATCTTAACTTTTCATAGTTCAAAATTGCTTTTACCAGAATATTTTTTTACATCAAACTTTGGGTTAGATACCATTGATACCTTGTTTTCAAAAGAAATCTGCTTCCCAAAATTTGCTTTGATACCACTTGTTGGGGAATCACAGTAACACACAGAGACGAATCAAGCAAAGTACTACCAATTGCACAATCAAGTTTAAACACACAATTTGAATTTTACATGGAAGAATCCTTACGAGAAAAAACCAAAGCACAAAGCGATGAGTATGCACTATGAAAGCAGAAATTACAAGAGATAGAGAGGTCCCAATTCAAACAAGCCTCAAATCTACTTCATAAGCCCAAGATATGCCCTTAAAACCCTTACGAATGAATTAACAGTTAATCTCTTCCTTACTCGCGCCGTCCTCTTTGCGGTAGTGGCAAGTAGTGTGGTGGCTCTTCTCTTCTAACTCACACCAAGTCTAGTTGTGACCAAAATTGATCAATGAGTTCATTTGTGCCTCGACCGCTCAAAAATTTACTGTATCGACGATCCCACAATGTCACGAAGTTGTCCATCGCTTCAAGAGATTTTAGATAAGTCGGGATGTTCAAGTTGACCAATTCCTTACAATAATGTTGTTGAGAGTGACGTAGAACTCAGCATTGGTCACTATTAACTGATCATAGGGAGGTTGGTTGTGTGTTTTGTGGGTGAGATGGCATGGAATGTATTGGACCATTGTTGAAAGGGTGCAGATTAGTACAATTGCTGAGCAAATAAAGAGGCATGGTATTACTCGATCCCTACTTTCACATTTTTGCCCGATTCAACCACTCCACCAAAAGGCAGGTCACAACCGATGACATAGCAGGTCCAGGCTTGATGCGACCAACTATTATACGTCTGTCATCAGGCTTGAATTGTCCTGTAAACCATCCTGGTCCATAAGCATTTTCTTTTGCAAAAGCTATAAAAAGATGGCTTGCTCTAGACTCATCGAGAGAAGAATCTGAAAAGATAATTGTCGACAATGATATTTTCAGGGGGGATGTGCAAAATCCGGTTACCATAACAAGAAAAAAAATTATTTACCTGTGCCAATTGCCTGAATGGAGTAGGTCAAAAGTAAGCAAAGAACCATATTTGTACTAACCAAAATGGCCCTCCTACGGTATGCAATCCTTTATGGGTGACTTCATAAAGACTCCAATACAAATGAGCTAGGACATGGCATCAAAGCTATGCGTTGGCCCTGTGCCAGGTATTCGGCCAAAGCCACATACTCAGCCGTAATCTATAAAGCACTAACACACAGAAGATGTCGGTAGATCCAGAAGAATAGGAATGATGTGTTCAAGGTGATAGGAGCCCAAAATCGTCATTTAGGAACGGTTTTAAACCGTTCCTAAAAGAGGCGTCGCAAACTGGAATGGCTCGCAATCGTTTTTAAAATTTCACGAACGAAATTTTAGGAATGGTTTTAAACCTTTCTTAATGTTGCCAACGGTCAGATTTTAAATTTTAGGAACGGTTCTTAATGCTACCAAATGTTATTTTAGGAATGGCATTTTTCATTATTTAGGAATGACTAATAAAAGTTGTACACTTTGTTTTTATATTTAAACCAAAAGAATATTAGGTACAATTAAAAATTAATATTAAACAAATATGATACAACTTTATAATAAAAATTATATATATTTACAACAATAAATTTACAATGGCCGGAATACATTAAAAAAAAAAAAAAAATCCTCCATGATGTGCTCCACTCCTAGAGAAAACACAAGATCCTTTGTGGTTGCACCATGACTTGCAATGACACTTCTTTTTGGACTTGCATTGTTAACTATTAAAATTAAAACAAAGACAGTAAGCAATTTGATTAGCCAAAAAACAACATAAGATTCAAAAACTAAACACATAAAAGAGTGACTATTCAACAAGTAAAACTAGAGGATCACCTGTAATGATGCAAAAGAGTCTCGATGCACCGAGGTGTATGTGAAATGGATGGTCCATGACCATTGTTCAGTAGGCCATCTATCCCACTCCATAAACCAAGCCCCAAAACTCTTGACCAACTGCCTTCTTTAAGTTGAATCAGGACTGTTACTGAATCTCTCTTTATAACCATCTAATCAAAAGTTAAAGATTGCACCAAGAATGAGATTTTCAAGACAGCTTATCTGCAGTGGGGCCAGCAATCTAATGGTTTGTATCACAGAGCTATTAGCTCCACTAGCCTCAACTAAAAACCCATACATGAGAGGGAGAGGAATATGGGAAATCATACAACACAGCAGCATACCCTACTCTACTCTAGGGTAAGCCACCAACACATGATGAAGATTGAAAATTGTGAGTAGTGCATGATAGAAGGAAGTTGAATGAGAAAGAGAACTCACCACAGCAACCAAAGGAGAACCATACATGGATACGGAAGCTACAAGTCCAAAACATCCAACAAGCATCTTCCGATGACGATAATCATGCAAAGCGAATGTTGATACTAACACAATAGCGAGTGCCACCGTAGAGCGGGTCGCGGATAGTTTCATGCACAAGATGGATCAGAAAAGGCCCAGTCGACGACAAAAGTGATCCGGACCGTCGGACCTTAGATCAGGCATATCTCGCAATCCGGAATAAGTTATCTGACGTAAAATATATGATTTTGGGGTAAAATGAGCTACTTTAGCCAACCAACCCCGCTAAGCCGGGTTGTGCAGCCCGGATTTGCGAATACCCCCTAATCGACGGTCGTTTCCCCATTTTATTTTCCTTTTTACTATAAATAGTAAGTTTTAGTTTGATTATAACTCTTCATCCGTTGGGCTTTAGGAGTTGTGTCCAACATGAAAAGTGCTTAGAATAATTAGGAGAACAGTTTGGTGAAGCCAAATGGGATACGTACTATTTTTGGCTGAAAACCTTGCGCACTCGTAGACATCACGATTGTCTATAAATAGTAAGTTTGCTATTTATAGTAAGTCGTGGATTCTAGGAGTTTTAGTTGTAGTTTGATTCTGATTTCTTTCTTGTTGCTTGGTACCCTTATTTAAAGGGTTGTGAACTCATTTTATTCATTCATTAATTAATTTTGAATATTATTAGAATTTATTTCTATTTTTCCTGCTTTCTTTCCTCGTGGATTCGAGAAGTCTCTATGAGAAGTCCAGAGAAGCTTCGTGGATTTGGAGTAGTTGTCCTTGAGGAAGACGGTAATCGACCTCATCACGTTCATCCCTGTGTCAGAATTGATGCAGGGCCCACATAAGAATTCATAATAAGGAGCAAAGAATTCAGCTTGATTGTCTTTGAAAAATAAGAAAGTCTCAAGTCCAGCCAGTTTGACCACTATTATATATCGTCCAACTAGTAACTTTCAACTATTAAGTGAATGCAACATCCAATCTCACCAATGTAAGTTCAGCCTCTCTACTGATGGGCTACACCATAGAAAATATGTCTATCCATTGCTAAATAGAAAAACACAAGTGTGGTCTACCTATGAGTGAGTGGATTTGACTAATTTTTACAAAAGGCAATTGTCATGTGGGCCCAACCCAGTGCAACATAAGAGGTCTCAAAACTCCAATTCAAAAAAATTGCAAAGCAAAAGAAACAGTCATCTATAGTAGTTGTGAGTCTTGTGACAGCCAACATTTCAAAATGAAGTAATAGACACCATATCCAGTATGCACCTCATCCTTTACATGACCAGAAGGCGTTGTTGTAGTTCCACAACTATAATGCACAAGAAGACTGTCTCCCAAACGACTACCCAAGAAAAAGAATGAATTGCCAATGGTTGTGATGCCCTTATCAGAAATGGAATTCTAGATTAACAATTGAAATGGCTAGTGGGTTTAGGCACTCCAGCTAACCGATGTCAAAACTAAAGCTTTAGACTTTGAAAGTTCAAGTCTCTGTACAACCTTGTTGAATAAAAATGCATATTACCACCAGAACAATTATTACAAATTGTCTTTGTTTATATTGCTTTCTACTGAACATGTCATTATATTGCTTTCTTATGCCTAAGATTGAATTTTTTTTTAGACTGAAAGTGATTTCAAATTTCAATGCTCAAGTAACATTCAGAAATTATTTTTTAATTGAATAGATGAAAACATTCAAGCCTCAATTGGTTGCTGTTAGAAAGGAGTCATTAGTTGGTGAACTCAAAGAAATTCATGGATTGTTACCACATGCTTAATTGAAGGCATTAAGTAATAGAGGAATATCTTCCCAATATGTGGAAAAAACCAATCATGGATTGTTACTAAATGCTTACATGTTTCTGAGTAAACAATTAGCAAGCAAAAAAAAAAAAGCCTTCCAAAAGAAATTCAAACCTGAAGCGATGGTGATGGGATCCCGTAGTAGGTGATTCTTGTGGAACATCCAATTTCTTTATTTTTTTTTTAAACTAAAGCAACTAGAAGGCTCATAACATATGTCAAAACCCCCATATCACGTCATCTAGAAGCCGTGTCATGTGATATGACCTGAAAAGAAACTTAGCCAAAACAAAAAGTCCGATGAGCATAAATAATCAACAAGGCCCCATTAGAGGTAGAATACAAAATCCCTACTTACCAGCCATCTACATTAACAGCCATGAGAACCAACTATTTGGGGTCAGCTCTCATCTTGTTCCAGTTACAGCAGGGTAAGGCATCATCTGATCCGTAGTCAATAAAAATAAAAACTCAAATTCAAGAAAAAAGGAACAGAAATAAAAGATGAGTAAATAAAGTTGAACAGATGCCCCACAAACATTAATAGAAGTTGTGGTATTGTTGTGAATTCTTATTTAAATTGATGAAGTGTTTGTGGCAGTGCTAAAACAAGACCGTAAGTAATTTGATTAGCCAAAAAACAACATATAGATTCAAAAACTAAACATGCAAAAGAGTGACTATTCAACAACTAAAACTAGCCATATGTTGAAAGTAAATGCTTAAAGTAGTGATGGGTACGGAGGTTTTGATATCATTACCTCAACCATGGGCTTTTTACCATGGAGCAACATATCAACACTCCTTTCAGTCTGCATAGAATAAAAGAATAATATAAGATTCATAGAATAAAAGAATAATATAAGATGCATAAAATTATTGATGTGCATGTTTCTGGACTCCCAACAAATCCAAACTACACAGCACCATCCCTCCCAACAGGATAATTCTCCAAAATATAATTGTGCTGCAACTACCATGGGAAAAACAAAAATTACCACTAAGTACTGATTTTAAAACAAAGAAGATGAATATGCTTTTACTAGAGGATCTCTTCCGGTCACAAACATGACAGGAGATGAAGTATTTTCCGGTTCAACATATAAGCATGGAGAGGTTGAAGCTGTTGTGATTGTCACTGGTGTTCACTCTTTCTTCAGTAAAGCATCACATTTAGTAGACTCCATTGAAGTGGTTGGACATTTCCAGAAGGTGAATACATGAACAGATGAAGCAATTATGATTACTTCAAATATCATGTACTTTTCAGAAAAAAGACAAGAAAAAGTACCATTGATGTTTCACAAAATTACAATAAAATAAATAAGGAAAAAGGATTTCACCAACTGATTATGAAAATAACAAAGTACCCTTGATATTTTTCCACAAACAAGCATCGACAAATTAGATGTTAGGATTTGTTTGATCTTGGGAATGAGATTTGGTAATAGTGGGCTGCACAATCTATTCAATTTTATTTGAGTTATATATTCCACATATGCAATTTCTAAGTGCTCATGTATCAAGCATCATATGCAGCATGAGTATCATCATATAAATCAATTGGGATGCATCTGTACGGATGACACAAAGGTGGAGGCATATATAGTACATGTATGAGATTTTAAAATCTATGTATAGAAAGATTGCTAAGGGCCCGTTCATTTTCTAATTTGTAGTGTAAATAAGCAGTAAATGAAAGCCTTTGAATCTGGATTCCAAATATCCAAACAATTTACATGATAGGTCTCACTTTGTATGGTGGAAAGACATCAAATAGAATCACTCGAATTGGATTATTTCAACCCTTTGATAATTTTGATCTTTTTCTTTAAGCATGAACGTTCACCGTAATCTTTAGTAATAGGAAAGGGCAGTGATTAAGTATAAAGATCAAAGTTAGGACTAATTTCTAAATGTAGTGACAAAATATTTATACAATAAAAACAATAGGGAACAGAAAATAATTGGAGAACCATAAGATAATCTTAATCACATAATGTGGGGGTTTTAGTTATTTATCCTGCGCAGCTACAAGGCACACAGATCCATGTTAGGGGTAATTACTGATCTCCAGTATACAGAAAATTGTGAGAAAACATTAAAGAAGAAAATAATGTACTATTCTCATCATTCTCATTACGGGGTGCATCCAAACAGGCCTCAAAGAAGAGAAAATAAAATTGCAGTTGAATACTCTAAAGCCTTGAAATTCAATCCAAATAAATCAAATGAAAAACAGAATTCAAAAATAAAAACACCAGCATTTCTAATAATTTTCATACCTTGGAATTTTGTATTTCTGTAGTTGAAGCAGTGCTATTAACATCCACTAAAAAACATTTTCAGATAGGCAGTGTGATCCAATAGCCATTGTAACTGAGAGAACAGTTGGCAGCAAATGTCATATTGGTTTTAAAGTCTAAGGCTACATTTGGAGCACAAGTGGATTTGAGTTGCAAAATTTTAGTGGAAATGGCCACCCATGCAAAAGTTGGGCCACACCATGAACAACTAGAATGATATCACTGAATTTTTAAAATTCAATTAACCTATGTATCCAAATGTGGATCTAACGAGTACCCAAATGTAGGTTGGATTGAATTGCAACAACTAGAATGATATCACTGAATTTTCAAAATTCAATTCACCTGTGCATCTGGTACCCAATTAACCAATTCCCGTAACCTGCAAAAGATAAGAAGAAACTCGAATCTCTAAGTATCAATACATTATATTTAGAGTCAGTCTGTCCCGACACTTCCCACAATGAGTTTCTTGAGCAACCAACAACTATCTTTCTTTCTTTTTTCTTTCTTGGGTAGCCTTGGAAGTTTGGACTTCTAAGGCATGGTAAGGAAAGGTAAGCAGCAAGCTGCTTGAAACCCTGTTCAGTGTCAGGAGTGGACATGTCGAGACACTAAGAACATTGTTGATACAAGTATAAAACAGGAAGAATATAAGAGAATGCTTACTTGGGTCAATCATAACAATGAGAGCGGAGTTCTTGAAGTTGCAATTCCATGAGTTTCTGCCCCTGGATTGGTAGTAGAGGTTCATGGCTACAGAAGCATGGTTAATCAGAATGTCTGGGTAGGAGCACGAGCAGCCTTTTTGCAAGATGTAGTCCACCTGAGAGCAGACATAGTTTACGTTGGCTATAAGAGTCACGTCGTCCGATGATGTCTTTGCCACGCACCAAGTCCTCTATCATGAGAAGCATTTGATCCTATCATTAGTTTGAATAATCAGATAATCATGACTAATTTTAGAAAATTCAAAATTTATGACTAATTTTAGAAAATTCAAAATAGATTTATTTCATAAAACTGAGTAGAGTGTGCAAGTATGATTGAAAAAACCTGCTAATGTTTTTTTTTTTTTCCTTCTTTTAAGAATTATTTCCACCATTGTTAGAATGCAAAATTACTATCATTGAATGATCTGGCTAGTACCTGTCCATACACAATCCTTAAAGTTCCTCCTGCAGAAAGAAACGTTATTTCATCCCCAAATCATCCAAAATCAGGCAAGAAACCCAAAATTCCCAACCGAAACCATCCAAGTCAATGTAATGCATACATGCATGCTAAAATCTACATTACCACAATCAAAGAGCAAATGCAAGCTACATTCTTCCAAAATGAAGTGAAAAAAAAAAAAAATTTATATATATATATATATATAGAAATCCTAACTTCAACCCAGATAAAAATGAATAACTGTAGAAAAATTAACCACCAATCTCAAAGCATACTCGGTTTTCAATTCATATTCAGATTACATACTCTTGACTTAGGGTGCCAGAATGAATCAGGTCCAACCTCGAAAGAGTTGCACATGACCCTATCAAGTCTTAAAACTTGGGATAAATGAGAGTCTAAAGAAAATGAAAAACATCCAATGGTTTCAACAAACAAGCATCAACTAATCAGGGGCTAGGATTGCTCAACTAATCTTTAGCAATAGTAGTTTCCAAAATTTACTTGGTTTAATTTGAATTATGAATGCCACAACCATCAAGAAGCAAAACCAAGATGGGAAAAGCAAAGAATTGATACCCGTGGTGTCGGCATTTAGTACAAGTGGAGTGCTTGTAGGGATCCAAGCAGTTCATCCAGTGGAACCCACTGAACTGGATAACACTAAAAATCCGAGCCGTTACCTCGGACAAAGCTTCATTGGCCCCACCAAATGAAGCGTATTGGTGTTACCTACCTAAAGGGTGGAGAGGCCCACCTCTTGTTGTAAACATGATGTGGCCAAAAATGTTACACGTCGCACAGAAACAGAAATTGCTGTATCAATGCGGATGCTCCATCAATCATCTCTCTTTCTAATTATCTTTCCCATTTCAAAGCAGTCAAACAAGATCCAGACAAGATCTGGTTATAAGATCCAGACAAGATCCATTTGTACTTGGACCAGACACAGAACCAACCTGAATTGTAATGGGTTAGTGGGTTGGTTCCAGGAACCAAATCATTAGCTGCAACTTGATTAGGAGAGGACAAAGGGTAACGCTTTTACTTTTATTATTTTCAATAAATCAATACAGTTTGGTGGCCCGATAAACCACATCTTAATATTATAATTTTTATTAATGTTTTTGATATATATATATATATATATATATATATATATATATATATATATATATATATATATATATATATATATATATATATATAAAGCATTCGGTGACAGCATTCTCAGTGCTTTAAATAATTTAAAAAAAAAAAATCAGTACTTTAAACAATTTTAAAAAGGGCATTTATATATCCATGCCGACACCACGGGTATCAATTCTTTAAACAGAATAGTGCATCTGTTCTATTGTTTTGCACAAAACACCGGCATAGAATTTTCTTACTCTTCTTTCGAGTCCGACTGTAGCAGGAATTCACATGGAATTTGGTTTTGCATGCTGTATCTTTAGAACCAATAGCAGGAAAACCGGCAACAGATTGTGTAGGATTTGGCTAAGGCAGAGATAGAAACTAGCATGTGACGATGTATGAAGATGAGCTCATTGGAAAGTTTATCTGATGGGATTCAAAATAGTTGCAAACATCATGGTTCTGTACATTGATGCTCGATCTTCCATCAATCGATAGAGAGAGAATACAATCAAATTGGAAGTATACTATTCTCCACAAAATCACATCTCTTTGGCATTTTAACAAACAACTCCCCTGCATTTTTTTCTAATACCAAGGGAGAGTTAAGACCAAAAAAGAAAAAGAAAAAAGAGAAACATTAAGACATGATAAAGAGGCTACCAAATGAATAAGCTATTTTACCAGATCAATCAGCAAAAAGATCATCAACCTACAAAAAGAAGACCAAATCTCATCAGATTGAAGAAAGATAAGCACATATCCAAGATAAATTCAGAAAAATATCGCAGAACGAGAAGAGCGGGAAAGGGAAAAGATAAAACCTTAGGAATCTGCTTTGTGTAATTAGTAAGGTTGAAAATCCTAGCCGTAAACCCGTCTACTCCTCATGGATAACCCTGCTCTTTTTTGTAAAAATAATAAAAATAAAAAAATAAAAAATAAAAACGTTAGAGAGAGAGATTTTATAGATGATAGACAGCAAATGGGTCCCCTCTCAAAGGCTCTGATTCATGGTCAGTGCAAAAAAAAATATAAACAGGTCTATTTTTGCAAATTTGATAAAGTTGGCAAGATGTGAGACCAGGATACATCTAGACTAGTTTGTGCATTTTTATATTCTTTGTAGCTGACTATGGCACGTAATGAATGAAACGCAATAAATCACTACCAACTGCAAGCGAGCAGAACCAGAGTCACATCACATTGGAGGGCGGTTGGAACCAAGCAGCTGCCCTATCAGATTAGTCGCCTGCCAATATTTCGAAACACAACGATCGATGCAACTGTTTTCACCCATATTCAGCTCAGATTCCTTATACCTTTTCTCAATACATTTATTGAAACATGTCCCAGTCAGCCTGTTGAACAAATCCACCATATGCTCATTTCCTTTTCTGCCATCCCAAAGATCTGTTCTTTACAAGGTGTCCCGTATCGGTATCGGTTGGCGTATCGGTGACCTCCAAAACCGATACGGATACGGGGGCGTAACGGCGATACGGGGGCGTAACGGCCCGTAATGGCGCAAAATTTTTTTTTTGCCAAAAAAATATGAAAAAATATGGATTAAATCCGGAATATTCTAAGCATTCCAAATATGCATTCATTTATAAAATGGAACATGTTTATGGGGGCGTAACGGTCCACTCTTTGGTGAGAAGTTGTATCGGACTGTCTGATGAATTTATGAACCAGATAACCTGAATTTGACTACAAAATTCATATATTTAATTTTCTATCTACCTACTACCAATGATAGATATATTAGATTGAATGTAATATGTAAATATCTCACATTAGGTGTGTTTGCAATTATTTTTGAGGAATTTCTCAAACATACCTGTGCAGTGTGTACGTGACTGTGATTCCTGTCTATGACCTGTCATCCTCAAGTCTAGAATATTAAAAAAAATAAAATTAGTAGTGTCTGATATACTCCCCTGCAACTTGATTAAGGATTACTTGATTGGTTGTCAGGGGAGCTATTTTAAATACAAGTTCGGTAGTGTCAAGTGCGTGCATAATTGCATGGCTTCTTGCAATAATACTGTTGTGAGCTGTCTGCTGCAAAATGCAAATACTTACCTTAATACAAATATATACTCACAATCACAAGTCACCAACAAAATGAAAATCTGCTTTTTTGTGGTTGCTCGACCTCCACATCATCGTCATTGTCACCATCAGGCTGAGGCTGTCCAATAGGTGTAGGTTCTGCATATCCATAATATCCAGTGCCAGAAGGAAATACTAGATCAACGAAACCAGAGGATGACTGATCCTGACTAGGTAACGACTCTGACCCTGAGTAAGGATATCCACCAGTGCCCGTCGAATAGCCATACTGGTAACCATACTCAGGCTGTTGAGAATCTTGAGATTGAGAGTGCGTCTGCTGTGATGAGTAACTTGGATTTGGATCTGGATATCTATAATCATATGGATATTGATCGGGAGGGCTACTCCAACATGAATGTGATGGAACGGGCTCAGTATAACCATCATAATTATAATCCAATTGACCATAAGAATATCCATCATAATAACCAAGACCATGAGCCTGCTGATGTTCCGGACCTCCCGGACGCGGTGCACCACTAGATGTACCCTCTTGCTGGCTGTATCGTGACTCGGTACACTCGTAGGTTCGACCTCGTGTACCATCTCGTCGATGTTCATCGGCATCGCGATCTGTAGACGGCTGAATAGGGCGTTGAGCAACACCAGAAGTGCCAGCACCAGAGGCAAGAGGGTCATCGTCACCATCATCCGACACGGACACGCTACCACTACTCGTACTCTTTTGTTGATCTCGAGCCGTTTCCGTACGTGGCATAAACGCTGCCCCTCTTACTGGGTCCAACACATCTGCACAACTCTCTTGTTGTGCTTTGCGTATTTCTGGGTCATCAATTTTCAATTCTTCACTATCCTCTTCAATTTGTTTTTCCCTTGTTTCCAACCAAGGTAGAAGTGGGTCATCCTCATCATAAATATTGTCCAAGTTTATTGGACAGTAGTCCCCGTCATCGGCAGCTGTAATGCTCCTATGATGTCGTCGCATTCTTAGTTTTATATTGTAGTGCATGAAAACAAGTCTATCTAATGTTCTAGTCTGCAATCTATTCCTATTCTTTGAATGAATGAGCGCAAAACAACTCCAATTCCTTTCGCAGCTAAAGGAAGATGTTGTGTGGCTCAAAACTTTTACCGCAATTTTTTGGAGAGCCTTCATACTCTCTCCGAAATTAATCCACCATTCGGCCAGTTGCAACCTAGATACTGCATGTTGTGCAAGAGCATCTCCCAAACTACCAAGACGATTTCCAAATGTATCTAATTCATTCAACGCCTTTATTTGCAGATCTAAGTCAGGTTCTAATCTCTTTATCACATTTTTTACCCCGACACGAACTTCATCATCCGCAACAAATGATTGGGCATATCTATACCTAAGATTTAAGTAATAACCTGCTGCATGAAGATCGTGATGGAGTTGTTTTGTCCATCTCCTGTTGATCATCTTCCAATAAGTCTCCCAGCTTCTACAATCACGTTGAATTGCAAGCTTTGCCTTATCCATGGCATCATATAGGAAGCCCATGGTAGGTGCTTCATCGGTTTCAACAAGACGGAGTACCCTCATTAGTGGCTCCATCACCTTTAGGATCGCCTTAACCTTCTTCCAATATTTGTTATCCCGTATGGTGTTCACAACGTCGACCGGTGTCCCTGATATCTTCTTCCCATGTTTTGTGTTGAGCCATTGTCGGGAAGCGAACATTTCACTCAACTCTCCCCTATGCTGGAATAAACTCTCTAATGCTATAAAGTTTGTTGCGAATCTAGTCGCCGCAGGCCTCAACAATTCTCGTCCTTTCATGAACTTTCTCATTATTGCGACTACTTGATTATGGTTGTAAATAAACGTCGTTACTTCCCTTGCCCTTTCGACCATTTCCTTAACATTCTTCTTCTTCCCAATACCTTCCAATATAAGATCAATACAATGGGCAGCACATGGTGACCGAAAAAGATGTTTTCTCTTATTCATCAACATATGTCCTGCAAGCTTATATGATGCTTCATTATCTGTCACAATCTGCACTACGTTCTCCTCTCCAATCTCATCCACAACTTTATCCATTAGTCCAGTAATATAATCAGAATTCTTTGTTACTTCTGAGGCATCAATTGACTTGTGATATATAGTTCCCAAGTGGCAGTACACCATGAAGTTGATCATGCTGCGTCTGGTTGGGCCAGTCCAACCATCGCACATGATCGTGCATCCTCTGGCTTGCCATACAGGTTTAAAGGTAGCCACGTATGTTTTCACATCCACATACTCTGCATCTGTCCATTTCCCCCTAATCTCCTTAGCCGTGGGAGCTTTTATTCCTTCACCTGCTTCTGCTGCTGCATCAATTACCACCTGCCAATATGGAGAATTGACCGCGTTAGGAGGTATGTTAGCATGTATAAATAACTTTGCTGCTGCTCTACCTAATTTCTCAACGGAAATTCTACTCCACATTTGTTTTATCTTCTTTTGTTTAGTTGATTCTTTCCTAAAAAGGATTGGATCAATAGAGGGTCTCCTAGGCTCATTTACTTCTTCATCCAAATGTATACGGGCATCACGTGAAGATGTCTGTCGTCGGCTCCCAAATACACGTCGTAACCCACCAAACCTACCCCCTATCCTCAGTCCCAGCTGCAGAAGCAGTTGCACTTCCAGTTGCACTCCCTGTCCCACTCCCACTGCCCCCTCCTGTATCACGCACTGACCCATGCGTGCCAAACATGCGATGACGTTCTTCCTCTTCACGAGCTAGACGCACGCTCTCTCCTAGCTATGGTTAATTCCCGATCTGAATCTTCGTCAGAATCAATAATATCTTCATCACGAACGCCCATCAGGACCAAACACCTCCTGTCGAGCTGCTTCTAAAGTATCATCTCTCTTCTTTTGTACAGCAGCATGTTTACCCTTCGACTCATCCAGACTAGCTTGCATTAATAGCATTATCTCTCTCGGTACTCTGACACATGGCGCAACTTGACCCTTTCGATGTGCCAAATGTTGTTTGAGACGGGTAATTCCACCAGACACTATCCTATCACAATACTTGCACTTTATTTGGTGCCTAGTACCACCAACCCTCTCACAATGTTGCCATCCAATATCCTCACTTACTTGTTGTTGGCCAGACCCAGACATTTCTTTAGGTTTAGGATATGAGTATGAGTGTATGACCTATGTTAATAAAGATAATTTTATGTTCTAACTAAACCCTAAGAAGCTCCAAAACTTGTCCAATATAAGCAAATAAAAATATAAAGTCACTAATTCGAAAATACAAAGAAAAATTTATAAAATGACACCCCAAATATGTAAAATGCACATTAACATATTCTACTATGATTAACACATCATATGGCATGATTAAAACAGCAAAACAACCATTAAAAATTGATTTTTCAAATTTTAAAAAAAAGGGCCAAAATTCATGCGTAAATAGAAAAAAATATAAAATGACACCCAAAATATGTAAAATGCACATTAATATGTTCTACTATGATTAACACATCATATGGCATCATCAAAACAGCAAAACAACCATTAAAAATTGATTTTTCAAATTTTAAAAAAAGGGGCCAAAATTCATGCGTAAATAGAAAAAAATATAAAAATATATATAAAATTGCACCCCAAATATGTAAAATGCACATTAAAATATTCTACTATGATTACCACATCATATGGCATGATTAAAACAGAAAAACAACCATTAAAAATTATTTTTTCGAATTTTAAAAAAAGGGGCCAAAATTCATGCGTAAATAAAAAAATATATAAAATGGCACCCCAAATATGTAAAATGCACATTAAAATGTTCTACTATGATTAACACATCATATGGCATGATTAAAACAGCAAAACAACCATTAAAAATTGATTTTTTGAATTTTAAAAAAAGGGGCCAAAATTCATGCGTAAATAGAAAAAAATATAAAATGGCACCCCAAATATGTAAAATGCACATTAAAATGTTCTACTATGATTAACACATCATATGGCATGATTAAAACAGCGAAACAACCATTAAAAATTATTTTTTCAAATTTTAAAAAAAGGGGCTAAAATTCATGCGTAAATAGAAAAAAATATAAAAAATATATAAAATGGCACCCCAAATATGTAAAATGCACATTAACATGTTCTACTATGATTAACACATCATATGCAATCATTAAAACAGCAAAACAACCATTAAAAATTGATTTTTCGAATTTTCAAAAAAAAGGCCAAAATAAATGCGTAAATAAAAAAAATATATAAAAAAAATATAAAATGGCACCCCAAATCTGTAAAATGCACATTAAGCTGTTCTACTATGATTAACACATCATATGGCATCATTAAAACAGCAAAACAACTATTAAAAATTGATTTTTCGAATTTAAAAAAAAGGGCCCAAAAATCATGCGTAAATAGAAAAAAATATAAAAAAAAATATTAAATGGCACCCCAAATCTGTAAAATGCACGTTAACATGTTCTACTATGATTAACATATCATATGGCATCATTAAAACAGCAAAACAACCATTAAAAATTGATTTTTCGAATTTTAAAAAAAGGGCCCAAAATTCATGCGTAAATAGAAAAAAATATAAAAAAAATATAAAATGGCACCCCAAATCTGTAAAATGCACATTAAGCTGCTCTACTATGATTAACACATCATATGGCATCATAAACAGCAAAACAACTATTAAAAATTGATTTTTCGAATTTTAAAAAAAGGGCCCAAAATTCATGCATAAATAGAAAAAAATATAAAAAAAATATTAAATGGCACCCCAAATCTGTAAAATGCACATTATCATGTTCTACTATGATTAACACATCATATGGCATGATTAAAACAGCAAAACATATTAAAGAAAGTAAATACCTATTTTTGAAGAATTTCTGAAAAATGGCCCACCGAGCTTTGATTCAACCAAATCCGTAATATAATGTGTTTTTGTCCCAAAAAACCAGCCAAGGTTGGTCGAAATTACTATTAGAAGGAGTGAAAAACAGTTTGGAAGCAAGAAGTTTGGAAAAAACAGCAAAAAAAACGCTTAAAAAGAAAAAAAAAAATAGCCGTTATCGGACCGTTACGGGTGACCATTACGCCCCCGTAACGGCCCGATACGCCCCGTATCGGCCCGTATCGGCCGATACGGCTACAAAAATCGGTAACGGCCGATACGGAGCCGATACGCGTATCGGCCCTTACCGATTCCGTTACGTATCGGCCGATAGGGCCGATACGTAACCGATATGGGACACCTTGGTTCTTTATCCAACCCCGCCGTGGCATTGTTCGCAGCCATCGTGAAGATATCGGACGGTTGGAATGGTGTGGTTTGAGAGGATATGCAGCCGGTTGCCAAAACCCTAGAAAAAACATGGATAGCCCTGCTTTCAGCATCTCCTCCAACACCAGCAGCCACCACTGTCAAAATCAATGGCGACAAGAGTCGATTCCTTCAGTGGTTGACAGCTCCAATTGCAAGACGTTGCACCACGGCCTGTCAATACATGGCAGCCATCTATCACTACAGAAGCAATGGAGAAAGCCCTTGCTGAAATCGACAGTGATGGTAGCCTCCCTTTTCTTTGAGGATGGTAAAAAATAAAACCCCTTATAGGTATTTGATCTTAATGGGTTCTTTTATAGAAAGTTGTTGCCGCCATTAATGGCTGCCTCACCTTCTTCCTAAGAGGATGGCATTCACTAGATTCGCTGGGGCAGTGAAGAGAGAGATGTACAGTTTTCGTAGGGAGGAAGGAAGATGAGAGAATGGTTTTGAGATGAGGGTTTGGGAGCGTCCGCTCGACTTGGAAAATGACATTTGGCAAGTTTTTTTTATATATAATACAGATTGCCGGGCATAAAAATATCTGAAACGGTTTTAAACCGTATTAAATTTGAAGCGGTTTCGAACCGGTCTGGAACCAAAGATACATTCGTTCCTAAATTAAGATTTTGGTGTAGTGCCGGATTGGTAATATGACCAGAATTAAGCATACATAACAGAAAAAGAAAAGACACGTAGAACTATGGTGCATAAATTTCCATGAGAACGAAAATGTAACATAGGAACTAATGCAAAACAATAAGATTTACTACCAAAATTATGCATGCCATTATCTTTTTCTGTTCTTTTTTTCCTTTTTCTTTTTTTGAGAGAGATATACTTGTTCAAGTAGTTACTCTTAGAAATCTCTGCATCACCTTTCAAAAACAAGATTTATTAGCAGTAAAGCAAAATAGAGATCTTAATGGAAGATCTCTATTTTATGGCTGGGTGGGAGATCACAACTTAGGAGATGGTGTCATTTCAATGGTGCCCAACCAAAACATTTCCAACCCAACTGGATAGGTTCACCATGGCATGTTATAAGATGCTCTCATAGCATGATTGAAGGGCCACCATTCCCAAATAATCTGAAGGCATGCTATGATAGTTTAGGGAATTTTGGGAATAATCTGAAACTGCGGAACTTGTTGAAAAAATTAAGAAAATAAACTAGTAACCATACGAAAATTGAACATAATATATCTAAATATTTCACCTGAATTATTCATTTGTGTATTTTATTTTATTTTTAGAACAAAAGGCTACAAAAAATATAATATATTCAAACAGTATTACATTTAAATGTCAAAATAATTATAAAACTGATGATTTAATAGAAATGCATAATAAAAAATGAATAACCAACAAAAGAAGTTATGGAAACATTAACCTTCCTAACATTAGGAAAAGAAGTAAAAGCTGAGCAATCAACAGTGAGACAAATGAATCACCGAGCTTTTCACTTTATACAGACAATGCGTCAAGTCAGAATACAGAACATGTGAAGAAAAACAAGGATTATGTGTAGTCAATTTCAAGTCAGAATACAGATCTGACCATACGAAGGTACCTACTAGTTCATTCTAACTTCACTGCTGCATTGAACCCCTCATCCAATAGGAATAAACCAGACATCGGTTTATAAAGAAATGCACCCACTTTCCAACACAAGCAACGACTAGAAAACTGAGCAGCTGATGTTTTATGTGCTGCTTTTCAGTTTCTGCTCAAACCACTATGAAGCTTCAATTGAAACTAACTAGAACGAAATAAACGAAATTATAAGTGGATGTGACACGAATTAAAGAAATATAAAAATCTCTTGTAACCCTGAATATTAATGCATAAGATCTACTTCTAATGTACATGTTGTGTTGTTTTTAATTTAAGCCTGCCAGTCGAGAGAAGGACACGCTTCAGCAGTCGCTCCTCCAATGTTCAAGATCAGTTGCATCTAGGATGAATGGATGGACAGATCGGGTCCATGTTGCCCCCAAAGATTTACTAAGATACAAAAGGATGTTCTTTACTGATGACTCCATCCAATGGATTTGAAACTTTTGAAATCCAGTGGACAGCTATGACACTTGCCTCTGTCCTTCCAACTGGAGCCATGTTGCCCCCAAAGACTTACAAGGATATGAAAAGATGTTCTCTACTGATGGCTCGTCCAATTGACTTGAAACTTTTGGATTCTACTAGACAGTTATGACACTCACTTCTATCTATTGCTCCCTCTAGAGACTGAAGCAGTGGCCAGCTTTCACCATCAACTGCCACACCCCTGGACACAGGGGAGGGCACCTTAAGTAAATAGATGTATGATCTCTTTAACAGGCACACAGTTATGAATAGCCCTGATAAAGCCTGGGTTTCCAAAACCGCAAATAAGTACGATAGTCCTCTGACTGCAAGCTTTAATGGACAGATGAACAACACAAAAAATGCCAGCAGAATCTTCAGACAAGCAAATATAAGAAATCTCCTTTCAGATGACATTTGATCAATGTCTAGGACCTTCCCGAATCTAGATGTGTAAGACTTTACCTGAGTGTGTGCATTTCATTCCTCTAGGTCTTGCGGTTCTACCGGTCAAATTCCAATGACCCGCGACCTTCAATTAGTGTTTGTCGTCATCCTCAAGTCCAATCACGTAGACCCGACCCGGATCGACCCAAATTTAGTGTCATAGCGACTGCATTGTCGCCGCGGTTCCAACGCCGCATCTCATGCGGTAATCAGAGTTGTAGATTAGAAGATGTAGGTCGTGCTTATTGCGGACCATTGATTGCAATTTGTAAGGCCCACCGTGGGTGTGCATGAATCCCAATCCATGACATCACCCTAGATATCATCATTCCCTAGCCTAGGTTATAGGCCATGGGTAGCTAGCCCCTCATTATAGCCACTCTTTTCCAGGCTATGATTAGCCGCTTCTTCTAAGCAACCTCCTCTCTATCCCATAAACTACTCATTTCTTTTCTGTAACCAAGAGATAGATTTCAGCTTTTTTTTCTTTTTAAGAAAGAAAAACTCATCATTGCTTACCTTTTCTAGAAAGCAATCATTATTTTCAATCTACAAGCCTCTTTTCCTCCCTCATTCTCTCTCCCTTCTCCTTACTTGAGCTCCCTTAGATGTCCATGAGAACCCTTTTCTCCAGTTCTCTCTCTAAATCCCTCTCAATCTCATCTCAACTATTGAAAGCTATTCCTTTAAGCTAGTAGATTATTGTGGTGAAGCAAAGAAGAAGAAGTTGAAGGTAGGTGCTCTCCTTGGTCTCTTCTTTTCTTCTTCTTCCTCCCTCCTTCCTTTCTCTTTTGCCTCATGCATGGAAGCATGCAGGACCCACCAATCTATGGTGAAGGCCCTACATGGCTCCTAGGTAGGGCTAATGACCTAGATCTTGCATAACTTAGCCACGGTGGGCCATTCTTCATGAACCCACCATGAGGCTTCTTCTTCTTCCCATTTCTTGTACATCAAGGGCCATATAGGCCTTGCATGCATGTGGGGAGAGGAATGCCCACCATCCAGCACTTTATTTTTCATGTAAATTGCCATGCATGAAGTTTATAAGGATAGTAATGGTGTGGATGGTGTGCGGGTGGTCCATTAGTGGCGGGACCACCCACCTATGGCTGGATCTCACTCTTTCTCCTTCTCATTTCTTTGAATTTTCCTTTCATGTTTGTTGATGAGGTGAGGCCCACCAATGAAGGTCAACAACCTCTCAGGCCTCAAGTAGGGTGGACATTTGAGCTCACTTGAGTGAACTTCTAGGCCCAACCATGCATGCATGGCTTGGGTGATCTCCAAACCTCCCTTTGTATGGGGGTTTGAATGAAATCAAGGGCCTGGAATTTTGCTGGCAAGTCAAGGTAGACCCCACAAGTTAAATCAGGGCCATGGGCCCCTTTGATTTTTATGCATGGGCCAAAATATGTACAGCATATGTTGTTGTCCAGATTTTAACCGAGTAGGTGTTTTGGGTTAATGATTAGACCCATTTTCAGATTCTTTTTTACCAAATTTCTTTAGAGGATTTGTAGTGTGTAGACCCAACTTTGATGTTGGATGGGGCCCACACCCTACCTCCCATGATTGAGGCCCATGGGTTGGACCAAAGATGGCCAACTATCCAGAATTTTCTAGACAGTTCAGCAATGTAGTATAGTAAAAATCATCTTTTTCACCTAAATTTCTGGAAGAATTGGGCCACCCCAGTGGACCCCACTTATTGACCAGATGTAGGACCACCTTTTCCCAAAATTTCCAAGCGTTTGGGGGGGTCCAAGCCCACTCCATGTGGTCCCAAACATTGGGAGAGCCAAAATTCCAGCAGTAATCAGATTTTTGGACAAATTGTTTTCTCTTGATTCATAAAAATAGTTCTCATGCTCATAAAATTCTCAAATTTTATCTGGAGGTGGCCCACCTATACTGAGACCCATGTACTAATTTTTGGGGCCAACAGACCCCTATGCACACCGTGGAAAGGGATGGACCTGCCCACCAGGATGGGACACCTAGAATTTTTGGACAGATGGTAATCCCGAATTAAAATAAAATATTTCTGCGTGTCCAAAAATCATGAAATTTTGTGGAGGTATGACCCACCCATGGGAGGACCGCCCTTTGAATTTTCAAGGCCAACGGGGCCTTGTATCGACCGTGGTGGAGCATGGAGTGGCCCACCAGGCTAGGGCGTCTAGCCGTGGCTGGCCATCCAGGCCATTTTGTGGGCCCACCTTAATGTATTTTATATCCCACCGTTCATCCATGTGGGGTCCATGGGGGACTTTATCATCCTCCCCTTCAGTAGCATCCAATCGGGGCTCATTGGATGAGCTTTTAGGCCAAATACTCAGGCCCATAGGGCTGCCTACACATGGGACGCCTAGCCCATTGGGCTGCTGCTGGATGTCCAGTCCAGCAGCGTGGCCCATCTGATTTATGTGTTAAATCCACTCCTTCATCTGGTGGACCCTCTTGTGACATTATTAGATCACCGGAAACTAAAATAAACATATAATTTAATTAATTTTTAAATTTTCAGCAATGCCAAATTTGTGGGTGGGCTGGAATTTCAATAATAGGCCCATGGTTGCTGCCCACAAATGGATGTTTTGGGACAACATGGTCCACCAAATTTGGGAATATTATTACACATATCTTTCCCTATTTTTTAATGATATTTTAGGCTTAATTAGTGCATACTTAAGGCCCACTTCAATTGAGATTTTATTGGAATAATATTCATATTTGCATGTTAGGTTTCTTAGGTCCATTGACCTAGAATTTTCTTGTTGGACACTTGGCCCTTGGGCTTATAAATAGGACACTATTGTAATGGGTTTTATGGGCCAAATACTCAAGTAGTTGGGCCCTTGCTTGCCTATTTAAAATGAATCTATGCTTAGGCCTAGATGTGAGGCCCAACTTACATGTTTTAAATGTAAGGATTACCGATATGTTTGAAATAATGGGATGCCCATTAGCCCACCACAATGAGTGGACTCATGACCATTATGGTTGGGCCCAAACCTTATTTAAGGGCCCACCATGATACCTACGTATTAGGCTTAGTGTATGGCCCACCGGGCCATGGATTGTTTGGGTCTTGGACTTTACTTTATATACATAGCGAGCTACCTTTTAGGACCTAGTTGAGGTTGGATGTCCTCTTTGGTGGCCCTAAGGTAGGACCATAGGGTTCCTGTAGGTGGTTGAAGGCCCACCTTAGACCTTGTTAGGACCGTTTCCTCCTTAAAACTTTATAACTCTCTTAGCTTGTGGGTCATCCCAAAGTATTGGGCCTCTACTAGAGGACTTCACTTCTCCTTAAAGTACCCGTCTAAGTATCTAGACTTTGTCCCTCCTTGAGAAGGAGGAATATATTCTACAAGTAGCGCACTTACTTCATTGTGAACCATATGCATCATCTGTGTAAATTGATTGCATTGTGTGGTGGTCATAGAGGGATGGAGTTTCTCCCCTTATGCACATTGAGTGCCTGAAGCTTGTACATGATCTGTATGTGTGACTCATGCATTGGCATCGTATTTCATGATGATACGCCCTTGCTTCACTAGGGTCTTGCCTCCACGGACGTTCATGAATGACTGTATGCGTAGACACCAGAAATATTACTTGAGCATACCGGGTGCATAGGATGCCTATGAGTGAAATTCTCAAAACTTTCATGGTATCAAGGATCTGCCCCAATGCCATGACCGAGTGAAAACTATGAGTGTAAGAGGGCCTTATACCATTAGGCCACGATTCCCACTGTCGTGTAGTCCGTTGGATAGGGGTGTAGCCTTACTCGCCTAATGTAAGGAGGAATTACTAGGCTAAGTTTGACTAGCTTGTAAATGAGTCCACTACCGTCAGGCCATGCTAATAATTAATTGTCCACATGCGAGTAGTGAGGTCTCTTACTATTGTTTAACTATACAGGTCTGTAGAGCGGCAGTCATCCAGTAGTGTACTGGACCCCAGTGATTTCCTTATGATTAGAAAATGCACTTGATGTGTGGTTTCGGATATGAGCACTAGTATCACTTCGCATTGCATTCGCGTTGGCCGAATAAGCCCCTTTATGCATCACCTTGGTAAGGTACCCAATACTCATTACATCGTATTCATGATAAGTCTTAGTAAGGCTAGTGATATTGTCATTGAGCATGTTTCCCTTCCTGTACCCCCTATTATTCTTCTGCGTACTATTGTCACACACTTTCACCACCCTCTAAGCGTTTATAAGCTTATGCATGATTGATACATGTAGGAGATCCTAGGTAGGCATCGTAGCGGCAGAGCTTGGATTAGAGTTGAGCTTGAGGACTCCGGTGTTGCAGATTTTTTTTCTCTCATTCTTCTATTATCTTATGTATGTCCTTTTGGACCTTATGAAAACTTGTAAAAGTTCAAATTCTTAGTGGATTTTGTTATGTATGCATTTGTTATTCTCAGATATACTTGCTGTGATTTTGGATATACTCGTATTGGAAATGATTATACTATTATGGAAATCCTCCTTGTAGGATCCCAAGATCGGAACCTGCCTCAGGAGTCGAGAATAGGGTATTACGGAAGCTATTGCAGTCAAAATCGGCTATCGGGTTCTTTGTGAGTCCGGTTACAGAGTCTGGGATGTGACAAGATGCAATGCTTATATCATTGAGTCTGACCAAACATGGATCCAGATGCCAAAAGTGTCATTCTCCTTTTTTATACAATATAATGTGAGACTTTGGAATCTAATACATTAAGGATCGATATTTAAATGGCACCAAGGAAAGAAAACAGATAGAACAATGGAATTTCACGTGTAGTAAATTAAGAGAACTTACCAGATTAGCAACATCTTTGGCGTATCTAAATAAAAACCAGCAGGCCTGGAAATTGATCTGTTCAAGAGTGCTGGAAATAAAAAAATTGGACTTTAAGAGAAAAGAAGGGCTCAAGGATAAAGTCCTTCAAACAGAAAGTAGATGCCTAATAATCAAAACCATCTAGGCTGCATCCATTTGAGACATGCCACTCATGGAAATAAGCTTGGATGCAGTACTTAAAAAAGTTTCAATTGGCGAAATATCTAGTTCAAAAGTGAGGGCCAATCACTCATTCAAGACAAACATTTTGCTTCTTATTAAATGTGAAATCTTCCAGATTAGGGCATCCCAACTATTTAATCCATTCCATGGTCCAAAAATAGGAGATAATGACTATAGTATAACCAAAACCTGTCAAGGGCATCAAGGGCAAGCTTAACAGGCTTCCTTTAGATTGTGTGGGCAACATGATGATGGCCACCATGAAGAAAGGTAAACCTGATCTCCAGAAGAAGGTGATACCTGTTGTGATCGTTCGCCAGAGGAAACCTTTTAGGCGAAAGGATGGTGTTTACATGTATTTCAAAGATAATGTTGGCGTTATAGTGAACCCAAAGGGTGAAATGAAAGGATCTGCAATCACTGGCCCCATTGGAAAAGGAGTGTACTGATCTATGGCCCCATATCGCTAGCGCAGCCAATGCCATTGTATAAAAAGGGTTCCTTGTTTGCAGCATGCTGCTAATTTTCGAATACTACTGGCAACTATGGCATTAATGATAGCAATTTCATGCACTTTTTAAGCTTGACTTGTGGATTTGTTTTAGTAGAATAGTAATTACTTTTTATTTTTTCATCGCTTGTTCTTGGACTAATGTTTTCATGTTGTCATTGAAATCTGTGTTGGAAAAAAAAAAAAAAAAACCTGTCATAGCCTGCAGAACTTCAAAGCCAGTCAAAACAGTCCACCAATGGCGGCAGGCTCAGCTTCATCAACTGAGCAATGGAACGGGCATGTTGCCAGATGTTGACAATGACCTTTCTCCTTCCAGCATTTGGACTGGTGCTGAAAATTTTTCATAGCTGCCTCAACTGACCATATATTTTGCTTCCACCGTGTACCATCACCTGACAAAAAAAAAAAAAAAAATCTATATGCATCATATGTTCATGCATACAAAAGCATATATACATGTCAACAGGGATATACATGTAGTCAGCTCAAAAACTGATTATAGTAACAAATCAATTGAATGAAAAAGGATTAAACTAAGACATTTAATCATAACATGGATTCATATGAAGCTTCTATGAGAGATGCCAAGACAAAAGTGAATAAAAAAACAGATCATAACATTTTCCATTGGCCTATTCTGTGGAGTGCCATAAAAAGGCTGTTCATCTCCCACAAGATTTCCCTCCTTTCATGGTTCTGTACATTGATGCTCGATCTTCCATCAATGGATAGAGAGAGAATACAATCAAAATGAAAGTATACTATTCTCCACAAAATCACATCTCTGTGGCATTTTAACAAACAACTCCCCTACATTTTTTTTCTAATACTAAGGGAGACTTGAGACCAAAAAAAAAAAAAAAAAAGAAGAAGAAGAAGAAAAAAGAGAAACATTAAGACATGATAAAGAGGCTACCAAATGAATAAGCCATTTTACTAGATCGATCAGCCAAAAAATCATCAACATACAAAGAGAAGACCAAATCTCATCAGATTGAAGACAGATAAGCACATATCTAAGATAAATTCAGAAAAATATCTCAGAACGAGAAGAGAGGGAAAGGGGAAACATAAAACCCTAGGAATCTGCTTCAAGTAATCAATAAGGTTGAAAATCCTAGCCGTTAACCCGTCTACTTCTCATGGATAACCCTGCTTTCAACATCTCCTCCAACACCAGCAGCCACCACTGTCGAAATCAATGGTGACAAGAGTCGATTCCTTCAGCGGTTGACAGCTCCAATTGCAATACGTTGCACCACGGCCTGTCAATACATGGCAGCCATCTATCACCACGGAAGTAATGGAGAAAGCCCTTGCTGAAATAGGCAGTGATGGTAGCTTCCCTTTACTTTGAGGATGGTGAAAAATAAAACCCCTTATAGGTATTTGATCTTAATGGGTTCTTTTATAGAAAGTTGTTGCCGCCATTAATGGCTGCCTCACCTTCTTCCTGAGAGGACGGCATTCACTAGATTTTTGGGGCAATGAAGAGAGAGATGTTCAGTTTTCGTAAGGACGAAGGAAGATGAGAGAATGGTTTTGAGAGACAGGGTTTGGGAGCGTCCCTTGGAAAATGACATCTGGCAATTTTTTCTATATATGTTAGACACCGCTAGGCATAAAAATTTCTATATTAAATTTGAAATGGTTTGGAGCCGTTTTAGAACCAAAGATACACTCGTTCCTAAATTAAGATTTTGGTGTAGTGTCATCTTTCTGATAAGCTTTCATTAAATTGGTGTAACCCTTGGCAGTCATGCTTGGAAAATCTTTTTGCTGCCTCGAGTTAGCACCCACATAATAAATCATTCCGAAAGGCAAAAGCTCGATCAAATGATAGATGTCTTTGATGGTAATGCTCATCGGACCACAACTGAGCTCATTGGACCACAACTGAAGCTGAAGGTGTTGGTTGAAGAGCTCTAGAATGCAGCAAGAGATAGAAGAAGGGAATGATTAACTTGATAATCAGTGAGGGAGAGTTTGATACACTCATATATCCTAATGTCCCTCCATATATTCTCACATTGGACTGATACCTAGTTGAACAATTCATTCCTTTTCAAAAGGGGCTTCAACCATGCCCTCGGTGTCTTTAATGCATTAGCAATATCTGGAATAGAGCCTGGTTATGATGAGAATATCCTTTACTGGAAAAATCAGGAAAAAGGGATCCAGAGGTCAAACCTCTTTAGTTGATACTTCTGAAGAGAATTACGGGCCAAGGCAGAAAGCCTCTTTGTTCACAGGATATTTGAAGATTATCTCATCGATACATTTCTTTGTAAACAGATCCATCATACCAATTATATCTAGTTGATCAAAGGAATGAGTAGACGAAGATGAGGCAGCCATTGTGAAGATGTCGAAGGAGCAAAGATTTTAAGAGGAGAATAACATAGATTAGAAGCAGCTTGGAAGTGTGTCGAGAATGGATTCGAAGTGGCTAATATATAGATGCGAGCGAAAGGATGCATTTATTTCATAAATAGTGATTATTGTGGCAAAATGGCTATGAAGGACACATGTAAGCTCAAATTCCATTTGATGCCTCGATTCGAACCGACCTATGGTAAAACGACCGACCGAAGGCCGTTCGTGTTAAGCGGCACATGCGAACGTTTAAGGGAATCATTAATGAAACCTCAAAGATCGTTGTCCCTTTCTTTAAAAGGACAACAATGAGGGGGCCAATGTTTGTACCCCATCCGGTTGACTCCTATTTTTGGCCCATCAAGGCTGAATACGTGCAATCTGTACGGATGCACATGCAACAGTCGCAGGATATTCTGCAAATATGTATAGTAACATTTCAGAAACAAAGCCATAACATATCAATTGCATTAAAGTGGTTAAGGAAGGTACAACTGAGTCCAACAATTGAGTTCACACGATCACTGGACAGGTGGTAAGGAGGAAGCAAAGGAGCAAGAACATGGGAAATATCTAGAGGTAGAGTAATGGAGAAACGGTTGTTGTAACCGTCTAAATGTGGGAAGGAACTAGAGTTATTGATTAAAGCTTATAAATAGAAAAGCAAAGCAAGCAGAAAAACTCATCTCATACCAAACCAATCAAACCAAAACTTATCTTTCAATTACCTTTCAATTGCCTTGTTAGATTTACATTCCTTAGCATAATAGTTTACTTTCCTTTTTCAATAATTTACTTTTCTTAGCATAACTATTTACTTTTCGCATTGTCATTTGCACTCCATAGCATAATTCGTAGTATGTAACACCATGTACTTTCTATACACGGGTGTTACCATGAAGACCTAACTTAGTATATATATACAAACCTGACTCATTTGAGCGTTCATTTCACTCTAACATAAATTAGATTATTAGGAACCATCTTCGTCCATATATTAAGCCATCCAACCGTTGATTTACAAGGACTATTACTTATCAAGGAACCCACATTGAAGCGTAAAAGACTAAATTCTAAGAATGCAATAGGGATGAAACATCAAATAGATCTTTGATAGATTGACTGAGTCATACGAACTCATTTTTGGGAACCAGATCGTTGGATCAACCACTCATTAGTCATTGATGTCTAATCAAATAAAACCCCCAACCTAATGTAATAGATTGGCTATTCAATCCCATATTACCTATTAAATTCCATGTAATTAGTCTTATAACCCAAAATCATCAAGAAATTCATTTTATGGAAGGATTGACCATCAAATTTTCACAGATTGTGGATTAACCATAAATTTAATGATAGTGACCATATATCTCATAAATCAATTGCAAAACCCAATCTAGATTAAACTAGAAAACTCCATTGTTGATTATCGAATTGTGAAGCAGTCCAACAATTGGATCACATAACATCAATACTTAAAAATCCAATTTTCGTATGATAAGGACCCTTAAATGAATGTAATTAAATATTCATCAGAGAATTTGTGGCCTAGATCATTAGGTCCACCTATGGTTAGGCTAACATCACTCAATGTAAAGATCCAACACTGACCATCTAAATTAAATGATCTAATCACTAAATCCACCACCAACTAGCCTCAAACAAGTCCAGAAGCCCTTTGTTTCAGGGTAGATTAGATTTGGAATAGATCTGACTGTCAAGTCGATCAGAATCCACAAATAAAACCCAAAAATCTTATAGTATGGCCCACCTAAGCCTTGAATCAGCCGAATGATCAATATAATAATCTAATAATATCATTGGAGTCCGATGAGTGGAGCAGATCTCATCCAAGCATCACTGTGGGCCCCACCTTAGAGGTGTGTGTGCACCACCTGTCGTGCGTCCGCCTTACACTAGAACCATTCATACGGTTTTGACCGCTGACCCAAGCAAAAGAGGAAACCTCCTCTTTTTCTTTTTCTTTTTCTTTTTCTTTTCTTTTTCTTTCTTCCTTTCCCTCCAGTGACTAGCAAGGTTCGTCTGTTTGAAATTGGGCCCACCATCTGAGGTAAGATGGATGATCTGAACTGTTCATCTTGGAGAACACGTGAATCACACCGAAACCACACCCATCTTGCACGTTACTACGCATGTGCGTACGTGCGAACTTATACTCAAGAATGCCTCACGTGGCTGTTATTTCAGAAACGGGAGTTCCGTTTTCTGCGTTAGCTAGCGATCCATAAGCGGAATACTCTTGTTATCCTAACCATCCATTTGGTGTAATCTCAGCCCTCCATTTATTCCCATTTTAGGGTTTCTGCGGCTACAGAAATGGCAAAAAGAATCTTCGTTGTTCATTTGCTGGCACAATCTTAGCCCTCGATTTGCTTTTAAAAGCCCATCCAAATCAATCTAAATTGTTCAAAATGAGATATTCTATTTATGGGAATCCCAAAAACCCTAGTTCCTAGGAGAGAAAATCATCTACGACAGTTCTTCCCAACTTTTTCGAAATCGACCCGTTTTCTTCCAAGCTCGAACCCACCGTTCAAATTGTGTTCGAGCTGAATTCCTTCTATCCTCTAAACTTCTAAGGCCCCTATGGACCAACTGAAAGAGTCGGATTGGCGGATGAGACGGTATGGTGAAGATGTCATTAACGGCTTCCTTCTTCCCCATCAATCTTCTTCATCGATTCAAGCGTTTCGAGCCGCGCGGTGAAGTTTGAGTCCAGGCTCCTCTAGTCATGTGGAGAGTGAATATGGGAGAAGGAAAAGGGAGAAAGAAAGATGAAGAAACAAGGAAAGAGTTTGGGAGAGAAGAGGGTAGTTGTTCTCCTGCCGCACTGGCTCGGCTTTGAAGTGGAGTTTGAGTTGGGTGGACTCTATAGGGATGAACACCAGAAAGAGAAGAAAAAAGGAAGAACCAAAAACAAAAGAGAGAGATAGAAGGTGAATCAATTTGGGTTCGGGTTCAAGGAAGACAACCCACTATCGAACTCAGTGTCATCTTTGACCGAGTCTGTCTGAGTTTTTGGCCAGGATTGGGTGAACTCCAACCATTCTAGTTTCTCTTGAGGTAGAAAATGAAGAAAAAGGAAGAAAGGGAAAAGAAAGAGAGTTGCAGGCTGCCGAGTTGACTCAGTGAGTTTCTTGAGTCTAGGCTCTGGTTTAACCTAGTAATTTGTTGGATGTGTGTGTAGGAAGAAGGAAGAGGTTGAGGAAGGAAGAGAAAGGGAAGTGGGGTTTAGATTACTATCGAGTCAAGTGGATTTGACTTACTAAGTTCGAGCCAAGTAAAGTTGCTATGACCAGCGAAAGGGCTAAATGTTGGAAAAAAGAAAGGGGGAAAAAGAAGAAGAAATGGGAAGAAGAAGAAGAAAGGAAGGAGTTGATTGATTGTGGTTGTGCAACCTTGTATTGAATATGGAATGATTCGTGTTAATCTAAAGTCTTAGAGTCAACTCAATCAAGGTACGTACTTGTTAGATAGCTTAAAATTCTCTTTCTATTTTCGATTGTAACTGATGCATTAGTAGCATAATTAGGTGTTCATTCACCCTTAAAACAAATGTAGCCTAACTGTCCTTCTGTGGTATTTTAGGTTAGATCAAGTGCTTTGAACCCCTTTTTTTTTTTGTTTTTTTTTTGTTTTTTTTTTGTTTTTTTTTTTTAGGGGGGGGGCGGGGGGGGGGGGGGGGGGGGGGTTAGCTTGTTAGTACACACCCATGTTAGTACACACACTCCATGTTAGCCACCCCCACTAGGGATTAATACCAAGACCTCAAGTGTTGAAACGAGGTATCTCCACTCAGTCTGCCAGTTGAGCAAGTGCTTTGAACCCCTTTGTGATCTTTGGTCTAGCAAGAAAAGAATCCACACTTCAAGGTGAGGATTACCTTTAAGCTTTTTCTACTCTTGATAGTTAGCTTGTTTATGCATCTTCATTCATTTATCATATTGATTGCTTAATGTAGTTCATTGCACTTATTGATTTTGATTCCTTATAATTGATTGATGAATTGGATCAAATTTCATATATTTAAACATGCTATAGATCGTAAATTCTCTATCCTAGTTTAAATGAAGTACTTCATATAGATAAGAGCTATTGATATTTTATGTGGCTTGTTTCAACTTTTGTGATTTCTGTATGGAAATTTTGAAAGTCCTCGAACTAGTGGCCACTTTGTTAATAGATTAAATGAAACATTTGATGTGGATTTACCATGTTATGGATTATTTGGGCCTAAGTGGTTTTTAGAGAATAATCCCTTTTTGTCGCATTATTGAATGGAATATTCAACCCTTGTGGCTTTGATGGAATAGTAGCCCTACGTGACTTTGTTAGATTATTTACGTATAACCTTGCAATGGTATATTCCACTTATCGAATTATGATTGGCCACTAGTTGGAGAGATTTTCTTTAAAACATCGTATCTGTTAGATCCCACTGAGTTGTTAGCTTATACTGGGTGTCGAACTCTTATAGTAGTCTTTAAGTTTACATAAATTAGTTGGTTGTAATTGGAATAATAATGGCTGGGCTAATCATACATTTCATGGCATGCAGGCTTTACCAGGTGGTCAATACAAGACACGGAGTTTTCTTGGGTCACTACGGGCTGTACCGTAGAGTATTTTACCTGGTGATCATAAGTTTTCGTTGCGTGCATTCTACTACCATGGGCAGTCTTTTTCTGTATAGACTTTTTCGGGTGTCTAGTTTTCCTTGGACGTACATAAAGTACTCTTCTAGGAAACTAGGCCACCTTGGGCGTCCTTGTTGCATGGTCCTTTTCAGGTGGCTAGTTCTCCTTAGGGCATACCTTTGAGTACTTTTCCAGGTGAATAGTTCTCCTTGGACGACCTTTTTGCCAGCTGGATGTGCATCCCTAGGTCTATGAGCATGTGCATGCATTCATGCATTTGAACAAGAATATCTTGGTGTAATTTATTCAATATATGTGTAACTGATAAACTCTATCTTATTATTATGATAATTATTATGAAATGTTCATTATATACTGTTCCTGATAAACTATGCTTAGTTATCTTGATGTCTCGATAAATCTTGGGGGTTATACCACACTACGATAGCCATTGATGCTATCAAACCATATTCAGTGTGCAGGAGACGTAGATAATGTGTATATTGATGTTCATGTGGAATAGCAGGAGCCAGATGATCTTGCGACTCTCTATTATTGATTCATTTGTATTTAATTTGTACCAACATGTGTTGTAAAAACTTAAGACATCGATTTGTACAAGTTTTCGGGTAACCACTTGAAATTTTGGTTATGTATATTTGGACTCTCTCTTATACTTAATTTGTTTCCATTCCGCTAAATTATTAACTATGATAGAGAAAAGAAAAAAAAATATACGTGAAACTTGGGCTATCATTGAAGGTTAACACTCAGGTTTTTAGAAAACGAGTAGTGTACTCAGGTTCCGGGAACCAAGGTGTTACATAATATTAATCCTATAGCTAATAACTTTAGCTATAATTAGAGTTTACGCTAGCGTGCTAAACTTCGCTCGACCACCAGAGGTGTATCCTTCAATAGTTGATAGCGACCAATTGTAAAGATTTCTTTTCTATTATATCTTATTTTTACTGAAAAGTCCTTTCGTATGGAAGGCAAAGGAGTAACCCATCATCAGAGGATGAACCCCACCCTCTGACTATCACCTGATCAATTTACATATTGAGTGGTTGAATAGGCGACTAATCTTCTTAGACCTCGGCCATACTTTGTATTTGCCTACTTCGACACTCGGGGTCATTGTTGTTCGGTTTGGATTAGACCCGCAATCCCAATTCTGGCAAACCGATACCACATCCGTGTCGGAAGAAGATTGAAAAATGTTTGAACAACATCCACCCTAGCCAATTAAGCATCTCCGTCATCAAGACTCACACGTGTACTGACGTAAGTATTAATTTAAGTAAAGGACTAGAGCAAGGGTTAATAACATCGATCATCTCTTCATGTGAAGAGTATTAGGATTCCTCACCTTTATATGCACAACTCCTCCAAGCAACAAATGAAGCCTACACTCATCATTCTCATTGTATTGCATCCAACATCCACATCATTATATACTTCCCGATCCTCCTCCTTTCTGGACATTTCAAGCGTATGCTTTGAGGCTTATTAGGTTACTTAATCCTACCACATCAGGAACCCAGAATCGACTAGTCTATTTTCTATTTTCTTAGTCCTTAGATACTGGTCGCTACATAATCGACATGTGTTCCACTATTTCTATCTCCAAGTTGGGTCCTAGCAGTTAGGGTGTTTTTTTATGTAACACCCCGAACTTTTCAGTACTCAGGTGTTACCATGTAACTTAACATAGTATAAGTACCAACCTAGCTTATGTGAATGTTCACCTTTAATCTAGCCTAAGTCCGATCATTGTGAGTAATCTCCACCTATAGATTAAGCCATCCATCAAATGAATTACAAGATGACCATCAAATCATCATGTCCACCGTTCAACAGGTTTACAATATTTTGTTGTACGGTCCATCATTTAGAAACACAAATAGGATTATCTGTGTTCATATTCAACTCCCAGAACACACCTAAACATTCTTAGGATCCCTAGGGTTATTAATAATTAAATACAAGTCAATCCAACTGTTGGATTGTTTAAGTGCTCAATAAACTAAGATTTGCTAACTTGATGTTCATGCGGTATGGCCCATATAGTAGCTAAAAACTTACACCAAGAATCGAGTACATTATTTATAAGGATTGATCTACCATAAGGATAATTCTATTTAAAAGCAAACATTACAATTTTAAGATTAAGATAATATCAATATTACTAATTTATATTACGAAAGATGTTATAATAAAGGCATTAATAGTGAAAACTCATAAAATAAGCTTCATAATCATCCAAACAAATTCCTAGGACCCTTTGACCATTGAAATTCGTATTGAAATTAATCTGACCGTTGGATTAATAAAAGTCGGTAAAATAACTCAAAATCAAGAGTATGGTCCACCTAAGTGTTCAATCTACTACAACGTCGGATAGCTGGCTTATCTAGGCAAGTAGTAAGGAATGGACGAAGTGGATGTCACTAAGCATCACAGTGGACCCTACTTTTAACCTGTGGGTGTGCACCAGCTCTTGTGCACACGCAATGCACTGAATTTGCATCCAGTGAAATCGGGTGTTGTGCGATACAATTCGAAAAGGGAATGGAAATCCCTTCCTTTCATTTTCCCGCTCAGACGAGATTTAAACGGACTATGTCTGTTCTCAAGAGAGCATGGCCCACCATAATCATCTAGCTGGATTATCAGAACCATCCATCAAGTGAGGCCCTCTGATCCGACCAAGTTGTGGCCCTCCCGGCCGCATGTGGAAACACGCATTGCGTGTGGTGATCCTTCCGAAAACGGACTTTTCCCATTTTTAGCTTTATGAGCTGGCAATCTGAGAGGATATCTCTCATTTCATCTCCACCCACCAACACAAGAAATCCAAGCCGTACAGGCTTAGTGATTGTAGCATTTTCTAGGCTACAGAAAGAGCAAAAGGATCACAACCATTAGGTTGCTTCTAGAAACCTCCCTGATCATCTCAACTATCTCTGTTAGGGCGACTCAAAGCTTCCCACAACAGAAACAGATGCTTCTCGTGCAATGACTCAACTTCTCACGAAAACATGTATTGGAGAGAGATTTACAACCCACTGAGTTTTCGTGGTTGTCCATCCGAAAAGTGGGTCCCTCAAGCTTTGTGGGACTGATCTAGTTCGTACCAGGTCAAAAGATAACCCACTCAATCAGATTCCGCCATGATCATGGCCATTATCTTCTCCAATTGGCCAAAGAACAACCCTATCTGTAAACGGGTCATGATCTTTGATCAAAGTCGACCATCTGGTAGGTCACTTACCCAGAAATGCTTTGATCAGGGCAGATCGAATCATGTCATCAATTTTTTATTAGTGATTTTTAACAAAAACCTTTGAGACTGCAAACAGATTAACTCACGGACCCACAACTAATCCTTAAATTAGGTTTCGAACTCTATGGAGGATCATGGAATGCTATAAATAGGCTACCTTTTTAGGGCAGCCATTCTAAAAGTAGATAATAAAAAAAAATCAGGTGAGGGAATGTGCCACTTCATTTTTCTTCCTTTTACTACACTAAATCGGGTTGTGACTCAATCCAAGCCATACGTTTGGACTCTAGTCTGGGTCGAGTCCAGACCCTGTCTGGTCAAGAGAGGGAAAAGGGAGAGAAAGAAATAAGGGGATGAGAGAAGGGAGGCAAGTGAATCGTCCACCATCCACACCACCGTTACTGAGTCAACTGGGCCATCCATCACTGAGTCGAGTTGGGCTGAGTCAGGTTAGGTCTGGCATCCATCGTTGGACCAGGAAGAGAGAAGAAGAAAATGAGGTGAGATAGAAGGAAGGAAGAGGAAGAAGGAGAAAGAGAGAGAGTAGGGGCAGCTAGATGTTCATGTCACAGTGAGTTGACTTGACCAAGTCACTGGGTCGAGTCGAGCCAAGTTCGATTGGGTCCATTGCTGAACATCTTTTAGTAGAAAGAGAGGATAAGGGATAAGAAGAAGGAAGAAGAGCAATAACAAGAAGAAGAAGAAGAAGAAGAGAGAGAGAGAGAGAGAGAGAGAGAGAGAGAGAGAGAGAGAGAGAGAGAGAGAGAGAGAGAGAACCGTAGGTTAAGACCACTCGGGGTTGAGTTGACTGGCTAAGTCGCATCGTATTAGAATCAAGTTGACTCCAGGCTGACGTGTTGTTAAGTTAGTCAAGAGGCGAGGTTCGCCTCCAAGCCACATTTAAATCGCATCGAGGTGAGCTGCCAAATTGACTAATGATTCAATCATGAGGACGCATGCACTTCCTAATGACAATAGTTGGCAATTGTGATTCAACTCATAAGGTGATGATTTCTTCCCCTTGAGCTTTCCTTCTTCCATGTTAGCTTAAGTGATAATTCAACTTTTATTTCAACTGATGACGGATATCTCTAATTTATAATTACTTTTGCTAGTTATTGAATCTGATTATCAAATTATATGCTCAACATTTATCTTGTATGAACATCTTTATGTTATACTTGTACATCTTCTCATGCTTGTAGATTGCTTAAATGGACTAGCTGTTTGAAAAATCCATTCTCTTACTTGAATTGGTCGACTGTTTAAAAGACCCATTCCCATACAAATTGAATGAGCCAACTGTTTGAAAGGTCCATTCTCTTACTTAAGTAGATTGACTGTTTGAAAGGTTCACTATTTTACATGAGCGGGTTGACTACTTGAAAGACCCATTCCTTTGCAAGTCGATGGGTCAATTGTTTAAAAGACTCATTCTCTTGTATGAATGGACTAACTATTTGAAAAGTCTATTCTCTTATTAGGAATGAGCCAACTGGTTGAAAGGCCCATCCTCATGCATGAATGAGCCGACTGTTTGAAAGGCGTATTCTTTACTTAAGTGAGCCGATTATTTGAAAAGTCTATTCTTTGCTTAAGTGAGCCAACTATTTGAAAGGCCCACTATCTTACTTGAGCGGGTTGACTATTTGAAAGACTCATTCCTTTGCAAGTTGAATGAATTGACTGTTTGAAAGACCTATTCTCTTATTTAATAGCCGACTATTTGAAAGGTCCATCTACATAGTAGGAATGAGCTGACTATTTGAAAGGATCATTCTCTTGCATTAACGGACTGACTATTTGAAAGGTCCATTCATTCGGTCCCCAGATGTGCATCACCATTTAATGTGCATTTACGCATTCATGCATTCAAATAAGATCATATCTTAGATTGTTTTGTATATTTTCTTGTTTAAACTATGCTTAACAAATGTGTTGGTATGTAATCTTAAGAGTTGGTCACTTATCTTTTGAATATATAACCATACAAGTAGTATAGGTGACTTAAATGATATTCATGTTCAGGTGGATGAGGAGCAGGGTACAAATTCTAACCAAGATCTGCTGCATGATCTTGCAGTTTAAGACTAGTTACAATTTATGTAACGCCCCGATTTTTGAAACCCGAGTATATGACTTTTTTTTCCAAAAACCCGAGTGTTAGCCTTTAAAATTCAGTCCAAATTTAAACCATCTTATCAAATATCAGATTTAGCATCAATTTTTGGCGAAGTAAACCATGCATTGTATAAAAACATTTTGATCATCACAAAATTCCAAATGTAGCGCCCATACAAGACTTATACAATCACAAATAACAAAGTTCATTAAACAAAAACATGAATATATCATCTAGTGATGGATCTTAATATGGGTCACAGGGACCCTGTTTAGCTTCTCGGTTACCCGATCTGTTCTAGCAACCTAGTGAACAGCATCGACTCACTCTACACTTGTATCAATTGATATGGTTTGATAGCATCAATGGCTATCCTAGAGAGGAGTACCCTCTAAGATTACACACTCATCATTCACAATCCAAGATAGATCGCAAGTCGTGAGAATGGACATATTAAACAACAAAATTCAAAATCATTATCATATACTTAAATTACATTGTACGTGAACTCCGTAAGATGGCTAGAAAATCGATAAGTGAACTCCCACTCCACCCAAAAATATTAGTACAAGTAAACTCCATAATGTGAATAGAAAATTAACTTTTAAACTTCTACTTCACCCGAAAATAATATCGGACATGAACTCCGTAAGATGGCTAGAAAATTGATAAGCGAACTCCCGCTCTACCCAAAAATCATGGTACGACTGAACACCATAAGATGAAGAGAGAATTTATAAGGGCATTCCAACATTATTTGAAAATCGTATGAACTCCGCAAGATGGCTAGAAAATCGATAAGCGAACTCCCTCTCCACCCCAAAATCATAACGAATTCCGCATAATGAGAATCAACATACAAACATCTGCTTCACCCAGAAATCATATCGTACGTGAAATTTCTAAGATGGCTAGAAAATCGATAAGTGAACTCCCGCTCCACCGAGAAATCATGGTATGACTAAACACCACAAGATGAAGAGAAAATCAACATACAAACTCTAGACTATCAGAAAATCATATCATACATGAACTCTGCAAGATGGCTAGAAAATCAATAAGCGAACTCTCACACCACCTGAAAATCATGGTATGACTGAATACCGCAAGATGGCTAGAAAACCAACATACAAACCTATACTTCACCCGAAAATTATATCATACGTGAACTCTGCAAGATAGTTAGAAAATTGATAAGCGAACTTCAGCTCCATCCAAAAATTATGGTATTATTGAACTCTGCAAGATAAAGAGAGAATCAACATGGGAACTCCGACGTCATTCGAAAATCGTATGAACTTTGTAAGATGGCTAGAAAATTGACAAGTGAATTTTAACTCCACCCAAAAATCATAACGAACTCAGCATAATGATCCAAAAATCAACAAGATATGTGAATATAACTAACAAGCCATAAAATGAGGATAATATCCATCAAAGCCACGAAGGGCAAATAATCGATCCAAGCCATGTAGGGCAAATATGCGGTCCAAGCCATATAAGACAAATATACAATTGAAGACACATGGGTCAAATATGGACAGCAAGATGGTAAGTCCACAACAAGTCACATTTAATCCATCAAATGATCACAAGTAGCAACATATAATCAATTAGCATGTTATACAGCTGAAAATAGCATGTGAACATCAAGTAAATTTGCATGCCAAATTTAAAGAGACATATCCATTATCTAACACAAGAATCTATTGGGCAACATACTAGCATATTCATGTAGTAAGATAGGTAATTCAATGAGAGAGGTATCATCTATGTTTAGATTGATGAATTTAAGTGGGAAGCTCAAAGGGTGAGTCCTCACCTTGATAAAGTAAGATAAAATCAACTCGAATCACCTCAGTATACATAAATCCAATCTCAGTGTCCACACCAACTCATCTTAGACTCAACAAGAGGGATCCAAAGTAACCTTTAAGGAATTCCTATATTCAACCAATATAAGAAACTCAGTAATCTAGATAAAGTTTTAAATACTAATATAAGGCAACTGGAGAGTTAACTCACTTAGTTGTCGACTCATCCTTGACGTGGCCTCAATCTGGATTAAACCCAAAAAGTTAGCTAAGTCGACTTGATAGCAATCAAAGAAAGCTCCCTCTCTCTATTCTTCTATTCCTTGCTTTCTCTTCTGTCTTTTTCCTTTCTCTCTCTTCTTCTTCTACTTCTCTTCCCCTTTTATTTCCTCCTGGAACATCAAGCAATGGGCCTGGACAAATTAAACTTGAACAAGGTTTGAGCCCAATTCATCCCAGTCGAGCTTTGTTTTAGCCGAGTTGACTCGACAACCACCAAAACTGTCACGCCCCAAACTCGAAAACCGGGCTCACAAAATTCCCAATCGCCGAATCTGGCGCTGACAGCCTCCATAGTACTCCATTCTCGGCTCCCGGCACCCATATACTAGGTTCCGATCCTGGGATGCTATAAGGAGGATTTTTACTATCCATTTAATTCGTAATGAGCATAACCATAAGCATAACCCACGAACAATAACCACAAGAACACCATCACAAAATCCACTATGATCAAAAACTTTGAGTACAAGGTGTATAAAGGGAAATACAAGATAGTGCTAATAACAAAATTCCAAAAGCTCGACTGCACGCTCCTGCTGCTACTATGCTATAGCTGCGTCCTGACGTCACCTGCACGCATCAATCGTGCATAAGCTTATAGAAAGCTTAGAGGGTGGTGTAAGTGTGTGCGCAATATGAGCGTGCTCGGAATGTAAATGCGGAAACATGATGATGAGTATTATGAATGCAATCAGCCGTACCAAGGCTATGCGGTGTAAGATATGAATGCTATCGGCCATATCGAGACCATGTGATGCGAGATCCAACTCAAGCATGTCAATCCTCATCATACATCAGTACAATTCTCATTTTGGATAATCACCGGGGTCTAGTACACTCTACACTAGCTTACCATCCCTATCCGAACGTACAACTGGGAGAGTGGAAGAGACCTCACTATCCACCTGCCAATATCGGGCCCGGCTTGTCGATAGCGGACCGATTCCTCAAGCTGGTCAAACTCAGCCTAGAAGTTTCCCCCTCACTCAGGCGGGTAAGGTCACACCCCTTTCCAACCGACCACGACACAGTGGGAGACGCGGTCTACTGGTATACGGCCCTCGTGCACTCGTGTATCCACTCGGTCTAGACGTTGGAGTCATCCTCTGGTACCATCGGGTTTAAGGATTTTCACCCAGGGACATCTATGACGCCCGTATGCTAGAACCAAATATTTTCGGTATCCAATCCAGCCACCCAAGATACATCTGTGGAGGCTAAGGCCCTGATGTCGCTAGGGCATACAATGATCACAATCACACAACTGCTAATGCATGAGTCACACTACCAGTCATGCAATAGTCCTACGTGTATCATGCACTTATGTAGGGCAACTCTGCCTATCAGGGAGCCCATAAACAGTTCGTCTGAAGGCATATGCTATGATCAGTCACTTCTCATATCAGTCATACATATGATGCATATGATAATAAATCATGGATCTATACTAAACATGTATATAGGGATGGGCTCTGTGTATAACTGAGATGGGCCTAGACGACTTACTTACTACATGTATGGCCTATTAGTGGGCCTTAGGGAGAGTGACAATGAGAACATTTAACTGACATCATCCTTACAATGTGGGCATCTAACCATCATTGTTCCCAAGGCATTACTTACTATAAATATCGTTATATGCCATGGAGGGATCACACATTGCAATGGACCTAGTTGCACTCATTTGGGCCTTAAGTACATCAATTGGGCTGTATCACATGGGCCTTATATTCATCAAGTGGGCCACCTCAATAAGCTTCACCAATGGGCCTTAGGTACTTTGCAATGGGCTATCACCCATGGGCCTCGGAATGCATTAAAATGAGCCCAATCACATGAGTTTTATGTGCATCAAATGGGTCTAATCACATAGGCCTTATATATACCAAAGTGGGCCTCAACAATGGGCCACAGATACATTAAATGGGCCTACACACATGGGCTCATATATAACAAAGTGGGCCTCACTAATGGGCCATATACATGCCAAGATGGGCATAATTACATGGGTCCATATGCATCCAAGTGGGCCTCAATAATAGACCTGAAAATACATCAAGATGATCCTAAACATATCAGCCCACATGCATCCAAGTGGGCCTCCATCATAGGCCTAAAATACATCAAGATGGGCTTAAATACATGGGCCCATATTTATCGAAGTGAGCCTCATGTGAGGCCCGTCATAATGCTTATTTTTTCGCTCAATCTGTTGAAAAGATCACATAGATAGGGGCCCACCAAAAATGTTTAGTTTCCATACAACCTGTTGATAAGGTTACATGACCATGGGGCCCCATCATAATATTTATTTTCCATCCAACCTATTCATAAAATCAAGTGGACCATGGGCCCACAGAAATGCTTATTTGCCATACAATCTATATATAAGGTCACATGGATAGGGAGGGCCCACTATAATATTTATTGCCATCCAAACCTGTTCATATGATCACGTGGGCCAGGGCCCATCGTGATGTTCATTTGCCACCCAATTTATTTACAGGGCCACTGTCATGCCCCAAACCTGGAAATCAGATTCATAGGAATCCCGATCGCCGAATCCGGTGCCGACAGCCTCCGTAGTACCCCATTCTCGGCTCCTAGCATTCATATGCTAGATTCCGATCCTGGGATCCTATAAGGAGGATTTTTTTTTTTTGAAATATACATTTAACTAGTAATAAGCATAACCACAAGATTACCCAATTCACAATGACAACATCATCATCACATATCCACTAATATAATCATTTGAATACAATACTGAAAGGGAAATACATAAATAGAGAATCAAGCTCCAGAAGACCACCGCACGCTCCAAGCTCAACACTGCTACAGCCTAACATCACCTGCACCCATCTATCGTGCATAAGCTTATAGAAAGCTTAGAGGGTGGCGTAAGTGTGTGTACAAGATAAGTGCCAAGTATTCAATACAATGTCAAAATCATACAATACCGGAAAACTAGTAATCCATAAACCATACAATGTCTGAATAAGCAAAAACACTGACAAGAGCAGGAATTATCAGAGTAAGTAAAAATACTGACAAGATATAACTCACATGATAACAGAGTAAGCGAAAGTATGGACAAGTCTATGAGTCAATCAATATCAGAATACGCGATATAGAATAACTATGCGATCAGGAGTCATAAAGAGCCAAATATCAAATGCCGAGGATGCAATGCAATATACAAATCCTGCTAAATCTATTTAGGCCATATAAGTGCAGAAATAGCAACCCAAGATGCAATATACCTGCGGATGTAATGCAATATGCGATGCGAATGAAATAACCATGCTGAGTGTAAAGTCGGGATGATGGTACGTAGTATCGCAGGCTATGGGGTCCACCACAAGAGACTTCTATCCAAACCAGTCCCATACCTAAATTTGGATAGTCAGAATCATCGTGGTAAACTCCTGATCTCAGGTTAGTCGTGCGCCCAACCGAAATTCTTGCCATAACGAAGGTACACAATAATTAGTTGCGCACCACCAGCCCGAGTGGATAGTGAATGAATGAATGAATAAATGAGCATGCAACTCCTACTCAATAAGTCTACATAGCAATACGGTTCCTCTTTGAAAAATCATTGGGGTCTATTACACTCCATACCAGATTGCCGCCCCATCTCGCGCAACAAGGTGAGTGGAAGAGACCTCACTATCCGCCTGCCAATATCGGGCCCGACTCGTCAATAACGGACCCATTCCTCGAGCTGGTCAGACTCAGCCTAGCATTGCCCCCTCCTCTCGGGCAGGTAAGGCCACACCCCCTTCCAACCGACCACGACACAGTAGAGAGCGCAGCCATCTGGTAATCGGCACTCGACGCTCATCTACCCACTCGGTCTAGACGTTGGAGCAACCTCTGGAACTAATAGGGTTTAGGGACTTTCACCCAGTGATATCTATAGCACCCCATGTAGAACAGATTTTCGGTATACCATCTGGCCATCCACGATATGCCTGTGGAGGCTACGACCCTGATGTCGTTAGGGCATATAGTAATCACAACACACAATGCGAAATGCATGAGTCATACAATCCAATCATGCATCAATCCTACGCATGCCGTGCGCTCATGTGAGACAATCACCGCCTATCAGGGAGTCTCATAACAACCAGCACTATGACATATGCAATGGTCAATTATATCTCATAACAGACATACAGATGATGCGTATGTATCATGATGCTATATAGTCACATACTCATAATCAGTATCAATAACCAACATTTACAATCGACATCGACCATGTGGACATTTAACCAACATTGTCTCCTAAGGAATGACGCACATAAAGCCTAACATATAGTGGACTCATGGCCTTACACAAGGGCCAAATATACAACACCATGGGCCTCACTCAAGAGTTTAATATACATCACGATGGGCCTTTCACATGGGCCTAATATACATTACAATGGGTTCCATCACCTAGCCCTCAAATGTATCACAGTGGGCCTCATCACATAAGCCTCATATACATCACATTGGGCCTTAAACACGGGTTGGATACACATCACAACGGGCCGCATATACATCACATTGGGCCTTAAACACGGGCTGGATACATATCACAATGGGCTGCATATACATCACATTGGGCCTCGACAATCGGAATCGGCGATCAGCCATGACAATCGGAATCGACAATCGGCCACAATAATTGGCCTCGATCGGTAATCGGCCTCGATGATCAAAATCGGTCAATCGGCCATGACAAGAAGAATCGACAATCGGCCACGTCAATCGACAATCGGTCATGATCAGTAATCAGTCTCGATAATCGGCCTCGATCGGTAATCGGTCAATCGGCCAAGACATGCATAGTCGGCAATCGGCCACGTCAATCGATAATCGGCCACGATCGGTAATCGGTCATGATAATCGCACTGATAATGAGTAAATAAATAAAACGGGCCCATAGATGATCACCCGATCAACTATGGTATAAAGATCAGCACTCGATCATGGTTATATCAAATCCAATAACACGGAGTCATCCGTCTACAACGAATGGGGTCCACTTATTTGGGTTAACCCAGTGAGGGAATGGTGAGAATGGGCCTAGCAAGGCCTAAGGGAAGGTCACAATGTGGACATTCAACCATCATTGTCCATCAATGTGGGCATCTAACCAACATTACTCCCAAGAAGTGGCCTATATAAGGGATTCATACACGACGTAACGGCCACACATACATCTCATTGGGCCTCATTCATGGGCCTCTCATATATCATGTTGGGCTTCCTATAAGGGCCTCAAACGTATCACAATGGGACACACCCATGGGTCTTATATACATCTCGATGGGCCGCGCCTATGGGCCTCGGATATATCACAGTGAGACACATCACATGGGCCTCATACAATCCCAATGAGCCACATTAATGGACGACAAGAATATACATAACACAATGATTTCCCCTATGATGTGGGTTGTGGAGGTTTTGCATTTCATGGTGAGAGCTTGGATCACATCTAAAATTATTTCAATGATTGTAAGTACAACATGTGTATCCCTACACACTATCATTCTATGGGACACATGGCTCACTAATGATGATCAGCACTATCTAAACATTGTCCATATAAATCAGCACTGTCCAAACATTGGACATGTAAATTAGCACTGTCCGATCATTACCCAGAACCATGGACGGTGTGGATATGCAACAAATCATTAAGGTGGACCCCATGGCTTGCTGACATCCATACAATAGCCATCTAACTGGTGTGACTTGCTGGCCCACCATCCAGATGGACGGTTTGGACATAACACATGCCATGGTGGGCCACAGATGATCGGTAGGATGAAACACATATATTACAGTGGCCCTACATGGATGGAAGGTGAGATCTAACGCATTCCTCATGATCTAGACCCACAGAACTTGTGACTGCATGCAGTGGGACCCGCTGCTGAACGGTTTGGATATAAATACATCAAGGTGCGTCCAGTACATCCCACGTGATGGACGGTGCACACACAACAGGTGGGTCCTATGCTACCAAAACAGACGGACAAGATGGATAAAGTGTACATCACAATGGTGCCCCACATTCACCGTCCAGATGGTGGATGATTTGGATGACTTTCTAATGAACGGTAAAAATAAATAAATAAATAAAACACATACATCTGGCTAGACCCACAGGGCTGCTGACGTCTTGGGAGTGGGCCCACCATCCGGAAAATGGATGGACGATTTAGATGAATTACATATAGTCAAGGTGGGTCCCACGCTGCATGAATGCAGCACATGTGCAGGATGGGCAGCACCAATAAAACACTTACAGTATGGTGATTCCACCGTCCAGAAAATGTCTGGACGGTGAAACATATAAATTACGGTGTTGGTGGGCTACCCTCCTATTATAACATAATAATATTATATTATATAATACATGAGGTGGGTCCCACATGGTGGGCCACCCTCCATATATTATAAAATAATAATATTATATTATACTGTATGTAAATCACATCATATAATAATATATAATATTTTATTTCATTGTTTGAAAAAGGTCCAGCGTCCAGACCTTTTGGACGCTGGATGGACGGTTTAAATTTAGGACAAGTGTGTCAAGGTGGGGTCCACGTGCTGGATGCACATGTCTTCAAGGTGGGCCCCACATCCAATGTGTCACACGTGCTGCTGTGCAGCATGGAAGAAATGCATATGTCATAACATGGCCTGTCAAACGGACGACGTGGTTGAAATGAATGGACGGTGTGGGACGGAATGCATACATCATGTGGGCCACGTCCACATATTTCGCTGAAGTCATGCAGTGAGACCTACACCGTGAAGATGGACGGTTGGCGTGCATATAGCACATGCATGAGATGGGTTCCTCCATCTAGGAACACTGGACGGTGGAGATATATATGAAGGTGGACTACACCGTCCAGGGGTTTCAACGGTGGATGCTGTGAATGAAATACATATTTCATAGGTGGGTCCGCACGGTGGATGGTATAGGTTAAACCCACGTATGATGGTCCCATGCGTGGACAGAGTGGATCCAAAACATGCATCACGTGTGGGCTCCACATGACATGATGACATCATGACAACAACAATACAGCTGCTGTCAACGCACACCAGCCAGTCCGTTCACGGTAGGTGGGTCCCACGTGGGGCCCACCATAATGTTAGTTTTCCATCCAATCTGTTCGTAAAATCATAAACACTTAATTAAAGCAAAAAAAATAAATTTCATATCCAACTACAGCTTGTAGGACCCAAAAGAAAGGTTTCAATGGTTGACGTTAATTGCCCAGCTGTTTCTTGTAGTGTTGGCCAACTGAGTTCCTTGTGCGGCTAATTTTTGAGGTGACCAGCTGATTAGAGGTGACCTATCAAATGCACGGTGTTGATGTTCAATATACATCATGGTGGAGCTTGAAGTGGGGCCCACTGATTTGCCTGTTCCCAAGCACAGCATCCTCTGGACGCTGCTTGCTTGCTGGAGTGTCCTCTGACGCTGGCAACAACAACGTCCTGAGCTTAATTTATTTTTTTATTTTTTTTTCTAAGGATTTTGATAGGTGGGGCCCGCATCAGGGAAATCCACACCGACTATTAGTCTCCCCGGCTTGTAACAAATCTAACAAGTCCAATATGAAATATTTCTCCGCATATAAAACATCACGGCAAGCCTTAACAGTTTAAATCACCCAAAACTACTGTTTCCTACATTATGGCCCACCAAAGATTTGGATTGGCTTTATTTTTCGGCTCAACGCCTAAAATGAGATGGGAAAAAGGGTGGACGGTTCAGATCAGATGCATACATCAAGATGGGGTCCATATGAGTGTGACCCTCCAGCTTTGGAATTAAAGTGATACATTTTCCTTTCATGTAGTCCAGCAGTTGAGGCTGCTGGACATTAATCCATGGATGACAATACATCCATCAAGGTGGGTCCACTTACACGTGGCCCACCAGCTACATCCGTCTAGGTGCCCATATAGAGATCAAGTGGGTCACACCCATCACAAGAGAGAGACACCGTGAGATAGAGGGACCCACACATACATGCAAATAGGTCCTATCACGAATTGATTTTTCATCAAATGTTAAGATCTAAGGCATGAGCACCCACCTTTTTCGCTTCTTCTTAGATTAATGGCAAGCTAAGCTCCTCGGCTTCGACTCTGACAGAGAATGATGAAGATTGGACAGTTGGATAGTGGAGATGGGAGGTAAGAAGTGGGCCACAAAAAGCTCTCACATGGAGCTCTCATGCCTTGGACATTGCTTGCTTGGAAATGGGGAAGGGAGAGAGAGAGAGAGAGAGAGAGAGAGAGAGAGAGAGAGAGATATGGGTGTGAGTGATGGGTGATGTGTACTTGACATGTAAGGGATGGGTTTGTAAGAGAAAGTTGACTTTAGGGGAGGGGTGGTTGTACTTGATATGGTGTGGTGATTGATGGGATTGATTCGATATGTTCTCTCTTGAGTTTTGCAACTACACGGCGTTTTCATCAAACTGCACGCGGGCACACATCTCCTGGCCTGGGTATCGCCTCGGAACGCGAGACGCGACATCGGAACCGCGGCGACGATGCGGTCGCTAGGGTACAAGTCTCGGGTTGAGTCGACTCGGGTTAACGATGTGTGAATCAGAGTCACGCGCAAATGCTGGTTAAGGGTCGAGGTTGCTGGGATTCGATCGGAAAAACCGCGGAAGTCTACTGAATGTTACGGTCTAGGATACGGGTCTTACAACCACACGGTTAGGGGAGGGGCCCACCGTGATATGTACTTGACATCCAATCTATTAATAGGGTCACACGTACGTGGAGCCCACTGTAATATTTATTTTCCATCCAATCTATTGATCGGGTCACAAGGGGCCCACTAAAATGTGGTCCGTAAATCCAGTCCATCCATTGTGTGTGTCTCACCTGGCTGAGGGTTCAGACCAAGTTTCAGCCTTATCTAGATTTTAGGTAGGCCCCACCAAATGATTTTATATGTTTTAGGCATGTCTTCGCATGATTCTAAATGGTATGGCCCACTTGAGTTCCGTTTATGGCTGATTTTTGGGAAAACCCCATACACAAAGGGGTCCCATAAAATGAACGGCATGGATGTAGAACATACATCATGGTAGGGTCTACAACTAGGCCAATGCGGCCATCTTTTTCTTTTTCTTCTTTTTTTAACGTGGATGTTTCTAGACGTCATGGCACAAAGTCATGCTAATAAAAAATATTTTATCCTAGGTGGGACCCACGTTAACTAGATCTATCCCGTCCATTGCATGTATCCCACAAAAATAAGGGTCCAAAACAAGTTTCAGGTGGGTCCAAGCTTCTGGTGGACCCCAACAATCATTCTTCCAAGTTTCAACAGAAAATACTACCATTCTTAATACCACGGCCCGCCAGATGATTGGATCGGTCTCATTTTTCGGCTCAACGCCTAAAATGATCCCGAGAATAGAATGGATGGCTTGGATCATGTATAAACATCAAGGTGGGGCTTGCATGAGTGGCCTATTATAAAAGAGTAACTTTTTCTCTCTTTTTTTTTTTTTGCATGCAAGTACACACCCATGTCAGTGCACACACTCCAAGTTAACCACACCCGTCCAGCATCCAGGGACGCTGGATGGTATGGATAAAAACATGCATCGTGGTCGGTGGGACGTGGCCCACCATATATATATAATATTAATATAATTTTATATATATATATATATATATATATATATATATACACTTCACCCAAAAATGTGATAGACCACACCGTTTGATGGATGGAGTAGATTTAACATGAGGTGGTGGGGCCCGCTTCATTCTAGGGGAAGGATAAGAGAGAGAGAAAGAAAGAGAAAAGAGAGAGAGAACAAGAGAGACGGTAATGGAGAGGAGGGACCCCGCCACTATGGGCCCTCCATTGATACAACACGTACATCAAGTGGGTCCCATAACAAGTGGGCCCTTAAATCATGAAATCAACGGTGGAAATTCAAAGATCACCCACCTCTAAGCCTCCTCCTTGATCCCTTGGCCTCCAATGCTCCTTGCCTTCACCTTAGACGGTGGATGATGGACCTTTGATGGTGTGGATGAGAGATGAGAGGGTGGGCCACACTTGGCCTTTGGAAAAACTTGGGAATGCTTGGACGTGTGGAATTTTTGTTGCTTGGGAGTGAGTTTTTTTTTTGAGAAATGAGGGAGAGAGAGAAGTGATGGGTTGATAAGAAGTGATGGAGTGATGTGTGATGGGTTTGGTGATGGATGAAGTGATGTGAGAGTGGACTTTGGGTTGCTTGTGTAAGAGAAATGTATGGGCATGACATGGGTTAGTTGTACTTGGGTATGGAGTGACTTGACTTGTACTTGACATGAGTGATTGATTGATTGATGGGACATCTCGTAGAGATTCCCTTGTAATTCACAACGTGCGGTGTTTTCTTCGAATTGAACGCAGACTGACATCTTTTAGCCTGGGTATCGGGTTGGTGTGTGAGTTGCGGCGTTAGAACAGTGGCGACGGCGCGGTCGCTAAGGTATAAGTTTCAATTTTAGTCATCTTTACCATACAGGTCTCAGCTTAGGATCGCCCGCAAACATCAAAAAGTGATAGAGGATTGCCGAATTCGACCGGAACGATTGCGGGAGTCGATGGAACAGTACGAACTGGGATACGGGTCTTACAAAAACTCAATCTCCTCTCTCTCTCTCTCTATCTCTCTCTCTCTCATTTCTATACCTCCTCCCCCTCCTTCTTCTTCTTATTTTGTTGAAGGTTCAATAGTGGAACTGAATGTTCAAGGGCCTACACGAATCCAGACTTGGACAGACCAAGCCTACAACTTAGCGTGGTAACAGGGGGACAACACTCTATCCCGCTCCTTCCTTCCTTCCTTCCTCCTTTCTTTCTTTCTTTTCTCTACTTCTCTTCTCTTCTTCTGACCAGATGATGTGGCTGGACTCAATCCAACAACTCAATTAGGCTGGAACTCAGATGCTGAGTCAGCAGCAGTAGCAACAGCAACAGCCTCACCTCTCTCTTTCTCCTTCATTCATTTCTCTCTCTATCTCCTTCCTCCTTCTTCCTTATTTTTCTCCTCTCTCTCAGTTGCTTCTAGCAATGTCTGGACTGAGTGGCCCGACTCGAGCTGGTGCGACAACGACAGGTGGCGCTCAACTCTCTCACTCTTTCGACTTTTTGTTTTGGGCAAGGAATGCCCTAAAAAGGAGGCTATTTATAGCCATTTCTCAGTCCTAAAACGATCTTCCACTACTCTCTGGATTAGCTACAACATGAGCTCTAATCCACATAAAAACCTGCTATTATTATGTCAGTGGGATGTTGATCACCCCGAAACCCTTGCATGGCTTTAATCAGACCTCGGGAATGAATTTTTTTTTAGGATCCTAACCCACCTAAAGGATGGCCTAGATCAAAGGATGGGGCCCACATAATGATGGTGGGTTCTTTCAGTCAGTGGAGAAGATGACCCAACCGTTAATGGTGGGTCATCATCGAAGGGTTGATCCGACGATCAGTAATGATTAGACGGTGTGGATAAGTCCCATCATCACTGTAGGACCCTCTGAATGGATTGTCATTAGCTTTTTTACTAATGAGCTTATGTTTCAACTCATGACAGCAACGAGAGAAACTCGAGCAGTAACCGCGGAAAGCCCTAGCTTGGAGGGTTGTGATCTGTTGAAGTGGAGGGCTGGGATCATAAGAAGAGGTTGCAAGCGAATTGCCAACCTGGAAAGGAGAAAGAAAATGAATCTTTCCATTTTCGAAAAGATAGCTGGACATAATCTAGTTTGTGGCAGAGCTTATTTGCGCACCTGTGCCATTCAATGGTGGAAATGGGCAGGGATTGGTCGTCTTTGGGTGCTCTACAATATGGACAGTTTGGATCATTATGAGGGCCCTTAATGGTGATCCATATCCAAGCCAAATGGACATTGTCCGTGTCACAACCCAAACTCAGAAATCGGGCTCACAAAATTTCTGATCACTAATCCGGTACGACAGCCTCCATAGTACCCCATTCTCGGCTCCTACCATTAATATACCATGTTCTGATCTTGGGATCCTATAAGGAGGATTTTTAACACGAATTTGATTCGTAATAAACATAACTATAAGTATAACCCACAAACAATAACCAAGACACTGTCACAAAATCTACTATGATAAAAAAAACTTTAAGGTACAATGCGCATAAAGGGAAATACAATGATAATAATAACGAAAACTCCTAAAGCTCGACTGCATGTTCCTACTCCTACTAAGCTATGGTTGCATCCTGGCATCACCTGCATGCATCAATCGTGCATAAAGCTTATAGAAAGCTTAGAGGGTGGTGTAAGTGTGTGTGTAATATGAGCGTGCTCGGAATGCAATATCAGAATAATGTGAAATCATGCTGATGAGTCCATGAATGCAATTAGCCGTACCAAGGCTATGCAATGTAAGGCATGAATGTTATCGGCCACACCAAGGCCATACGATACAACGCCTACATAGCCAATGTCATGTGCAAGATGCAGCTCAAGCATACCAATTCACATATTAATCCAGCTCATCTCTAGAGCGTCCTATATTAATACAATTCTCAGTGGATGATCACTGGGGTTTAGTACACTCCAAATGGCACTGCCCCTTCCTCAGGTGCGTAGTCTAAGTGGGCGTAAGAAACCTCACTATCCGCCTGGCCAATAGCCTGCCAATACCAATTTGGCACATCAATAGCAGACCCGTTTACAAGCTGGTTATACTCAGCCTAGCAATTGCCCCTACCCTCGAGCGAGTAAGGCCACACGCCCTTCCAACTGACCACGACACAGTAGAAGATGCGACCTCCTGGATTCGGCCCTCGTGCGCTTATGTATCCACTAGGTCTCGACATTAGACCGTCTTCTGGTACCGTCAGGTTTAGGGATTTTCACCAAGGATATCTATGGTGCCCTGATGCTAATAACAGTATTTTCGATGTCCAATCCTGCCATCTACGATATGCCTGTGGAGGCTACAGCCTTGATGTCGCTAAGGCGCACAGCAATCACAACACATAAAGTAAGATGCATGAGTCATACAATTCAGTCATACAACAATTCTATGCATACCGTGCGCTTATGTGAGATAATCTCCGCCTATCAGGGAGTCCCATAATAACCTGCCCAATAGCATATGCAATGGTCAATCACATCGCATATCAAGCATACAGATGATGCATATGTGCATGTATCATGATGATATGCTAAGCATACTCATAATCGGTGTCGAAAACCAGCATCGATAATCGGCCTATATGCAAGGCAGGGTCCATAGATGAACAGCCTGTCTAATCCATAATATGAAGATCGACCCTTGGCCGTGGATATACCAAATCCGGTAGCACGGAGCGGTCCGTCTACGGTAATGATGGACCATGTAACATCAATGGGGCCCAATAATTTGGGTTAATCCACTAAGAGAATAATGAGAATGGGTCTAATAGGGCCTAAGGGAAGGTCACAATGTGGACATTTAACCAACATTACTCCCATGGAGTGGCCCACATAGAGCCACACGAATAGTGGGCCCATGGCCTCACACAAGGGCCTAATATACATCACAATGGGCCTCACTCAAGGGCCACATATACATCACACTGGGCCTCACCATATGGGCCTCATATATATCACATCGGGCCACACACATCAAGTGGACCACATCACATGGGCCGCACCAATGGGCCTCATACATATCAAGTGGGCCGCATCAATGGGCCACACCAATGGGCCTCATATACATCAAGTGGGCCGCATCAATGGGTCGCGCCAATGGGCCTTACATACATCAAGTGGGCCGCATCAATGGGCGGCGCCAACGGGCCTCACATATATTAAGTGGGCCGCATCAATAGATGGCATAGATATACAATACATGTATCACGACAGGCCGCACAAATGGACGGAAGATGTGTATAAAACACCTACACCACGATCGGCCCACACATACATGCATCAAGGTGGGTCCCGCGTAGGTGGGCCACCCCACTTCTCTCTCTCTATACATATATTTTTTTATATCATCATGCATTCAAACGTCCAGCCTTAGACGTCCATTTGATAGATGGTCTAGATATGGACCTCACGTGGGATGGTTTCCCACCGTCCAAGTAATGGATGGTGTGGATATAAAACATAAGCATCACGTGTGGGCCCCACACAAATAAATGGCTTGGATATAAAACATACCTCGTGATCAGGACCCACAGAACTTTCTAATGTCAACACCTCAACTATATAGCTGGTGTGAGGTACACCAGCCAATCCGTCTAGTAGGTGAGTCCCACATGGGGCCCACCACTTACGTACATAGATATATATATATATATATATATATATATATATATATATATATATATATATAATATTATATATTGTTTTAAATGTCTAGCGTCCAGACCCTCGACGCTGGACGAACAATGTGAATTTAAGAAAGATACATCAAGGTGGGGTCCCACCTGCCCACACATGTCACACGTGTTCGGTGGGCCCCACGCATCCAAACGGACGGATGGTTAAGATATAACACAACCTCATGATGGGATCCTCAGTTGCTGACACCAATGGGCCCACCGTCCAAAGTCTGGACTGTGTGGATTTCATTAAGCGGGACCACACGTGTGGCCCACCAGCTTGGATGCAAGCTCACATTTGTGTTTTTACTTCACCCATGGCAGTGGGAAGGGGCCCAACGGATGGACGGTCTAGATTAAGCGGGCCACAATCCATCACAAAAGAGAGAGAAATAAAGATAGAAAAATTGACATATTAGAGGGACCCCACCACTATGGGCACTTCTTTGTTACAACATAAACATCAAGATGGGTCCCATCACAAGTGGGCCTTACATAAAAAAATCAAAATCCTATGCTACGATCACCCACCAATTGGCCTTCTTCTTTAGCTCCTTGAAATGCTAATCTCCTAAGCTCCTTCTTTAATGGAGGATAATGAAGTTTGGATGGTGAGATGGGGGGGGGGGGGGGTAAGAAGTGGGCCACACCTAGCTCTTTGGAATAGCTTGAACTTTGGTCTCTTAGTTGCTTGGAAGTGGAGAGAAATGAGAGAGAGAGAGAGAGAGAGAGAGAGAGAGAGAGAGAAGGGTGGGTGGAGAGAGAGAGTTGACTTTGGGAATGGGAGAGGTATGTGTGTTGTAAGGGGAGTGATGGGATGTGTACTTGACTTGAGGTGATTAATTGATGTAATGGGTTGTAGATATTCTTTTCGAATTCGTAATGCGCGACATTTTTCTCGAAATAAACGCGGGCCCACAACTCCTGGCCTGGGCATTGCATCGACGCATTAGATGCAGTGATCGAACCGCGCGCGGTTGCTAAGATATAAGTTTCAAGTCGAGTTGACATAGATATACAAGATGCGACTTAGGATCACGCGCAAACACCGTTACAAGTCACGAGTTGCCGGAATTTGACTAGGAGGACCGCAAAAGTCTAAGGAACGGTACGATCTAGGATACGAACCTTACAACTCTCCCCTCCTTATAAAAATTTTATCCTCAAAATTTACATAATCATTGTAACTAGACATAATTCATAAGGAAAAGGAAACATAGCATCATCATATAAAATCGGGGGTAGCATACAAGATATAATATATAATCAATCATCAAAGAGATGGGGATAGTGTTCTCGAATCTTGGCCTCGCCTTCCCAAGATGCCTCATCAATAGAATGGTGACCCTACTGCACCTTCACCCAGGGAATAACCTTAGTCCGGAGGACCTGCTCCTTCCGATCAAGAATACAAACTGGCCGCTCAATGTAAAAAAGCATCTTCATGGACCTCCATCGGCTGCCAATTAATAATAAGAACGATGTCTGACTCACACTTCCTCAACATAGAGATATGAAAAATATTTTGGATGCCAGACAACTAGATGGCAAGGCAAGTTGATAAGCCACGACGCCAGCGTGCCCAATGATCTCGAAAGGTCCTATGAATCTCAGGGAAAGCTTGCCATTTGCTCCAAATTGAACTACGCCATTCATGGGCGAGACCTTGAGATAAAATCTGTCCCTAACAGCAAACTCCAAGGGATGACGCCAACTATCAACAAAACTCTTCTGTCGACTCTGAGCTGTGTGCATCCTTTGCCTGATGATATCGATGGCCTCTGATGTCTACCGTACAAGCTCGAGACCTAGGAGACGCTACTGTCCAACCTCTATCCAATAACCATTGACATGACTCCTTTTAAGACACTATATGCCAGATGCTCATCCCAACTACTCTTGAAGTCAATCACGTAGGCCTGAAGCATATCCTCAAGGATCTAGTTGACCCTCTTGGTCTAGGCATCGGTCTGCGGATGATACGTGGTGTTGAGCTGCAAAACAGACCTCATTGCTCTCTAAAAGCTCCCCCAAAACTGAGACGTGAACCTTGGGTCTCATTCAGAAATGATCAAGACTAGAATGTCGTACAGTCTCACAATATCCTCGATGAATAACTTGGCAAACCAGTCTAAAGACCAGGTCTCACGAATCGTAAGAAAATATGCCGACTTCTTCAGGCGATCCACGATAACCCAAATGGCATCATGACCGTGATGAGTCCTCGGCAAGCCCATAATAAAATCTATCAGCACGTGCTCCCACTTCCATGTCGGGACTCTCCTCGGCTGCAATGGACCACGGGGTCTCTGATGATCGGACTTGACATGCTGGCATGTGTCATACTCGGCCACAAAACTGGCATCTAACGCTTCATCCTTGTCTAAAAATATTGTCACCTCATATCACAGTACATCTTCGTCAAGCCAAGGTAGATAGAAAACCGTAATCGATGTGCCTTGGTCATAAGATCTTTGTGCAACTCAGGAATATCAGGGACACATAATCTGCCTTTGAAGCGAAGTCCACCATCAGAACCAATTTTCCAATCTGACTGACTTTTAGATGTTTCCTTGCTCGGTAACCCTGTAACGACTAGTCTGTCTATTGAGCCTTGATCATCCTTGCAACAAGAGTGGATTGAATCGACTGACTCGATAGATGAATGATAGAAGAATGTAGACAAAACTCGAAGTCATACTCTTTTATATCCTTGAGTATCTTCCACTCTTGAATCATCAAGTGTGCCACCAGGCCTTGTGGCTAACCGCTGAGGGCATTCGCCACCACGTTTGCCTTGCCTGCGTGGTACTAGAGATCAAAATCATAATCCTTCAGGAGCTCCATCCAATGCCTCTGCCTCATGTTCAGCTTGGACTGAGAGAATACGTACTTCAAGCTCTTATGGTCGGAGAAGAGCTCGAACCTAACCCCATAGAGATAGTGCCTCCACACCTTCAGTACGAAGACGACTGCTGCCAGCTCTAAATCATGCATGGGGTAGTTTAACTGATGGACCTTAAGCTGACGAGATGTACAAGCCACTGGCCTTCATGCTGTATCAAGACAACACCCAAACCAATATGCGAGGCATCAGTAAATACAACAAATCCACCACTCCCAGAGGGAAGAATGAGGATAGGAGCAGACATAAGGCGGTCCTTCAGCTCCATAAATGCCCGTGCACAGGCATTAATCCAAATGAACTTTGTACCCTTTCGAGTCAACCTGGTCAACGGGGCTATAATACGAGAGAAGCCCTCAATGAAACGCTAGTAGTAGCTTGCCAAACTAAGAAAAATGCGGATCTCAAACGCGTTTATGGGCTGGCCCCATTGACGCACTGCATCAACCTTCAAGGGGTCCACTGCGAAACCTTCCCTCGTCACCACTTGACCAAGGACCTTCACCGCCTCTAACCAAAACTCACACCTCTCCAACTTCGCATATAGCTAGTGGGCATGGAGGGTCTGCACTGTAATCTCTAAATGTTACACATGCTCCTCACGGATTCTCAAATATATCAGAATGTCGTCAATGAATACCACAACAAACTGATCGAGATATGGACAAAAGACCTTGTCCATCAACTGCATAAGGACCGCAGGTGCATTGGTTAGTTCGAAAGACATGACCTGAAACTTAAAATGACCATAGCGCATCCTAAAAGCTGTCTTCGGGAGGTTCTCCTCTTGGACTTGAATCTAATGATAACCGGAACGCAAGTCAATCTTCAAAAAGAACTGAGTACCCTACATCTGATCAGATAAATTGTCTATCCTCAAGAGCGGATACTAGTTTTTAATCGTGACCCGATTGAGCTCACGGTAATCCATAAAGAGCCTCAACGAGAATCCTTCTTCCTGACAAAGAGTATCGGCTATCCCCAATGCGAACTACTTAGACAAATGAATCCCAACTCACGTAAGTCATCCAACTGCTGCTGCAGCTCTCGCAACTCCATCGATGTCATTCGATACGTGGCCTTCGAGATAGGCACGGTGCCGAGCACAAGATCAATTTGAAACTCAATATGCCGATGTGACGACAATCTCAGAATCTCCTGGAATATATCAGGAAAATCACGAACCACTGACAACTAATCAATACTCTCTACTATGGGTTCCTCTACTGTGCATGACATGAGACATGACAACAACTCTCCTCGGGGCTCGGCAATGAACTGGAACTACGACAAGCCTGGTATACAAAATGTGACTGTCCTTGTGGAGCAGTCTAAGATAGTGTGATACTCGGCAAGTCAATCCATGTCCAGGATGACATTAAACTCAGACATTGGCAATACAAACAAATTAGCAGGTAAAAAGATATCACCAACCAGAATGGGGTAAGACAAGCAGAAGCGGCCTAACACTGTAGTCTTCCCCAAGGGCACCGATACGATCAACCCCTCCCGAGCAGACTCTGTCAGCAATCCAGTCAAATGGCAGAAATCTTCAGCCACAAAGGAATGTGATGCACCGAAATCAAACAATACACAAGCAATGCATGTGGAGATGGGAAGAATACCTCAACAACTCCTCCAGATGATTACGGGTCGTGCTGAGCCACGTGGAATCTATACTGAGCTAGCTGAGGAGGTGTCTGTCCCTTCTAAGGGTGCTGCTGTTGCTACCGTTGGGGCAGCCTATACCGCTATCTCTGCTACTAATGTGGCCTCATCGGCTGCAGTCGCTACTGCTAAGGTCACTGCTCCAGTGGAGGCTGTTAAGGTCCTCTCGGCTGTTGCTACTGCTGCTGAGGGTGAGGGCACTCATCCCTGTAGTGCCCTATCCCACCACATCTAAAACAAGTCCCTGCAAACGGCCACTAGGGTGGCGCTGGAGGTACTGCTAGTGCTCTAGTGGATAAGCGGCCTGTGCACCTCTGTTGTTAAAGACGTTGTTACTACTGGGAGCTATCAGAGGGGACTTACCTCTTTTGGTCTCTCCTCTTATCATAGTCACTCTGCGCACCGGCCTACTCAATCTCATAAATTTTAGCCCTCCGTACTACCGCCTGAAAAGTCGGGAGCTCATGCCTAACAACACAGCCTAGAAGACCATAAGGTAAGCCATTCTCGAAATGGTAGGCCTTCCGCTCCTCATCATCAACCAAATATGGTGCGAACATCGATAGCGCCATGAAATGATCCACATACTGTGCCACAGACATGTCTCCCTGCACCAAGGTCTCGAACTCTAACGCACGCTGCTGACGAATGTGGTTGGGGAAGTATTACTGGTTGAATTGGTCTATGAAATCTTCCCATGTTCAGACAAAATCGGGCCCTACAACATGGGTAACGGAGGTCCACCAGTGCTTGGCCTCACCGTAGAGAAGAAATATAACTAATTGGACCCGCTGCTAGGTCGTACATACCATCGTATCAAAAATCTTCTCCACCTCGAAGCACCATCTCTCGGCTACTGTCGGGTTTGGCTCACCCTGGAAACGTAAGGGATCAAGCTATCAGAACTCTCAAAGAAGGGCGCTCATGTGCTCCTACTCTGCTTAGGTTGGTGAAATAACAGGGTGCCTGCCTTGCCCCTTAAGGGCGGCCGTCACAGCCTGTAATATTTGCTGTAACTAGGAGGCACTCACGAGTACGATCAGATCCTCACCGGTCTCGAGTGAAGTGGCATCCTTAGGCTAGAGAGTATGGATCTTGGGTGGTGGAGTAAGAGTGGTAGGTGGTAGAGCGGGAGTCGCTCGGGTCACTCTCCTGGGCGGCATGTCCTATAGCGAAGAACAAAGGCGTCGATTAACCTTGGAAACTTTCGAAGGCACGTACGTTAAGGGTCTATAATAGAAAATCACTAGGTTATTCGAACTAGGGACCTAATTGTCCTAAGATCATAGTAGACATGTGATGTTGTCCTTAGTTATTTCTAAGTTACGCTTTGATACCAACTTCTGTCAATCCCCAAACTCAAAAATCGGGCTCACAAAATTCTCGATCGTCAAATTCGACATCGATAGTCTTCATAGTATCCCATTCTCAGCTCCCGACACCCATATACCAGGTTCAAATCCTGGGATCCTACAAGGAGGATTTTTAACATGAATTTAATTCGTAATAAGCGTAACCCATGAACAATAACCAAGATACCATCATAAAATTCACTATGATAAAAAATTTTAAGGTACAATACGCACAAAGGGAAATACAATGATAATAATAACAAAAACTCCTAAAGCTCGACTACATGCTCCTACTCCCACTAAGCTACGGCTACGTCCTGTCATCGTCCGTACGCATCAATTGTGCATAAGCTTATAGAAAGCTTAGAGGGTGATGTAAGTGTCTGCACAATATGAGCGTGCTCAGAATACAATATTAGAGTAATGTGGAATCATGTTGATGAGTCAATGAATGCAATCAGTCATACTAAGGCTATGCAATGTAAGGCATGAATGCTCTCTGCCACACCAAGGTCATACGATACAGGGTCGACATAACCAATGTCATGTACAAGATGCAGCTTAAGCATACCAATCCACATATCAATTCATCTCATCTCAGGAGCATCATGTATCAATACAATTCTCAGTGGATAATCACTAGGGTTTAATACACTCCAAATGATACTGCCCCTTCTTCAGGTGTGTAGTTCAAGTGGGCGTAAGAAAGCTCACTATCCGCTTGGCCAATACCTATTTGGCACGTCGATAGCGAACCCATTTATGAGCTGGTCATACTCAGTTTAGCAATTTCCCCTACTCTCAGGCGGGTAAGGCCACACCCCCTTCTAACCAATCACAACACAGTGGAAGACGGGTCTCCTAATATTCAGCCCTCGTGCGCTCATGTATCTACTTGGTCTCAATGTTGGAGCCTCTTCTGGTACTATTAGGTTGAGAAATTTTCACCCAGAGACATCTATGGTGCCCCAATTCTAATAACAGTATTTCAAGTGTCTAATCCTGCCGTCCATGATATGCCTGTGGAGGCTACAGCGTTAATGTCATAAGGGCATACAATAATCACAACACATAATGCAAGATGCATGAGCCATACAATCCAGTCATACATCAATCTTGCACATACCGTGTGCTAATGTGCGATAATCTCTACCTATTAGGGAGTCCCATAACATCCTGCCTAATAACATATGCAATAGTCAACCTCATCTCATATAAAGCATACAGATGATGTGTATGTGCATATATCATGTTGATATGCTAAGCATACTCGTAATCGGTGTCGATAACCATCACCGATAATCAGTATCGATAATTGACCTATATGCAACGCGGGGTCCATAGATAAACTGCCGATCTAAACCATATTATGAAGATTGACCCTCAGCCATGGATATACTAAATCCGATAGCACGGAGTTGTCTGTCTACGGCGATGATGGACCATGCAACATCAATGGGGCCCAATAATTTGGGTTAACCCACTAAGAGAATGATGAGAATGGGCCTAACGAGGCCTAAGGGAAGGTCATAATGTGGACATTTGACTATCATTGCCCAACAATATGGACATTTAACCAACATTGCTCCCAATGAGTGGCCCACATAGAGCCACACATATAGTAGGCCCACGGCCTCACACAAGGGCCTAATATACATCACAATGGGCCTCACTCAAGGGACACATATACATCACATCGGGCCTCACCATATGAGAATCATATATATCATGTCGGGCCTCCCACATCAAGTGGGCCACATCACATGGGCCGCATAAATGGGCCTCATATACATCAAGTGGCCCACATCAATGGGTCATGCCAATGGGCCTCATATACATCAAGTGGGCCGCATCAATGGACCGTGCCAATGGGTCCCATATACATTAAGTGGGTAGCATCAATGGGCCGTGCCAATGATCCTCATATATATTAAGTGGGCCTCATCAATGGACGGCATAGATATACAATACATGTATCACGGAGGGCCACACAAATGGACCGACGATGTATATAAAACACATACACCACGATCAGCCCACACATACATGCATCAAGGAAGGGGCCTAACGGATGGACGGTCTAGATCAAGCGGGCCACAATCCATTACAAAAGAGAGAGAACGAGGGATAGAGAGAGAGATCGGCATATTGGAGGGACCCTGCCACTATGAGCCCCTCTTTGTTACAACACAAATATAAAGATGGGTCCCATCACAAGTGGGCATTACATAAAAAATTTAAAATCCTATCTATGATCACCCACCAATTGGCCTTCTTCTTTAGCTCCTTGGAATGCTAATCTCTTAAGCTCCTTCTTTAATGGAGGATGATGAAGTTTAGATGGTTAGATGGTAAGATGTTGGGGGGGGGTAAGAAGTGGGCCACACCTAGCTCTTTGGAATAACTTAGACGTTACTCTCTTGGTTGTTTGGGAGTGAAGGGAGAAATAAGAGTGATGGGTGATGGGTGATGGGTGTAAGGAAGGGATGGGTGGAGAGAGAGAGATAGAGAGAGTTGTCTTTGGGAATGGGAGAGGTATGGGTGTTGTAAGGGGAAAGATGGGATATGTACTTGACTTGAGTTGATTGATTGATGTGATGGGTTATAGGGATTCTCTCCAAATTTGTAACGCACGGCGTTTTACTCGAAATAAATGCGGGCCCACAACTCCTTGCCTGGATATCACATCAGCGCGTGAGATGCAGTATTGGAACTGTGGAGACGGCGCAGTTGATAGGATACAAGTTTCAAGTCGAGTCGACATATATATATATATACAGAATGTGACTTAGGGTCGCACATAAACACCAATTACAGGTTGCAGGTTATCGAAATTCGACCGAGAGGACCGAGGAAGCCTACGGAATGGTATAGTTTAGGATAAGGGCCTTACAGTCCATTTGAGTTGGCTCGGGCGAGAAGAAAGCTCCTTGATTTCTTGCCAAATCCATCGGGTCAAACCCATTTGATTAGATTTCCTGGTGCAATGCACCATGGGTGCACATGTGTTGTGCACATGCACAACCAAAAGTGGGGTCCATAGGACTGGTTCGTGCAATCTGCGCTATCCACCTACTTCTACTAGCCTCATCATGACCCCCGACCTGAGATGGGGAAGATCTTAAATTCATCGAGGCCACATTTTGAATCTTATGCTTTAATTGTGAATCTTTGCTAATCTGATGACGATCAATGGCTGAATCCCGCGATCAACATAGTTCACCTAACTAGTGAACCACCTAAAGCCAATATTTACTTTAAATCAATGTCATCTTATATGTACAAGCTATGCAACATTTTCCCTTTTTGGATTTTGTTGAGAATTTTTGTCAATTGGACGGTCGGATCATTTCTAGATATGATATTCAGGTTTCACATGGATTCCGAGTTAATTTTATAGGGAACTTAATGGTGGGTTAAGTGTTGATTAGTCAATTCATATGTCTTTGGTGTGATTCGTCCTCTATGTTATTAAGGATGCACTGAACAGTGGATGGTCTGACTTAAGATATCAGATTTATAGTAGGTGGTTTAGTTTTAGGGTGACGTGATGGCTCATCTTGAGAATTTAAGGGATGGATGGGTTGGTCTATGGATGAAGATCATCCGTAATAATTTTAGGCTAGAGTGTGTGAATGTTCGCACAAATTGGGCATGTGTTATACTAAGTTAGGTCCTCCTGGTAACACCCAAGTACTAAAAAGTATGGGGTGTTACAATTTATCTAGTTTCATGTATTATATTATTTCTTTTTATAATTATGATTATGAAATATTAGTTTTTATAAGTTTTCAGGTAGCCGCTTGGCTATTTGGATGTTATATTTGGACTTCCCTTTATGCTTGATTTGTCCCTCTTCTGCTAAATTGTGAACTCACAAAAAAAAATTATATACGTGAAATTTGGCTATCTTTAAGGTTAACACTCGGGTTTTCAGAAAACGAGTCATGAACTCAGGTTTCAAAAATTGGGGTGTTATAAGTTGGTATCAGAAGGGAGTTTAGACAAACCAGGCCTATGGAAAATAAAATTATACAAACCTTAAATGTCTCAAGTTAGGATGTTAAAATTAGAGATTTAAACCTAGGTGAATTTTCCCTTGACTTATGGAAATTTTGAGAATGTAGAGACCCAAACTTTGCTTCCCTTGTAAACTACCAGAATAGTTGTTTGAACTTAAAAATTAGCCTCAAGTACCGTGACAGAACAAATGGCCAGTATGATTAATTAAGATCAATAAGAATACTCCTTGAACTTGTCTCTCAATGAACAATATTTTAAAAATATAGAATGTTTTCAAAAACTTCTTGGTTAGAAATAACATTCTTACAATTTCATCAAAGAAATGACCTTAGGCATCTAGGAAATCCCTTGCCACCATATCGTACATTAGGTCAAACTTAAGCACTCCCTAAGCTTAAGTAATCATATGAGGAAATATAATTTGAATTCCATATTACATCTCATTAGTTAGAGATGATAATTCTCATAAATTTCAACACTTAGATTAACTAAAGGTGAAGTTATGGGATTCTGGGTAAATTTCCAACCCTAAACTAAGCATATCGAAACTATATTTGAAAGTTTGGATAAGTTTAGCAAATTTCAAATTCAAATTTTGTGTAGAAATCTTCTCATGAAATTTCAGGTAATGCATTAAGTAATCAAAATGCACAATGGAAGCGTGATGGCCATGTGGTTTACTCACATAGATCTTGAGCACTCTTATTGCAAAATACGAAATTACACGATAATTCCCAAAAGTCTATAATGAACGGGATCACGGTCAGATGGAATCATGTTTAAGTGAAGTGTACACAGTTTGATCTAAATTCTACATCCTAGTAAATCCCAATGATCTTAATGCCCTAATCAGGTAGAAGATTGAGTTTTGCTAGGATTAGAGAATGATATCACTATTCTGCATAGGCAGAGGATCAAGGTATTGGGTTCAAACTTACTACAACCATCTGTTCGTGTAGCCCAAACACTGAAAAGTAGAAAATTGTATTGTACTTTAGACAACGGGGAAATAGCATTAAAAGTAAAAGAAAATAAAAAGAAAGATATAATATTATTATTTGTCACATAAATGGATTTGTAATCTTAGGAAATATTATAGGAAATTGTGATGTCATTAGGCAGTGAAGTAAATTCCCAATTTTGAGATATACTAAAAAAGATTTTCACTCTTTAAGGGAACACGTATACATTTGATGATTATGTATCCTAGATTTTTAAGGGTTTTGGTAGATTTAGATATATCTTACTAAGAATGGAAGTTGTGATTTCGCATTTAGACATATGAAAGATAAGGTACACCATTAAGATTCTTTAACTACTCATAATATTAATAATTATGATGTACGCTAACAAATTTCAAGGGTGAGATTTTCTTTGAGAGGGGAGGGGTAGATTGTAACGACCATAGTTCTGGTAGTCAAACAACCATTATATGAAAATAATGAATTCTTAGACTCACTACAAATTAGATTGTACTCGTTCCCTTTCATGGTCGAAATGTTGAATTTCGGGGATGAAATTCTCTTAAGGGGGCAGATTGTAACACCCCGTACTTTCAGTACTTGGGTGTTACCGTGTAACCTAACACACTATAAGTACTGACCTAACTTATGTGAATATTCACCTTTAATCTAGCCTAAGTCCGATCATTGTGAGTAATCTCCACCCATAGATCAAGCCATCCATTAATTGAGTTCCAAGATGACCATCAAATCATTAGGTCCACCATTCAACAGGTTTAAAATACTCCGTTGTATGGTCCATCATTCCAAAACACAAATAGGATTATCTGGGTTCATATTCAACTCCCAGAACACACCTAAACTTTCTTTAGGATCCCTAGGGTTATTAATAATTAAATATAAGTCAATCCAACTGTTGGATTGTTTAAGTGCTCAATAAACCAAGATTTGCTAACTTGATGTTCATGTGGTATGGGCCATATAACAGTTAAAAACTTACACCAAGAATCGAGTACATTATTTATAAGGATTGATCTACCATAAGGATAATTCTATTTAGAAGCAAACACTACAATTTTAAGATTAAGATAATATTGATATTAGTAATTTATATTACAAAAGATGTTATAATAAAGGCATTAATAGCGAAAACTAATAAAATAAGCTTCATAATCATCCAAACAAATTCCTAGGACCCTTTAACCATTGAAATTCAGATTGCAATCAATCCGACCGTGGGATTATTAAAAGTCAGTAAAATAACTCAAAATTAAGCTGTATGGTCCACCTAAGCATTGAATCTGCCTCAACGCTGAATAGCTGGTTCATCTAGGCAAGTAGAATGGAATGGATGGAGTGGATGTCACTAAACATCACAGTGGACCCTACTTTTGACCTATGGGTGTGCAACAGCTCTTGCGCACATGCGGTGCACTGAATCCACATCCAGTGAAATCGGGTGCTGGCCGATACAAATCGAAAAGGGAATGAAAATCTCTTCCTTTCATTTTCCCGCTCAGATAAGATTTAAACGGACTATGTCCGTTCTCAAGAGAGCATGGCCCAAGTAACATGTGACAAGCTTTCATGTCGACTACAAGAGAGCATGGCCCAAGTTACATGTGACAAGCTTTCATATCGACTAAATCACACATTCATTCGTCCTTATAATATTTACCAATGGAAAAGAATACACGACATCATTAGGTGACCTCTATTTTGTTAACCTCCTGGATCCATCCAATCGTGTATGGAGATGGGTGTCTTTCTGTTTTCAGTTGTAGCTTTTCCGCCATTATTTTCGACATGAGATTCTCACTACTCCTGACATTGATGATCACATTACAGACTTTTTTGTTTACAGTACACTTTGTTCGAAAGATGTTGTGTCATTGTAATTCTATCTCTACCTTTGGCATATATAATGGCTTCCTCACGATTGAAGTGGTGGTTTGCGATTCACCATCATCGGATGGTGCTCTATGAAAATTAGGGTTATGTTATAGAGCGACCACGGGTGGTTGAGCATCGCCTTGGGCTCGAGGTGGAATTAACGCATCTGCAATACGGTTGAGAGTTGCTTGTAGCCCTTGCATGGTCAATTGACTCTCCCAATGGAAAGCTTTCATTCTTTCCAAAAGATAATGAATCCCTAGATCACCATTTATAGAATTTTGGTCTATACCTTCGTTATTTGACATTAGTCCAAAGGGAGTCCTCGCTTTGATACCAATTGACACAAGGATGGGCGTGATGAGGTCGATCACCGTCTTCCTCAAAGGGATAACTACTTTGAATCCATAGAGCATCTCTGGACTCCTCACAAAAATACAACGAATCCATAAGGAAAAAATAGGAAAGAATAGAAATAAATTCTAATAAATTTAAAATCTCATTCATGAATAATAAAATGAATTTACAACCCTTTAAATAGTGATACCAAACCTTGAAAGAAGTTTCAGAATCAAACTCCCTAAAATTCATAACTTATTATAAATAGTAAATTTACTATTTATAATAAATATCCTATTTGGCTTAACCATGTTATTCTCTTAATTTTTCCAAGCACTTCTCATGTTGGACACAACTCCTAAAGCTCAAAGGATGAAGAGTTATAGTCAAACTAAAACTTACTATAAATAGTAAAAATAAAAATAAAATGGAATTTTGACCGTCGATCTGATGGAATCTCGCGAATTCGGCATGGGAAACTCGGAATATCTGGGTTAGTTGGCTAAAGTAGCTTCTCCTACCCCAAAATCATATATGGTATTCGAGTAACTCATTCTGGTTTACAAGATGTGCCTGTTGTAAGGTTCTGATGGGCCAAATCACCTCCGCCTCCGATTAGGTCTTCTCTTGTCCATCTTGGACATGAAAGTGTCCCCGACCCGCTCTACATCAACCTCCCATCACCTTGGTCACCTCAAAGGAGCACTACATGTAAGGTTGTTGATCTTTAAGCTAAAGTCGTGGCGACGCATCGACATCATGATCGAGGAAGCAAAGGGGAGATGATTGAAGTACGGGAGCGCATCGATCAAGCAACCCAAGATGACACTATAAAAGAGGCTCAATCCAACAAGTTATAAAGTGTAAAAGTCTATGTACTAGTAAGAGTTTGTAACCCAAACTCAACTAGGTTCTTATGTAGGACTTTGACTCTTGTGTAGGGCCTAAATCCAGGTTCTTGTGTAGGACCAAAGTTATTAGTTAGTCGATAGAAAACTAACTAAAGTCTCTTGAGGGAGCATATGGTAGGAGTGTATGTTAGTAGGTCTTGTGTATGACCTAGGTTCATGGCGAGCTTATAAAAAATCACGAAAAGTCCATACGAGAGTCGGTCCTTGTGTAAGATTGTAAAGGTTAGAGGTCAACCTGATTTAAAACTTTCGATAGTAAAATCTGATACATTCATGGGTTGAGTGCGTCCACTGGGAGTGGAGTAGGGAAACTAAACCATTATACATGCTTGTGTTTGGGTTTGTTATTTGAACATATGTTTAATTATTCTTATGTGATAATGTGTAATTATATATATGCATGATTAGATGAATGCTATGAGTTAATAATTAGCACATCTCATATATACATGTACACTATTATGTTATATACTCATTTCTTATTAGCATATCATTTATAATCTATGTGATTGGACCTTCTAATGGCTTGAAAACCTTATAGTTAATTGCCTTAGTTTAAGTTGCATATTAATTTAAGTTACACAATTGTGTTTTAAAATATGAAAATTTTATTTGGTCTTGATCACCCCCTTTAGGACATAACCATCATTCCTTAGCTCTGTCAAGCTTCTGCACGGGCATAGTCCATGGGCCCACCATGCGCCGCCATCAAACTTTCAGTGACCTTTCATTCAGATTTTCAAGTAGTCCTAACACCTTGAAAATTATAATGTATTCTGTTCACTTATTTAATCATGTGTATGAAAACTTTACCTTAAGGAATAAAAACCATACTGCTATAAACAAAATTGTCTATTGTACTGTATAAAAATAAAATAACACATTACTGGAGTATATGTATCTCCCACTAATTGAATACATTTTTTTATGCTAACCAATACCATATCATTTACAAACTCCTTGAATGCATTGGGAGGCAAACCTTTAGTTAGTGAGTTTGCAATTATCAGTTTCGTGCCAATATGTTATATAGACACTAAATGATTTTGAATTCTTTCCTTCATAACTAGAAACTTTAAGTATATGTGCTTCGACTGAGATGAAATTTTATTTTTACTAGAGAAGGTATACCACCATAGTGTTATCACAGTAGATTCGCAGAGGCTTTAAAGCTGAATCCATAATCTTAAGCCCTGAGATAAAGTTTTGTAACCAAATCACCTAACATGTGGCTTCATAACAAAAGATAAATTCTGCTTTCATGGTGAATGAAGTCATAAGTGCTTGTTTTGCACTCTTCCAGTTCAACCCCAGGATTCCTGAGCCAGGTTCTTTAGTGTTCTAGAATGTTCTGCGCAGGACTAGGTCTCCAACTCAGAACCTCCTCGTTTTCACCCTAGAGTTGTAGAAGCGGGTGACATGCTATTACCGAGCCGCGACTTTGAGTTGGGCTTGCTACCTTTTTTCTTCGATTAAGTCGAGGTCTAATGTCATTTGCTCGGTATTTTAATGTTCGTCAATGGCCTTAGCTCCGACGGCCAGGGAAAAGGAGGTTTCCCCGGTGGCCATTCAAGCAGTGGTCTAGTATGCCTAGAGAACGTGGGGGAACTCCTATGCCCAGGTTCCTTTGGCCTTCTTAAGTTTGGTTCGAAGGAGCTTTGACCTGTCCGTTAGCCTGAGGATGTCAAGGTGATGAGTAGACGTTTTGAATTCCAAGGTTCCCACACATACCTCGGGATTAATCATTGTCGAACTGTTTCCTGTTGTCCAAGACGATCATGTGTGGAATCTCGTACCGACATATAATGCTTTTTGAGATGAAGTTAGTAATTTTCTACTCGATGATTGTGGTTAGAGGATCGGCCTCGGCCCATTTAGTGAAGTAATCGACCGCAACAACCACGAATTTGGTCTGGCCACTGCTAGCTGGCAGAGGGCCAATGATGTCTATTCCCCATTAGGCAAAGGGCCATGGCCCGATCATGGGGGTCAACTGCTTAGGCGGCTGATGAGATACTACTGTGAATCTTTCACATTTGTTGCACCTCTAAGGGTATTATTTAACATTTTTCTGGATGGTAGGACAAAAGTATCCTTGTCAGATGACCTTGTAGGCGAGGGCATGGTTGCCGGAGTGGTTACCGCAAATACCTTCATATATCTCTCTCAGGACGTACTCGACTTCTTTGGGTTGGAGGCATCTGAGATAGGGTAGAGGAAATCCCTTTTTTGTACAAAGTGTCCTTGACCATAGTGTACCGGGCTGACCTGAATCGGAGTTTTTGCTCGTTGAGTCAGTCCTTGGGAAGCTTCTCTTCTTTAAGGTAGTTGACTATTGGGTTCATCCAGCATGGCGTCGAATCCACTGGAAGAATTGTATTTGAACTGGAACCATTGATGATTGGCTTGGCGAGAAACTTGATTGGGATCGACTTCGGGATGTCGTCTTCGGCCATTGTGGCCAGCTTTGCCAGTATATCCGCTTTGGAGTTTTTTACCCTAAGGATCAAGACGATGTCGCATTTAGAGAATTTGCTGATGAGTTCCCAAGCCCTTTATAAATAGGCAACCATTCTCACTTCGTTATCGGGTACTCATTTGTTATCAAGTTAACGACTAGCTATGAATCACTATGGACTTTCAGGTTTTAGGCTCCCATTATCATTGATAACCTAAGTCTGGTGAGTAAGGCTTTGTATTCTGTTGTGTTGTTCGATGTTTGAAATCTAAATCTTAAGGCATATTGTATGCAGGTCTGATTAGGAGCCGTCAAGACTACACCGGCCCCGCTGCCTTTAGAATTGGAAGAGCCATCAGCATATAGTGTCTAGGTCGGCAGGTCTGGCTCGACCGTCTGACTTATAGGCTGATCAGTCACGCTGCTCGAACTGGTTTCCAAGTCATTTCCACATGCGAGCTCGACAATAAAATCTGCCACTACTTGGCCTTTGATGGTGGTTCGGGGCTAATAATTAATGTCGAGCTCGCTGAGCTTGATTGCCCATTTCGTGAGTCTTCCCAACACTTCAGGTTTCTGGAGTACCTGGCAGAGGGGTTGATGGTCGAAACTACGATAATATGGGCTTGGAAGTAAGGTCGGAAGCGACAGGATGAGACAACTAGAGCCAAAGCGAACTTTTCGATGCCTGAATACTGAAAGTGTCCCGGTTTGTCAATTAGCGTGTAAGTTGAGTCGGTGAGTCAGGTGAGCCTCATATGAAGACTGATCAAGTTATCGTCTCAACCAGATGTGTGTTCCGAGCCCGTCATAGGTAGATCAAGCTTCACATCCCAAATCCTAAAACACCAAGATATACAAAATCCCTAAAAGACTTAGAACAACATAGGATGAAATAGTCTGAAAACTTAAGTTTTAAATAGAAAAATCTTCTAAGTTTTTTAGCAAAGTTCAATGATATCGAGTCTATGTTAATGACATCAAACACTCTTGTTCAATGACATCGAACAGTTCTTGACCATATCGAATTAGGTCTTTTATGTCCAATAACCATAAAGTAATTTGGACAAAATGTTCGATAAATCGAACATCCATTCGATGATATCGACAAGCAGTTATTGATGACATCGAAGGTCAGTCTATTATATCAATAGACTTAGAGCATTATCCAGCAAAGTCTTGGAAAATATTTTGATACTACTCGAGGAATTGAAACTGAATCGATGTCATCAATATTCAAATCACGTGTCATCGATAGGATCTCGATAACATCAAATCAGGGATAAGTTTTGTCCAGCAAGTTTTAGAGGAAAATCATCTAAAATGTTCGAGGAATCGACACATTACTCGATGTTATCAAAATTCAAATCACAATGATATCGAGGAAGTCTCGATGACATCGAATCTGGTCAAAACTATTCCAGCAAGCTTATGAGGAAAATCATGAGGAAATGATCAAGGAATCGATAGAGTCTCGATGTTATCATAATTCAAAAATTGATGATATCGAGATAGGATCGATGTCATCGATCCTCAATTAGAAGAGTTCCAAGTTGATCTTCAGTTGAGATCGTATCATCGAGCCTAGATTCGATGCCATCAAAAGTATACATTTGATGATAGCGAATAAGGTCCGATGACATCGAACTCAGTTAGTCTCAAACAACATTATTACCGTTGGAAATTTTTGTCTATATAACGAAAGCTTGCTCTTGGTTGCAAGATAGAGAAAAAGTGAGAGAGCTTTGAGAGAGTAATTGCATACCACTTAATCCAAGCCCTTTTCTCATGGGAGTTCATCCTTCAATCCACCCTCATCATTGACATTCAATAGAGTAGATTAGTGAATGAACTTCCACATTCAAGGATCATCCAGCTACCATCTTAATGGTAAATCATTGAGCTGGGATCCCTTGAATGTTTAAGAGTTTGGAATTACTCCGTCTCTCAAATGACTAATATTCATTAGAGTAGATTCCAACATAACCTTGACCAAACCAGTCAACTTACATTAGAGAATCATCAGTGTTGCAGATCAAAGGAGCTGAAGAATCTTCTTCATCAAAGGAGGAGATCTTCATTAACGTGCAGAACAGGGCTCATCTACTTACTCGTAAGTCATTAGAGTCCAGAGACCCTGTTGGTCATTCCTTGTGTAAGATTGGGTCACACGTACATCTCGCCCTTTCAAGCCCTCATAAGAGGCCTTCAATGGGAGCGTACATTTGGGTGCTGTATGTTAACCCTTGCCCTTATGTAGGGCATAAACTCAGGTCCTTTCTGTAGGTCCTTGGCATGTGTGGCTTAAAACATAAGTTCCTTATGTGAATCCTTGGCTTGTGTGGCCTAAACCCGTGGATTCTTGTGTGGATCCCTTGCTCTTGTATAGGGCATAAAATTCAGGTCCTTCGTGTTGACCTTTGTTCTTGTGTAGGGCATAAACTTATGTCTTGTATAGGCATGTCTAGGTTCCTTATGTAGGTCTTAGAGTCGACCTTGTGTAGGTTATAAAGGTTAGAGGTGATCCTTATTTAAAACCTCCATTAGTGTAATCTGGTACACTTAAAGGTTGAGTGCATCTGCCAGGAGTGGAGTAGGCACATAGCTAAACCACTATAAACGATCGTGTTTGGGAATGATGTTTGTGTATTCATTTATTATACTTACTTTGAATGATTACATGAAACATGATAACATAAATGTTTAGAATTTCTAAGAATCACATCCCACACACATTGTCACATTATTCATCCATCATAGACTAATTTTTAAATCATGTTTAATTATTAAGTAGTCTTGTGATTGGATCCTCTACTTGGCTTGGAAGCCATTAGAGTTAAAGTAATTATATCTTGATAGTCGCACATTATATTAAGATCTAGTTAATAGGATTGTTAATTATCAAGAAAAGTTTATAAAGTCCTATTCACCCCCCTCTAGGACACTCTCGCCTATTCCAACTTCTACTACTTTGGTCTTTACTGCAAATTTTATTGGTATCAAAGTGGGTCTCTCTTAAGGGCTTAACTGCTTAGAGAGTGATCTTGACTGAAGTTGGAATTATGGCCAAAGGGGAGGGCTCATCTGTGACTAGACCTCCTGTATTTGATGGTTCAAATTATGCATACTGGAAGGCTAGCATGCACTACTTTCTAAGATCTCTGGATCATGACGTTTGAGACATTGTTGAAAATGGATATGTGCCCCCAACCAAACAAATAGTACTAAAAAATGGCACAATTATCTCCAAACCAAAATCCAAAGAAATATGGACTGCATTCGATAAAGAAAAATAAACTTCTGAAGCTAAAGCAATGAATGTTATTTATTGTGTTGTGTCTCAAGAAGTATTTAATCAAATTAGTATGTGCAGCACATCAAAACAAGCTTGAGATTTGTTAGAAACAACTCATAAGGGAACCAGCACGGTAAAAAGATCCAAGCTACAGCTCCTAACATCACAATTTGAACATCTCAGAATGGAGGAGCATGAGACATTCATGGAATTCTTCATAAATCTAAACATCATGTATAATTCTATGGGTGGATTGGTAGAGAAAGTTCCGGTCCCAAAAATTTATAGGAAGATTCTAAGATCCCTACCGAAACATTTCAACTCAAAAGTAACAACTGTTGAAGAATGTAAGAACATGGAAGAAATGAAAGTAGAAGAACTAGTAGGTTCCCTACAAACATTTGAACTTCACTTCAAACCAACCCCTAAATCCAAAAGCAATGCCCTCTAAGATGTAAAACACACCATCACTAATGAGGAAGAGAGTGAGAGAGAAAATGAAGATGAGGAAGAGAGTGAGAGAGAAAATGAAGATGAGGAAGTGGCTCTCTTGGCTCAAAGGTATAAGAAGTTTTTTCACAAAAATTATGGCCGGCCATACAAGGCAAATATTTGGACAACAAGCATCATATAGGCAAACCTTCAAAAAAATCCAAAGAGCCTCAGTGCTACAACTGTAGGAAATTTGGATACTTGTCCACTAAATGCCCTACCAAAAAGACGAAGGAAAAGGCCATGGCAACCATATGGGATGACACTGAAGAATCAAACTCTGAATTCAGTGACTCAGAGAGTGATGGTGACCAGAAATCCTTGACAATTCTCATGACCTCCACATTCTCCAACATTCCCATAAAAACTAAGAAAATTGATGAACCACGAGTCAAAGGGACATTCCCATCAAATGATGAAAAAGAAGAAGAAGAAGAAGAAGAAGAAGAAAAGGATAATATACAAGATGCCTATGATCAACTCCATATACATAGCATAAATATCCTTAAAAGACTTGGAATCAATGAGAATAAGAATAAATTGCTACAAATGGATCTAGATAAAACTTTAGAGATCATACACACCTGATTAATGATCTTTAGCAATACCACTCAGATAATGATAGGCTAAAAAGAATCAATTCATTTCTCAAATCTGAGTGGCAAAACTAAACAAACAAATTGAACTATTAGAAGATGAAAACATGCATCGTAAGAATGAAAATCACAAACTTATCTTTGATGCAGAAAAATCTAAAAAGTTTGTTGAGCTTAGTTACAAATTCTCCCAAAGTAGTGAAAAATTAGAAAGACTATTAGGGATGAGAAGACCACAAAAAGACAAGAGAGGACTAGGATATTTCAAACCAAGTCCCACTCCTGTGGCTCCAATGATTAAGAAAACTGCTGCATCTGGGAGTAATACAAGGGCTACTCTTATCTGTCACTCATGTGAAGGCCTAGGACATTATAAGTTCGAATGCCTTACTTTTGGCAAGACTTAATTTGATTCCGATGTGAACATCTCTGGTAAATAGAAACCAACCGGAAGAACAATGCAAAAATTCAAAAGTACACCAAAATACATGCTAAGGAGTACGAAATATCCATCTCCACCCAGAATGACAAAAAAAATGGAAGAACTACTGAGTCAAGTGGCTCAACTAAATCAGAAAACAAAAGAGTTAATGAAACAAGAAAATGTGATTTAGTTAACTAACATGCCCAGACAAGCCCATAGTGAAGGAAAAACAACGTCTCTTAGGAAAACTGTCACTAAATGGGTAGTGAAAAATAAGAGAAATTGTTTGGTAACTCATTCATTTTCAAAAATAGAAAATGATGCTAAGTGGTACCTTGATAGCGGGTGCTTGAGACACATCACAGGTGACAAATCACTTCTCTCAAATTATTCTAATATTGATGATGGGAAGGTCACCTTTGGAGATGGACGCACCGCTAAAGTAATAGGACATGAGACTATTATTGGATTAGAAATGCTCAAAAATGAGAATGCTCTGTGCGTAGAAGGGTTGGCTCACAATCCTCTAAACATTTCTCAAGTATGTGACAACAAACATGTGATAAAATTTTCCAAACATGAATGCAAGATCTTAGACCTATCAGGAAAATTAATTATGAAGGGTCTTCGCATTAGTGGCCATTGCTATATTGTCAAAGGCAAGAGTAAGGATGATCCCTCTATCTGATATCACCAGAGCACAGATAATAAGTTCAGATCATGGCATCTAGGCCCGGACATGTGTGTGAAATGATGCACTTTGGTGATTACTATGTAGTATCTGAGGTCTGTATACCTCATCAAATTCTTTTTGATAATGAACATAATGAATGTTCATAAGTTTGAGGCTCACAACTTTTTGTACAAATTTTGCTACGTATAAAAGCTGATAAGAAAACACTTTATGATATGCATATCTGTGAGGTTATCGAAGTCTGCAGATCAATGTCATATTCCTCTCCTCGATAAGTCAGTCAACGAATCGAATGACTCGTCGATATCATCGAGAAAATTTTGATGTCATCGACGACCTCTCAGAATAAAAAACGTCACACTCGATAGTCTGTCATCAAACACCTCTTCGATAACATCAATTAGGGTCTATCAATGTCATCGAGTCTAATTCGATGATATCAAATATGATCGCCCAATAAAAGGTGCGTGAGCGGGAACTTTTTTTTTTGGTTTTTGGGCATTTCCTCCCTAGTTTTTCTTGACACCATTGACGGTTTGGGCGACCGTTTACATCTCAAATCCAGAGGATTCCCAAGTCTACTTCACATCTTTTCAAGGTTTTCCTCATTGTGATTGGTTTAGCTTAGGATGATAAAGGTTTCTCTTTTGTTGATTGTAACACCCCGAATTTTTACTAACCCGGAGTTAGGCGTCCTTAAGCAATGGGTCAACCATAGCACCTTGGTAACTTCTCAAAACTCATTTCCAAAACCAAAGAAATCATTTAGAACCTAATTCTTTAGAAATTTAATGTGTATTAACTAGCGCTACACTAGATTTTCTGTAAAATTAGTACCAATAACTTTAAATACTATCTGTAAGACCCAAAACCTCTAGAATTGTTACCGCTACGTTACCCTAAAATCTAGGATCAATCTCTAAGCCCAGTTGACCTCGGGACCATTTGGAAACTTCGTATTGGACCCGGACCGAGCGTCGAAAGTCCGATAGCGATGAACTTAGACCATTATGACCACCTAGTTGGACTTGACTATCACTTCAGAAATCAAGCCCAAACGATGCTCTGGGGCGATTTCCTTAAGTCCGAAGTAAAGAGAGTAGGAAAAGGAATATTTTTAGAAAATAAATTAAAATCTGAAACATTTCACTTGCGCGTTATTTTTAAGCGTTCTGACCGTCAGAATTTGACCAAATTTCACCCTCGGATCAGGAAAATTTGTCCTTACATGTCTAAGGACTTGTGGCCTTGATCGGAGTTCAGTAACCGTTGAATTGAAACTGGTCGGCCACGGATGATCTGGAAATCCGATCGGACTGAAAACTTAAGTGACTAAAGATCCGATGTTAGTGAGCTTAAGTCCGACTGCATTTAATAATAGGACCTCCAGAAATGCTCCGTTGGATCGAAACAGACCCACTTTGGTTATAACCTAAGTATACCTTGACTTGGAGTCCATTTTTGTTATGTTTGGGCTTATAAAAGGGCCTTAAACCCTTTGCTTTCTAACCCATACGAATTTCCCAAACCCTAGAGAGTGAGAGAGAGAAAAGAGAGAGAAAGAGAGAAAGAGAGAGAAAGAGAGAAAAGTTGGTGTTGCTTCCTGAGATTCTTCCTAGTCTCTCTACGTGCCTCATCCGCCTTTCTGCTTCACTATTCCGGCGATTTCAACTCCGTTTTTAGGTAAGAAACCCTAACCCTAACCTGTTTTGAAGCCTAAGATAGTTTCAATGATGTTCTAGCTAACCTGTTTCTTTCCATAGGTAGCGTATCCGCCGTTGAAGAAGACACATCGTCTGAATCACATTATATACGTATTTTTTAGTTTAAGGTGCGGACTATATGCGTTTAGGTTATGATTTTCAAGACTTTTAATGTTAAGTAATGATTTATTCTTGCTTAGGATGCTATTTCACATGTATAAAGTGTTGTCCATTTCATTTTTCAGTTATACGTTGATTTTGTTGAATATACTGTATTCCTTGTATTTGTAGAAAATACCGTATACGTATAAAATTTAGATTTATGTACAACATGATTATTTGCCGTGTATATATGCTTGTTGCATGTGTGACAACTCCTTAGCGAAAGGTCTTGTCCTAAATCACGCCACGACCAATATACGTTGTATATGTTAAAGTGTGTAGCACACGTGTTTGTGAAAATGTCTAAATGAATACGAAACCCGGATTCATGCATGCTATGATTATCCGTCGTGGGTATATGCAAGTGGTATATGAGGCAACTCCCTAGTGAAAGGATTTGACCTAATACATGTATAACTAACATACACACGTATGATAATGTATGTATTCTAAGTGTTTGTAAGAATAACTGAATGAGTATGGAATTTGCTTTCGTGCTTGCCATGACCAACTGTCATGGATATATGGTTGTTGTATAGGCGATAACCCTTTGACGAAAGGATTCTCCCTAATACGTATGTTAACTAATACATACCATGTATGATATAAGGTATATGCTAAGTGTTTGTAAATATGTCTATATGAATAAATACTTAATAACTGTTCTTTAAATGGATGTTGAGATAGGATTCTCAGCCACTCTAATGATGTGTATGATTTCCTTCATGAATCATATAACGCATATTATCCATGTTAATTGTGTGTATGGTTTCCTCCATAGATTGATTAACCTATATGAATCATATTACATGTGTGTATGATTTTCTCCATTTACTGTATTTACATTTAAGTTATATTTCATGAATATTCGTATGAAAGTAGGATATGAATCATATGCTTGTATTTGAGCTTGTTCGTGATTGGGGATGTACTACAGTCTAGGTAATCGGTAACCGTACTCAAAATGATGGTTGAAGTTATTCGTCACGTAGGATGAGTTTAACAAATCTGAATCATGCTTGGGATGTTCGGTAGTGGTTAGGCCACATGGAGTGCTTATGCATTCCATGTCGTTCAACTCAATGTGCGCTTGACCTAGTTGAGCTTATCAACTAACCTAATTGACCGATGCTTGTTCACCATGTTTGGTCGCCACTGTTTGAATCTAAGGCACTGAGCTTACCAGTGAAACTCCCGTTAACCATGGTACCAAGATCCCCTAAGACTTATGAGCCAGGCATGGTAGTATGGGACACCGTGGTCGAGCTGTCGGCCTATGCTGGGGCCACAAACCTCTCCGTAGTGACCAGTGAGCACCCTACTCTGTGCAGATTATGGTGGTATAGGACACTATATTCTTGCTGTCGGTCTACACAGATTGGTGACGAGCCCTCTATAGTGACCTTGAGTTTATCCTAACACTACATGGGGGCAACGAGTCCGATTGTAGTCTTAAGATATAAATAGGCTTGTATTGATAAGGTGATGGGGGAGAGGAGCAACGATTGCGCGCAACAGCCCTGGTAGCCCTTGCAGCGACCTAGAACCATAACATCATATGAGATTCCCTAGGACTGACGACCCTAGAATGGATCAATATTGAGAATTGATACAAGGGAGGTGTCTTAGCTTCCCAATCCTACTGTATGAAAAGGACTAATAAGAACTTGGTAAGCATATGCATAACACCGCATTGCATGTGCTAACGACGTTGGTGATAGAGCACTGAGGAAGTGAGTCATGCCGCGATCGTTAGATGATGTCACAGAGGAGATTGTGGTGAGGGCATGCATCATTCTTCATGTCATCCTTGCATTAACAAGAGATCTACGACTTGTTTGATTGTACTGCTTTATCATTACTACTTGATTGAATTGATAACATGTTAACCTTTGCTATATAGTTTCCACTGAGTTAGCTACTCACTCCCACATTACGGGACGGTGTTGTACACACCAAACAGTCTCTGTTTTAGTTTCAGATGATGGCGATGCTTGCGAAGCAGAGCCGGACTCTATGATGATGAGGAGGATTCCTCCTATATGTAGGTTCTGATCAACGGGTTTACAGGGTTACTGATTAGATGCCAATACACTTGGTATTTTGCCTTTTATTTAAACACCCATGTATATTCTTTTCTTTCTATTTTGGAGTATACATGTATTTAGTTAACCTGGTAACATGTTCACACTCTGGAGACTTACAATCTATTATACATTTTATATATTTATCACAGTCTTCCGCTTGAGAAACTTAACTGTCTCTGGAGTATGATATGTTTTTTTGGCTTAATCCACTTCATGTTTTATGCACTCCTACAGTCGACATTCATCCATCATTGAAAATTTTGCATAAGTGATGTTCCGGAACTCGGGAGTGGAGTTTATGCTCGACCCCCAATTTTTGGGATGTTACATTGATCTTCATCGATTCTTCCTTGTCTCAAAAGTTTACTTGATTTCCAGTTATCTTATCATCTTGCATTATCCTTGAGTGCCAATTTATCATGTCAAGAGACAAAGGAAAAAGCCCCAATAGTTGAAAAATCCTCTCGACCTACCCGACAAAAGTCTCTGGCTCCACGAGAAAGAGCCAGAGCTCCCGAATCACCTGCATGCCACAATGGAACCACCATCAGGCAGTCGTCAAGCGGCGAGGCTCCATTTGCCCCGCCCGCACCTCCTCAGCTGTAGCATATCCTCCGCCACACACTAATGTATTGGTAAAATATTTGGGGAGGAGTCTTGTGCATGAACATCGGGTAGATAGGGAATGCATTCATCCTTTTGACCTGGAATCTTTGTTGTCTGCAGTTGATTGGTCACCCATCTTGGATTTTGGTGGACCATGTCACGATGAAAGGACCTATCGGTTTCTTACATATTGTCAATTTCCGATCCTTGGGCCTCCCTCGATCACAGTCACGGTTGGGGAGATGAATGTGGAAATCACTGTCGAGTCTATCACAAATCTGTTTGGTTTTACTCTTCTCCGATTGGTATGTCTGACCTTAATATGGACGATCCCACTTTCCGATCCCTGGCTACCAAATTCCTGTGCCATGGAAGGGATGTTCCTTGGTATCAAGGAAATGCACTTAAAGCTAAATACATGCAACCAAAATACTTGGTTCTGCATGGGATCTTCTCCACAAATGTGTATCCAAGGAAAACTATTCGAGCCGATCTTACCAGCTTCATGGTCCTCATTCTGTACGACATCGCATCTGGTGTCAAATTATGCCTGCCCACTCTTATAGCCCATCAGTTGGCAACCGTTGTCCACACTTCCCACGCAACTTATCTCCCATTTCCTCATATCCTTCATGTACTGAGTAATGAGTAGGGACTACTTGTGATAGATGATCCTGAGCGTCCTTTACAACATTTCAACAAAGTTAACATCCGCAAGATGGACCTTAAGTTCCATCCAGTCACAGAAGGGCAAACTAAGGAAGAGACTCAAGGTGACACTGACATAGGGGAGGCTGCGGCACCAAATGAAGGAGAGACGCAAGGACCACGGGTCACTCCAACCACACCTAACTCTGGACAAACAAAGAGACAAAAGCGGCATCAGGATCGGATTGGGGCGACTCTAAGAGGGGTGGCATGTCTTGAAGACGAATTCGATCGACAGGAGGAGCAAATCTCAGGATTGGAGTAGATGGTTGCTGCTTTGCAATGCATGGCTCAGCATATAGTTGATTTACTCACTTGTTGGCGTGATGACACCGCTCCAGCCAGCTCAGCACCATAGTTCTGTTAATTGCCCCATCACATTGTTCATCATTCATACTTAGGACATGGGTATCTTTTTTATTATCCTAAGTACTTATGAGTGTATGTGATGGTCTAATGACTTGTATAGTCTGACAGTTTAGTGTGTTTATCTGGTCCTTGGTATTAGGATATTTTTGATTCGTTGGAAGATTGCCCATGGATGGGCAACATAGTTTTTTTTGGGGTAAATGTGCTCAAGAATGGGCTCAATGTTTTTTTTTTTTCTTTTTTTTTTTCTTTTTTTTTTTTACGATATGACATATGCCCATGGTTGGGCCTACTAAAATTTCTTTTTAGATGCTTTAAAATATTCATACTTCCCAGCTTGGGCAGTTCTGTGCTTTCATGAATGATGGTATTTCTCAAGCTTGAAATTCAGTTATCTATGAGAATGAATCTTGTATGCAAGATGCTGAATTTTGCATATTATATGCTCGTAGAAATGAATACTCACAATGGGATGATGATTAGTTTATATGCTCCTAAAATAGATTTAGTTCTAATTATTAAAAGATGATTTCAATGCTCTATTTCCAATGCATATGTGCTTATTATGTCTCTTCTTGAATACTATATACTCTGATATCTATCTTATGCATTTTAAAACTGTATAGAGCGAAGTTTGTCGCCTTTATGCTATGAGGCTTTCCTAGATGGCCTTCCTATATTGATTCTCCCAGTGTTTTCCAATTCAACTTCAGTCAATACACTTGCGATTGGTATATTCTAACCTTTGTCAATGATAGACAAAAATGGGGAGAACAAATCCCACCATGAGAACAATTGTGTATGGTTTATATGCATGGTGATATAGGTGATAGGGGGACCAACTGCAAGGAGATAGGGGGAGCAGCTACATGAAGACTTTGTCTTATGTGTGAACTCAAAATGACTATATATAAAATTGTGTAAAAGTTCATGTAAACACAATTTAGGGTGTTATTCTAGGTATTGTTCTAGGTGTTTTGTGTTTTGTCACGTAATTGACAAAGGGGGAGATTGAAAGTGCCCTGGTTTGTCAATTAGTGTGTAAGTTGAGTCGGTGAGCCAAGTCAGCCTTATATGAAGATTGATCAAGCCATCGCCTCAACCAGATGTGTGTTCCGAGCCCATCATAGATAAATCAAGCCTCACATCCCAATTCCCATAACACCCAGTTAAATAAAAGCCCTAAAAGACTTGGAACAAAATAGGATGAAATAGTCCAAAAACTTAAGTTTCAAACAAGAAAATCTTCTAAGTTTTTCAGCAAAGTTCGATGATATCAAGTCTATGTTAATGACATCAAACTCTTGTTCGATGACAACAAACAGTTCTCGATGATATCGAATTAGGTCTTTTATGTCCAGCAACCACAAAGTAATTTGGACAAAATGTTCTATAAATCAAACATCCAGTCGTTGATATCGACAATCAGTTATTGATGACATCGAAGGTCAGTCGATTATATATATAGACTTAAAGCATTATCCAGCAAAGTCTTGAAAAATATTTTGATACTGCTCGAGGAATTGAAACTAAATTGATGTCATCGATATTCAAATCATGATGTCATCAATAGGATCTCGATAACATCGAATCAGGGATAAGTTTTGTTTAGCAAGTTTTAGAGGAAAATCATTTAAAATGTTCGAGGAATCGACACATTACTTGATGTCATCAAAATTCAAATTACAATGATATCGAGGGAGTCTCGATGACGTCGAATCTGGTCAAAATTATTCCAGCAAGCTTATGAGGAAATGATCGAGGAATCGATAGAGTCTTGATGTCATCGTAATTCAAAAATCGATGATATCGAGATAGGATTGATGTTATCGACCCTCAGTTAGAAGAGTTTCAAGTTTATCTTCAGTTGAGATCGTATCATCGAGCCTAGATTCGATGCCATCGAAAGTATACGTTCGATGATATCGAATAAGGTCCGATGACATCGAACTCAGTTAGTCTCTAACAACATTATTACCGTTGGAACTTTTTGTCCATATAACGAAAGCTTACTCTTAGTTGCAAGATAAAGAAAAAGTGAGAGAGATTTAAGAGAGTAATTGCATACCACTTAACCTAAGCCCTTTTTCTCATAGGAGTTTATCCTCTAATTCACCCTCATCATTGACATTCAATAGAGTGGATTGACGAATGAACTTCCTCATTCAAAGATCATCCAGCTACCATCTTAATGGTAAATCATTGAGTTACAATCCCTTGAATGCTTAAGAGTTTGGAATTACTCCATCTCTCAAATGAGTAATATTCATTAGAGTAATTCCAACATAACCTTGACCCAACCCGTCACCTTACATTAGAGCATCATCAGTGTTGCGGATCAATGGAGCTGAAGAATCTTCGTCATCAAAGGTGGAGATCTTCATCAATGTGCAGAACGGGGCTCATCTACTTATCCTTAATTCATTAGAGTACAGAGACCTTGTTGATCATTCCTTGTGTAGGATTAGGTCATAGGTACATCTCACCCTTTTAAGCCCTCATAGGAGGCCTTCGACGAGCGAGTACGTTTGAGTGCTATTTGTTTACTCTTGCCCTTGTGTAGGGCATAAACTTAGGTCCTTTGTATAGGTCTTTGTCCTGTGTAGCCTAAAACCTAAGTTCCTTGTGTGGATCCTTGGCCTGTGTGGCTGAAACCCAAGATTCCTTGTGTGGATCCCTTGCTCTTGTGTGGGGCATAAAATCCTGGTGCTTCGTGTTGACCTTTACTCTTGTGTGAGGCATAAACTTATGTCTTGTATAGGCATGTTTAGGTTCCTTATGTAGGTATTAAAGTCGACCTTATGTAGGTTGTAAAAGTTAGAGGTGAACCTGATTTAAAACCTCCATTAGTGAAATCTGGTACACTCAAGGGTTAAGTGCATCCGCCGAGATTGGAATAGGCACATAACTGAACCACTATAAATGATTGTGTTTATGATTGATGTTTGCGTATTCATTTATTATGCTTACTTGGAATGATTACATGAAACATGATAACATAAATTTTTAGAATTGCTAAGAATCACAGCCCACACACATTGTCACATTATTCATCCATCGTAGACTAATTGTTAAATCATGTTTAATTATTAAGTAGTCTTGTGATTGGATCCTCTACTTGGCATGGAAGCCATTAGAGTTAAAGTAACAATATCTTGATAGTTGCACATTAAATTAAGATCTAGTTAATAGGATTCTTAATTATCAAGAAAAGTCTATAAAGTCTTATTCACCCCCCTCTAGGACACTTTCACTTATTCTAACTTCTACTACTGCGGTCCTTGCTACAAATTCAAATACCTGGTCTCGGCTAGGACCAGGGCTTTGCTGACATTGTACACTGGTAGTTGTTTCCCTTCTTATTCCCAAATGAGGGTCAAGCTGACCGCTGCTATCAAAACTGCTAAGTATAGTAGGAAGGGTTGTCCTCGCTCGGGCTTTGAAAGTAACAGTACTGCTTGAGCTGTTGGAAGACTAGCTCACAGTCCTCGATCCACTCTATCTTCTATTTTCCTTTTAGCTATTTGAAGAAGGGGAGACACTTATCAGTGGCTCGGGAGATGAACCGATCGAAGGCATCTATTCTCCATGTGAGGTACTGAATTTTCTTTGTTGTCCTAGGCAAGCTCATGTCTAGGAAAGCTCGGATCTTATCAAGGTTTGCCTCTACCCCCCTTTGGCTGACTAGGAAACCAAGGAATTTCCTCAAGCCAACGTCGTAGGCACATTCATAAGGGTGTACATGAACCGAGCTAACTTGGTCAAATCCCTCGACTTGGCTTAAAAAAGCTCGATTCGACTCAATTTGAAACTGAGTTCGATTCGAGTCGAGCTAGTTTCTAGAGTTCAAAAAAATTTTGAGCCAAGTTCAAGCTAGCCCGAGCTCAATTTGACTCGGTTCGATATATAGCTCGAACTCGGCTCGACTCGGTTAGGTAGTATATAAACTAAAAAAAAAACCTAATCTTTACCCTTTGCCTTTTATTTGAAAACAACCCAGCCCTGAGCCCGCCTGACTCTACAGCCTCTCTCTCTGCTCAACCTAGTGGTGCTCGCCCATTGGCGTTGCCCTGCGCGGTTGCCCATCCCTGGCTGGTCCGGTCATCCCTGCCCTGATAGGTCGTCTGACCCGCCCATCTCTGGCTACTGCTCGCCCTGCCCCTACCGTCAGTCTGACAGTCGCTTTACATTGTCCGGTGGTCCCTGCCATCTGTTGCTCGCCTGCTCATCCTACCAGGTCGTATCTTGCTCACCTACTCGCCGCCCTCCTCCTGCCGCCACTTGCCAGTCCAACCATTGCCCTGACCTTATCCACCCTGCCCGCTAGTAAGCACTCAAATTGAACCTAATTTTTATAACATTATAATTTATTAATATTATTTATATATTATAAATATATATAAATATTATATATATATATATATATATATATAATAAAAATATATTATTTATTATTTATGAAATAAGAAATTTCTAAACGGTAAATACTATATAGTATATATTATATTATATATAGTAATAAAAATTCCAATGAACAAAAATACACCACTTGGCACTTGTAAGTTGTAATATTATATTTATATATTACAGAGAAATATATAGATGGATGGATGATTGGTTGGATGGATGAATTGATGGATGGATGAGAATTAGGAGGGAGGGATGGATGGATGGATGGATGGGTGATTGGTTTGGTTGGATGGTTGAATCATGGATAATAAATATATTATAATATTATTATATATATTAAATTAATGTTAGATTGGTAATCATATAACTTAATATTATTGTTAAACTAGTTATCATTTACAATTATTTTATTTTAAATATTGCTTAATCCTCATAGTAAAGTAATGTTCATTTTAATGTTGTTTTCTTATTATTGTTAATTGTTAATTTGTTATTATTAATATTAGGTTTTTAATATTAATGTTAAATTAAATTAATTCAACATTAATATTATTTTTATTGTCAATTTCTTATTATTTAATCAATAACATTATTTTTTTAAAATGTTTTATTGTTGTAGTGTAGGATAATCAATTGTCCATTTGAAGATTTTTATGTTGCCAGACATAGATTCGGTGTGTTTTTGAATGCATAAAAATTCTCAAATTGTTCATTTTTGGACAGTTCAATGTTGGATAGATAATAATATTTTTATTTATTCTAATTTAAATGCACATGCTTATTTCGGTTCATCTCTCATATTCTCTCTACATATATTTCTTGCATTTATTTCCTCATCAAATATTCACACTTTGTGTAGATTATTGACGTGAGAATCAAATACAACATTAATATATTCTCTAGAAATATGGGGAGATGCTATCAAAATTTTGGTGTGGCATTTAAATTGAATAATGAAAGCATTACAATCTATTCAATATTGAATAAGTGACTGATTTAGCCTGTTGATGCAGAAATCCGATTAACCCTCCCTGGTCTTCGTGAACCAGCACCAAGGATAAGTAAGGAAGACCCTAGCTCGTGTAGAGGACCCTCCGATGCCTTAGTCAGGACAGGAATCTAGGTCTAATTGAATATTAGGGCTTAGGGCTAGAGATTGTGTGTACCATTCACCTTTAGGGTTTTCTTATTTATAGGTGATAAGAGGCAATATTGTAAAGGGCACCAATTCATGTTTAGTAGGAACCGATTATAGTAGGATTCAGATTCTTTGCACAAAGGATCTTTCTAGATCCTTGGCTAAAATATCGAGGCGAATTGTGTAGGGATCGATTTTCATGACCTTTGGCTGAGGATGCAGACCAACATGATTGAGGTCAGGTCGGATCCTATAGAGGCCGGGTTTACCTGTCCTGAAGTAGCCCAGCCCAGTCCACAACCGTGGTCGACGAGATCGCCAACCTGAGGTGGGTTAGTTCACTCCCTTTAGATGATTATCTCGAAGATGCGTTAAGAGGTCGAGCTCAGCCTTCCTTTGCACACAGTCGAAGAGGTCAAGCTCAGCCATTCCCCATGCTCGGTCGAAAGGGTCGGTGTCACGCCCCAAACTCGGAAACCGGACACACAAAAATTTTTGATCACCGAATCTGGCATCGACAGCCTCCATAGAACCCCATTCTCGGCTCCCAGTGCTCATTTGCCAGGTTCCGATCTTGGGATGCTACGAGGAGGATTTTCAACATCAGTTTGAATCGTAATAAGTATAACCAAAGACATAACCCACAAACAACAACAAAAAACTTCATTACATTTTCACTATGATCAAAAACTTTACAAGTACAATGAGCATAAAGGGAAATATAATGATAATGAACAAAAGCTCCAAGATGATCTGTAAAGCGCTCCTGCCTCAGCGCTGCTGTGCCCCAATGTCACCTGCACACAACGGTCGTGCATAAGCTTATGGAAAGCTTAGATGGTGGTGAAAGTGTGTGTGCAAGGTAGTAATATGATCATGCAATATCAGAGTAATGCGAAATATATTGATGGATTCATGAATACTATTGGTCGTACCAAGGCCATGCGATGCAAGGCATGAATGATGTCGGCCATACCAAGGCCATGCGATGAGAGGTGTAACTCAAGCATACAAATCCTCATCTAAGTCCACATATCAATACAGCTCAACTCTGGGATATCATTGGGGTCTCGTACACTCCAAACCAGATTGCCGCCCCATCGCGCGCAATAAGGCGAGTGGAAGAGACCTCACTATCTGCCTGCTAATATCAGGCTCGGCTCGTCGATAGCGGACCCATTCCTCGAGTTGGTCAAACTCAGCATAGCTTTGCCCCCTCCTCTCAGGAGGATAAGGCTGCACCCCCTTCCAACCGACCACGACATAGTGAAAAGCGCAGCCTTCTGGTAATCGGCACTCGACGCTCATGCATCCACTCGGTCTATACGTCGGAGCAAACTCTTGGACCATAAGGGTTTAGGGACTTTCACATAGGGATATCTATAGCACTGCAAGTAGAATAAGATTTTTAGTATTCAATCTTGCCAACCACGATACGCCTGTGGAGGTTACGACCCTGATGTCGCTAGGGCGTATAGTACTATATCACACAATACGAATGCATGAATCACACTATCCAGTCATGCAATAATCCTGCACGTATTGTGCGCTCATGTAGGGCAACACCGCCTATCCGGGAGCCCTTAAACAATCTGCACGAAGGCATATGCTATGATCAGTCACTTCTCATATCAAGCATACATATGATGCGTATGATCATGAATCATGTAACTATACTAAACATGTTATGAAGTAATGCGCTATCCTTATAACGCAGATGGCCTAGACGGCCTATACATAACAAGTACAGGCCTATCAATGGGCTCTAGGGAGAGTCGTAATGTGGACATTTAACCAACATTATACTTGCAATGTGGATATCAAACCATCATTGCTCCCAATGCATAGTCCGTCGTAAACATCATTACATACCATGTTGGGATCACACATTGCAATGGACCTTAGGTACATCTCATTGGGCCTTAAATACATCAAATGGGTCATATCACATGAGCCTTATATTCATCAAGCGGGCCTCATCAATGGGCCGCACCAATGGGCCTTATGTACATTTCAATGGGCCATAACCCATGGGCCTTAGAATGCACTAAAATGGGTCTCGTAACATAGGCTTTATATATATCAAAGTGGGCATCAACCACCGGCCACAAATACATCAAATGGGCCTCATAACATGGGCCTTACATTCACATCAAAGTGGGCCCCAATGGACTACCACAGATAAATCAAGATGGGCCTCAACCATATACCAAGGTGGGGTCCACTTGAACTATGGATCTGGCTCATTCTTTTAACTCATGCCATGAAATGAGCTTCTAAAATGGTTGGATGGATTAGATGCAACCTATGCATCATGGTGGGTCCCATAGACAGACGGCATAGATGAAATAGGTGGGACCTACAGAGCTTGCTACCGTGTACAGCAACTCGTTGCACGGCAATAGAACAGCCATATAGCTGCCGTACCTGCAGTTATTGCTGCTTTAAAGCAAGACGGGTGGGTCCCACGTAGGGGCCACCCTCACATATCGTGTATATATATATAACATACAATATATAATACATATATAATAAAAAATACTGCTGCACAACAGCTTTTATGCAATTAAAGAGAGGGCAGAGGTGGGTCCCATGTAGGGCCCACCACACCACCATATTTAATATATATATATATATATATATATATATATATATATATATATATATATATATATAATTTTAATTAATAAAGCATTAAGGCCTGCAAAATGCATTGCAGTGTCGTCCCACACGTGATCACCAAATGGAGGGATGGTTTGGATCAAGGCCGTACACCATAGAAGGTGGGCCCACCTGCCCACTGACGTCAGCAATAACAGCTGCTGCCGTTGCAGAAAGAGGAGAGGGGGTGCACGGCGTGGAGATACACGTGACAGGGTGGGGAGCCCACCGTTCTCAACAGACGAACGGTTAGGATGTAACATATACATCAACGGTGGGTCCCGGATTGCTGTCGTACACAACAGCTTTCAACCGCAACGTCCCCACCGTTCTGATGGACGGTGGGATGAAACACAGGCCATGGTGAAACCCTCATAGCTGGTGACGTCAGTACCAGCATCCACTGCAGCATGGATCCCATGTGACGTCAACTACAACAGGTATATAGCTGTTGTGGTCGCACACCAGCTAATCCCCTGCCGAAAATGGGTGGGTCCCGCATGGGCCCTCATGTACGGATGCATTCTAATATGATTATTATATTCATAATATAATATATATCATATTATAACATTATAATATAAATACAACCCATCCACATATATAAATGTATATATTTATACCACATCAATCCAGTGTCCAGCCATCCTTCCAGCAAGCTGGACGGTGCTGGAGGATGCAATTCATCATGGTGGGACATGGTGGTCCCATGTAATGGGCCATGGGGTTTCGATCAAGCTAACATTTGTCCTTCCCTCTCATCCGGTCCTATGCGACTATCTGGTCATGTAGGCCCCAACCGAGATCAAGATGGTCCATTTGTTGGACATCAGGGATAAAATACATACATCCTATGTGGGCCGTCAATAGTAGAGAAAGAAAGAGGGATGAGAAAGATGAAGGGAAAGAGATCGGTGATGATGGAGGGGCTCTGCCACTATGGGCCCCTCATGAATACAAGCATACATCGAAGTGGGTCCCACACATAAGGACCATTTAAATCAAAAGAAATGAATGAAAGACAAGAATCCAAGATCACCCACCGGCTTCTTCTTGCACCTTAGGCTTCCTTAGCTCCTTAACTTTGATTCCAATGGAGGAGATGAGGTTTCGATGGTTGAGATGGGAGATGAAAGGGTAGGAAAGGTGGGCCACACTTGTTGTTCTCTTGGAGAGTTGGAGAGCTTGGACGTATGGAGCTCTCTTGCCTGGGAAAGGTAATGTGAAAATGAAGGAGAGAGAGGGTTGTAAAGGGAGAGAGAGAGAGTGATGGGTGATGGAGTGATGGAGTGATGGATGTAGTGAGTGATGGGTGTAAGAGACTTTTTGACTTTTGTGATTTTTGGTATAAGAAATGCATGGGCTTGTGTAAGAACTTTTTGACTTTTGAGTTGCTTGGGAATGGGTGAAAGGTGATGTGTACTTGACATGATGGGATTGATTGATTGATTGATGTGACAAGTTGTAGAGATTCTCTTAGGTTTTGCAACGCGCAGCGTTTTCCTCGCACCGAACGCGGACCCACATCTCTTAACCAGGGTATCACCTCGGCTGACGAGTCGCGGCATCGGAACCGCGACAACGGCACAGTTGCTAGGGTATAAATCTTGGGTTGAGTCGACTCGGGTTGACGACGTGTGAATCAGGGTCACACGTAAATGCGGGTTAAGGGTCGAAGGTTGCTGGAATTTGACCGCGAAAGTTTATGGAATGGTACGGTTTAGGATACGGGGCTTACAACTCTCCCTCTTAATAAAAATTTTATCCTCGAAATTTACGCAATCATCGCAACTAGACATAACTCATGAGGAAGAAGAAACATGACATCACCATATATAATCAGAGATAACATACAAAATACAACACAATCAAGCATAAAAAAGATGGGGATAACGCTCTCAAATCTCGGCCTCGCACTCTCAAGAAGCCTCCTCAACAGAATGGTGACCCTACTGAACCTTCACCAACGGAATGACCTTGGTCTTGAGGACCTGCTCCTTCCGATCAAGGATACGACCTGGCTGCTTGATGTAAGAAGTGTCCTCACGAACCTCCAGTAGCTGCCAATCAATAAAAGGAATGATGTCTGACCCGCACTTCCTCAACATAGAGACATGGAAAACGTTGTGGACGCTAGACAACTAAGATGATAAGGCAAGCCGATAGGCCACGGCGCCAACGCGCCCAGTGATCTCGAAAGGTCTTATAAATCTCAGAGCAAGCTTGCCCTTCGCTCCAAATCGAACTACACCCTTCATGTGTGAGACCTTAAGATACACATGGTCCCCTACATCAAACTCCAAGAGACGACGCCGACGATCAGTAAAACTCTTCTTTCGGCTCTAAGCTATGCGCATCCTCTGCCAGATGATATCAATAGCCTCTAACGTGTCCTGCACAAACTCAGGACCTAGCAGACAACGCTCTCTAACTTCGGTCCAACAACTTTGTGATCTGCATAGTCTGTCATATAGTGTCTCAAAAGGAGTCATGCCGATGGTCGCCTGATAGCTTTTGTTATACGCGAACTCAGTCAATCGCATGTGCTTATCCCAGCTACCCCCAAAATCAATCACGCAGGCCTGAAGCATATCCTCAAGGATCTGGTTGACCCTCTCGGTCTAGCCATTAGTCTGCAAATGGTACACATTACTGAGCTACAAATCAGTCCCCATCGATCTCTAGAACCTCCCCCAAAACTGAGACGTGAACCTCGAATCTCGGTCAGAAACGATCGAGACTGGAACGCCATGCAGTCTCACAGCCTCCTCGATAAATAACCTCGCAAGCCGGTCCATGGACCAAGTCAAACGCATCGCAAGGAAATGTGCCGACTTCGTCAGACGATCCACAACAACCCAAATGGCGTCATGATTGCGCTAAGTCCTTGACAAGCCCATAATGAAATCTGTCGACACGTGTTCCCACTTCTACATCGGGACGCTCAATGGCTACAATAGACCAGGGGGTCTCTGATGATCGGCCTTGACACACTAGCACGTGTCACACTCAGCTACAAAACTGGCGATCTGGCGCTTTATCTCCACCTAAAAATACTGTCGCCTCATGTCACGGTACATCTTCGTCAAGCCAGGGTGGATAAAAAATAGCAATCAATGTGCCTCGGTTATAAGATCTCTGCGTAACTCAGGAATATTCAGGACACATAATTGACCTCTGAAGCGAAGTCCACCATCTGTACCAATATGCCTATCTGCCTGATTCTCAGATGCAGCCTCAACCATATAACTCTACAACAACTCATCAGTGTCATGCCCCAAACCCTAAAATTTGATTCATAGGAATCCTGATTGCCGAATCCAGTGCCGACAGCATCTGTAGTACCCCATTCTTGGCTCCTAGCGTTCATACGCCAGATTCCGATCTTGGGATCATACAAGGAGGATTATTTTTTTTTTTACATTTAACTCGTAATAAGCATAACCACAAGATTACTCAAATCACAAAGGCAACATCATCATCACATATCCACTAATATAATCATTTGAGTACAATGGTGAAGGAAAAATACATAAATCGAAAATAAAGCTCCAGAAGACCGCTACACGCTCCAAGCTCAACACTGCTGCAACCCAACATCACCTGCTCGCATCTATCGTGCATAAGCTTATAGAAAGCTTAGAGGGTGGTGTAAGTGTGTGCACAAAGTATGTGTCAAGTATTTAATACAATACCATCATCATACAATACCTAAATTACTGGTAATCCATAAATCGTATATTATCGAAATAAGCAGAAATACTGCAAGATCATAAATCATACGATGACAGAGTAAGCGGAAGTATGGACAAGTTCATAAGTCAATCAATATCAGAATACACAATATAAAATAGCTATGCACTAAGGAGTCACAAAGAGTCAAATATCAAATGCCGAGGATGTAATGCAATATACAAATCCTATTAAGTCTGTCTAGGCCATATAAGTGCAGAAACATAGCAACCCAAGATGCCATATGCTTGCGGATGTAATGCAATATGCGATGCGAATGAAATGACTATGCTGGAGTGTGAAGTCGAGATGATAGTACGTAGTATCGCAGGCTACAAGGTCCACCACAAGGGACTTCTATCCAAATCAGTCACATACCTAAATTTGGATAGTCAGACTCAACGTGGTAAACTCTTGATCTCAGGTTAGTCGTGCCCCTAACCGAAATCCTTGACATAACAAAGGTACACAACAATTAGTTACGCACCACCAGCCCGAGTGAATGAATGAATGAATGAGCATGCAACTCCTACTCAATACGTCCACATATCAATACAGTTCCTCTTTGGAAAATCACCGAGGTCTATTACACTCCAAACTAGATTGTCACCCCATCACACGCAACAAGGTAAGTGGAAGAGACCTCACTATCCGCCTGCCAATATCCGGTCCGGCTCGTCGATAGCGGACCCATTCCTCAAGCTGGTCAGACTCAGCCTAGCATTACCCCCTCCTCTCAGGCAGTTAAGGCCGCACCCCCTTCCAACCGACCACGACACAGTGGGAGACGCGACCTAACAGTATATGGCCCTCATGTGCTCATGCATCCACTCGGTATAGATGTTGGAGCAACCTCTAGAACCAAGAGGGTTTAGGAACTTTCACCCAGGGATATCTATAGCACCCCATGTAGAACAGATTTTTGGTGTCCCATCTGTCCATCCACCATATGCCTGTGGAGGCTACAGCCCTGATGTCGTTAGGGCGTACGGTGGTCATGTCACACCAATGCAAGATGCATGAGTCACACAGTGCAATCATGCATAAATCCTGCACATACCGTGCGCTCATGTGGGGTAGCCCAGCCTATCAAGAAGTCTCATGAATATCTTGCCCTATGGCCTATGCGATGGTCAATCACATCTCATAACAAGCATGCAGATAATGCGTATGTATTATGATGCTATACTGTTACATACTCATAATCGGTATCAATAACCGGCATCAACAATCGGCCTCGACAATGTGGACATTTAACCAACATTGCCCCAAGGAATGACCCTTATAGGGCCAAACACATAATGGGCCAACGGCCTCACACAAAGGCCTAATATACAACACAGTGGGCCTTACCCAAGGACCATATATACATCACATTGGGCCCCAACTACGAGTCGCATATACATCATATAGGTCTCGACAATCGGCCTTGGCAATCAAAATCGGCTTCAACAATCGAAATCAGAATCGGAGTAGGCCTTAGTAATCGGAATCGGTCATGACAATCAGAATCGTCAATCGGCCACGACAATCGGAATTGATCGATAATCAGCCTCAATACTCGGAATCGGCAATCGGTCACGATAATTAGCCTCGATCGCTAATCGAGCAATCAGCCACGACAATCGAAATCGATCGATCATCTGCCTCAATAATCAGAATCGACAATCGGTCACGATAATCAGAATCAATCGGTAATAAGAATCAGCAAATTGGTCACGTCAATCGGAATCGACAATCAGCCACGACAATCAGAATCAGCAATCGGTCACGTCAATTGAAATTGATCGGTAATCAGAGTCGACAAATCGGTCACGTCGATCGAAATTGACAATCGATCGCGATAGTCGAAATCGATCGATAATCAGAATCGGCAAACCGATCACATCAATTAGAATCAGAAATCGGTCGCGACAATCAGAATCGGTCGATAACTAGAATTGACAAATCGGTCACATCAATCAAAATCAGAAATCGATCGCGACAATATGAATCGGTCGATAATCAGAATCGGTAAAATCGGTCACATCAATCGGAATCGGCAATCGGTCGCGACAATCGGAATCGATCGATAATTAGAATCGGCGAATCGGTTGCGACAATCAGAATCGATAGATAATCAGAATTGGTAAACCGGTCACATCAATCGAAATCAACAATCGATCGAGACAATCAGAATCGATCGATAATCAGAATCGGCAAAGTGGTCATATTAATCAGAATCAGCAATCGGTCGTGACAATTGGAATTGATCAATAATTAGAATCGGCAAATCGGTCACATCAATCGGAATCGACAATCGGTGATCAGCCTCTACGTAGGGCGGGATCCTTGGATGGACAGTCGATGATGGACCAAGCAATATTAATGGGGCCCAATCATTTAGGGTAACCCACTAGAGAATGACGGGAATGGGTCTAACCAAGCCTAATGAAAGGTCACAATGTGGACATTCAACCATCATTACCCATCAATGTGGACATTCAACCAACATTGCTCCTAAGGAGTGGCCAACATAGGGTCGAACAGATAGTGGGCCCATAACCTTATACAAGGGTTTAATATACATCACTATAGGCCTTGCCCATAGACCTCGCCCATAGACCTCGAATACATCACAATGGGCCTTGCCCATGAGCCTCAGATTCAAGCAGGTGGGCCCCATCATATGAGCCTTAAAATGCAAGGCAAGTGGGCCCGGTTATATTGTAACATCCCAAAAATCGGGGGGTCGAGCAAAAACCCAACTCCCGAGTTCCAAAATGTTATTTATGCAACATAGATATGTATGATTGAATGTTGTCTGTGATAATGTATTAAACATGAGTGAAATTAAGCCAGAACAGCATATCATACTCCAGAGACAGTTAAATTAACCAGCGGAAGTCTGTAATAGTATGTATAACATATATAAACTGTTGTATGTCTCCAGAGTGTGAACATGTTACCAGGTTATATACATACATGTACACTCCAAAAGTAGATGAAACGAATATACATGAGTGCCCTAAAAATATAAAATGACAAATGTCAAAGTATCTAATCAACCTCCCTGTAATCCCGTCGATCAGAACATGCATAAAGGAGGGATCCTCCTCATCATCATCAAGTCCAGCTCCGCCTCGCAGGCCGCGCCATCATCTGCAATCACAAAAGGTCTGGTGGGTGTCCAGGAACACCGTCCCATAACGTGGGAGTGAGTAGCTAACTCAGTGGAATAATAGAGCAAGGATTAACATGTTCTCAAATCAATCACGCGATAATAGTAAAGCAATAAATCAAACAATCCTAATACTGTTGTTAATGCAATTATAACATGACGTGATGTATGCCCTCACCGACGATCACCCTCATGCGGTAACATCTTACGACCGCGGCATGCCACACTCCCTAGAGTGCTCCACATCTTCCAGGCACATGCAATGCTATGGTGATATGATTTTCAAGTTATTATTAGTCCATTCAAACAGCAGGATTGGGAAACTAAGGTACTTCCCTTATATCAATCCCAACACAGATCCTGTCTAGGGTCGTCACTCCTACTAATCTCATACGATGTATATTTTGTAGGTCGCTGCAAGGGCTGCCAGGGCTGTTGCACGCACTCGTTGCTCCGCTCTCCCATCACCTTATCAATACAGGCCTACTGTACTCTACTGCTACTGAAGGGTCGTCGCCTCCCGTAGACTCAGAATACGCTCGCGGTCACTACAAAGGACTCGTCGCCTGATCAGTGTAGGCCGACAGCTAGAATATAGTGTCCCATACCACCATAATCTGCTCACGAGTCTAGGTGCTCACTGGTCACTACGGGGAGGTTTGTGGCCCCAGCGTAGGCCGACAGCTCGACCACGGTGTCCCATACCACCATGCCCGGCTCATGAGTCTTTATGGATCAAGGTACCATGGTTAACAGGGTTTACAATGGTAAGTTCAGTACCCTGGGTTCAAGCAGATATGACTCATGCAGGGTGAACATACAACGGCCAGTCGGGTTACTTGACGAGTTCGACTAGCACGAGCGCATCGCAAGTCGAACGACATGAAGTGCGTAAAACACTTCGCGTGGCCTAACCACTGCCGCCAACTCTAAACACGACTCGTGTTCATCGACACGTCCTTCGTGGCCAAGATAAGCTAACCACGAATTCTTTCGGTTACCGACTGCCTGGACTAGGCATAGTCCCAAACAATCATAGAAATCACATCAACAGTTGTGTAAGGGTAATGGAAATGAAATGCAACCATGTGAGCATGTTAACACATGTTATTATATACAACTTAAGCGAGTCTTCAAACACATGCCTTTCATACATATAATGAAATTATACATATCGCCAACATATAGGAAATCATCACCATCAGCGTATTAATTGAGAATTCAATCTCCAACTAAGTCATAAGAAAATCATCAAGCACATGTTATAACATACCACTTAAATGAATCATTAAGCACATGTATTTCATACATATAATGAAATCGTACATATGGCTAACATGTAGGAAATCATTCACATCAACATATTAATTGAGAAATCAATCTCAAACTAATCCATAACACCATTTAAGCCAATACATACTAATACAAGCATTTATACAAATACTTACACTACACACTTAAGTCTACATATAGTATGTCGATCCGACGTGCGCATTTAGGCGAATATCTTCGCCAAACTAATTATGCACGCATTCCTAACTTTCTAATGCGACAACAAACCATGTCAATCACATCAGCAAAATAAGAATGTAAACTGTACTTCCTACAAATGACTAAAATGCCCTAAATCTCATATTCTTCGTTAATTTACGAAACAGGAAACGGAGAGCATGTTGTACATGTCAAACGGCGTTGCCGTCAAGAATCTACTATTAAACGACATTGAAAGCTTTGGAAACAGTCAATCAAAGCGTCTAAAATCCGCACCTTGTCTCTTTTAGGGGTGAGAGTTCGAACGGAGCGTATACGCTTCGTATACGGCGAATAGAGAACCTGATTTACGAGATTTATCAACTAACAAACTATGGAACTAAAGAAGCATGAAATCAGCAACTTTCTAGGGCGTTTTCTTACTTGCAAATGCGGAGAAATCACCGGCAAAGTGATTGGAATACGCCGCTTAAGCACGTGCAGTAGCAGCAGGAAAAGCTCTCCCACCTTCTCTCACAAACTCTCACCTTTTCTCTCTCCCAATCTAGGGTTTTTGCAAATTCGGATGGGAGAGAGGAGTGAGGGTTTCAAGCCCTTTTATAAGCCCAAACTTGCCCGAAATAGACTCGGGAACAAGTTTCACTTGAGGGGTAACCAAATCGGGGCTGTTTCGGTCCAAAAGATGCTTTCTGGTGGTCCCCTGGTCGAATGCGATCGAACTTAAGCTCATGCGTACCAGATATAGCACGTATTAAGTTTTTAGTCCGGCTGGGTCCGCAGATCGCACGTGGCGGTCCAGTTTCAGTTCAGCGGTCACCGCACGTAGATCAGGGCTGAAAGTCTCATGATATAAAATAGAAATTTTTCCTGATCCGAGGGTGTAATCTGGATGAATTCTGACGGTCAGAACGCTTAATACTGACGCGTCAAGTCGTGTGCCAGATTTGAATTTGAAATTCCAAATCTGTCCCTAGTCGTACTCTCTTCGGTCCGGGCTCAATGAAATAGTCTGTGATTATCGGTTTGACTTGATTTTCGAAATGATTGTCAAGTCCAGCTAGGCGGTTCTAACGGTCTAAGATAGGAGGTATCGGACTTTCGACGCCCGGTCTAGATCCAATACAAAATTTCAAAGTGGTCCAGAGAACAAACCTGTTTAGAGTTTGATCCAAGGTTATAGAGTATTATGGAGTCATACGTTCTACTCGATTTGGGTCTTGTAGAACGTATTTAAAGTGATCAGGGACTATTTCCCAGCTACTCCAGCGTTGCGCTAGCTAACTTACGCTTAATTTCTAAAGGAATTAATCCTAAGTGGTTTCTTTGGCTATGGAATTGGGTTCTAAGCGATTTTTCAGGTGTTTTAATTGACCCACTGCCTAAAGACGTCAAATCCCAGATTAGCCAAAATCCGGGGTGTTACATATATGGGCCAAAATATAAACAGGTGGGCCTTGCACATGGGCCAAAAATACGTCATGATGGGCCTCATAGATAGACCGCACTAATGGACCTTATACACATCAAGTGAGCTACATCAATGGGCCGCACTAATGGGCCTTATACACATCAAGTGGGCTACATCAATGGGCCGCATTAATGGGCCTTATACACATCAAGTGGGCTACGTAAATGGGCCGCATTAATGGACCAAATACACATCAAGTGGGCTAGATAGTGGGACTTACATACATCACGTGGGTCCCATAATTACATTACGCGGGGCCACAACTAGGCAGCATGAATGAAACACAAATATCATGGTGTCATCCCACACCACCTATCTAGGTGGACGGTTTGAATACAACACATTATTAAGGTAGGGCCCACCATAACATTATTTTCCACCCAACCTAATCATAAGGTCACAAATACCTGAATTAAATGGAAAATAAATATCATGTTGACCCAAAGCTTCTGTGCCCCCAAGAGAGTTTCAAGGGTAGCCGTTCAACCCCCGATGTTCACTGTAGTGTGGTCCACCTAATACCAGGATCTGCCTCATTCATTTTTTTTTGTCTCAAGCCTTAAAGTGAGCTCACCAAATGAATGGGCGGTTTGGATGGAACACGTCCATTATGGTGGGGCTACTGGTCGTCCAGCAAATGGACGGGGCAGATATAACACACAAAATGGTGGGGCCCACAACATTTGTTGATGTCCCATATCACATCAGCTGTATAGCTGGTGTGAGATACACTAGCCAATCCATTGTCCAGTAGGTGGGTCCCACGTGGGGCCCACCAAATGCATATATATATATATATATATATATATATATATATATATATAATTATATACAATATTAAATAATAATAAAAAGGCAACGTCCAGAGGCTTTAAATGCCTAGAACGGACGGTGTGCATATAGAATAGGTATAGCAAGGTGGGGTTCCATCCCACACACGCAACACGTGTGGGGTGGCCCCACACAATACCAAATGAATAGGTGGCAGGGATAAAATACATAATCATGGTGGCTTCATCCACCACTGTCCAAACAAATGGACGGCTGAGATCATGTGGGACCACGGAACTTTCTGACGTAGCATAGCAGCCACACTGCTAGGGCCCACTAACCAGATGGATGGCTGGGATACAAAATATACATCACGAGGGGCCCATAGGGCTAGCTGACGTCAGATATAGCTGGTGGGTAACCAAGCCAACGTCCAGATGGGCGGTCTGGATGATATACCAAACATGGTGGGGCCGTTAGAGTTTGGTGACGTCAATACACCAGCTATATAGCTGGTGTGGTAGACCAGCCAACGTGCTCCCAGCAGCAGGTGAGTCTCATGGTTTCAACGGTGGACGTTCACTCTCTACACTTTTTTTCTGCGGTGTGACCCATCTGATCATTATATTTACCTCATTTTTTACCCTAAGCCTCAGGATGAGCTTGCTAAATGGATGGACGGTTTGGATGTAACACATACATTAAATAGGGGTATAACACATGCCTTGGGATCAGACCCAAAAACTAGGTGACGTCAAAACAGTAGCAGTCCCATGCTACGGGGCTACTAGTCCTGCATCCAGGTGGTATTCCCACCGTTCCAACAGTGGATGGTGCGGATATTCTACACTTCCAGCAATGTGGGGTCCACGTCAATGTGGCCCACCAGTTTTGAATCAAGATGATATTTGTGCTTCCCTCTCCATCAACGCCTGCTGCTGGACAGCAGTAGGTCAGCTGGAAGTGGGCCAACTACCCCATGGCCTGGGCGATAAGGAAGAGGGGTGGACAATGTAGATAAATCTCATACATCACAGTGGGTTCATGTGGGGTCCATACGGCTGGAGACCAAGTCAATATTGGTGTTTTCCCCACCATCCAAGCCAGCCTAAAACAGTAGGAGGGGGCCTTGGATAGTCCAGCAAGGTTGTCCCATTTGTGGACAGCGTGGATCTTAAATATACATCCATGGTGGGCCATCAAACCAGAAAAAAAAAGGAGAGAGAAAAGGAGAGAGAGAGAGAGAGAAGATGAGCAACCACCTTTGATCTTCTCTTCCTTCTTCCGTCAATGCGATCTAGAGCTCTAAATGACGAACTTCAACGATTGAGATTGTTTTTGGAGGGTAGGGATGGGAGATAGGAAGTGGGCCACTCAAACCCTCTCATAGAGCTAGGAAATGCCTTGGACGTTGGCTTGTCTTGAGAGTTGCTTGAGTGAAGAGAGAATGAGAGAGAGAGATGATGGGAGAGGAGTGATGGGAGAGGGATGGGTGAAGTGATATAAGGGTTGACTTTGGGGATGGGTAGTTGTACTTGGGGATGGGACTGATGTGTACTTGATTGAATGATTGATGGGATTGATGTGATGGATTCTCTCGGGATTTGCAACGTATGGCATTATTTCTCGAATTGAACGCAGGCCCACATCACCTGGCCCGGGTATCGCCTCGGAGCTTAATACGCGTCGTCGGAACCGCAGTGATGGTGCAGTCGTAAGGGTACAAGTTTCGGGTCGAGCCGACTCTAGAAAATAGGATACGACTCTGAGTCATGTGCAACTGCTAGTTACAGATCGCGAGTAGCCGAAATTCAACCGGGAGGACTGCGTAAGCCTCCGGAACAGTACGGTTTAGGATACGGGCATCACAATCAGCCTGTTGAGCCTCGATTACCCTTGCGACAAGAGAGGGTTAAATCGACAGGCTCGATAACTGCACGATAGAAGACTGCAGGCCTAACTTAAATCATACGCAGTGATATCCTCGAGCATCCACCACTCCTAGACCATCATATGCGCCACTAAGACACGTGCTTGCTGGCTGAGAGCATCTGTCACCACGTTCGCCTTACCCGGGTGGTATTAAAGATTGAAATCATAGTCCTTCAGGAGCTCCATCCAGCACCTCTGCCTCATGTTCAACTCAGACTACGAGAAGAGGTACTTCAAGCTCTTGTGGTCGGAGAAGGGCTCGAACCTGACCCCATAGAGATAGTGCCTCCACACTTTCAGTGCGAAGATAACTGCGGCCAACTCTAGATCATGTGTGGGGTAATTCAGCTCATGGACCTTGAGCTGATGAGATGTGAAGGCCACTGGTCTCCCGTGCTGCATCAGGATAACACCCAAACCAATATGTGAGGCATCAATAAATACAATAAATCCATCACTCCCAGAAGGAAGAGCAATGACTGGAGCGAACGTGAGGCGGTCCTTCAACTCCATAAATGCTCGCTCACAGGCGTCTCTCCAAATAAACTCTGCGCCCTTCCGAGTCAACCTGGTCAGTGGGGTTGCAATACGAGAGAAGCCCTCAATGAAACGCTGGTAGTAGCCAGTTAAACCAAGGAAACTATGAATCTCGGACGCAGTCGTGGGCTGGTCCCACTAACGCACTGCCTCGACCTTTGAGGGGTCCACTGCGACGCCCTCCCTTATCACCACATGAGCGAGGAACTTCACCTCCCCCTGTCAGAACTCGCACTTCTCCATCTTCGTATACAGCTGGTGTGCACGGAGGGTCTGCAAGGTAATCTCCAAGTGCTGCTTGTGCTCCTCACGGTCCTCGAATAGATGAGAATGTCATCGATGAAGACTACAACAAACTGATCGAGATATGGGCGGAAGACCTCGTTCATCAATTGCATGAATACCGCGGGTGCATTGGTCAGTTCGAAAGACATGACCTGGAACTCAAAATGACCGTAGCGTGTCCTAAAAGCTGTCTTCGGAATGTCCTCCTCTCAGACCCAAATCTGATGATAACCGGAACACAAGTTAATCTTCGAAAAGAACTATGAACCCTTCAGCTGATCAAAAAAATCATCAATCCTCGAGAACGGGTTTTTATTCTTGATCGTGACTTTGTTGAAATCGCGGTAATCTACGTAGAGCCTTAATGAGCCATCCTTCTTCACGAAGAGTACCAGCGCTCCCCACGGCGAACTGCTTGGACAGATAAAGCCCAACTCGGGTAACTCGTCCAACTGCTTCTGCAATTTTCGTAACTCCAATGGTGTCATACGATACAGGACCTTCGAAATAGGCGCGGCACCGGGCACAAGATCAATCTGAAACTCGATGAATCGGCGAGGTGATAATTCCAGAATCTCTTGGAACACATCAGAAAAATAACAAACCACAGGCAACTGGTCGATGCTCACCGCTATGGGCTCCTCTATGGCACACAACATCATACAAGACAATGGCTCTCCTTTGGGCTCTGCAACGAACTAGAACTGCGGCACGCTGAGTATACAGAATGTGACTGTCCTCGCGGCACAGTCCAATATGGCATAGTACTCGGTAGAGCCAATCCATACCCAAGATGACATCAAACTCAGACATCGGCAAAGCAAACAAATCGGCAGGCAAAAAGGTATCCCCAACTAGAACAGGGCAAGACGAGCAAAATCGGCCTAACACTGCAGTCTTCCCCAAGGGAGTCGATACTAAGACCCTCACGAGCAGACTCTAATAGCAAGCCAGTCAATCGGCAGAAACTCTCGGCCACAAAAGAATGCGATGCACCAGAATTGAATAACACATGTGCAGTGTATGCAGAGACTAAAAGTATACCCTCGACGACTCCTTCGGATGACTACGGGTCCTGCTGAGCCGCATAGAACCTAGCCTGAGCCATCTGGGGAGGTGCCTGTCCCCTCTGAGCGTGCTGCTGCTGCTGGGGTCACTGAGGAGGTCGAAACTTCTACCTCTGTTGCTGCAACCCCGGGGGCTGATGCTGATGCTGCTGCTGAGGTGACCTCCGTGGCGGGGGCTGTTGTCATTGCTGCTATGTGGGTCTCTGTTGCTACAGTGGTGGAGGCTGCTGTGAGCCTCTCTGCTGCTGCTGGGGGCGGGGACACTCCCACATACGGTGTCCTGTCGCACCGCACCCAAAACAAGTGCCGTTGAACTGCCTCGGAGGTGGTGCTGGAGGTGCTACTTGTGCTCGAAAAGCTGGGCGACCTGTGTGCCTCTGCTGCTATGGTCGACACTGCTGGGAGTCATTAGAAGGAACCCGCCTCTTCCGATCTCTCCTCTGACCGCGATCAGACTGAGAACCGGCCCACTCAGTCTAAAAAATCTGGGCCTTCCATACTACTCCCTTAAAAGTCGGGAGCTCATGCCCAATAACACGGCTGCAAAGACCGTAACGTAAGCCGTCCTTAAAGCGGCGGGCTCTCCTCTCCTCATCATCTACCAAGTAAGGTGCAAATCTGGACAGCGCTACAAAGCGAGCCACGTACTGATCCACTGTCATATCATCCTGCACCAAGGCCCGAACTCCAACGCTCGCTGTCGTCGGATGTGATCAGGAAAGTACTATCGGTCAAACTGATTCACAAAATTCTCCCAGGTCCACAAAAATTCGACGCCTACTACTGTAACACCTCGGATTTTGGCCAATCTGGGATTTGACGTCCTTAGGCAGTGGGTCAATTAAAACACCTGAAAAGTAACTCAGAACCCAATTCCATAGCCAAAGAAACCACTTATGATTAATTTCTTTAGAAACTAAGCATAAGTCAGCTAGCGCAACGTTGGAGTACCTGGAAAACAGTCCCTGATCACTTTAAATACGTTCTACAAGACCCAAATCGAGTAGAACCAATGACTCCATAATACTCTATAACCTTAGATCAAACTCTAAGCCGGTTTGTTCTCTGGACCACTTTGAATCTTTGTATTGGATCTAGACCGCGGGTCGAAAGTCCGATACCTACAATCTTAGACCGTTAGAACCGCCTAGCTGGACTTGACACTCATTTCGAAAATTAAGTCAAACCGATAATCACAGGCTATTTCATTGAGCCCGGACCGAAGAGAGTGCGAATAGGGACAGATTTGGAATTTGAAATTCAAATCTGGCACACGACTTGACGCGTCAGTATTAAGCGTTCTGACCGTTAGAATTCAGCTAAATTACACCCTCGAATCAGGAAAAATTTCTATTTCATATCATGAGACTTGCAGGCCTGATCTACGTGCGGTGACCGCTGAACTGAAACTGGACCGCCACGGGCGATCTGCGAACCCTGCCGGACTGAAAACTTGATATATGCTAGATCCAGTATGCATGAGCTTAAGTCCGACCGCGTTCAGCCAGGGGACCACCAGAAATGTCCTTTTGGACTGAAACAGCCCCGATTTGGTTACCCCTCAAGTGAAACTTGTTCCCGAGCCTATTTCGGGCAAGTTTGGGCTTATAAAAAGGGTTGAAACCCTCACTCCTCTCTCCCATCCGAATTTGCAAAAATCCCTAGATTGGGAGAGAGAAAAGGTGAGAGTTTGTGAGAGAGAGTAGGAGAGAATTTCTTGCTGCTCGTGCCACCTACTGCAAGTGCCTAAGCAACGCACTCCGATCACTTTCCTGGCGATTCCTCCGCGTTTTTAGGTAAGAGAATACCTTAGAAGTTGCTGATTTGAGGTTCCTTTCGTTTCCTAGCGAAGTAGCTAATAGAACTTGTGTATTAGGTTCTCTGTTCACCGTAAACGAAACGTATACGCTCCGTTCGAACTCACACCCCAAAAAGGGAAAAGGTGCGGATTTTAGACGCTTTGATTGATGTTTCCAAAGCTTTCAATGTCGTTTAATAGTAGATTATCGACGGCAACACCGTTTGACATGTACAACATGCTGTCCGTTTCCTGTTTCGTAAACCGGCGAAGAATATGAGATTTAGGGCATTTTAGTCATTTGTAGGAAGTACTGATTTCATTCATATTTTGCTGATGTGATTGACATGATTTTTTGTCGCATTAGAATGTTAGGAATACGTGCATAATTAGTTTGGCGAAGAGATTCGTCTAAATGCGCACTTCGGGTCGACATACTATATGTAGACTTAAGTGTGTAGTGTAAGTGTTTGTATAAATGCTTGTATTAGTATGTATTGAATTAAATGGTGTTATGAATTAGTTTGAGATTGATTTCTCAATTAATATGTTGGTGTAAATGGTTTCCTACATGTTAGCCATATGCATGATTTCATAATATGAATGAAATGCATGTGCTTGACGATTCGCTTAAGCTGTATGTTATAACATGTGCTTGATGATTTCATTATGATTTAATTCGAGATTGAATTCTCAATTAATATGCGGATGGAAATGATTTCCTATATGTTGGCGATATGCATAATTTCATTATATGTATGAAAGGCATGTGTCAGATGATTTACTTAAGTTGTACGATATAACATGTGTTAACATGCTCACATGGTTGTGTTTCATTTCCAATACTCTCACATGATTGTTGATATGGATTCATATGTGTTTGGGACTATACTTAGTCCAGGCAGTCGGTAACCGAGCGAATTCGTGGTTGGCTTATCTTTGCCACGAACGACGCGTCGATGAACGCGAGCCGTGTTTTGGAGTTGGCGGCAGTGGTTAGGCCACACGAAGTGTTTTACGCACTTCATGTCGTTCAACTTGAGATGCGATCGTGCTAGTCGAGCCCGTCAAGTAACCCGACTGGCCGTTGTATGTTCACCCTGCATGAGTCATAACTGCTTGAACCTAGGGTACTGAACTTACCATTGTAAATCCTGTTAACCATGGTACCTTGATCCACGAAGACTCATGAGCCGGGCATGGTGGTATGGGACACCGTGGTCGAGCTGTCGGCCTACGCTGGGGCCACAAACCTCCCCGTAGTGACCAGTGAGCACTTAGTCTCGTGAGCAGATTATGGTGGTATGGGACACTATATTCTTGCTGTCGGCCTACACTGATCAGGCGACGAGTCCTTTGTAGTGACCGCGAGCGTATTCTGAGTCTACGGGAGGCGACGACCCTTCAGTAGCATTAGAGTACAGTAGGCCTGTATTGATAAGGTGATGGGGGAGCGGAGCAACGAGTGCGTGCAACAGCCCTGGCAGCCCTTGCAGCGACCTACAAAATATACCTCGTATGAGATTACTAGGAGTGACGACCCTAGACAGGATCTGTGTTGGGATTGATATAAGGGAAGTACCTTAGTTTTCCAATCCTGCTGTTTGAATGGACTAATAACAACTCGAAAATCATATCCCATACCATTGCATGTGCCTGGAAGATGTGGAACACTTGAGGGTCGATTGCATGCCGCGGTCGTAAGATGGTGCCGTATGAGGGAGATCGTCGGCGAGGGCATACATCATGTCATGTCATATTGCATTAACAACAGTATTAGGATTGTTTGATTTACTGCTTTACTATTATCGAATGATTGATTTGAGAACATGCTAATCCTTGCTCTATTATTCCACTGAGTTAGCTACTCACTCCCACGTTACGGGACGGTGTTCCTGGACACCCACCAGACCCTTTTGTGATTGCAGATGATGGCGAGGCCTGTGAGGCGGAGCTGGACTTGATGATGAGGAGGAGGATCCCTCCTTTATGCGTGTGCTGATCGACGGGATTACAGGGAGGTTGATTAGATACTTTGACATTTGTCATTTTATATTTTTAGCGCACTCATGTATATTCATTTCATCTACTTTTGGATTATACATGTATGTGTATAACCTGGTAACATGTTCACACTCTGGAGACATACAACAGTTTATATATGTTATACATACTATCACAGTCTTCCGCTTGTTAATTTAACTGTCTCTGGAGTATGATATGCTGATCTGGATTAATCTCACTCATGTTTAATACGTTATCACAGACAGCATTCAATCATACGTATCTATGTTGCATAAATAACATTTTGGAACTCGAGAGTTGGGTTTTTGCTCGACCCCCCGATTTTCGGGATGTTACAGATGGTATCAGAGCATGATTTGGATTAAATCGGGCCTGGGTTATGGTCACGCGACGTACGCTGTCGCTTCCTTTGACTTAGGTGGGTGCGAGAAGGGTCTATAAACACCTATATGATCGCAGATTCGCCAATAGGCGAAGTTTATTCATTTCGATCGCGTGATCGAGTCCGTAGCGCATCTAGGGTCGCGTGAAGTTACCCGAATAGCTCCTAGGTTGTAGGTAAGTGGGTTGAGACGTTCTTTAAACGATTCTAAACCCGTAAATGTGAATTTTTGGGCCTTGGGACAACCACGACCCCTGTATTCAATCGTCAGGGCTTAAAAACCCCATTTCACCGAAAATCTTCGAAATTCTTCCTCTCACCACTCCAATATTCAATTTTATCTTATCTTTTTCATGTTAGGCATCAATACTAATGTGAAAATAACATAAAATCATACTTTCATAAAATTTTACAGTGAATAGTAAAATTTCATGAAAAATGGCCATAAGGCCATTCTAACTTCGCTTTCTTTAGCAACTAATGGGCTAGATGGATGTACTAGCTCCTTCTACCCCAAAATCATATGCTGCATGATAGGATTTTATATTCGAGATTACAGATTGGCCTCGAAAAGTCTCGGATGGATGTTTGGACCTCCCTAGGGCAATATACAATGAACCAAAGTGGGAACCATACCTTTTTGGAATCCCTAGGGCAAGGGGAACCCATCCCATATGGCCTCAATGGCCAATTTATAAGTTCACCGGTGATTCCATCGCCCATCGGTCAAACTCGTCAGATGGGTCTGGCCTTTGGGCTGGAGGAGTTTGGGGGCTAGGGTAGCCCCCTGGTATGCGGTCCGTACCTTGAAACCCCATAAAAGATATACCTCCTTCATAAAATGCCCCTCTAAGCTCTCCTTTTTTCACATTTTTGCTGCCTTCCCCTGAAATCTCGATGTCAAACCTCTCCCAATCTCATTTTCGGTCACAACCGACCACTCTCCACCATTCTATTTCGGTTTGCAGCCCTTCCTCTTGAAGATTTCATCGTTTGGAGCTCTTACAACCCCCAAATCGAGTTGAAATCGTGAGGTGCTCCATTCCCCTTTTTCATTCTCTTTTCTTTCTGGAAATACATCATAGGGGAGCTTGAAGCATCCCTCTACAATGCCTAGATCTCCCTTTTCTATTTTGGTTAGCCATTTCCTTGCATTTCTCTCATTTTTCATGGCTATTGTTAAGCTGTTTTAGCCTTTTTCTCTCTTTCCACCATCCTCCCTCTCAATCCTATTTCTCCCTTTTCTTTGCTTAAGGGATACTGAAAATATATGGCCGAGAGAGCTCTAGTGAGCAACAGACAGTATTAGCCTCGACAGTGATGAAGAGGGCAAGTCGAGACTGTGGTAGAGTCCTTTGGTAGAATTAGGCATCTGTGATGTTGTCTTGTAAATGTTTGATTACCATTTTGAAATCTCTGTGTTTTGTTGTTGTTAGGTTTAGTGACGTCAGAGATAGAAAGTGTGGAACTTTGTTCCATGTATTGTGACTAGCATGCCCCTCCCAATCTCAACATGGGATTAGGAATGTAGTTTCGTTTCATAGGCCCTTGGCGTTTTGGACCTAGTGTTAGCACTCCTAGATTTGAAGGATCTGACGATATAGGAAATCCAATTCCATTTAGATAATCTTGACCCTAAGCAATAGAAGAATTCCCTGTAGTAGAAATGGTATGGAACCATTTAACATATAAACTTAGGCTTTGGATTATAACTACTGAGTTACAGACTAGGCTACTAGTTGTCTTAGGCAGTGTAAGGCCTATTTATGCTAAGGGATAATAGGTTAGATTTGGTTGGAATGGGACTCCCTTCCTTCGATAGATCCCTTTATGACTTATAGACTTCTGTTGTTGCCCATAGGGGGGAGCCATTCACTCTTAGGGACCATTTATAAATCCCTTAGAATGAACTTAGAATGTACTAGCACGCCCCTTAGAATTGCCTTCCCCAAGGGCTTATTGTATTCGGGAACGCGGAACAAAGGAACTACATGTAAGCGATGTATTCGCGGTTTGAATCGACTTCCTAATCCTAGTGGTTACCAATAAATCCAATGCTCTGATCAAGTAGAAGATCGGCATCGACTCGGATTAAGAATTGATACAATAAATCTTTTGTCCTAGCTAGACAGAAAGTCTATGTATCCGGCTCAGACCCACTATACTACTTTTCTTCCGTGTTGGCTCGACCACATACAACCAAACGGGATCACAGTGTCTTTGGAAAATGGCGAGGACTTAAAGCAAGTAGAGAATTCGACATCTTGCCACCAACTCATACCTGCCTCTGAACTTAACCACAATAGAGATTAGGCTCATCTTTATGACCATAGGTACTAATGTCATAGAACGCATCATTAGCAAGGAAAACCATGTAGAGAAAGGTTGTTTCCATTTTAGGTCAAGGATAGGTCTTAAGTTGCACCTCGTTCTGATGTACGGAGCGATGCATAGACTCTTGAACTTTAAGTAGAACCAAGTTTTAAGGGGGGTAGAACGTATTGATTCCAATCCAGTTAGGTTAGTCAACGCTACCGTTTGATCAGAGTTGCCCAGCGGAAGCGTGGTTAGGCCCTTCCCCACTGGCCTAAGATCGAAACATTTGATTTAGGTTGTATGTACGGTTAGGTTATTAAATAGGATTTGAACTTTCCTTAGAAAAAGTATTCCTTGCCCTTCGCCAATTTCGGGGACGAAATTTTGTTTTAAGGGGGGTAGATTGTAACACACCGGATTTTGGCCAATCTGGGATTTGACGTCCTTAGGCAGTGGGTCAATTAAAACACCTGAAAAGTTGCTCAGAACCCAATTCCATAGCCAAAGAAACCAGTTAGGATTAATTCCTTTAGAAACTAAGCATATGTTAGCTAGCGCAAGGTTGGAGTACCTGGGAAACAGTCCCTGATCACTTTAAATACGTTCTACAAGACCCAAATCGAGTAGAACCAATGACTCCATAATACTCTATAACCTTGGATCAAACTCTAAGCCGGTTTGTTCTCTGGACCACTTTGAATCTTTGTATTGGATCTAGACTGCGCGTCGAAAGTCCGATACCTACAATCTTAGACCGTTAGAACCGCCTAGCTGGACTTGACACTCATTTCGAAAATCAAGTCAAACCGATAATCACAGGCTATTTCATTGAGCCCGGACCGAAGAGAGTGCGAATAGGAACAGATTTGGAATTTGAAATTCAAATCTGGCACACGACTTAACGCGTCAGTATTAAGCGTTCTGACCGTCAGAATTCAGCTAAATTACACCCTTGGATCAGGAAAAATTTCTATTTCATATCATGAGACTTGCAGGCCTGATCTACGTGCAGTGACCGCTGAACTGAAACTGGATCGCAACGGGCGATCTGCGAACCCTACCGGACTGAAAACTTGATATATGCTAGATCCAGTATGCATGAGCTTAAATCCGATCGCGTTCAGCCAGGGGACCACCAGAAATGTCCTTTTGGACTGAAACAACCCCGATTTGGTTACCCCTCAAGTGAAACTTGTTCCCGAGCCTATTTCGGGCAAGTTTGGGCTTATAAAAAGGGTTGAAACCCTCACTCCTCTCTCCTATCCGAATTTGCAAAAATTCCTAGATTGGGAGAGAGAAAATGTGAGAGTTTGTGAGAGAGAGTAGGAGAGAATTTCTTGCTGCTCGTGCCACGTGTTGCAAGTGCCTAAGCAACGCACTCCGATCACTTTCCTGACGATTCCTCCGCGTTTTCAGGTAAGAGAATACCTTAGAAGTTGCTGATTTGAGGTTCCTTTCGTTTCCTAGCGAAGTAGCTAATAGAACTTGTGTATTAGGTTCTCTGTTCACCGTAAACGAAGCGTATACGCTCCGTTCGAACTCACACCCCAAAAAGGAAAAAGGTGCGGATTTTAGACGCTTTGATTGACTGTTTCCAAAGCTTTCAATGTCGTTTAATAGTAGATTATCGACGGCAACGCCGTTTGACATGTGCAACATGCTGTCCGTTTCCTGTTTCGTAAACCGGCGAAGAATATGAGATTTAGGACATTTTAGTCATTTGTAGGAAGTACTGATTTCATTCATATTTTGCTGATGTGATTGACATGATTTTTTGTCGCATTAGAATGTTAGGAATACGTGCATAATTAGTTTGGCGAAGAGATTCGCCTAAATGCGCACTTCGGGTCGACATACTATATGTAGACTTAAGTGTGTAGTGTAAGTGTTTGTATAAATGCTTGTATTAGTATGTATTGAATTAAATGGTGTTATGAATTAGTTTGAGATTGATTTCTCAATTAATATGTTGGTGTAAATGGTTTCCTACATGTTAGCCATATGCATGATTTCATAATATGAATGAAATGCATGTGCTTGACGATTCGCTTAAGCTGTATGTTATAACATGTGCTTGATGATTTCATTATGATTTAATTCGAGATTGAATTCTCAATTAATATGCGGATGGAAATGATTTCCTATATGTTGGCGATATGCATAATTTCATTATATGTATGAAAGGCATGTGTCAGATGATTTACTTAAGTTGTACGATATAACATGTGTTAACATGCTCACATGGTTGTGTTTCATTTCCAATACTCTCACATGATTGTTGATGTGGATTCATATGTGTTTGGGACTATACTTAGTCCAGGCAGTCGGTAACCGAGCGAATTCGTGGTTGACTTATCTTTACCACGAACGACGCGTCGATGAACGCGAGCCGTGTTTTGGAGTTGGCGGCAGTGGTTAGGCCACACGAAGTGTTTTACGCACTTCATGTCGTTCAACTTGAGATGCGATCGTGCTAGTCGAGCCCGTCAAGTAACCCGACTGGCCGTTGTATGTTCACCCTGCATGAGTCATAACTGCTTGAACCTAGGGTACTGAACTTACCATTGTAAATCCTGTTAACCATGGTACCTTGATCCACGAAGACTCATGAGCCGGGCATGGTGGTATGGGACACCGTGGTCGAGCTGTCGGCCTACGCTGGGGCCACAAACCTCCCCGTAGTGACCAGTGAGCACTTAGTCTCGTGAGCAGATTATGGTGGTATGGGACACTATATTCTTGCTGTCGGCCTACACTGATCAGGCGACGAGTCCTTTGTAGTGACCGCGAGCGTATTCTGAGTCTATGGGAGGCGACGACCCTTTAGTAGCAGTAGAGTACAGTAGGCCTGTATTGATAAGGTGATGGGGGAGCGGAGCAACGAGTGCGTGCAACAGCCCTGGCAGCCCTTGCAGCGACCTACAAAATATACCTCGTATGAGATTACTAGGAGTGACGACCCTAGACAGGATCTGTGTTGGGATTGATATAAGGGAAGTACCTTAGTTTCCCAATCCTGCTGTTTGAATGGACTAATAACATCTCGAAAATCATATCACCATACCATTGCATGTGCATGGAAGATGTGGAACACTTGAGGGTCGATTGCATGCCGCGGTCGTAAGATGGTGCCGTATGAGGGAGATCGTCGGCGAGGGCATACATCATGTCATGTCATATTGCATTAACAACAGTATTAGGATTGTTTGATTTACTGTTTTACTATTATCGCATGATTGATTTGAGAACATGCTAATCCTTGCTTTATTATTCCACTGAGTTAGCTACTCACTCCCACGTTACGGGACGGTGTTCCTGGACACCCACCAGACCCTTTTGTGATTGCAGATGATGGCGCGGCCTGTGAGGCGGAGCTGGACTTGATGATGAGGAGGAGGATCCCTCCTTTATGCGTGTGCTGATTGACAAGATTACAGGGAGGTTGATTAGATACTTTGACATTTGTCATTTTATATTTTTAGCGCACTCATGTATATTCATTTCATCTACTTTTGGATTATACATGTATGTGTATAACCTGGTAACATGTTCACACTCTGGAGACATACAACAGTTTATATATGTTATACATACTATCACAGTCTTCCGCTTGTTAATTTAACTGTCTCTGGAGTATGATATGCTGATCTGGATTAATCTCACTCATGTTTAATACGTTATCACAGACAACATTCAATCATACGTATCTATGTTGCATAAATAACATTTTGGAACTCGGGAGTTGGGTTTTTGCTCGACCCCCCGATTTTCGGGATGTTACAACTACTCGGGAGACTGATGTCCACCAATGCTGAACCTCATCATGGAGAAGAAATACGGCTAATCAGACTCGTCGCTCGGTCGTACATCCCATCGTATCAAATATCTTCTCCATATCGGCGTGCCATCTCTCAGCTAAGGTCGGGTCTGGCTCACCCTGGAAACGCGGGGGATCGAGCTGTCAAAACTCATGAAGGAGGGCGCTCGCACGCTCCTGCTCTACCTGGGCCGGCGAAACGACTAGGTGCCTGCCCTATCCCTGAAGTGCAGCCGTCACAGCCTACAATATCTGCTGTAACTGGGAGGCACTCACGGATACGGTCGAATCCGTATCAGTCTCTAGTGGAGGAGCTACATCCATAGGCTAGGCAGTAGGAATCTCTAGTGGTGGAGCGGGGATAGTAGGTTGTAATATGGGAGTCTCAGGTGGTGGGCAGGAGTCGATCGAGTTACTCTCCTGTGCGGCATGTCCTACAGGAAAGAGTGAAGGAGCCTATCAACTTCGAAACTCTTGAAGGCACGCACGTTAATGGTCTATAACGGAAGATCGCTAAGCTATCTGAACTTCGGGACTCAGTCATTTATAGCAGACATGTAATGTTGTTCTTAGTTATTCCCAAGTTATGCTCTGATACCAACTTCTGTCACGCCCCAAACTCAGAAACCGGGCTCACAAAAATTTTTGATCACCGAATCTGGCGCCGACAGCCTCCGTAGAACCCCATTCTCCGCTCCTAGCGCCTATGTGCCAGGTTTCGATCCTGGTATGCTACAAGGAGAATTTTCAACATCAGTTTGAATCGTGATAAGCATAACCAAAGACATAACCCACAAAAAATAACCATAAACTCTATTACATTTTTACTATGATAAAAAACTTTACAAGTACAATGAGCATAAAGGGAAATACAATGATGATGAACAAAAGCTCCAAGATGATCTGCAAAGCGCTCCTGCCTGAGCATTGCTGTGCCCCAATGTCACCTGCACGCAACGGTCGTGCATAAGCTTATGAAAAACTTAGAGGGTGGTGAAAGTGTGTATGCAAGGTAGTAATATGATCATGCAATATCAGAGTAATGCGGAATATGCTGATGGATCCATGAATACTATTGGCCGTACTAAGGCCATGCGATGCAAGGCATGAATGATGTCGGCCATACCAAGGCCATGCGATGCGAGGTGTAACTCAAGCATACAGATCCTCATCTAAGTCCACATATCAATACAGCTCAACTCTGAGATATCACCGGGGTCTCGTACACTCCAAAACAAATTGTCGCCCCATCGCGCGCAATAAGGTGAGTGGAAGAGACCTCGCTATCTGCCTGCTAATATCGGGATTGGCTGGTCCATAGCGGACCCATTCCTGTAGCTGGTCAGACTTAGCCTAGCTTTGCCCCCTCCTCTCAGGCGAGTAAGGCCGCACCCCCTTCCAACCGACCACGATACAGTGGAAAGCGCGGCCTTCTTATAATTGGCACTCGGCGCTCATGCACTCACTCGGTCTACATAATAGAGCAATCTCTTGGTACTATAAGGGTTTATGAACTTTCATCTAGGGATATCTATAGCACTCCATGTAAAACAAGATTTCCAGTATCCAATCCTACCAATCACGATACGCGTGTGGAGGTTATGACCCTGATGTCGCTAGGGCGTATAATACCATATCACACAATGCGAATGCATGAATCACACTATCCAGTTATGCAGTAATCCTGCATGTATTGTGCGCTTATGTAGGGCAACACTACCTTTCCGGGAGCCCCTAAACAATCTGCCCGAAGGCATATGCTATGATCAGTCACTTCTCATATCAAGCATACATATGATGCATATGATTATGAATCATGGAACTATACTAAACATGTTATGAAGTAATGCGCTATCCTTACAACGCAGATGGCCTAGACAGCCTACACACAACAAGTACGGGCCTATCAATGAGCCCTAGGGAGAGTCGTAATGTGGACATTTAACCAACATTATACTTACAATGTGGACGTCAAACCATCATTGCTCCCAATGCATAGCCTGTCGTAAACATCATTACATAACATGTTGGGATCACACATTACAATGGACCTTAGATACATCCCATTAAGTCTTAAATACATCAAATGGGCCATATCACATGGGTCTTATATTCATCAAGTGGGCCTCATCAATGGGCCACACCAATGGGCCTTATGTACATTACAATGGGCCATAACCCGTGGGCCTTAGAATGCACCAAAATGGGCCTCGTAACATAGGCCTTATATATATCAAAGTGGGCCTCAACCACGGACTACAAATACATCGAATGGGCCTCATAACATGGGCCTTACATCCACATCAAAGTGGGCCCCAATGGACTACCACAGATAAATAAAGATGGGCTTCAACCACATACCAAGGTGGGGTCCACTTGAACTATGGGTCTGACTCATTCTTTTAGCTCACGCCATGAAATAAACTTCTAAGATAGTTGGATGGATTATATGCAACCCATGCATCATGGTGGGTCTTATGGACAAACGGCGTGAATGAAATTGGTGGGACCCATAGAGCTTGCTACAGTGTACAACAACTCGTTGCAAGGCAACAGAATAGCCATATAGTTGTCGTACCTGCAGCTATTATTGCTTTAAAGTAAGACGGGTGGGTCCCACGTAGGGCCCACTCTCACATATCGTGTGTGTGTGTGTGTATATATATATATATATATATATATATATATATATATATATATATATATATATAATATTAATTAGTAAAGCATTAAGGCCTGGAAAATGCATTGCAGTGTGGTCCCACCGGTGATCACCAAATGGAGGGATGGTTTGGATCAAGGCCGTACACCATAGAAGGTGGGCCCACTGCCCACTGACGTCAGCAACAACAGCTGCTGCCGTTGCAAAAAGAGGAGAGGGGGTGCACGGCGTGGAGATACACATGATAGGGTGGGGAGCCCACCGTTCTCAACAGACGAACGGTTAGGATGTAACATAAACATCACGGTGGGTCCCGGATTGCTGCCGTACACAACAGCTTTCAACTGCAACGTCCCCACCGTTCTTATGGACGGTGGGATGAAACACAGGCCATGGTGGAACCCTCATAGCTGGTGACGTCAGTACCAGCGTCCACTGCAGCATGGGTCCCATGTGACGTCAACTACAACAGGTATTTAGCTGTTGTGGTCGCACACCAGCTAATCCCTTGCCGAACACAAGTGGGTCCCACATTGGCCCTCATGTACGGATGCATTCTAATATGATTATTATATTTATAATATAATATATATCATATTATAATATTATAATATAAATACAACCCATCCACATATATAAATGTATATATTTATACCACATCAATCCAGCGTTCAGCCATCCGTCCAGCAAGCTGGACGGTGCTGGAGGATGCACTTCATCATGGTGGGACATGGTGGTCCCACATAATGGGCCATGGGGTTTCAATCAAGCTAACATTTGTCCTTCCCTCTAATCGAGCCTATGTGACCGTCTGGTCATGTAGGCCCCAACCGAGATCAAGATGGTCCATTTGTTAGCCATCATGGATAAAATACATACATCCTATGTGGGCCATCAATAGCAGTGAAAGAAAGAGGGATGAGAAAGATGAAGGGAAAGAGATCGGTGATGACGGAGGGGCCCTGCCACTATGGGCCCCTCATGAATAGAAGCATACATCGAAGTGGGTCCCACACATATGGACCATTTAAATCAAAAGAAATGAATGAAAGACAAGAATCCAAGATCACCCACTGGCTTCGTCTTGCACTCTATGCTTCCTTAGCTCCTTAACTTCGATTCCAATGGAGGAGATGAGGTTTGGATAGTTGAGATGGGAGATGAAAGGGTAGGAAAGGTGGGACACACTTGTAATTCTCTTGGAGAGTTGGGGAGCTTGGACGTATGGAAAGATAATGTGAAAATGAAAGAAAGAGAGGATTGTAAAGGGAGAGAGAGACTGATGGGTGATGGAGTGATGGATGTGGTGAGTGATGGGTGTAAGAGACTTTTTGACTTTTGTAGTTTTTGGTGTAAGAAAGGTATGGGCTTATGTAAGAACTTTTTAACTTTTAGGTTGCTTGGGAATGGGTGAAAGGTGATGTGTACTTGACATGATGGGATTGATTGATTGATTGATGTGACAAGTCGTAGAGATTCTCTTAAGCTTTGCAACGCGCAGCGTTTTCCTCGTATCGAACGCGGACCCACATCTCTTGACCAGGGTATCGCCTCAGCGTGCGAGTCACGGCATCGGAACCGCGGCGACAGCGTGGTCTTTAGGGTATAAATCTTGGGTTAAGTTGATTCGGGTTGACGACGTGTAAATTAGGGTCGCGCGTAAATACCGGTTAAGGGTCGAAGGTTGCCGAAATTCGACTGGAAAGACCGCGGAAGTCTATGGAACGGTACGGTATAAGATATGGGGCTTACAGTCGGATCTCTGAGTCGCACTAGTTGTTGTTCAAATTATTAACCTGGCCTATTAATTGTAGGTCAGTATATTTTTCCTATAAGATAGACACTTAGGAAATTATTAAAAATTTAAAGGACATTTATACACACATGACACACCACTTGTGTTAATAAGTGCCTAAAAGTAAGTTTCATATATTTATATTTAATTATTTAGAGATAGTTAATGAGGATGAAGTCCTAACTACCCCTGGTGTCAGCGCGTCATTCACATCTCCTCTTATTATTGAGGGAGAGGGGTCATCAGTTGCAACTACAAGTAAAGGAAAGAAACGATCAGCTATGTGAAATGATTTTGAAAAAATTTTAGTTAATGATGTAGCTATGATCAGATGTGTGTACTGCAAAGTACTTTATAGTAAAAATATGAGGGGATTGACTACTCATTTAAACAGACATAGGCAAAGTTGTTCAAAGAAACCAAGAATTTTACTTCCAGGTCAACAGTTGTTATCGTTTACAAAGTCTGAAAGAAATACTTCTCAAGGTAAACTTTTCACTCATAAGTTTGAAAAAGAGAAGCTGAATGAGTAGTATAGAAGACTTTTGATCGTTGATAAATAACCATTTAAAATGATAGAGATTAAAGTTTTCATGGGATATAGTAAATTCTTTAATCCTCATGTTGAAAAGGTTTCTCGTGTTACTGTGAAGAGTAAGTGCATAAATATGTACACAAGTGAAAAAATGAAACTGAAAGCAGTTTTGGCATCGGTCTCAATGGTAAGTTTGACTTCTGATATGTGGACGGCGTCTAGTCAAAGGAATTGATACATTTCATTGATTGCACACTTTATTGATAAAAATTTAAAACTTTGCAAGAGAATATTGAACTTCTGCCACCTTCCACCTCCTCATACCGGTTTGGTTACTTTATATTGGATTTATAACTGTCTATGAGATTGGGGCATTAAAAATAAAGTTTTTTCATTAACTTTAAATAGTGTTTCAACAAATGACAGTGTAATATCATTCTTACGTAAACAATTCAAGGCAACTGACAATTTATTTTTTGAGAAAAAAATATTTCAAGTTTGATGTTGTGCCCACGTATTAAACATAATTATATAAGAATAACTGAAAACAATTGATCAAACTATAAAGAATGTAAGGGAGAGTGTAATGTACATAAGGGGCTCACCTTAAAGATTGAATATATAGAATGACATAATCCAACATTTGAATGTAAAGTCACCAAAAATATTAAAGTTAGATGCATGCACACGTTGGAATTTGACTTATGAAATGTTGGATTCGGCCATGGAATTCTAACTTGCATTTTCAAAGTATGCAACGTGTGATAAAATATATGTTTGGTTGCCTATTGAAGAAGATTGAAGCAAAGTAAAAGAAGTTCACAAGTTTCTAAAAGTTTTTTCTGACTACACGAAGATATTTTCTAGAAATAAGTTTTTCATAACAAATATATTTCTTCTAGCTATTTGGAAGATCAAGGAAACCCTAAGAAAAAGTGTCAGTGAAGGTCCACTCTGGAACATCGAAGTACGAATCCTATCGCCTCACAATTGACTCTTTGAGATCAAGTCTAACTCGAATTCTTTCGTTTCATTATCTGTATCTTCTTTTGCTAAGAAAGACATGTATTCATCGTCGAGCATAGTATCAGTGCTCGTAGAAATAGTATGAGTTCTAACTTCTTTATCACTTGATGTGGACCGTGTGGTTGTATACGTATTGTACAACGCTTCAATTGCGTCACAAACCTTCAAGGTTTCAGTTACTGATCTTTCATTAGAATAAATCTTCATAAAGATGAACTTAACATAGCTCATCTTGCACCGAGGATCAAGAACAACAGCTAATGACATTAACAAATGACATTCATCTCAGTATTTGTCGAACTTCATTTGCATACTGTCATAAGTTGCACAAAATCTAGTGAAAAATGAAAGTTAGTGAAGAAAAATACCTTACACTATCGGCGATGGCATGAGATATATTGTTAATTCATATTTCAACTGTGACATCAGAATCTACTTTTAGCACAGGGAGTAGGGTCGTGAGCAAGACTCGAAGCTCCCTTGCATCAAATACAGTTAAAGCGTTAATTTGTATACAAGATTGGTTACGTCCGAGTTGGGGATGTAATAGTTCTGATATTGATGAGGAAGATGAGGAGGAGAATGAGTTTTAAGACACAGCACATGCAACAACAGCAACATGAATGGAGTTAACATTTCTTGTTAATTTATTGAAACATGAAAATTATGTAATGTGTACTTATTTATTTTATTTTATGTTGATAGATGTTATAAGTGCAATGCATGAATGTATGTTTTTCATATAATACTTTTATTTTATGTCATATTTGATTATTACTTTTATATGTCCTATTTCACTGTTACTTTTATATCTCATATAAATATTTTATTTTATCATCTATTTTCATACTTCATTATTGATAAAAATACTAATTTTTCCAACACAATATATAGATATGTCTTCAAGTGAACCATTGACCAACGTTTAAGACTATGATTCCTTAGTTTATTCTCCAAAGTCTGAAAAATTAAAGATTTTGTGTCATTTGTGTGAAGCCAAGTTTGTTAATAAAACTAATAGGCTCAGGTTACACTTACCATATTGGGGTGGTGATGCAAAACCATGTCCTAAAGTCCCAAAGAAAATCCAGCTTCTTTTTTAAGCACTTATTAATTCGAATAAAAAACATTTCACTCTCTCATCCAAACTTTCTAAGAAAGAAGAAGAAGCTATATTATTAGCGTTGGAAGAAGAACAATTCCAACTCGCCTTAAAGCGTAATATGGAAGAGGCTTCTACACATCAATGATATCATCCAATATAACATGATGTCGAAGCAGGTTCAAACTACACGAATAAAAAGAAGAAAAGTAACAAATCATCCAAGTTTCTCTCTAGTTTTGGTGCGTTTTACAAGACGTTACGAACTATATATAAATCTGCTCACAAAAAAAGTTTAAAAATTTTAATTCAAATTATACAAGAGGATAATAAAAAGGTATCTCCACCTTTTGATTCAAGAGAGGTGAACGAGTATGTATATGAAGAATTAGATAGCTACTCAACCTCGGCAAATGAATCTCCTCTATAGTAATAATTAGTAACTAACGACAACAATAAAAAATGTTTCTAATGTTGTTGTAATAAGAATATTTTTAGTATTCAGTTTGTATTTTATTTTTTATTTTCTGCTTTATTATATTATTAAATGTTATGTACAATTATAATTTTAACTCGATACTTCTGAGTTCCAAGATCGAACTTGATCTCATCTCGAAAACTAAACTTAAACTCAAATTTTATAACTCAAAAACTCGAAAACTATAACTCAAACTCGGCTTGAAAACTCGAACTCGAACTCGGCTCAAATTTTTTTGATCTGCTGACCAAGCTAAGTTGACCTGGACATGGTGGCTCGGTAACTGAGTCGAGTCGAACACGAGCTGGGTGTGTCTACTAACGAGCCGACTTAAGCTGAGGCCAACTCGACTTGATTCGACTCAGTGTACACCCCTACACATTTACTCGGATTCAGCTTCATCCGGTACCTTCACAGAATTGCAAACATCTCCTCGAGGTTGGCAATGTAGCTTGCAGCTTTGATGCTTTTGATGAGCATGTCGTTGACATAAACTTTCATAGAGCGCCCGATCTGTTGGACGAACATTGGGTTAACGAGTCACTGGTATGTAGCTCTAGCGTTTTTCAGCCCGAAGAGCATGACCTTGTAGTAGTAGAGTCCTTTGTCGATGACAAAGGTTATCCTCCGCTTGTTGTAGAGATGCATGACGATCTGATTATATCCTGAGTAAGCATCCATGAAGCTTAGGAGTTCATATCTGGCAGTGTTGTGGGAGGAAAAAACTATCGTTGGGGCAAGCTTTGTTCAGGTTAGTACAATATACACAGACTCGCCACTTCCCATTGAATTTTTTCACCAAAAAAACGTTGGCGATCCAGTCTAGATAGCAGATTTCTTCGATGAAACCCACTTCGAGCAGCTTATCGACCTCTTCCCTGAAGATGGCATACTGCTCTAGCTCGAATGCTTATCGCTTCTGTCTCAGTAGTCGGTGGTCGATGTCGACATTCAATTTGTGAACCATTACTTTTAAGTGGATGCTGAGCATGTCTTGATGAGACCAAGCAAACACGTCAACGTGCCATCGAAGGAGGTCCATGATCTCATCCCGCAAGGCTGGAGTCAGTGATGAGCCGACCTATAATGTTCGGGTCGAGTCGGATTCGTCGAGCGGAATGGTCACGAGGTCTTCCATCGGGGATCCTCTTTCGATCGAGTCCTCCCAAGGATCAAGGGAAGTGACGGCCATTGCATGATGTTGTGTTTTTAATACCATGGAATAACACTAATCTCTTTTGAGTAGCACGGCCCCATGCTCGGTTGGAAACTTCATTACGATATGGTATGTTGATACTACTGCTCGTAGAGTGCTGAAAGAAGGTCATCCAAGGATGATGTTGTAGACAGAGGGGCAATCGACTACAAGAAAGTTGATCATAGTCATTGTCTAGTTCTATCCTTCTCCCGCTATGACCGAGAGTTATATAGATCTCTCAAATATGACTTTATCCCCAGCAAATGCAAGCAAGGGAGTTTTGACAGGTCAAAGTTGAGACCTCCGACGCCCATTTTGTCAAAGGCTTCGATAAAGAGAATGTCAGTCGAGCTGTCGGTGTCCACTAGTATTCAAAATACTTTGTGGTTGGCTATGGTCATAATCACCACTAATGCATTATCATGGGGGTGGTGGACACCTCGAGTGTTCTCTTCGATGAAGGTCAGCTCACAAGATGCTACTTTATGTTCCTTTGGAGGCCTACTGGTGACGTGGATTTGATGCTCTGAGCTGCAATGACTGATACTTCGAGCATGACCTCTTTATGCTCGATTCGAGTCTCCTCCCCCGGCGGGTCTGCCGAAGATGGTGCGGATTTCTCCAATGGCTTTAATGTTGATGGGATGCTCATTCTTCCGATCTGCCCACTCTTCCCTCCTGTTACATATTCTCACAAATGCTCATTGCAGATGAGAGCCTCGATCTCCTCTTTTAAACTGAAGCAGTCGCTGGTTGAATGGTCGTGGTCGCGGTGAAAGTGGCAGTACTTCCGTTCGTCCCACTTGTTAGCATCAGATTTCATCTTGTTCAATCATTTGAGGATTCGTTTGTCCTAAACTTCCATGAGAACCTATTCGAGCGTCGCATTGAGGGGGTGTACGAGCTAAACCTACTCTCAAGCCATTTGTTCGAGCGCTGACTTCTAGTTGACTTGTCGTCCTTTCTCCATTTGTTGCTGGTGGCCGAGGCTTGTTCTTCCTTGGGTCATTTTTCTTTTATTAAGCTTCCTTTGTTCCGAAAAGCTTTTCGTGAGCTGGGTTGCCGAGTGAGAAGAGGAATCTCCCCTCCCTCAGGCCTCCCATCATGGCTGTCAAGGCTATCTAATATGAATAGCCCTCTATCTGCATTGTCTCTAGGTTGAAGCATTTGATGTAGTCTTTCAACAACTCATATTCGTTCTGGATGATGGTAAGGAGGTGAGTAGTCAGCTTGACCCTTTCCTTTCCTCCAACGAAGTTGGTGATGAATGCTTTACTGAGCTATGTAAACGAGCTGATCGACTATGACTTCAATTGTCGAAACCACTTCTGAGCTGCTCCTGTCAGGGTTAGGGAAAATGCTCAGCACATGACAATGATTGATGTACCATGAAGTTTTATCGAAGCCCTAAAAGATTCCAGGTGTTCGGATGGGTCAGTGTTTCCAAAGTATGGAGCAATTTGGGGCATCTGAAACCTAGGTGGGAGTTGGGCATACATAATGTGGGCTCTAGATGAGGGCTCAGTTTCTTCTAGTAGTGCTTTTATCGAGGTTGGAGCATACATGCAATAAGCCTGTCGCATGTCGCCAATCTATCCTCGTAGTTCATTAAGCTCGGCCTCCCGGGGATCTTCATTTTTGGCTATCGCCTCGACTTCGGCCTCGGGAGCTTTGTCTCGCTTCTTCTTCTCCAACTCATGACGTAAGTCGGAGGCGGCTAGCATGGCGGTGCCTAAAGTGTGGGAGGGTGCTCATCTTAGTGCTTCGCTGACCTGTCTGTTCACCCGGGAGCCAACGAGCACTTGAGATGTAAGACCCGTATCTTAGACCGTACCGTTCCATAGACTTTTGCAGTCTTCTCGGTCGTATTCCGACAATCTTCGACCCTTAAACGATATTTGTGCGCGACCCTGATTCGTATGCCGTCAACCCGTATCGACTCAACCAAAGACCTCTACCATAGCGACCGCGCCGTCGCTGCGGTTCCGATGCCGCGACTCGCGTGCCGAGGCGATACCCTGGTCAGGAGTTGTGGGCCCGCGTTTAGTTTGAGGAAAACGCCGCGCGTTGCGAAATGCAAGGGGATCTCTACCCAATGTCCCATCCATCAATCCCATCACATCCCATCAATCAAAGTACACATCAACTCACACTCTTCCCCAAGCAACCCTAAAAGTTAACATTTTCTTACACCTAAGTACACCTATCCATCACTCTCATCTCTTACCTAACCCCTCTCTCTCTCTCATTTCTCCCAAGCTCCATGGGAGAGTAGTGTGGCCCACCTCTACCACCCGATCCCACCGTCCTAAGCCCATCTCGACCGTTGAATCGCACCCTTTGGAACTCTAGGTTGCGTTGATGGAAGAGGGAATCCTAGATGATCAAAGGTGGGTGCTTCTCTCTCTCTTTCTTCATTGCTTTTCATATATTTTTGTGTGATGCTTTGGCCGTGTGGCCTACTTGGATGGAACCCTTCATGAAGTATTTTACCCAAGCCGTCTATGAGTGGGATCCACCTTATGTGCGTTTTACCCATACCATTCATCTTGTGGTGGCCCACTTGAATATGGCTCACCTTCACTGTGAGGATCGTCCAGCGTCCAGGGACGCTGGACGTCTCTGTGAGAGCCTAGATGTCTGCTTGGTTATAAGCTTGTGGGGTGACCCACTCATACACACCCTACCTTGGTGTGTGTTAAATCCACGCCGTCCATCCTACACACCGACTCATTTTAGGCGTTAAGCCAAAAAATGGGGTTGATCGGAGCATCTGATGGGCCATACTACCAGTGAAGTGTGATCTGACGTGGGCTCAGCTCCACAGCTACGGTAGCAGACTAAGTGAAAGATGCATTGTTTCAACGCTGGACCCACTCAGCTCCGCAGCTCAACTGGTAGGCGGAGTGAGAGATGCCTCATTTCAACACTGAGGTCTTGGCATCCATCCCTAGTGGGGGCGGCTATCGTGGCCACTCAGCTCCACAGCTCAACTGGTAGACGGAGTGAGAGATGCCTCATTTCAACACTATGGACTTAACATCCATCCCTAGTGGGGATGGCTATCATGGATACCCAGCTCTAAGCTCAACTAGTAGGCGAGATGGAGATACCTCGCTGCAACACTTGAGGCCTTGGTTTCTATCCCTATCCAGGGTGCTATCGTACACCCAAACCCATTTCTTAATTAGTAAACTGAGTGAAAAGATACATTGTCTCAACTCTTGACGGACTCACCCAGCCCCATGGTTCTGGTAGTAGGCGGAGTGGATGATGTCTTGTACCAACACTTGTAATCTTGATAACGTTCCTTGTGGTGGTGGTTAACATAGAGTGTGTACGGACTTGAGTGGACTGACATGGGTGTGGACTGACCATGGGGTCTATGAGACCCATTCGCTCCCTCCGTCCGTCCAGATGGCCCACATCATAGCGCATGGGCCCTGTCCAAACCGTCCACTACCCCGGGACGGTGGGGCCACGTCCGTGCAGACCCTCCTTAAAGTGTGTTTACACACAGATTCATAGCTCAACGGGTAGGCTGGGCAGAGTTTATCTCATTTCAACACTGGTCTTGGCATCCATTCCTGGTAGCAGTGGTAGCAGTAAAGTGTAATTGGCATAGAGACTATGGAACCCACCCTTGTCTTCCATCCACTTTGGGATAGTACTGGTGTATCTGGGCAAGTTTGATAGGTGCAGGGTTAGGAGGACAATGTCTGAGCAGTGCTAGTCCGCCTTGATGTCTCATGAGCCCCATGGATCTATAGTATATGAGGATTCATGTTATGGGTAAGCATGGTCCGACTAAAGAGATGAGGTCGGCTCGGATCAGCCCACCTGATGTTATTGCTAAGTCAGGTCGGCTCGGATCAACCTACCTGATGTTATTACTAAGTTAGGTCAGCTCAGATCAACCCACCTGATGTTGCTGTTAAGTCAGGTCGGCTCGGATCAGCCCACCTGATGTTATTGTTAAGTCAGGTCGGCTCGGATCAGCCCACCTGATGTTATTGCTAAGTCAGGTCGGCTCGGATCAACCCACCTGATGTTATTGCTAAGTCAGGTCGGCTCGGATTAGCCCACCCGATGTTATTGTTGAGTCAGCTCGGCTCGGCCCACCTGATGGTGTTGTTCAGTTAGGTCGGCTCGGCTTGGCTCGGCCCCCATTTGATGGTGTTGTTAGACCAAGTAGTGTGGCTTATTTGCTATATATAAGACCCATGGGATTATGCCCATTTGATGTATTCTAAGGCCACGGGTTAGGTTATGACCCATTGCAATGCACATAAGGCCCATTGATGTGGCCCATTTGATAAGAAAAAGGCACATTGGTATGGATCATTTGATGTATGTAAGGCCCAATGAGATACACTTAAGATCCATTGCAATGTGTGATCCCATCTCGAGTTATATAATAATGTTTATGATGGTCGTGCCTTGGGGGCAACGTTAGTTTGACGTCCACACTGCAAGTATAGTGTTGGTTAAATGTCGGCATTATAATTTTTCCTTGGGCCCATACTTGTAGACCGTCTAGGCCCATCTTCGTTATGAACGGCATCCCTCACCTTATAACATGCTTAGTATAACTCCTGGACGCTTAGCCTATTTGGTGTATCTAGGGCCTACTTGGTGAAGCCCGATTCGATGTGTTTGGAGGCCCATTTGACTTGGCTCATTTGGTTCAGCTCATTTGTATAAGTCTATTTGACCGGCCTGTTTGTATTGGCCCATATGATTGATTAGGTCCATCTTGGTGTACTTGTGGCCTGGTGCTGAGGCCCATGTTAGGAGGCCCACTTAGATACGCTTGTGACCCATCTAGATGGGTATGTTATGAATGGGCCCACTTCCTGCTTATGCAGGTCCCACCTGTTGTATACGTAACTCTTGTATAGAATTCACTGTGACGCACATCAAACCCTTGTGTGAGGCCCGTTGAGGCCCACTTGGATGTGTATGAGGCCCGTTGTTGAGGCCCACTTGGATGTGTATGATGCTCGTTGTTGAGGCCCACCTGGATGTGTATGAGGCCCGTTGTTGAGGCCCACCTTGATGTGTATGAGGCCCGTTATTGAAGCCCACCTTGAGGTGTATGAGGCCCGTTGTTGAGGCCCACCTGGATGTGTATGAGGCCCGTTGTTGAGGCCCACATTGATGTGTATAAGGCCCGTTGTTGAGGCCCACCTTGATGTGTATGAGGCCCACCTAATGTGGTGGTGGTTAACCCAGATGTGTTTGAGGACTATGGGCAAGACCCATTATGATATGTGTTAGGCCCATGAGCAGGGCCCACCTTGTTCGTATATTTGTCCCTTGTGTGAGGCCATGTGCCCATTATATGTTTGATTCTATATGGGCCATTCCCTAGGGGCAATGTTGGTTAAAAGTCTACATTGTCGAGATTGACGGTTGATACCGAGTATGAGCATGAGAATGCATAGCATCATGATATATGCCCATACGCATCATCTGCATGTTTGTTATGAGATGTGGTTGATCATTGCATATGTCATCGAGCATTCTGATATGAGACTCCCTGACAGGTAGAGGTTATCTCACATGAGCGCACGGTATGCGTAGGATTGATGCATAACTAGATTGCATGACTCATGCATCTTGCATTGTGTACTATACGCCCTAGCGACATCAGGGTCGTGGCCTCCACAGGTATTTCGTGGATGGCCAGATGGGACACTGAAAATCTGTTCGAGCATTGGACTGTCATAAATGGCCCTGGGTGAAAATCCCTAAACACCCTCTTGGTACCAGAGGATGCTCCAACGTCTAGACCGAGTGGGTAGATGGGCGTTGAGTGCCGATTACCAGATGGCTGCGTTCTCCACTGTGTCGTGGTCGGTTGGAAGGGGGTGCAGCCTTACCCGTCCGAGAGTAGGGGGCAATGCTAGGCTGAGTCTGACCAGCTCGAGGAATGGGTCCGCTATCGACGTGCCGAATAAGTATTGGCAGACTATTGGTTAGGCGGATAGCGAGGTTTCTTACGCTCACTTGGACTGTGCGGCTAGGGAGAGCGGCAGTGCCATTTGGAGTGTACTAAACCCCGGTGATGATCCCAGAGAGGAACCATATTGATATGTGGACTTATTGAGTAGGAGTTGCATGCTCATTCATTCATTCATTCATTATCCACTCGGGTTGGTGGTGCGTAACTAATTGTTGTGTACCTTCATTATGGCAAGGATTTTAGTTGGGCGCGCGACTAACTTGAGATCAGGAGTTTACCACGTTGAGTCTGACTATCCAAATTTAAGTATGGGACTGGTTTGGATAGAAGTCATTTGTGGTGGACCCCGTAGCCTACGATACTACGTACTATCATCCTGACTTTACACTCCAGCATGGTCATATCATTCGCATCGCATATTGCATTACATCTGCATGCATATGGCATTTTGGGTTGATATGTTTCTGCACTTATATGGCCTAGACAGACTTAGCAGGATTTGCATATTGCGTATTTGATATTAATTGACTTATGGACTTGTCCATACTTCCGCTTACTCTGTTATCATATGATTTATAATCTTGTCAGTATTTCTGCTTACTCTGATAATTCCTTCTCTTGTCAATATTTCGGCTTATTCAGACATTGTATGGTTTATGGTTTTTAGTTTTTCGGTATTGTATGATTATGGTATTGTATTAAATCCTTGGCACTTACCATGGGCACACACTTACACCGCCCTCTAAGCTTTCTATAAGCTTATGCACAATAGATGCGTGCAGGTGATGTTAGGTTGCAGCAGCATTGAGCTTGGAGCGTGCAGCTGTTTTCTGAAGCTTTGATTTTGACATATGTGTTTCCCTTTCAGCATTGTATTCAAGTGAATATATTAGTGGATATATGATGATGATGTTGCCGTTTTGATTCGAGTAAACTTGTGGTTATGCTTATTACTAGTTAAACGTACAAAAAAAATCCTCCCTGTAGGATCCCAGGATCAAAATCTGGCATGTGAATGTTAGGAGCCGAGAATGGGGTAATACGGAGGCTGTCGGCACCGGATTCGGCGATCGGGATTCCTGTGAATCCGATTTCTGGGTTTGGGGCGTGACATGAGACGATGCAAAGACTTCTGTGGCTGCTCGGGCGACAACTTCCTTAGCCCCCTAGTTGGGGGAGGAATTTGTCGATCTAGTAATCGTTTTATTTGATCAAGCTTGTTAATTAAGGCTTCGACTCAATGTTCAAGAGAGACAAGCCGACCTCCCCAATTCTGGGACCGCTGTGTCTGGCCTATGGGCGCGGAATTAGCTTGAAGTTGGGAAGATGAGTCCCGGTGATCTACAGACTGTTCCGGCAGGACAGGGTTAGGCACAACGGTGGTAGTCTGGGCTTTCTTTCTCCCTTTCGCCATTGTCGAGCTCTCGTGGATGATGAGAACAACTTTTCAAGTCGTTCCCACAAACGACGCCAAATTGTTGACGCAAAAATGTGCGTGTCCTTCCCTAGACCTTCGAGTACCTGCTCAGTGAACGGACAGGGAGACCCTGGCTACAGCAAGGGACCCTCCGATGCCTAAGTCAGGTGGGGACACTGGGTCTGGTCGTAAACATGGTTTTAGGTTTTAGGTTGTGCGTAGCTTTCACCATTACGGATACTCCCATTTATAGGTGAGGAGTGGGTGGTGTCATAAATTGCGATCTTCTTGTTCAGTAAGAGCATATTATAGAAGGATTTGGATCCCGGACATGTCGCGAATATTGTCCAAGATTTTTAGCTGAGATCTCGGACTAATCTCTTTAATACGATCCGTGTAGTCAGAATTAGAAGTAATGTGCGGTAGAAGGCCGAGATCGAGCAAAATGTTCACAGTGGGTAGGGTAGTCGTCCCGAGGAACAACGCATTGACCTGCCCTTCCTCTTGAGCTGTGGTTGGGCTTTCCCTTAATACCTTACTGAGTTGAAGTCATGTCTAAGGGCGAGTAGGACATGTTACTTTCTTTGATCTCTCTCAATCTTGTTCTTCAATGTTAAGGATCTTTTGCAAGCCTCCTGAACAAGGCGTGATTGACTTCATGCGGGATCACACCTCGAGAGGTGTACCCTCCTGGAGTTCAGCACTATTTAGAGGCAAGTGTTACTCTGACCGTTAGTGATCATCTTGGTCCTGAGTGGCATTGGTGGGCATCCGAGCGGACCTTGCATTTATGTACAAATCACCCGTGACAAAAGACAACGTCTAAATCGAAATCAAATCCTTTCAACTAGAATCTATAGGTCATAGGCGACATTTCATAGGCCGCACAATACCTACAGTTGTTTCATAGAAATAAGCCATTAACCCACCTTAGATCTAGAAATAGCCCCATGCCCAAACTAAACATGTGTGCCTCTTTTGCAAAGGAAGTAGATAATACCGACATTTCTCTCTCCCATTTTCTTTTTACGCAGCAATGGTCGCCAATTCTAGCTACCAGATGCCATTTACCAAGACCTAGTTCAGATAGAATAGGGAATGCTACTGGGATTTGGAGAAGGGAAACAGAGAGAGAACGAGATGTTAGGAGGAAGAGAGACTTAGCGACCCGAAGCCTTGGCCGTAAGCCACTCTTTGTAGCGGAAGCCCTACGCCGGTTTTAATGGTAGGTAGCAAATGCTGGCACAATCAAAACCGAAAAGGGGGATATGACATTGATCTGATGTCACATTTAAGATTCACTGCTGTGAGTCGAGCGGGAGGGTTCGAAGCTTACTTCTTTTGCTTGAGTTGGCAGCCATTAACACCAGCGATAGATCTCGCTGGAGAAGATGATGGCGTTCCGGTTCTTCCTCCTCTCTCACCTCTTTGATTAATTAGATTCCGCAACTTTCTGTGAGTAAAGTCGGGGAGAACAAGCAATTTTATACTCGTTGAAGTCACCGGGAAGTCTCCACACCTCTCTTCCTTATGGAAGAGAGAAACCCTACCGGGAGAGAAAACTCTTCTGTTGTGGTACTCCGCAATGTATAAAGGGGTAGTGTACATGGCACGCTTGTGAGCCCCACCTAAAACTCATCCCATTCTGTTGCCCCGACAACCAACACGATAAATGGGCCACAGAAGATTTCAACATTGGGCGAACAGAGCTTTATTATTGTAGTAAAATGGTTGATGCAATGATTCCGCTTCCTATATGACGGGAAAATAATACAGCACAAGATCTTAAAGACAATTTGAAGTAGGGAAAATGGGTTCATCCACTGCCCCAATTCTCCCTTCCACATTAGACACGCTGTCGTTTTCTCATCAGATGCATAATACAATGTGGGCACATCGTCTTCTTTGCATACCGGTAATAGGTCTTTTTGAGGGAGAAATGAGACACGTGACAGGACCACACCCGTGGTTGGACATACATGGTGTGAGCCGGGGGCTTAAGAAGTCAGGTCGGACCAGTCATCAGGTGGCTTGATTGCCCACATGACTCTCAGGCTAGGGAACATGGATACTGTGACCCACTTGATGAATGATCTGGATGTCCCACACATTCATGCTGCTACTTATCAAGCGGGTCGCACATGTTTGAACAGTCGGACATTTAATAAAGCTGGACAACGGTCCACATTCAACAAGGACGCAGCTCACTGGACATGCGAATCAGCCAAACATAAGCCATAGCAAATGCAACAGAGCAGACTTGCCATTATGTCATATGGGACAGGTTTCACCAGCTGCACGGTACGGGATATCAGATTAGTTCAGGCCCACTCATCTTGGCAAATCAATGTTGAAGCTACGGCCCACTGTATGGACGATTAAGATTTTATCAGATTAGTTCAATTTTCAGCTGTAGATATGCGGTCCTGATCTAAGGTGTGTCATGAAACCATGTGCAGTTTTAGACTGATCTCAGGTGTCATGAAAGAGTTTGGAAGCGGATTGCCAGCAGCACCCTGGCACGATTCCGTGGGGCCCACCGCGATTCTGTTTTATCCACGTGCTTCCATTTGGCCGGCTTACTACATGAACCCAAAAATGAAGCAGGTCCAAAGTTCGATTGGACCACACCACAGGAAACTGTGGGGATTGAACGTCTACCACCGTGTTTTCACTTCATCTAGGTCTATATGACCTTTTGAACAGGTTGGATGGCAAATAAACATCAAGGTGGGCCCAGGAAGATTTCAACTTGGTGGGCACCATTCTGCCTGGTGTTTCCAGTGGTGTGGTCCACTTGAGCTTTGGATCTGCCTCATTTTTGGGCTCATGCCCTAAAATGAGCTGCCAAAACGTATGGACATCACGGTGGGGCACACAGATGGTGCCACCAGGGCAGGTGCTTCAGGCAATCCGCTTTTGTAGTGATTTTACAGTGGGACACCAAAATTCGTGATCATCACGACGTATTAGTACAGCCAACCGTAGGCTGAGGATGGAAAAAAAAAACTGGAAAGCCACCGCCTGGGCATGTCATGTGCCTGAAAATATAAACCATTCATGGGCTGAACAAAGAGGCTGCAAACATAAACGATTTTGGATTTGACAAACGGTATTAGATTCAAGTCAGGTCAGACATCAGATGGTGAAAATTGTAAAATCAAAATCATCTTGCCTATTTTATTTGAGTGATGATCCAAGTCCCTCTGATCACTATAAGTTACAGCGTGGCTAGCTGCATTGGTACACTTAAGTCTGTTTGACCAATCTGGGCTGTCCCATAGCTCACACAAATGCCATGGGCTAAAAATGAAAAAATCACACTTATTTAATCTTGACAATTAGATATTCAGCCTCTAAAATGGATGATGAAGATCGGTTATATAAACACAAGTTCTATCAACACAAATTGATACATCTATTTGTTGGGGCCCATCATGGATTGATTATGATTCTAAAGATGCACTTCTCTTAGGTAATCGTAACGATTCCATCTATTCCTTAAAAAATAGATGGATATTAAAAAATTAAAAATTTATAAAATTAAATAAATAAAATTAAAAAATTAAAAAATAATTTTTATTTTTATTTTTATTTTTATTTTTAAAAAAGCCAGATTAATGATGGAAAGAATCATCACATGTGCCATAGGCACATTGATCTGACACACATTTGGACCCTCACGAATGAGGTAAGCCCATTTAGTGCAAAAACGCTCTGGAAAACGTCTCCAAGTTGCAATAGATTTTTAATTTTTATTTTTGTTAATTGATTCTTAATAAGCAATTAATGCCCACCACTAATAAACACATGCTTAATGATTAATTAAGTTATTCTAGAAATTAGAATAACCAAAATTATTTTTTAAACAACATTAAACAGGCCCTTCGAGGGGTCAATTCATCTAACATTAGAGATTGTGCAATCATTTAAGGCCCATTTAATTATTTTTACGTATTTTATATTTCACATTCCAATGCATCTTCCAGGTGATTCTACTTGCAAATTCTGTCTGACGGGTCTTGCACAATTAAATAAGGGCCTGTTTCGATACGGTTTCACAAAAGGAGGTTTCTGCATAAGGGGTTCTCTCACACGTGCATTTTGGGTTGATTAAATGAATCCCAAGTCACCTTTTAAGCTAACACTTTTTTTCGTCGAGCGGGAGTAAGATGGGTCATGCATGAGCTCACCGGAACACTATGCGAACTGCAGTTTGGGTCAAGACGCTGTTTATTCATCAAACACCCTTTTGAGGGTATGTGCAAACAGGCCCTAAATACAACCCTGCTAGACTATGCCTCTCACTCGGTGAAGAGGAAGTTCTTAAAACAAAGCCATAAAACTACTCAATGAAACATCATGATAAAATCAGAACTGCAATCAAAGTTCTCGCAGCAACAAGTCTAGCAGATGCTAGGCAGTGGGCCATCCCATAATCCTTCTGTTTGATTTGGATGGTTCAAAACTCTCACTACATTGTCTATGCAATTAAGACACCACCTTAAACTGACAAATTAGTTTGCTAAAATAGTTTTCAATCCATGGGTCTGTTTATTTTGTTTTATTTTTATTTTTACATCAATCTCATGCTCCGTATTTAGAGCCAGCAATGACTTTTCTCTTGCAAGGTGCTTTAATTATGACCAAGGGAATTTTCTTACTCAGGAGAAGATTTGTATATAGATAAACGAAAGGACACATTCTTTCAGGAAGTTTCCTTGATCATTCAAAGACTAATATCTTAAAAGAACACCAACATGAAATACAATACTAGCAACAAATTACGTCAACCTGTCAAAATACCCATGCACTTTTGTCCCTTTGGTCCAATCTTTCGTTTCCTTGCCAGCACAATGAATCAAGCAAATCATTTTCACACACAACTTTGTACTGATTAACATGCACCACTCACTGCACTCCATCAAATGAGGCCATAAAAGTGGGAACCAATGAACCTAGAAGAAAGTAGCTTCTGGGGGCTGAACCAATTTCCGGTTGTGGGGTGCTGCCATTTCCTTCTTCAGCTGTGTCAAGATATCTTCCATTGTGTATTCTCGCTGCCAGTTCGCCAGCATGCTGAATTTCTTCGGTTCTACCTGCATACTCATCATTCAAACTCAACTCCGTTAGTCCCCACAATTAATGCTTTAAGGGCGCATTTGGGTGTTCCCACTTCCCAAGGTCAATGGGATGGAAAAATGGGAAAAGGAATCCTTCATAATGGGGGCCCCATTTTCCATGCTGCCCCAGAAAAAACAAGCCTATCTTGCCTATCATGAAAACACTGCCAACAGCAATTCAGCTGTACACCCAAACACCCCCTTGAATTAGACCCTCCTAACAAGCTCTTAGAGTTCCATTCCAGCCTTACCACTCCAGTCTCATGATTAACGCACGTCATGTTAATTCGTGAGTGGAACCTAACACTAGGAGGTTTCTCAGGATAATCCTTGTCACAGAATAATTTCAGCTGAAATATGCGGCCTTCATGTACAGACTGCACAGTAATGGAATGAAAAAAAAAAAATGGTTAGCAGGAAATTTAAATGTAGTCAAAACCGAGTTACAAACTAATTTTCTCACATTGTGCGGCCCAATTATTGTGCCTGTCCAGGAACGCATGTAGATATCATCACCGTCATCCATCCCATAGCTAACAGTGCCATCTCCAATGCCCTTTTCTCCACGTTCGAGCTCTTCTAGCAATCTGAAGTTCCGAGGAACTGTAAATAGCATGGAGAGGATAATGGTGTAAGTATAACTTTTGGAAGAGAATGCCTGTATGAGTGACAGCTGTGATAGGTAATATGTACATGACTGAAAATTTTCATTTATAAATTCATCAGAAGTGGCATTCATTTGCATACTTGTTATGTCAGCAATATATACAAGAGACCTGCACAATTAAGATGAAAACAACTCCATGATGATTGACTAATGAGAGGAACAAATCCGCTTGCTGGTCTTCTAACACTTGATGTCTTATCATCTGCTTCTTCCTGAAACTATGGATCGTGGTTCTCTGAATAGTTTGGACTTCCTTCTGTAAGCTACATTCTCCACCCTTTGCTTAAATTCCAATTTTGGGAGCCTCCGAGTGCAATTATTCCTTTTCGCATATCGGGGGCGATGCACCACTTTCCCTCTCATGTTGCTTTAGGGAGCACAGAAGCACAGTAGGATGGTCTCCAACAGTGAAAGGTTTGAGCACAGGGTTTCCCGTAAAATGACATTATACTCTTTTTATCAGTAATTATATTATCCATTTTATGCCCATTCTATAGGCAACAAGGATGAGAAGTTACATTTGAAAACATTAAAGACGAAAGACATCAACAACATTATAACCAATGATCACATAATAGCAGAGGCTAGCTGGTGTGTTCATTGTTGTACTCTTGGCAGATCCAAAAAATATTTGATGGTGCAGCTAGAAATCAACAGAAGTTTAACATACTACTGCATAGTCAATTTGAGGACAATAATTTTTTAGGTGATGTTCAGCCCTAACTCTTTTTCCTCTCTTCACCCAACTTCTCTCCTTCGTATTTTCTTCTATATTCTTCTCTCTTCAATCTTTATGATTCTACATGGTATCAAAGCATCCTTGTTGCCAATTTAATCGATCTCTCTTCTATTCTAAATTTTTTGGTCTCTCTCATCCTTCCTGTGCTGAAAATCTTTTAAGAAACCAAGGATTTCTTTGCTTTTTGCTGTGCCAGGCCTTTGTAACGGTCCGTGCGTGAGAAGGGGATGGTGTGCTCGTGATTATCACCTCTCTTGTCCCCCATATGGACTAGTGGGCTGATTGCCTTTGCTTGATGTCGTGATCATGATCGTCGACCCTTGTGATTGATTGAAACGTATAGACATGTGGGCTGATTATTATCTTCAAGTTGTCGTGTGCATATCTTGTGAAGAGTGCAAGTTAGGTATTCATCTATCGCAAAAGGTCAACCGATGTCCGTATAAACTTGCGGTATTTATTCTTATCCCTTGTTTCCATAAAGATGAAGAATGATTCAAGAACTGGATTCATAAATCCATTTGAGTTTTTACGGTGCAAATAACCTCTATTAAATTAAATGGAACAAACTACCTTTAGTGGTCCAAATCCATCCAAACATTTATAAATGCCAATGGCAAATTATAATAATATTTTTGGTCTCTCTCTCTCTCCTTGTCTTTCTACAAGTGTAACTCAACTCTCTCTTTTTTTCTCATTTTCTTTTCCCTCTTCTTCTCCCTTTCTAGTTTCTACAAGTGTAACTCTCTCTCTCTCTCTCTCTCTCTCTCTCTCTCTCTCTCACATTTTCTTTTCCCTCTTCTTCTCCCTGTCTACAAGTGTATGTGTGTAAGTGTATCTCTCTCTCTCTCTCTCTCTCTCTCTCTCTCTCTCTCTCTCATTTTCTTTTCCCTCTTCTTCTCCTTGTCTACAAGTGTAAGTGTGTAACTCAACTCTCTCTCTCTCTCCCCCCCCTCCCTTTCTAGTTTCTACAAGTGTAACTCTCTCTCTCTCTCTCTCTCTCTCTCTCTCCCCCCCCCCCCCCCCCCCCCACAAAAGTCCCATCTCTTTAGGCTCTTTACTCTTAGTTTCTTCTTAGTCTCCCTTACTTTACTTTAGAAACTTTCTAGTTTCTAGTTAGTAGCTAGGTAGTTATTTTTTAGTGCTAATACACACACCACCATCCACCATTATAATGTCTTCTTCCTAATCTTCCTCTTTGAAACCCAAGTCAAATGACCCAGGTTGGAAGTATGGGCACTACCGTAGTGCTACCGAAAAGACTCACATAGTATGTGAGTTATGTGGGTATGTGAGTTTCGGTGGCATTGCAAGGCACAAGCAACACCTTACATATTTACCGGGGTCAAATGCAAAAGCATGCGACAAAATTACTCCAAAAATCCGAAGGAAGATCGTGGAGTATGTGGAAAAATAATCAAGAAAGAAATGCGATAGTGCCCTACGTCAAGAATATATGGAACAAGATGCATATGAAGATATAAATATAGTTAATGTAGATAAAGCTATTCTCACTCCCTCTACTTCGACAGGTCAGTCTAGACCACAAGTACAACCATCGAAAAGAGCCCGAGGGCATAGGCCCATAGATAGATGGTGTAGACCACACCCTGAGGATGTGGTCGACCAAAGGGGTAGAGGAAAAGGGCCGGCTCAGACAACTTTAGAAAATCGGTATAAACAAAAAAGATAAGAAAATTAGAATTCAATATATTACTAAGTGGTTTTACCAAACCGGCGTTGTTTTCAACACCGTTAAATCGAAAAGCTTCAAAGTAATGATTGAGGCTATACGTCAATTTGGACCTGGGCTTAAACCTCCTTCATATCATGAAATGACGGAGACATACCTAAAAACTGAAGTTGAATATACACAATCCTTCATAGTTGAATATAAAGAATCATAGAAAATATATGATTGTTCACTAATGGCCGATGGATGGACCGATAGATCCAGTCGATCTCTCATTAACTTTTCGGTAAATTGTCCAGCTGGGACAATGTTCTTGAAGTCAGTGGATGCGTCAGGCCATTTACACACAGGAGAATATTTGTTTAACTTACTAGATAGTGTAGTTGAAGAAATAGGTGAGGATTACGTTGTATAAGTAATTACAGATAACGCAGCCTCGTATGTAATGGTCGGTCGTCTTCTTATGGAGAAGAGGCAAAGTTTATTTTGGACCCCATGTGCGGCCCATTGTATTAATTTTATGTTAGAACATATAGATAGATTATTTATAAATGTGATTGCAAGAGCTAGAAGAATCACGGTCTTTATGTACAAACACGCCCTTCTTCTCAGTCGAATGAGAAAACACATTGGGGGTAACTTGCTACGTCCAGCAGTCACCCGTTTTGCTACAGCCTTTTTAACACTACAAAGGTCACATGCAAAGAAATCAGAACTTATAAGCTTTGTAGTGTAGGCCGATTTTACAAGTGGGCCTTGGTCAAAGAAGGGTGAAGGAAACGAGTTCGACAAACAATTCTTTTTCAAAATTTTTGGACTCAAGTGGTAAAGGCGCTAAAATCATTCGATCCCTTAGTCACTGTGTTGCGATTGGTGAACGGGGATGAGAAGCCCGCAATGGGCTACATATATGATGCGATGGAGATGGCGAAAAATAAGATCATGGACCATTTCAACTATAGAGATCGTGATTACAAGCCAATTTTAGATATTATATATAGAAGATGGGGCAGCCAAATGTCATCTCTATTGTATTCGGCTACTTACATCCTTAACCCAGCCTGTTTATTCGCTTCTTCTGATCCAGCAGAAGCACTAACTATGCATATGGTTGGATTTATTGATGTCTTGGAAAGAATAATTCCAGATAGAGGAGAACAAGACAAGATCTCAACTTTGTTGGTCTTTTACACAAAAAGTGAAGGGATATTCTTAAGGTATATCATAATAAGACATCGGACAATAAAATTACCCAGTAAGTACTTCTAAGAATGAATGTTAGTGTACTGTCAACTGTGCACTGAACTCTTACAAAAAGTTTTTTTACAAAGTATCTTTAAGAGACTAAGACTCTAACCTATACTTAAACTGTTTTTCTCAGCTGACTGGTGGGCTGCCTATGGAGTGGACCCGAACAGGAAGGATCCAGCTCTAAAGAAGTTGGCTATGAAGATTCTTAGACTCACGCGTTCTGCCAGTGGTTGTGAGAGCAGTTGGAGCACATTCGAGGCGGTAAGTTTAGATTGTTTAGTAATTGTTTTGTTTTTTGTAAACTTTAATTTTTTAGTGGCCTAACCTAAATTAATTACCTAAATAGCTAATGCCAAATGCGCTTTTTTTCTTGCAGATTCATACCAAGAAAAAGAATCGCCTTAAGCAAAAAAAGTTCAACGACTTGGTTTTCGTTCAATACAATAAAAAATTGCGAAAATGATTCCAAAGTAGGAAAGAAAAGCCCGACTTCTTTGACCCTATCTGCTTAGATGAGTTGGATGCAGATAACGAGTGGCTTGTAGAGACAGAGGACTCGGTATTTGCTGGAGAGGATCTGACATGGACACAAGTTGAAAATGCCGCATATGGATCAACACCTGGTGAAGGTAGTAGTACCACTCGAAGGCGAAAGACGGGGGGGGAGGATCCAGGGGGCGAGTAGTAGCCGTCAACTCGTTGATGAGATTGATGAGATTGAAGAAGAAAAAGGTGATAATGATGATTAAATTGAAGATCATCCATCATTGGATGTTGATGAAGTATTAGTACGTACAGGTGATGAAGAAACGAAAAAAGTGCATGTGGAAGAAGGAGATGACTCGAATGATGCTGATGATGATGGTGGTGGTGGTGGTGGTGGTGGACCTAGTGGTGATGTGTCACAATGGATGCTAGATCAATGTATATGATTAATGATTATTGATTAGATAAATAATAAATACATAACCTCTTAATTTTGTTTAATGCTTGTCTCATAAGTCTAAGTGTGTTGATGTTGATGTTGTTGATTGTTGATAACTTGATATATTATGTATTGTATTATGTACATGTAGTGTTGAATGTTGAATGTTGAATATGGATATTTGATATTTCATATTTCATATTTGTAATTATTAAATGTAACTAAAATTTTAATTGTTAAGATTTAAGAAGTTAACTATATTGTAATTTGTAAATTGTAAATGTATGATGTATCATTATCATATGTATGTAATTGGTTGGTTTTATTTTTTTTACTTAAATTAAATGTATTTCATGTCCCAATGACATATAATAATTTATTTTGATTTTTCTATTTTTTTGAATTTTTCTGATTTTTCTGATTTTAAAAAAAAAAATTGAAAAAATGCAAATATATATATATATATATATATATATATATATATATATATATATATATATATATATATATATATATATATGCGACCGTGTATGCAATTGTGCGATCGCATATGCACACACATATGCAATCGCACAGGATCGCATATGCTATTTGACAACATTGGTTTCTACATCCCTAACCAACGAAACTTGTAACGATACCAATACTTCAAACATTACTTATACCTATTAATTATTTAAAGAAATGTCTGAGCATTAACAACGAGATATAGAGGTGGGCACGAGACGACCCGATCCGGCTAACTCGACTCATCCGACTCGACCCAAACAGAATGGGCGGGTCGGTTCAAACCGAGTAAGCTTCACTCAATCCGAACTCAAACCGAGTCGAGTTCGAGTTACCTAGTAACTCAACCCGACTCGATTCGAAACCCGACTTGACCTGACTCTCCAACCCTACCCTGACCCGATCCCAACCTCTCTCTCTCTCCCTCCCTCATCCTCCTCTTCCAAGCCCGACAACCACCCACCACCATCACCCTCTTCCTCCTCTTTCCTCTCCACTTCATCCCTCATCCTCCCCTTCCTCTTCCAAGCTCGACAACCACCCACCACCATTGCCCTCCTCCTCTCTCTCCTCTCCACTCCCTCCCTCCTCTCAATCCAACTCAGTGCCAACTCGACCCGACTAGGTACTTTTAACCGGATCGGACTCGGTCCAAATCAGTCCAGGCCAGACCAAACTCAGATCGAGTTAGGCATGCTAGACTCAATATCGAGTCGGATCGAGTTCGAGTCATGCCTATTTCAAAACTGGATCGAGTCGAGTCAGCCCTAACTCGGTGCAACTCGACTCGAAGCCCAGCTCTAACGAGACAAATCACTGCATGAATACTATTCAAAACTTAAAGGAATGTGGGAGGAATTGAATGCATATCAAAGCTTTAATATTTATTTAGAGAAGCAACATCAACAACGAGAGGAGTTTCATGTGGCCAAGCTTTTATCCAATCTTAAATATAATTATGAACGGGTTTGTTCATGGATTTTAGATACTAAGAATGTGTCATCTCTGAATGAGGTGTATGCTCACCTCCAACGTGTATCTCTTAGCTCTACAAGTAGGAGCCAATATCAACTCTGCTTTAGCATCTTTTACCAGTCGAGGCAACGATGGCGATTGTGGTGGGAAAGGTAATAAAGGAGGTTATGGTGAAGTGGAAGGAGATCATGCACCTCGAAAATGCACCCATTATGAAATTATGAATTTTCTATTGAAAAATGTTGGGACTTTCATAGAAAGCCAGCATAGGCTAATCATATATCTCGTATTGGAGAGAGCAATAGGTCTCATCCAGTTAGTTCTGCATCTACAAATCAACAACCACGTATTTTTAGAGAGATGGTTATGCTTACTCAAGAAGAGCATTCCAAGTTGCTGACAAATCTACAGAATCATTCTATTCCTACCACTTTTGTAGCTATTTCCACTCCTACGACTACATTTGTGACCTCAAGTATGGCATGTTTGGGATCCAAGCTCCCTACTCCATGAGTCATTGACTCATGCACATCTGACCATATGACAAGGGAGTTTTAATGTGTTTTCTTCTATTACTACAGTGTTAACAAGTTCATCTGGAATTTGTTGATTTCTAGGAAGTAATCGAAAACGATGTTATTGATTTCATAACATGGAAATTTTCTCTACTAGTAAGCTTTCAAAATCCATGGTACTTTCCTTTATTACCGTGATTCCTAAAATAAAAGGTGTTGCAAACCTAAAGCATTTCCATCCTATCAGTCTCTGAGGCAGCCCTTGTGAGATTCTCACAACAACGTTGACTTCTAGGATAAGGCATGTGGTCTCGAAAATCATTTTAATAGCTCAAGGTGCCTTTCTAGCTAACAAGAAAATACTCAATTGCACTCTACTAGCCCATGAGTGCATTGATTGCCATAATAGAGAAAGTCGAGGGAGGTTGGTCTAAATCTAGATATTGAGAAGGCCTTTGACCATGTCGGTTGGGGTTATCTGGACTATCTTTTAAGAAGATTTGGACTTGGAGACAAATGGAGAAAATGGATCAATTCCTATATCTCTTATGCCTCCTCTGTTCTTGCGAATGTTTCCCCTAAGGGATTCTCCTCCTATATGGGTCTCAGGCAGGGGGATCCCTTCTCGCCTTTCTCTTCGTTATCGCCTCAGATGGCCTCAATAGAATGATAGCTAAAGGGAAGTCCATAGGGCTCGCTATTTCATGTCTAAAGATTAACCTCGCCAAGAGCAAAATGTTGGGTATAAACATCTCTGATGATTCCCTCGCTGAGTTGCCTAATGAGTTCGATTGCAAAGCAAGCTCTTTCCCTTACTCCTATTTAGGTCTCCCTCTTTGTATTGGCGCTCCGGCCAATCATCTTTGGGATGTTGTCATTGAAAGATTGAAGAGGAAACTTTCTCCATGAGAAAGTTAGTGGGGGTACTCTCACTTTGATAAAAGCTTCCTTATTCGACTTGCCTTCCTATTTCCTCTCCTTGTTTTGCTACCCCAAATCTATTTTATCTAGAATTGAAACTCCGTCGTGATGTTCTATGGAATGACAAAGTTGACATGCATAAATTTCATCTTCTAAGTTGGAATGACGTTTGCGGGCCCCTCTCGGAAGGAGGGGCAAGTACTAAAATTTTAGAAGAGTTCTGGTAAATGATTATGGTGTTTTGCAACAAAACTTGGAATTTGGAGGGATTTGGTTACTGCCATATATAGAATTGTGGAGGGAGGTTGGTTCACCAAACCCTCTTCCCTTTATAGGGCTTTGTCGGTTGGGAAAGCCATTGTTAAGATTCTCCCTTCCTTCTGAGGTCTCTCTTGGGTTGGGAGATGGAACTCGTGTCAATTAATGGCAACATCAATGGATTTCAGATAGCCCTCTAGCCTTTCTATTCCCTTCTCTGCCTACAGTATCCACTAACCTATCAATTTCAGTCGTTGACTATTTCTCCTCTGTTGGATCAGGGGTGTGGTGTTCTCCGTTTAGAAGAGGGTGATCGAACTTGGAATCTGAGGCCTACCTGGACCTGTTGAGGCTTCTCCAAGGAGTACAACCTTCCGAAGACATAAGACTCTCTCCACTAGACTTTATCCTCTTTCGGGATATTCTCTACTAAATCCTTTTCCCTGATCATCAAATGGACATCAGTGGTGGTTGAGCCTTTCCCATCCTTCATTTGGTCGCTTGGATCTCCCCCCAAAGTAGTAGTGTTCGTGTGGCTCCTTGCTTGAGGTAAAACCCTCATGATGGACAACCTTCAATGCAAGTGGCATGACCCTTCCTAGTGTCTGTCTTCTGTGCAAGGATAGTGTTTAATCCATAGAGCATATGTTCCTACACTGCTCCTTTGCAAATGAAAGTTGGTCTTCTATCCTTCACTAGTTCAAGCAGCCTTGGGCAATGCATGCTTCCATCTCAAGCCTATTGTTTGCTTAGAATGGCGAGAATTCTAATAGTGACTTCACGGCTATCTAGAAGCTTGTAATGATGGTTGCTCTATGGGCCCTCTAAAGAGAGTGTAACAACCGATGTTTTCAAAATATATCTTCCTCGCTTTGCGTATCAGATCTCATCTTCGGTGACAAAAGAAGTTGGTTCTCGACAATAAAGCTGAGAGATTCCTCTATAGTGTCCTCTCTATTGGGAACTTGGGATAGTCCTTTCTGTTTAGGTTGCTCTAGGCTGCTGGTGCTTTTCATGTTTTGTAGCTCTTTTTGTAGTTACTAGCCTCCTCTTTATGTCTTGTATAGTTGTTGGGATTCTTTTAAGATCAATCAGGTTTGTGTTGTATAGCTTTTTTCTTTTGGGATTCACTTCCTTTTCCTTGGAGATGTAGTACATTGGGGCTACATCTCTCCGATCATGCCATAATCCTCTAACCAAGCATTGAAAAGAACCGAGATGACTAAGTCATTCGGAAATCTTGGGGTCAAATGCTTATGTAGAAATCCTCTAACCATCCCTTCCTGATAATAGGTCAGTACTCCCATCTCTAGGAACGCCAACCAACATCGGAAAGAGAAAGGATTCATATTAGTCAACGAGTGTAGTAGCAAAAACTGACGACGCCGATGTTTAGTTATTTTTTTATTTGTTTTTTTGTTTCTTTTGGGTTGCTTCAGCTTCCTTTTAAAGGAAAGGAGGAAAAAAAGTAAACAGGTTAATCTGTCACTTGGGCAGATGGTACCTAGTCCAGAGTATGTGAAATGAGTATTGTTCATCCAAGTTCTTCCCTTTTATTATCATCTCTCCTTTATGTCCCTAAATTCCCTTTAAATTGTTTGTCAGTTTGCAAGCTCACCAAATCTCTTAACTGCTTCATAACTTTCTATCATTTATATTGTGTTTTCTAGGATGAAATGATGAAAAATAAGATTGGTGGAGGACATGAGCATGGTGGGTTGTACTATCTAGACCATAATGTTGTTGGCATAGACATTTCTACCTATTAGTTGCACTACCATCTCTACTATCCATCTTGAAGATTCTCAAAGGCATTTTTCCTTCTTTTTTGTTTGTGTCAGTTCTAGAGTCTGAAGTATGGTTTGAGGAAACATAATCATATTACTTTTCCACCACGTGTAGAAAAGCATAGTTCAATTTTTCTTTAGTCCAGCACAAATGTTTAGAGACTAGGTAAAACTTCAAATAGGTCATTGTATAAGTAGTTTGTTACATTTGTTGATGATTATTCATTCACGACTAACTTAGATTTATTTAATGAAAGACAGATTTTAAAAACTTTTCACATGAAAGTACAACATCAATGTAACTTAAAAGTGTCCTTGTTCCGTTTTGATAATGCCAAGGAAATTATGTCCCAATCCTTTAATTAGTATTTTCTTTCTTTCTTTTTTTTGGAACACATATCCTGTATCGAACATCATGTGCCCACACCCCACAACAAAAGTGTTGCAAAATGAAAAAATTGTCACCTACTTGAGGTGACTCGTGCTCCATTAATTCACATGATCCCAGGAGTTTTTAAGAGTGATGCAGTACTCATGGTGGGTCGATGTCCTCATGAAATTTTGCTTCTAAACACTCCATTATTTTCTTTGCCTCCTAAAGTTTTCGAATGTGTATGCTTTATTCACTGGATAAAGTTGGGCCACAATAAGTTAGATCCTAAAACCATTAAATGTATTTTCTTAGATACTCCCGAACGCAAAGAAGTTACCGTTGTTACAATCATTCACTTTGAAAAAAATATGCATGTGCAAATGTTACATTTTTTGTCCACTCTGTTCTCAAAAGATAGTAAATCTCTTGATGCTGAAGTTGTGACTAAACCTATTGTCATTGAAAAAGGCATCATCCAAACTCCTGCTAACTCCATTCCCACTATCCCTCAGTTGAAAGTCTACTCACGACAAAACGGGAAGATGGTGCAGCTAATCATGATGTGCCATCCACCATATCTTCTTTCGAGCGTAATGATCTAGTCAATTCTCCAAATAGGCCGAATATTCCTATTACCTTGAGAAAAGGTAAGCGTGCTTGTACTAATCATCCAATTTCCAAATATATCTCTTTCCAATGCTAATCTCCCACTTCCTATAGATTTGGTAAGCGTGCTTATACTAATCATCCAATTTCCAAATATATCTCTTTACCATGCTGATCTCTCACTTACTGTAGATTTGCCTTGCCCTATCCTTGTCCTCTCATTTCATTTCCAAGTCATACCAAGAAGCATTTTTACATAAGCGATGGAAGCAGGCAATGGAAATGAAAAGAGGAAATGGCTGCTCTTTATCGAAATAACACTTCGGACCTAACTAGTCTACCTATCGGTAGACATGTTGTTGGTTGTAGATGGGTGCACATCATTAAGTTTCATCCTGATGGTATGGTTGAACATTAAAGGCTCGCTTAGTTGCTAAGGTATATACTCAAGAACCTTGGTGTTGATTATACCAAGACCTTTTCTCCTATTGCCAAGTTGAACGCCATTCGTATTATTCTCTCCATGATAAACCCTCTTCCAAGATTTCAAAAAATGCATTTCTTTATCGTGGTCTCACTAAGGAGGTCTGCATGGAGTAACCATTTGGATTTGTTGCCCAAGGGGGTTAGGGTCCAACAAGGTGTGTAAACTACACAAGACGATTTATGGGTTGAAGTCAAAACATGCATTGTTTACCAAATTTAGTAAAGTTATGTTGAACTATGTCTTTGTTTGAAGTCATGTTGATCATGCCATCTTTGTACGAAAAGGCACCTTAGGTCTTATTGTGTTAATGATATTGTTGTTACAGGAAGTGAAAATAGGGGGATTGAGGAGCTAACGAAGTATCTTCAAAGGCATTTTCTCACTAAGGATCTTGGCCATCCTTGACACTTTCTTGGTATAGAAGTTGTCAGATCTAAGGAATTAATGTGTCTCAATGGAAATAAGTTATAGATTTAGAGACAGATTTTCTTAGTATTAAGTTAGTTAATTACACCAATGGACGTGAATCTCATACTTCTTGGTGATCAAGGAGACATAGTTGAAGAGTATAGAAGATTGGTTGGGAAACTTATCTATTTAACTATCACTCGGCTAGACATATCTTATGATGTGAGTGTGTGCCACTTTATAAGCTTTCCAATGGCACCTCGCATAGATACAATTGTGCGGATTCTGCAGTATCTCAAGAAGCATCAGGAGTAGGAGGACAAGAAATTCTTATACAAATGGAACAATTATTTTCAGATCATAGGGTCTTTGATGGAGACTAGACAAGTCATTTAACAAATAGGCATTCCAGTACTGAGTAGTACTACACGTTTGTGGGAGAAAATCTAGTCACATGAAAGAGTAAGAAACAGGTGTTGTAGCCTGATCAAGAGTTGAAGTAGAATATACAACAATGGTTCATGCTACTTATGAGTTAATGTGGATCAAGAAACTATTGTGTGAAATTGGGTTTGCAGTGAATTTACCTATGCAGTTGTTTTGCAATAACTAGGCAACATCTCACGTTGTAAATAATCCGGTCTATCATGAATGAACTAAATATACTGAAGTCGACTGTCACATTATACGCAATATTCAAATTATCTCCGATATTATCGAAATATTTCCGATATTATCTTTATCTCAAGCTCAACGATACTTATAACGCTGGTAGCGATACCAATAACGTTGGTAGTATCAGAAATTCCAGGTATCAGTAATGTATCGCTAAGTATCGCCAACGTATCAATATCGTTAATGTAATCATCAATATTTTCAACAACATAAATTTTAGGCGTCGCTTGTATTGCCAAGGCATCAATATCGCTAATGTATTGCCAATATTTTTGACTATGTAAATTCTAGGTAATGCTTGTATCATAAGTGTATTAACGCTATTTCAATAACATAGCCAGCATATTAATATCATCAAATTTTTGTTTATTAGAATATATATATATATATATATATATATATATATATATATATATATATATATATATATATATATATTTCAATTTTTTTCATGGGCACATGATTGTATGTAGTGTTCAATTTGTCATTGATAATATCTCGATATAATCGAATCGCAACATGCGAGATATTGAGATGACAATCTTTCATTTCCTTTCCAATTGTTAATGATTTCTTGGTGAAATATCATGTGTTGTTGATATTTTATAATGTTGATGGATGTTTGGATGAAAGGTTAGATGATTAAATAGGTCGGAGGGGATGGTTGGATTAATTTCTTATAATAGCACATGCTTTTAAGGCCCCATTAAATGTTAACTTGTTATGTATGCATTCTTCCTGCAGATTTTTGTATTTCTAAATATGCAAATATGTACATTTTAACATCTCTTGGAGTTTCGCTGAAAATTCCACCATTTTTTCTATGTTTCCCCGCACTTTTGGTTATCGACGATATCAATATTGTTTCCGTATCCCAGGCCAGCGAAACTTGTAGCGATATTGATACTTCGAACACTAATTATACGTGAAAAGGTCTCCAATAGTGAAATCCCTTACACCACATGTCCAGAATGATGTGTTCATCAAGGCCCTTCCACGTAGTCAATCTACATGCACATACTCAAGCTTGGCATCGACATCATCTATGCTCTACCTTGAAGGGGACTGTTAACGCATTAGGATGTGGGTTGTATAGTGGGATGTATACGGCCCACATAGCTTCTTCCTCTTATATTTAGTGTTTACTAAATTAGGATATTAGTTTGGGACTTGTTTGAAATATGAACATTATTGGTGAGGGTAATTTTATACTTTTTGGTTTTGTTATTATTAATATAAAGGGGATGAGTGGGGATGTCGGTCCAGCCCTAACTCTTTTCCCTCTCTTCTCCCAATTTTGACTTCTTTCTCTTTTATTCTCCTCTTCTTCTCTTTAAATCTATGATTCTAAAAACATCTAATGAGTGTTACGTAACATATTATTTTGGGAAGTTTTCTTCAATATCTGATGTGCTTGTAAAGATGCATACCCAGACTAGACACAGTTTATACCCTAGAACTCAAAAACAAAATCCACAATTTGTGCATACAATTTACTTATTCAGGAATATAGACAATCTGACTCATGGATTAATGAAAAGGTATAATATATTTAATCCAGTGTCACATAATGTGATGTATCATTCTAAAACAGAACAAGAAGCATAAGTCTAATAATGCAAGCAAGATCCTACTCTAGGTGTCACTCCCACTTTGAATTGCATGCTAGACTTGCACTCCTACTCCCACTTCCTATCTATTTATAATTGATAACATTTTGAAACATGTGCTTCCCCGCACTCAAAAGAAAACTAGTAAAAGGCTTTTTATAGGAGAAAATGTTAAAGAAGCTACTTACAATCTAGGAAATCTGCTACTTTATATTTCCTCTGTAATCAATTCACCTTTCGATGTAACTATCTAAATTTCCAACGCCTCTTTGTTGTTGCAAAGAAACCAACTTCACAAGTTCCCATGCATTTCACCTTTCTCAAGATAACACCCTCTTTAATGACTTTTAAGATATCTAAAAGTACTTGGGCTACATGCAAGTTGTAGGCCTAGGCTTAGCTGCGCTTAGGCATGGACTAAGGTATGAGCATGGGGCCATTGACATCAACACCACAAAGCATGAAAGAAGTAGACTCCGCCAAATTGAAAGCTTGACATATCTTAAGCTTTAATCAAACCATTACCATGTCACTTTCCTTGAGCTGACCAATAGAAAGCATCAGTCTTTTCATACCTTTCCATATTGAGAAAGATTTTGTTTCAAACCTCGTCATGAATCTCAATAATGTGATTAACAAATCCATCAGCATCTTTACTTGTTCGAGTAGCTGGGTGTTTTTCCATAGGCTCTTCCATTTCTTCTTTTTCGCATGTCACCAGAACATAGATAATTCCCTTCTCTTGACTTTCAGACTAGCAATTAGCGAGCATGCTGAGGGGCCTGGTTCCAATTTCTTCAGGGTTGAAATTGTCTTCATAGGAACCTAAGTCTTCTTACGACCATTGTAAAAATAAAAAATAGAAAGAAAAAAGATTGGTATTGGTACATCCATCTTGCTGCACTTTTCTACCAAACAACCATTGTGTACCAAGCAAAAAATGGTTAACTTTCACAGGATAATGTAACACCAAATGGAATCTTCACAACTTTTACCAATGAAAACATAAACAAGTAGTAATGATTTACCGAAATGTAGTCATTTATCCACACAACTCAGTCATGTCATGGATGCTTTCCACCTTAACCCAAGTTTGTCCACAAGCTCTTGTGATGCCACGTGCATGGCGCTACCCGCCGATAATAATTGGTAGATAAGCAGTCATTATTCATCCAGTCCTTCAAGGCAACCATCATCATTCTTCATAAACATTGGGAGCTTCCTCATCACCTCTCTTGTATTTCGACTCTTCTTCATAGTGCTGCAGATTTTGTGTGGGACAAGCAATGGAGAAGTGACCACATTTACTGCATTTATAGCATTATTACATACTACAATCCCTCTTAGTTTTGTCAACCACAGATGCCTTTCGATCCATAGGATCCCAATTTGGAAAACCACAAAGCTTTTTGGCTGCTGCCTGGTTAACTGGACCTACAAATGTGCCATTTGGAGGGCCACATGTCACACTAGAATCTGGCCAAACATTAGAAGAACCACTGCTTGAAATCTGGGAATAAGAGAAGACGGGATTTTCAACTACTCTTCAACCCTGAGTGTGAGCTGATACGCTTCATCAAAGTTCCACATGCGGGTGGCTAGGATTTCATGTCGAATCCACAGAAGTCCAGCTTTGTATCTTGCAGCCTTCTCTTCACTTTCTCAAACCCAGTTCCGGACGGGTAACTCTTGGAATTCCTCAATCTACTTTTCCATGGACTTGGTACGAGGAAAAACAACTTCGTCTAAAAGGTTTGTTCATAGTCCGTGGGCAGAAAGCGTTCCCTTTGTCTTGAGTCCTTGACCTTCATCTCATCCCATATTGATGGGTGGTCTCCAATCTAAGGAGCTGCTCCTCCACACTCTGCCACCCAAATGCACCCGCACCATCAATTTTACTTTCACAAATCAAACCTTCTCCTCTAGCATTGAGTACCAATCAAAATAATCATCCATCAACACTTAACCAATTAAGGCCATCAAATTCAAGTTTCCATAAAATCAGCAACACCAAGGCGGTCTTTCTTTGTAGTATCATCAAAGGCGTCGTGTAGCTTGAATCTGCCTTGACCTTTGGAAGACCTCCATAAGCTCCCTCTTTGGCAGCCCTGCATTAGGATTGCTACATCTCATGACCATGGTTCTCAGGTTTTGTGTAGCTGATTGATAAGTTGGCACTTGATTTTCATTACCTCCAAGTTCTTCATTCCCTTCAACATCAACATTCGGTACGCTAGGTTTTCTAGAATATCAGAACTCTCTAGCAAATAAGGATGCTCTCAACATATCATCACAATTCAGTCATCTGTCACATCAAGCCAAAGGGGTATATGATTTATCACTCTAGTCAGCATAGTGTCCCAAGCTACCCAAGGATCCAAAAAACTTGTTTTGATACCAAAAATTGATGTAGGACACATAAAGGAGAGGGTTGGAATTTTAGGTTTTGGATTAGATGAGATCTAGGACTGGTCGACAAGAGCAAAGAGGGATTGATGTGGTTATCAATGTATAAGAAAGTTAAAGAAAAGACGAGAATAAGAAAGAAGGACAATGGGCTCAGTCACACATCCTGAACTAGGATAGATGAAGCCTCATTTTAGACCTCTACTTCATGATTGGAATCACACCAATCGATCAGAGATATCAAATTATTGAAAGCAGTTGGATACACACCATCGAGCAAGAAAGCATGTGGTGGAAATTTTTATTTTTATTCATTAATGCTCAAGAAAGAACTAGTACATGGCTCTTTACAAAAGAGAAAACTTGCTAAAGAAGCCACATAAAATTAATAGTCAACTAGGAAATCTACTAATTTATATTTCCTCTTTAACTGGTTCATTTTCCTAAGTATCTTAATTTCCTATGCCACTTTGATGTTGGAAAACCACCTTGATAAGTTTCCATGTGTTTGACCCACTCAAGCCAGCACCCTCTTTAATGACTTAAAAATCTTATGGTCCCTAGGCACTTGGGTTGCATGCCAGTTAGGGCTTGGGCTTGGGCCTGAGCCTGGCTCTTGGGCATGGACCCGTTGCCATCATCCAGACATTATAATCTACAGTCAAGGCTAGAGAAGGTAGCAATTCAAACAAAATACAGAGCATGTCACATTCTCTTGACTTCTACACCAATTATAGCAACCCATTGGCAGGAGAGGTAAAAGAAGTTACAAGACCTCCCTCAATTCCTCGTCTCTCTCATCTCATATGGGAAAAGCTTTTATGGGGAACACCTCAATTGATCATCATGTTCCTGTATGAGCCAGGTGGAAACATCTATGCTGAACTAACTGTTCAGTTATTAGAAAATTACTGACCTTAGGTACCGCAAGATGATAGATGTTGGAAGGTGGCATTTTCTGTTTTTATTTGCAATGCATCTTGCTTTTAGTTACCAAAAAGAAAGAAGCAGGAAAAAGGAGAAGTGCAAATGTCAGCACACCAGAAGGCTTAATGTAGTCATGATGAGATATTTTTCAGGAGGATCAACTTGATCATTTCTACCAGTACCAGGCCTTGGTTTATGGTAGGCCTGTATGGGCCAGGTTGGAATAAATGGGATGTCCAATGCCATTTTGTGTAGTATCCAACAAAATTTCAAGTTTTGGATACCATGCACACTTCCCAAACATGAGACAAAATACATACAAGCTACATTATTGATCCCTATCATATTATCTCACAAATACATGTCCTCAGCCACCTTTCTGCCATGTCATAACAATCAGACCCGGTTGTCGCAACTTCTGCCATGTCAACATCATGTCATCGACCGATTGCTATTCAAAACATGTCACTGATCAATTCATCTCATCATCGGTGAAGTGGTCACAGTGCACGTTATGGTACTATTCAGACCTTTGCTAAGCCTACACTTGTACAAGTCAACTAATACAAATGCCACCACATATGGCAGTGTGACGGACTGGTGCTATATCCAAGCCATCTATCAAAAGAGTCCCACCACATAGATTCCATATACTAAGAATCAGGTCAGTCAACTAGTCAAATGCACAACAATTAATTGAACGAATGTACAGTCCTGAAAAAATCAGCAGAACTCTTAACCCATCCACTTATTTCTAACATCATGGCTCACCTGCTAAATGGACAATCTTTATCTTGGGCTAGTAACATCCACACGGTGAGGTCCACCTAATGGATGGCTGGGAAATACCCATCCGGCCACGTTGCCATATGTGGTGGCATGTGCATTAGCTGATTTCTGCATGCATGTGAGCTTAGCAGAACTCTACTATTCATAGAAGAATATTAGTATTCAAATACATATTATACTACTTATGATAGCGGACAATCAACCAACACACCAAAAGATCCAAAGCTAACGAGGAAGGACCGATTTATCCATATATGTAGGCTCTCCTAGGCAAACCTAGACAAGACTTTCCCGTGAGCAACCTCCGCGTCGCACGGGTGCCCGAATCACACAATTCCACAGTGGGCTCCACCCTGTGGCCATCATGCATCTCACAGGCCCCACCTCGTGGGCCACCCCACCCCAACGTGGAGATACAGTGCATCCTTAGAGTCGCACCAAGATGCCCCTGCGCCATCCACCCACGCTGATGAGAGGACTCGAATACCGGGCTCCCTCTCTGATACCATTCTGATAGCGAACAACTGACCGGCACACTAAAAGCTACAGAGCTGATGGGGAAGGACCAGTTTATTCCTATATGCAAGCTCTCCCAAGCAAACCTAGAAAAGACCTCGGGGGCAAACCCGGCATCGCACAGGTCCCAGAATCATGCGGTTCCACAATGAGCCCCACCCCGTGGACATCCCACATTTCACAGGCCTCACCTCATGGGCCACCTCACCCCAGTGTAGAGATACGTTGCATCCTTGGAGTTGCACAAAGATGCCACCATATCATCCACCCACGCCAGTGATGAGACTCGAACACTGAGCTCTCACTCTAATACTATTATGATAGCAGACAACCGACCAGCGCACCAAAAGCTCCAAATTTGATGGAGAATGATCGGTTTATCCTTATATGCAAGCTCTCCCAAGAAAACCCAGGTAAGACCTCCCCGTGGCCAACCCCTACATCGTACGGACGAATCACATGGTTCCACAGTAGGCCCCACCCCATGACCATCCTGCATCTCAGATGCCCCACCTTGTATGCCACCCCACCCCAGCGTGAAGATATGGTGCATCCTTAGAATCACACTAAGATGCCCTCGCATCATCCACCCATGCTAGTGAGGAGCATGGGTGGGAGACAAAAACTAGGCTCCCGCTCTGATACTATTCTGATAATGGACAACCAACTAGCACACCAAAAGCTTCAGAGATGATAGGGAATGATTGTTTTATCCCTGTATGCAAGCTCTCCAAGGCAAAGCCAGGCAAGACCTCCCCGTGGGCAACCCCCACACCGCACGAGTCCCCGAATCACATGTTCCTATTTGGAGTATGGGGAAGTGCAACAATATCTCACCCCTTGCGAAACTACTCACACATCACCTGGAAGACCAGCCTCTTATCTAGAAGTCGTTACTTCTCAGGGAGCCCATATCAAAAGTCGACAGTTGTGGTCATCGAAGAGCATGGTGACGATTGAGGCCAACGAAAAGGGTCCTTAGGAAGACGCGATAGTAGAAAACCTAATCTCTACTAAAGTCATAAACGGCGTGAAGGTGGTAAGACTAAAGTAGGAAGCTATATCCAAGTCTTGGGAATAGCTACATCGTTCGATAGTGATTTCCACAAAAGTAGGAGCGACCATCCCCCAGCTAGAGCAAATGGCTAGACGAGTGTTATAAACTATCCTCGGAATAATATTCGATTAAACCCATCAGACCGAATGAGATTTGGACTTGCCTGGTGCCAAAGGTGGATGAGAACCTCATTTTTATGGCAAAAGTGGTGCACAAGGAAGGCCCAGTTGATCGAGTTTGGAGATGGGAGGAGTACTTCATATTCGGGATGGATGACTAGTGGTATTTGATTTGGGGAGTTCATTGGAATTTTGGTTCTCCGATTTCTTCCCGACCATCACTTCTTGTTTGGGATAGGTGGTGGGGATCGACTCTTCAACGAAAAGTGGGGAGGAATTTGGAGTAGTTAGAATTCCAGTCCGACATAAGAAGGGACTGGAGACTCCATCCTCCGAGTAGGATGAATTCCAATCCGGCATAAGAAGGGGTCTCTCTCTCTCTCTCTCTCTCTCTCTCTCTCTCTCTCTCTCTCTCTCTCTCTCTCTCTCTCTCTTACTCTTCTTTCCCTCTTTTCTTTTCAGTTTCCCTCTCTTCTTTTTCATTTCGATATCGAAAACGAAAATTTTGTTTTTTAACGTGTTCTGCGGTGCACGTTGAACAGTGCACTTGCACTGTTTTGTTACATAAGCCCGCCTTAATTTATGTGTAGTATATCCATGTCATCCACTATACTGTTTATTTTCCATCGAACCTGTTGATAAGGTCACATTAACTTTGACCTTGATGAAGGGATAACACAAATAGTAGCTTGATAAAAAAAATTTTAAAAAAATGTCTTAAGAAATTTTTAATGTTGGGAATTAAATCCTTATTTTGTGGTTCACCTATGATTTGGATTAGCCTCATTTTTTGGACAAGGCCCTAAAATAAGTCGGCAAAAAGGATGGCCCACATGGATATACAACAAATGCATTAAGGTGGGCCCCACTTTTAAAGGAATACTCACTAGTGGTCCACCGAAGATTTAGATCTACCTGAATTTTTGGACCATGCCTTAAAATGAGTTGGCAAAACAGATTGATGGCATTGATATACAAACACATCGAGGTGGTCCACCTAAGATCTGGATTTACCTTTTTTTTCCAATTGTTTTTTGAAATAAGACCATTTGATATTTTTTATTTTTCACTGTTGAATAAATGTCCACCAATCCATTAGTGGGATAAGTGCCAATAGATTACATTAATTTGAGGTTAGTTTGGGGCATCAAATGGTCCCCGAACCAGCCCCAAATCAACAACACTATTTACCTCAATTTAATTTTAATTTTTTTAAAGATTTATGGGGGTAAATGATATCAAATTGTTAGGTATGAATTACATAATAGGATACAAAAGTCCCTAAACTCTATATATTGAAATAAAATGCATGTGAGTCACGAAGTATGCAATGCACTAGTACTATAAATAAAAGGAAAGGTTGAAAATATAAGATGTTTTGGTATTACATTCATTATAATAAATTTATATAGATATTATATAGTTAGAAAACTAAATATAAAAGGTTTGCAATTAATTCCAGGTTGTTTGGTTCATAAATTCATCAGACAGTCCTATACAACTTCTCACCAAAGAGTGGACCGTTGCACCACCATAAACATGTTCCAATTTATAAATGAATGCATATTTGGAATGCTTAGAATATTCCAGATTTAATCCATATTTTTTCATTTTTTTGGGAAAAAAATTGCACTGTTATGGGCCGTTACGCCCCCGTATCCATATTGGTATCAGTGGGCACTGTTACGCCAATCGATACCGATACGGAATACCTTGACTAGGGAGGACAAATCAATCGCAGTTATCAAAGAGCTTTCTGCTACGAGAAGGTTGGGCAGAGTCTGGTAAATGACATCGATAAGCTTGAAAGAAGAACACCTCGAGGCTGCGTTAGTAGTTACTAGTTACATCCCTCTGTGCAAAATGAATTCGAGAGGCAAACAGGCGTGACAAGGTAAACTTCTTGGTGGCCAGGGACATGGATTTAGTTGGTACCAGAGAGAGACCCATCTCAATGAGCAGTTCCAATGGGCCAAGGTGGTGGAAAGGGTGGGAGGAACGGCAAACTTGTCTTTCGACGTTAGAGACGATGGCGTCCACGATTTCTTCCAGTTTGTGCAAAAGAGGGCAACTCAACAGTCGTATGAGCAACGGATCTTGAAGTCGAAGAGTCTCTTAAGGGCGCGATGGAATTCTTGAGTATCAAGGTATTTCGTATCGATAACGGTGGCCGTAACGGTCACCACCGTTACCGATACAGGTATTACAGTGGCATAACAACCGTTACGACCCCTATAACGGTTGGAAAAAAAATTGCCTAAAAAATTTTAGAAAATCCAGAATAATGTAAATATTACAAATATGTATTGATTTTTTATTTTCAAAATTTATAATACAATAACAGTCCACTCTTTGGTGAGAGTTTTGTATCTAGTTGTCTAGTGAATTTGTGAACATGGTTATATGTCTCTAATATTTATATTTATACATCACAATTGAGCATTAGAACTAGAAATTGAAAAAAAGGCATAAATACCACTCTCTCTTTTTTAAATGGCCTTCGAAGTTTCCATTCACCCAAATCGCTTCAATATACAATTTTAATCCTAAAAAGTATAGTAAAACTAGTTGAAATCTGTTTTGGAATAATTTAGGAAAATTTCTATAATAAGAAAAACAGGAAAATGGATTTAAATAGAAAAAATATGGTCGTTTTTCAACCATTATGGGGGTAACGGTCGTTATGCCCTATAATGGCCTATACAGCCCTAAAAAACCAATTGCACCTTTCCGCCCTCGTATCACATAACGGTCACAACTATTACCTATACGTATCAACCTTTATGATCAGATCGTAACGGATACGGAACACCTTACTGAGTCTGGAGTGCTCCATCAATTAAGATGTTGTGGTAAAGGTAAGCGGCAGCAAAAGAGCAAGATTCAGGAAGGGAAGTGTCCAATGTTAATATAATCCTGAAAAGTGAGAGGCTTGGATTATAGGGTTAAGAGGACCCAGATCAAGAAAGTGTGTAAGAACTCTAAGCCTGACATTGTAACCTACAAGAATCCCAGCTTCAGACTCTACTTCCAAGTATGATCAATTCTATCTGGAATATTTAAAATAAAGATCGGGTCTATCTAAATGGTGTGTGTGTGTGTTTTTTTTTTTTTTTTTTTTTTTTTGGGGGGGGGGGGGGGGGAAGTGGAGTCTTTCTCTAGTTCTTTTTCTGTTTTCATTCTTCTGCGGGATTTGACATTGGGGTTTCAATGGGTGATGACTTCAGTATATGGCCATGTGTGAAAAATCTTTACAGTTAAATGTAAGAGGAGCTAGACACAATTAGGCAGAAATGGGGTTTCCCTTGATGTGCCGATGGCAATATATATATATGGGCTGGGGGGTGGAATCACCAACAATATGGCCACTTTTTCTGATTGGGTAAATCGTCATCAAATGGTGGACTTGACTTTGGAGGGGACCAGCTAAACTTGGTCAAATTGGCAGGAGCATGTTTCGATGTCACGCCTTGACGGGTTTTTGGTGTTAGTTGATTGCGTTAAAAGGTTTCCTTTAGTTATTCAGCAAGGTTTGCCGAGGGTGGCTTCTGACCACTAGCCGATTTTCCTTGAAGTTCCAAATGAAAATTGGGGTCCTAAACCTTTTCAATTTGAAGCGGCTTGGCTTGAGATAGATGGCTTTGAACAACTAGTGGCAGATTGGTAAGGTTCTCTTGAGTGGAGGGTTACGCGGGTTGAGATTATGCAAGAAGCTAAAGCTTCTGAAATAAAAGATCAAGTTGTGGAAGAAAGAAGTTTTGAGAGAAAGAGGCTCAATTTGAGGAGACGGTTGTGCAAATCCATGAGTTGGACCTTTTAGTAAAAAAAAAATGGGCTTCTGTTGGAGGAAGATAGAGAAAGGAGGAATGACTTGTCTCGGAGATATGCTCAAAATGTTAAAGAAAAAGAGATTAAGTGGTGTCAAAGATCCAAGGTGCTATGGGCTTAAAGCAGGTGATAAGAATACCTGTTTCTTTCACAGTATTTTGCTAGTGCTCCAGCTCGCGGAAATAGGATAGGCAATCTGTTGATTGAGGGCTCTCGTATCACGAACAAAGAGAAATATGATGCGGGGGCATCTTGGTGTGACTCCGAGGATGCACCGTATCTCCACATTGGGGTAGGGTGGCCCTTGAGGAGGGGCCTGAGAGATGCAGGATGGCCTCGAGGTATGGCCTGTAACCACTGGCCGATTATCCTTGAAGTTCTGGATGAAAATTGGGGTCCTAAACCTTTTCGATTTGAAGCAGCTTGGCTTGAGATAGATGGCTTTGAACAACTAGTACCAGATTGGTAGGGTTTTCTTAAGGTGGAGGATTACGCGTGTTGAGATTATGCAGGAAGCTGAAGCTTCTGAAAGAAAAGATTAGGTTGTGGAAGAAAGAAGTTTTGAGAGAAAGAGGTTCAATTTGAGGAGATGGTTATGCAAATCCATGAGTTGGACTTTTTAGAAGAAAATGGCCTTCTGTTGGAGGAAGATAGATAAAGGAGGAATGACTTGTCTCAGAGATATGCTCAAAATGTTAAAGAAAAAGAGATTAAATGGTGTCAGAGATCCAAGGCACTATGTCTTAAAGCAAGTGATAAGAACACCCGTTTCTTTCACAGTATTTTGCTAGTGCTTGAGCTTGTGAAAATAGGATATGTAGTCTGTTGATTGATGGCTCTCGTATCACAAACAAAAAGAAGATGATGCAGAGGCATCTTGGTGCGACTCCAAGGATGCATCGTATCTGCACACTGGGGTGGGGTGGCCCTCGAGGTGGAGCCTGAGAGATGTAGGATGGCCTCAAGGTAGGGCTCATTGTGGGACTGTGTGATTTTGGGAGTCGTGCAACGTGAGAGTTGCCCATGGGGAGGTCTCGCCTGGGTTTGCCTAGGAGAGCCTACATATAAGGATAAACCGGTCCTTTCCCATCAGCTCTGGAGCTTTTGGTGCGTCCATCGGTTGTCTGCTATCAGAATGGTATCAGAGCGAGAGCCCAGTATTTGAGTCTCCTCACCAATGTGGGTAGATGATGCAGGGCATCTTGGTGCGACTCCAAGGATGCACAGTATCTCCACGTTGTGGTGGGGTGTCCCACGAGGCGGGGCCTGTAAGACGCAAGCTGGCCACGGGGTGGGACCCACTGTGGAACCATGTGATTCAAGGATCCATACGGTGCGGAGGTTTCCCATGGGGAAGTCTTGTCTAGGTTTGCCTGGGAGAACCTACATATATAGATAAATCAATCCTTCCTCGTAAGCTCTGGAGCTTTTGGTGTGTTGGTCGATTGTTTGTTATCAGAAGATCTCCAAATCTATTATTTCCTATTATAAGAATCTCTCATCTGCTGATAAATGGGGTAGACCGAGACTGGATAATATTCTCTTTGATGAGATCTCCGCTAAAGCAACTTTGTCCCTTGAAAAGCCCATCCTTGAGGAAGAGGTGGGGGCAGCTTTGTGGTCGATGTGTGGAGATAAGGCCCCCAGGTCCGATGGATTCCCCATTTTATTTTTTCATAAATTATGGCATATTGTCAAAAATGATAATATGGATTTTATTTCAAAGTTTCAGGAGTGGGGTCATTTTTCTTCCGAAATGGGAGCCTCCTTCATTGTTTCACTTCCTAAGGTTAAATGGGTTGAGCAGTTGAAAGACTTCAAGCCTATTAGCCTCATAGGAGCTCCATGTAAGATTCTAGTTAAGATTCTCGCTTTTAGATTCAAGGTCTTTCCAAAGAGATCTCTGACAATCAACGAGCATTTGTCATAGGTAGACAGATTCGGCATCGATGCCAAATTCAGGGAGAAGAGGAGCAGCCTAATGTGTAAGCTTGATATTAAAAGGGCATACGATTATGTCGATTGGGGTTTCTTATATTACATGCTCTTTCAATTGGGCTGCGGGCAGAAGTGAAGGGGTTGGATTAGGTATTGTGTTCAATCTCCCTCGTACTTTGTTCTCATCAATGGGTTGCCAAAAGGATATTTCAAGCCCTCGAGAAGATTGAGGCAGGGAGACCCTTTATCCCCTTATTTGTTCTTGATCGTTGGCAAAGCTCTTAGTGCGATGCTTCTTATGGGTGCGAAGGTTGGGTTATTCCAAGGGTTCAAGGTATGTAGCAACGGACCTTAGATCACTCATCTCCAATATGCAGATGATACTTGATGGGGACATCCCACGCACGTCGTCCACACGTGCACACACACCACCCCCCTATGCTCGTACGCCAAAAGGAGGACTCTACCGTCGATCTGGATCGATGACGACATCCTAGAAAGGCCACCTAGCTAGAAGACGAAGTTTTGATTCAAAAGAGTGGGCCTGTTAGTCAAGAAAAGCCCATCATGGGATCTCATGATCGTGGCCCACTAGTCGGATTAATTTCATATTTTGAGTTTTGCTTATTGTTATTATTTAGAACATCATGAACGCTTTGGATTTCTTTGCTTGGTTTTTATTTTAGTTTACTTCATCGCCAAGTAATAGGTTGTGCACATGGCGCGAGTTTTGAGGTATAGAGTTTTCCTATAAATAGGCACCCATTATAGCTCTTTTGATTTATTGAAGATTAATAAAAATTCTGTATTTTCCTACTATCTAAGTTGTGAAGCCTAATTGGGTGCGAAGCCCTCCCTTCATCGAAGGGTTAACTACTATGGTACGAAGCCACATCTATCCCGATTCGCCCCCATCCATCGCCATCTCTACTACCCATCTTCTATCATCCCTTCTTCATATCTCACCCATCATCTACACTTCGAATCCATCATCTATTGCAACAATTCTCCTCCCCACAGCAGAATTTCAGAATCTGACCTTACAGGAGAGTTGAAACTTCGGTGAAGCATCACGCACAAACTGTACATCAGATCGAGCTGAGATTTGGGGGTTTTGGAGTCCATCTCTGCCCGACCAGGGCCAAGGTGGCCTTTTTTCTGAATAGTGGGCCCGACACACGTGCGGCTGGGATCACACGCATGTGCGTCTGAGCCATTGTTATTATCCACACGTATGATACTTATCTGGTTTGCCTCTCTTCTCTTTCACTCTGCTTCTACTCAAAATCTCTAAACCTAACCTTAAATTACTCAAATATCCAATTTTATGCCTCTTTTCTTACCCTAAGGTTCCCCGAATTGGAATTTCTGAATTCCTTAGATTAGGGACTAATTACTATGCATGTGTGGATGATTATTTCTTATCTTTGAGTATCGTTTGGTTCATAATTTTTATTGATCCAGCCCTATCATGTGTAGGCCTGGACCCACATTGATTTCCCTTAATTGAATGTTTGGACTTTCATGTGGGATATGGAATTTGTATAATTAACATGATCTTAAGCCTGAAATCTCGCATATCATATTTAATTTTCATGTCCTGCATCAAATTGGGTATCAGAGCTTACGGTTCTTATAGGGGAATACATTATTTGTTTAGGGTTAGTTTGTTTGAGTTCGTCATGCATTTAGTCCATCACATGCAGCTTTTAGGAGTCAATAGTCCCTTATTTTATTAACTATATTGTTGGAGTAACATTACATAGTCCCCTCATATAGAGTCTCATAGGATCATTTAGTCTCATATAGTCGTCATAAAAAGTCCTTAGGTGGAGTTAGCAAGTTGTACGCCCACAAGTACGAGTCATGGTTTTGGCTAGCACCCTACACTAAACATGGAACAACTGCTAGCATCACTAAACAAGCTGTCCCAGCAGATCGAGTCTTGGGGTAAGTGCTTGAAACAAAGTATAGATCAACACCTTGACCAAATAGAGACCTTCCTCAGGACAAACCCCACCATTAGGGAAAAAGGGCAATCTCAAGCAGGTGGCCAGGAGAATAGACCAATGAATGGAGGTGGCCAAGGAATCAGTCATGGACGTGCACCCGTACTCCCACCCCATGAGGGACATCGAGGCCATTATTTTGCAGGGTACAACATGTGCGGCCTCGTGGCTAGAGAGAGTGCACCCGAGGCTAGTGTAGAGTTACCCACTGAGGCCATTCCGGTAGTAGATGAGTTTTGTGATATCGTTTCTGATGATCTACCAGATGAGTCTCCCCCTAGGAGGGATATAGAGCACACCAGAACATGGGACACCATAATACTTATAGCCAAGTTTACGTTTAATGGTTCTTTCGATAGGTCCACAGGTCTCAGTCCTTATGAAGTCGTTACTGGTTATAAACCTAGGAAACATATTGATCTTGTCCCTATGTCATTGTCTCATAGGCCGTCAGAGCCTGCAAAGTCTTTTGCGCATCACATTCATTCATGGCATCAATAAATCAGGCAGAAGATCATGACTAGTAATGAACATTACTCATTTTCTGCAAACCAACATAAATGTTTGAATGATTTAAATGTAAGGAACTCTGTCATGATCCGCATCAGGCCAGAGCGGTACCCTCAAGGAGCCATTCGAAAATTATACGTGTATAGCGCTGGACTATTCAAAATCATAAAACGAAACGGTCTCAATGCGTATGTGGCAAATCTTCCACCCTCCATGGGAATTAGTTACACATTTAATGTGGAGGATCTAGTTGCATTTCAAGGGGCCATTGATGCATTGTCTAGCCTTTTGCCTAACCATCCTAATTCCCCAGACCATTCCCTTGATCCATGGCCCCCTCTAAACCCATTTTCTCAGCCTTTACGTCTCATTCCTACTCATGCCGACCCATTTTTCCAGCCTCTACCTCTCATACCTACCCGTCCCGACCCATTTTCTCAGCCTCTACCTCCCATATCTACCCGTCGAGACCCATTTTTCCAGCCTCTTCCTCCCATTCCTACTCGTCCTGACTATTCTTCCCAGCCTCTACCTACCATACCTAACTTTCATACACCTAAAAAAGAAATAGAGATTATCCTAGACCATCAAATAGTTTCAACATCGGAAGGTGGGTTTCAGAAGTTCTTAGTCAAATAGAAGTCACGTCCAACTTCAACCAATACGTGGCTCACTGAGGAGGAGCTTCAGAGACTTGATCCTTACATCTCGGAGCGATATAGGAGTTTTATTGCGCTAGTGGCGAAATCTTCGAGCCAAGGAGAATTGATGGGGACATCCCGCGCACGCCGTCCACACGTGCACGTACTCCACCCCCTACTCTCGTACGTCAAAAAGAGGGCCCTACCGTCGATCTAGATCGATGACGACGTCTAGAGAAAGCCTCCTAGCTAGAAGGCGAAGTTTTGATTCAAAAAAGTGGGCCAGTTAGTTAAGAAAAGCCCATCATGAGATCTCATGACCGTGGCCCACTAGTCGGATTGATTTCATATTTTAGGTTTTGCTTATTGCTAATATTTAAAACATCATGAACACTTTGGATTTCTTTGTTTGGCTTTTATTTTAGTTTACTTCATCGCCAAGTAATAGGTTGCACACATGGCGCGGGTTTTGGGGTATAGGGTTTTCTATAAATAGACACCCCTTGTAGCTCTTTTGATTCATTGAAGATTAATAAAAATTCTGCGTTTCTTACTCTCTGAGTTGTGAAGCTTAATTGGGTGCAAAGTCCTCCCTTCATCAAAGGGTTAACTACCATGGTGTGAAGCCACATCTATCCCGATTCGCCCCCATCCATCGTCATCTCTATTGCCCATATTCTACCATTCCTTTTTCTTATCTTACCCCATCATCTACACTTCGAATCAATCATCTATTGCAGCAATTCTCCTTCCCACAGCAGAATTTCAGAATCTGGCCCTACAGGAGGTCTGAAACTTCGGCGAGCACCACGCACAAACCATACATCGGATCAAGTTAAGATTTAGGAGTTTTGGAGTCCATCTCTGGCCAACTAGGGCCAAGGTGGCCTTTTTCTGAATAGTGGGCCCCACACGTGCAGCTGGGATCACACGCACGCGCGTCTGGGCCATTGTTATTGTCCACGCATACGGTACTTATCTAGTTTGTCTCTCTCTTCTTTTTCACTCCGCTTCCACCCAAAATCTCTAAACATAACCCTAAATTACTCAAATCTATAATTTTATGCCTATTTTCTTACCCTAGAGTTCCCCAAATTGGAATTTCTAAATTTCTTGGATTAGGGACTGATTACTATACATGTGTGGATGATTATTTCTTATCTTTGAGTATCGTTTGGTTCATAATTTTTATTAATCCAGCCCTATCATGTGTAGGCCTGGACCCGCATAGATTCCCCTTAATTGAATGTTTGGACTTTTATGTGGGATATGGAATTTGTGTAATTGTTTTTGAACTAACGTGATCTTAAGCCTGAAATCTCGCATATCATATTTAATTTTCATGTCCTGCATCAATACTTTATTATTCTACTAGGCAAAGGCGAATGCAGTAATCTCCACAAGTTGATTGTAAGTGTTGAGGCAACCTCGGGTTTAAAGGTCAATGTTGTAAAATCAGAGTTACTTGACATTAATGTAAGGGAGGAGGAACTCAAGGCTCTCGCTAGCATTTTTCGATGCAAAACAAGTGCTTTTCCTTCCACTTATCTTAGCTTGCCACTTTGCGTAGGGAAACCAGTTATTCACCTTTAGGATAAGGTGATAGAGAGAATCAATAAGAAGCTTGCTTGTTAGAAGTGTCAATATATGTCTCTAGGAGGTCGCTTAACCCTCATCAAGTCGGTTTTCACTAATATGCTCATTTATTTCTTATCTATATTCCAATGCCCGAAGTCAATTCTTTTAAGACTTGAAAGGTTGAGACGGGAACTTCTTTGGAAAGGTGCTAACGAGGGGAAGAAGTTTCATCTCCTCAACTGGGATGAGATGTGCAAGCCTATTCAGGAGGGTGGGGCAGGAATCAAATCGTTAGAGGTTATGAATTCCGCACTATTAGGAAAATGAGTATGGATTATTGGGGTTTGGAGTAAAGGAAGGGAAGCTATGGAGAGATGTAGTGATTGTTAAGTATGTTACACAGGAGTGTGGCTAGTTCATGAAATATTCTTTGTTGTACCAGGCATCCGCTATTTGAAAAGTGGTCGCATCTACCGAGCATATTGCTCGCAAGGACATTTCCTTTGCCCTGGGAAGAGGGTTCCACATTCGCTTTTGGGTTGACGTTTGGTGCAGTGATCAAGCGCTACAAGTTTTGTTTCCTAAATTGGCTCGCTTGCCTCCCATATGATTCGTCATAATGGTGGATTGTTTCTCAGTTATTAGGGACTCAAGAGTGTTGGCGCCTCCAAGTTGTAGAGGTTTGCTTGATGCTGAGATTGATGACTTCACTAGTCTCCTTGAGATTCTTAGCAAGGTCAACCAAGGAATGCGGGAGGAAGATTCTATTGTGGACAAGAAATGCCTTCGGGAAATTCTCCATTGTCAAGTCGCTTTTTTGTTTGATTTTGGACTTTAGGCAACACTTTCCCTCCCATCCATTCCACCATTGGTTTTATGGTGCTCCCCCTCAAGTTGTGTTGTTCGTGTGGTTTGTGTGTCGTAAGAGAATCCTCATTATCGATAACTTGCAGAAGAGAGCTATGACTATGATTCTTCCTAATATGTGCTTGTTGTGTATGGTTAGTGAGGAGACAATCAACCACCTCTTTATTCGCTGCCCTTTTGTTGTCAAGGTGTTGTGTCACTTCCTCTTGATATTTTAGATGGATTGGGTGATGTCGGCAATGGTAGAAGATCTCCTTTAGGCTTGGCATGGTGGAGGCATAGGGAAACCTAGAAAAGTGACGTGAAATTTGCTTTAAATTGTGGTCTTTTGGGCAATAGAGGGGGTAAGAAATGGGTGTTGTTTTAGAAATATTCAAGTAGGGACTGAGAAGGTAATTGGAAAAATATCTTACTTCTTAGATTGTTGAGGGTTTAAAAAAAGGCCAAAGTGACTACTAGATGCCTAGCCACAGATATTACACGTTGAGTTGACTTGTTCAGTTGGATTTCGAGTTGAGTCCCCTTCTTAAGTGTAAGTCATGTTGCATACTCAACCAGCTTACATGAACATTGTTCTAAAGACGGCCATTTTCCTCCACATAACCTTGTTTACATCAAGTTTATTTACAACATTAATATGATAATTCGTCAAATATTATATATTATTTTACATCCCTGGGCAAGCATGCTTGTCAGGCCGCGCCACTTCTTCCCACCAACATGTCAATGTGTAAGACATCTAAGCCGTGTAAAAGGTGGGAACTATCATAAAAATAACCAGGCGCAAAGATCAAGCATGATTTGCTTCTCAGGTGGGCCACACCTGTACTTTATATGAGATACTTGTGATTCCAATGGCGTGGCCCACTTAATGAGTGGATCGGCCTATTTTTTGTACCGGCCGATTTTCACGACAGGGTCAACCATATGCAAGAGCTCAGATGTGAGACACATGTGACTTTGGCACGAAAACAACTCGCACGATGACCTTACCGTGCTGGGGAGTGATCTGATGTTCCTATATTTAAAGAGATATATATATATATATATATATATATATATATGATAAAAATGCCTAATCGAGTCATCGGCCTGACCCGGCGCAAAATCGAAGATTCCAGTCGGGTTCTCGGTTTTCCCTACAAACGAGTCAGCTTGTATACACCAAACGATTTCGTTTTTTATTCAACGTATCTCAAGATCGAGAGATGGAAACGGAGATCGATGCCTCTCTCAATCGATTGCAACGTAAAATCAAAGCATATGTATTGCAGATGATGCAGATTACTCACCAACGACGCTCGATCCTCCGGAACCAATCGTCATGGATTGACGGTAGTGATTGTGTTGTGTCCGTTTGCCCTCCCTCCACCCTACTCCCAACGTCAAAAATCTCCGATCGTTGGATCCCTTTCTTTTTTATGTGTCCGTCTAGAGAAAGAAAAGAGCTGGTGAGCCCTTTGTTCGCGTTTTACGTTTCCGTATTAAAGAGGAATTTTAGGATACGCGACCCGACGCTTTGAACCGTGTGCTCGAGTTTTTAATCCTTGTGAGTGGGGCCATGATTGGGTAATCCATACCTTTATTCTTTTTTGCCCCACTGTGGATGGAATGTTGCCATTAAATATCTCAATTTCGAAATCATTTCTACGAATAATTGAACATTTGATGTGGACCGTTGCTGATATCTCTTCTTAGCTGCCAATTTCAACTCGCAAATTATCGGCAGGATGATCTGCCACGCGGCTGTCTCGTGTTGAGGTCACCACGGGGCACGACTCGGTGTGGCTTTTGTGCCCTATTAGTAGTCGGTCTGACCTCCAAGAGGAATAGTATCCATATGAAAAGATATTTAAGATAATCGGGGAGCATTTGTGCGGATCTTTAAGATAATCAAAGCATTTTTGCTTAATGGTGAATTCATGATGCACTCCACAAACTTTTTTATTTTTTAATCCAAAATTACCCTATAAGCAGCCATTTTCTCCTCCGCGGAATATATAACCCAACTTATAACGATAAACACTTTTTGAGCCCACTATGATTTATGCTTTACATTCACACCGTCCATCAACTTTTCTATATTATTATAAAGTATGATCCCAAAAAAGAGATACATCCAAATCTCAAGTTGGCTACACCACGTAGAGTAGTGGGAATTGAACAACTACCGTTAAAACCTTCCTAAGGTCCACCATGAAGCTTATTTGTCATCTAACCTCTTCATAAGGTCACACAGACCTAGGTGAAGGGAAGACACAAAAATCAGCTTGGCCAGATCCTTCTATGGCCTTGGGAAGTTTTCAATAATAGGCACTCAATTCCTACTATTCATTGTAGTGTGGCCCACTTAAGCCTTTATATCTGCTTGTTTTTTGTCTTTTTTTCTAAAATGATATGGAAAAATAGATGAGAGGTGTGGATAAAATATATACATCATGGTAGGCCCCACAAAGCTCTTTATTGTTCGTCTCTATATAAATCCTACTGGGTATTATGCAATCCTGGATTTGGGGACCATTATTTTAAATGAAAGCCTTTGGCAAGAAGTTCCTATGGTGGAAAACTAGGTGGGGCCCACCATGATGTTTGTGATAAATCTAACCCATTCATCTATTTTTTTTAGCTCATTTTAGGGCTTGACACAAAAAATAAGTAGGATACAAGACTCAAGTGTGCTACACTAAAGGAAAAAGTAGGTATGGAAATTCCTACCATTAAAACATCCTTGGGGTCAACAATGATGTTTACATGCCATTAATACCGTTCATAACATCATTCCTACTGAGATGAACCAAAGCCACAAACGTTAGCCTGATTAAAAACTTTCATGGCCCCACAAATATTTCAATTATGGACGTTCAATCCTCACATTTTTGGCCCATTTGAGCATTGGATCCAGCTAAGTTTTAGCCCTATAGCCTAAAATGATCTCACAAAACTGATGGACAGGGTGGATTTCTCACAAACATCACAGTGGGCCCCACTTAGGTTTCCAACACAGGAACTTCTGCGTCCCAGATTTGGGGGAACGAATTAGGTGCGACCCCAAATCCACTGAAGTGGGTGGGACCCCTAATTGTGGGGCTCACTATGATGTATGTGACTACATCCACATCACCGATCCATATTAAAAGCTCATTTCAGGGTATGATCCAAAAAATAAAGTAGCTCCAAATCCTAGATGGACCATCATATAGGAAAACAATGATGATTAACCATTTAAAACTTGTTGTTGGCCACAAAAGCTTTGGATCAGGATGACATTTGTGTCATCTCTTCATCTAGTTGTTTGTGACCATATCAACTAGTTAGATGGCAAATAAACATTTCACAATTATTTTATATGAGTAAATGTGTCAAATTAATATATTTCAAGTACTTAAGACGTTAGTTAATGAACTAGTTGTTATAGATTTATTATTGTTTTTCAGACTTCTGATTCAAACTTTAGATTAAGACTTTGAATCTCAGATTTAACAAACAAGCCCTAAATCTAGTTTTACACATAAGAGAATGGTCTATGGAAAATTGTGGTCGACTTATAGGGGAAGAGAAATGTGGCTAGAGTTGTTTAAGATATGAAGGCAATTGAGAGAAATAAGGTATTGGCCAACGAAAGAGGAACCGTTATGAAAAGAAACATAACCAGAGAATGATTAGATAAGAAAATAATCTAGAAAGGCTTTTCGACCGCCATAATTGTTGCAATTGTTTATCCCCATTATCGTCATTCCTCATGAGAGCTAATCAGAGTAGATTATGTGTGATTTATACAAATTTATATGGTGTATTTGGAGATTTGAAAAGATTTCTTAGCAAACAATAACTAGACGTATCAAATAGTTGTGCCCGATGAAGAAGCAATCATGAAGGAATGGTTACAAGACAAATGGTTGAAGGAGAAACATAGAAAGCCCGATATTCACGAACGGTTATAGCAACCATTAGAACGTGGGAATGATCCAAATTATTGATTAAAGCCATAAATAAAAGAGTAACGTAGCAGGAAAAGCTCATCTCATACCAACCCAATTAAACCAAACAATTACCTGTCAATTATCAGTTCATTTACATTCCATAATGCAATCACTTTCTACTTTTCCTGTCAAGCAAATTACATTTCTTAGTGTAATCCTTTACTTTCAACCTGTTATTTACATTCCGTAGTGTAATCTATAGCATTAATCAAGTAGCTAGCAATTTTACCCATAATTTGAGTCTATGCTCACACACTGGATTCAGTTCCTCACTCAGAAAAGTGTTTTGCAGTTGTTCTTTGCAACCGACTGTAAGAATCATTTTCTTGTTTCACATTGTTTGTATTAAAAAGCCCTTTCATATAAAAGGCAAAGGTGCAACCCGTCATCAGAGAATGAAACCCACCCTCTGAATATCTCCTGATGTTGTTTACACATTAAGCTAGTGGCTGAATAGGTGGTCAATCTCATCATATCTCAGTCACATACTACATGTCTGCCTATCTTAGCATCTGGGGTCATAATTGTTCTGTTTGAATTGAGTCGCAAATCCAATACTGGCACGCTCGCATTTAAACTACTGAAAATCGATCACCAACAAGTTTTTGGCACGCTCGGTGAGACCTTAAAGAAAAAAAAAAACTACTTGGCTATTAGAAATATACACTATACACTGGCTGTACCGACCACCAATAAGTTTTTGGCACACCTGGGGAGACCCTGTTGAAGACATTCTGGTTCCAGTGGCCCCTAAGGCGTTAAATCTAAACAGTAGTCCAATGCGTGGTACTGGGGACCATGGAGGAGTATCGACTTCTCAGACTATTCTTCCAAACGAGATAGTTGTCATACTTCGAGATGTACAGATTAGCATTTAGCTTGTATAAGAATATGAAAGGGCCCAAGGAGAGAAATTTCATATTCAAGCTGAAAATACTAATTGATATATGGCCAACCAAACTGAGGGCATGCATTGATTGATGACTATGATAGTCGAGCAAAAGCCATCGGTGATGCAATATAATGCTAAGAGAAGTTCTATCAGCAACGCAGCTCCGTTTCCATCAATGCCTCCTCCGCAATGAAATCCACCACCAGTCCCAATTCAAGAGATGAGAGATACTCCACCTCCTTTGGATGCTAGGCGACCAAAGCAAGAGGCTAAGAACTTTATACATGAGAATCAAAATTAGGGATTGCTAAGAAGATTTAATCCCGAACAATTTCCCTGATTCTAGGATAATTTGAACCGATTTGGCCCCAACCCATCGCCAATCTTAGAACCTCAGTGGATGGATCGTGACCAAGTTGTGCAAATCATCCAAGAAGTTTCTGGTCAAGTACTTGTGCACAACACTATCCCGGTGTATCATAAAGCACACCCTGAATGAATAGATCGACAATACCCATTGTCAAGGAACTATCGACTGAATTTTGCCTTATTTTTAGGCAAGCCTGGTTAGTCGACTATCGAACATGTTGGCCAATTTACTATTAAATGCAGAGAATTGGCCAATAAAGATTTTCACAAATTGTAACTATTTAGTTATTTCCTAACAGCAGTGGCTTTCACATGGTATTCGAACCTATTGATAGACTCAATACACACTTGGCAAGAAATGAAAGAAAAGTTTCATGCTCAATTCCTCTTTAAGAACAAGGAGATAACTATGATTGATCTCGCCCGCTTTGGCAGTTAATCGGAGAGACGTGTGAGAGTTTATATCACACTGTTTAACCAAGCAAAGAGTCGTTGTAAAGTTGTCATAACTAAAGCCGAATTTGTTCAACTTGTATAAGATGGGCTTGAGTACAAACTTCGTAAGAAGTTCATAGGAACAAAGTTTGTAGATTTATACGACCTAACTAAGAAGGTCTCTTAGTATGAAGAACTCCTGTAGGAAGGAATCAGGCAAAAGAACTCATCATTAGGGACATATTACAATGGCCCAAATTACGAGGTTGTAATTGTTGAAGTGGTGGGTAAGAAGCCACTGGTGTGTTCGGCATTGGTTAAAGCAGAATCAACTGCCTGGAAGACTCAAAAGATTTACACTTTTGACATCACAAGAGCTAAAGAAATATTTGACATTGTGTTAGCCGAAAAATTTATCAAAATTCTTATGAATCATAAGATACCCTTGACCGACGAATTGCAGAAGACCGAATATTGCAAATGGCATGAACTCAGTCTCATTCAAATAATAAATATATTATGTTTAGGAACGTCATTCAGGATCACATCGACCGTGGATTACTAAAGTTTCTTGAAAAATGTGAGGAAGTCATGCTTATTGATATTAATCGGTTCCCTTCTAACCTTGAGGTCAATGTGGTCATGGCTATTATGAGGAATCAGCCACGATTAAAAGTTGATCTAGGCCCAAACAATTAAGGAGAGGTATCAAGACAAACAGTAAGGGGACGATGCCCGCTCTCTCATTCGAATGACAATCGGTCAAACGCCATTCGACGCACCGGTCAAGGCTCGCAACTATGTGACCTATGCGCTTGAAGAATTGTTCCTAGATGGGGGGATCCTCCTGAATCAAGATGGAGAGGTCATTACATGGCTCCTAAGACTGTTGGTAAGAATGACCAGCATCGACCACAACGTATGACTCCCGGTCACCACCAGCGAGTTAAACTTCCAAGCCAAAGGATGGTTAAAATGAAGAAGAGGGGGAGAGAGAGAACACCCACCTCTAGATCGACTCCTTCAATCCTTCGGGTCATCAAGCCTCCTAGGATCCTTTTCAACAGTGGAGATGGGCTTGTAATGGCAGAATTGAAGGGCATTTAAGGTGAAAGAGGGTTGGCCATGGAGATGGGTTGAGACGTCCATGGCTCTAGCAAAACTTGGAGAATAGGGAAGAAAGAGAGAGGGAGAGGGAGAGAGGAGTTATTGTTTATCATAATGATGTAAGGCCATCATTAATGCCTAGGTAATGGTAGATGTTGACTTTTGGGAAAAGGGGAGGGAATGATTACCTAGCACATCACCCCATGATGGCTTAGAAAATTGTGCCATTGCAATAGGTGGGTCCCACAAACGCAATCAAGGTTCAAATAAAGCGCGTCCTACATTTTTTGATGTACAACTCGGATTGCCACACGAGATGCGGCGTTGGAATCGCGATGACAATGTGGTCATGATGGTACAAGTTTTGAGTCGAGTCGACTCAGATATATTGGACACAACTCAAGATTGTGCGCAAATGCCGATAACAGACCGCGAGTCGTCGAAATTCGACCAGAGAGACCGCGGAAGCCTATGGAACGACACAATCTAAGATACGAGTCTTACAGCTGCAAGACCACCTTAGTCAAAGATTACTCAACCTAAGACTTTCTAGAGGATTCTTGTGACTGAAGGTCAAGTGGCCATTGTTCGCTATTATTTTTGCACTAGTGCACGGGCGTGCTAGAACTAGAATTGCGGCTCCAATTCGAACTAAACAACAATGACCCCAAGCGCCAAGATAGGTAGACACATAATGTATGACCGAGATCTAAAGAGATCGGTCCCCTATTCAGCCACTCACTTAATGTGTAAATTGTATTAGCCGATATTCAGAGGATGAAGTTCATCCTCTAATGATGTGTTACATCTTTACCTTCCGTTCAAAAGGACTTTTTAATATAGATGAAAATGAAATAAGAAAGAAATCATTATCTTCGGTCATGAAGAACTGCTAAAGAACACCTTTTTGATGGATGAACTGAGTCCAGCATGCAAGTATAGACTCGAACTACAATTAGAATTATTAGCTACTTGGTTACTACTATAGATTACACTAAGGAATGTAAATCAGTAAGCTTAAAAAGTAAAGATTATACTAAGAGACATAATTTGCTTGACAAGAAAAGTAAATGATTACACTTAAGGAATGTAAATCAATAAGATAATTTGAAAGATAGATTTGGTTTGTTTGAGTTGGTGTGAGACCACTTCCTTTGTTGCATTTCCCTTCTATTTATAGCTTTGATCCAGCTATTCTGGATTCTTCCCACATTCTGACAGTTACCATAATTACTCTCCACTACTTGAATTCCTTTACTTCTCCTTTTATCATATGTCTTGTAACCCTTTAACACTACTGCCTTCTAGAGACTTCCCTGCCACCTATCCCAGTAACTTCTCCATGCCCCCTTGTTGACTCGACTGCATTCCACTCGCCACCTTAGTAGTACACGACACCACCTAATACGTCATGGCTCCATTAATCAAGAATTTTCTCTGTACATATCTGCAAATCTCTGAGCGCACCATGCGTATCTATACAGATCACACGTAACTCCCTCTGATTGGTTGTAGCAAGGTATGACAGTAATGGGGACGAACATTGCCCCCCACATTATTGTACCTCTGACAAAGAGGTGACAATGACATTAGACCCCCATTAATGATGCATTTAATATGTACACACATCACTCAAGTGATAACCGCGTTCGACCGAGTCCTCGTAACATGTTAGCGTCAATCGTGTTTAAACAAGGCATCGAAGGAACCCTGTTTTGACACGTGTCTTCATATCGATCCTGATAAAACCACAATGATGGTACAATAAATGCTCCTGTCCTTTGGCCGATATAAGTGCCATTTCGAAACTTCTTCTCTTTATGCTCTCATTTCCTTCATATTCTAGACTTTCTTCCCAAAAATGTTGCTTTCTTTCTCTAATCTCTAATGGTTGCCTCTTCTTCATCTCCTCATTCCTTTGACCAACTAGACATAAAGGTCGTGATGGACATTCTTGGGGACAAGTGCGTCGAGAAGACGGTATTCAAATCACCTCAAGGTGATTATCTTTATTTGGGTCCTGCATTCTCCACTACAACAGAGGTGGAAGAAGTTTAAGTGTTGGATAAGTTCTTTTCATTCTTCCTTGGAGAAAGTTTATTGATCTAGTCTGGATCCATTCCTGACACTACGAATGCCTTGAAGAGCCCAAGGACATGGCTAAAGCCTCTCCAAGATTGGGAATCTTGTTTTTTTTGTATATCATCACAACACGAGGATGCCTGGAGAAGATTTGGCATCTACGAATGTATCAAACTCTCTGTCCAAGAGTATCCGGCAACTCCGGCCCTCCTCCTTTTTATGTCAGCATTTTAGAGTACATCGATGAACTCCTTTTTTGGCTGCAATCTGATGAGCCTGATTGTAATGGATATTTCCACTCTAACTCAGTTGCTGCCATTCGACATGACAATTTATCCAAGCTCTGTATCCAAGCGACGTAAGGATTTCCCTAGCAAGATCGTCAAGACCTACACCAACTTCATGAAGGCCTACCGCAAGCTTGATGATCCGGTCAATGAAGACGAGCATGTGGTATTCTTGCTTCTCTGGATTTATTGCCATCTACTATGTGTGAACGCTGAGCAAATTACCATAGAATATGTTACTTTGGCCGAGCAACTTTCCCAAGGCTATAGGATTGCTCTGGCAACTTACGTGCTTGACCACTTGTACATGGGGATTTACAAGATCACCCATAAAGGTCTATATTCTGTAAGAGGACCGATGTGGCTCCTATAGATGTTGTTTTATGCCTACTTCCACCTTTCTCTATTCCGTCATTCTATGCATAAAGGGAAGACTTACACTTCCTTTGGTTAGAGGATTCTCTATTCCCTCCCGGAGAATCTTTCATGTGAGATGTATTTGACTACCCTCCTCTCTCTAAATAAAACCAAGAAGAATAAGATGTTCATGCCCTTCTCTGAAGGAGAAAAGTATGGCCTAAGCTAGCCATCAGCTAGTTCAAGTTGGATGATGAAGAGTTAACCACTCAATCACATCAGGCATGGGGAAGTTATCTTCTTGGTCGCAATCTTACATATGGGGGAATGGTCGAAAAAGGTAAGAACCATGGCTAGGGTCGAACAATATTACCCTTCATTATTTTCTCGACAGACTGGCCTTGTCTAGTGCATCCCTTGCCCCCTCACTCACAAGACTGACAACCAACTGCCCTATAGTCACCATGTGGTGACTATGAGAGTCTCTATGCATCTCTCATTTCTTCATTCCGCAAAGAGACGAATGCTCTTGTGTTCCCCAGCTATCCTAAATTACCATAAGCGATGGATATCTTTCTCGAATGGTCGCAGTGTCACTACGCTAGGTTTCTAGACAACAAGGACCCCATCGAGCTCAGCAGCCATTTTGCCTCACAGTTAGAGGCAAAGGGTAAGAAGAGAACAATTGCTCCATCGACCGCCGCACCTATCAAGAAGATGAGCAAGCCAAATACAAGATTGACTACTTCCTCTCCTCCTCAAGCTCCAATGACTAAGGCTGCTACCCCAACAAGGCAAGAGGTCAAAATAGAAGATTTTAATGCTCTCGCGCTCGCTCTTTAGCCTCCAATAGCTCCAAAGAAAATTTCATATTTGGGAGCTTCGCCCAATCCATCCCCTAAGGCGCCAGTTCTCTCTTTCTAACACTTCAATCCTTTTAAACCTTCTCCATTAATAGAGGATTGACCACTACCAACATCCACAGGGCCTCGACAGCCGTCAGGTACTTCGGTCGAGGCCATATCTTCTTTTGAAACATACTTTAAAACCAAGTATTGGCTCGGTCTCTCTATTACTAACTATTCAAAAGAGATCGAGGAGGGCTTGAAATGTCACTGGGAAGTTTATTTTAATAAGTGTTGGAATAAATGGTGGTGGGATAGAGAGAGATTGAATAATTTCGATCTTCCCTGTGAAGAGAAGTATCTCCCCCTTATCATCCTAATCCGCCACCATTCCCTACTTCTACTCGACTGCTGGCGACCGTAATAAAAATCCTTAAGCCGCTAGAATTGGTCCATTGTCAACACCATCCGATTTGACTTAGGTGGAGATCTCTCGTTCATATATTTATCTACATTAAATTTCTTGCTTTTATATCAATTAACTCTTTTCTGCTCCTTTTGTAGTTACTTGAGAGTTGACGGTCGCTGAAAAATAGATGGTTGTGGCCCAACCACAATAACAACAAACATTGGTGGTCATTGATCCCATGATCACTGAAATTTCGATCGTTGATTTGGAGGCAACGATTAGCGTTGAAGGCCTCCCTACTCATAGTCCACTCGAAGTCAGTAACCTTCTTACTAACTCAGAATACATGATCCATATTCCTCATAGTCCTCCTATGCCAGTTGAACAAAGCATGGGCAAGGCACTTCTCCCTCAACTATCAACTGAGAAGCTCCCACTCTAATTAATGCTCCTTCTTGTAGATTCGGCTTCCATAATGGTCGAGGAGGTCTTTATTTCAGCCAAGCTTGAGGTTGCAACCACTGAAGCAATAGTGGTCGAAACAGCGGTCGAGACTGAAGAGACCACCATGACTGAGGTTATAGAAACGACAATGGTCAAGACTGTTGAGCCCAATTATCATTTGTTATCTGTCTCAAAATTCACATCTACGACAGTGCACCCATCTTCAATGGTGAAGATCTCCCTTCCTTTGACAATATCATATCTTTGTTTGAGAAAACCTTTGCTGGAGAGATAATTGTGGCCAATCTTCCTCACATTCTAGCAATATGCAGGATGTGAAGGCCGAGCTCCCTGATCTCTTACAGAAGAGGTTAGCGGGATCCCTTGATGTTGAGTCGGTTGACAAACTTAATCGACTGGTCGAATCGTACCATGTCTACTCTTGGTCGGACCCTACTTTGGTCGATAAGGTATCCGACCTTCAAGAGCTTCAGGGGCTGCTCAAAACGTGCTATCATGTTGGTGTCGACTCGAGGCCGAACGAACTTAGTCGAGTTTGAGAGGGCCTCTTCACACACCATCGTCAAGGACCTAATGGCCAGGAACACTGAACTGAAGACTTCCCAAGTCATGCTGGAGAACTTGGATGTTAGGATCACGACTTTGGAGGACAAGTTGATCACACTGAAGTAGGAATTTGTGGGGAAGCATACAGAACACTTTCAACACAAAAAGAGGGTCACTCAACTAGCCATTGTTGTGCATTCCCGAACAGCAGTTATCGGTCGACTTTCTCGATCGGCAGCCAAGAAGGAAGCTACATTACAAGCCAGGAAAGGCCAATTGGGAATGATTGAATTATTGTAGCACTTTATCTCATTAGAATTATAACTTTGTAATCGTTTCTCTTCTTTTCTCTATATAAACGGCCGCTAAGCCATTTTGCACCTCTTCCCCCTTTTAATTTTTGTTTATATCGCCTACATTTACTGTTGACTCGTCTTAAAAATTCGGCAGGATGTGGGTTAGTTCCAAGCTTTATGCCTCAACTACTCTATTCCCTAATTACTCAAAATGTGTGACAATTTTATTGCCATAATCACTCTAGATCGTGGGTGCCTAGATGGCCTATTTAAATAACATCTGGTGCTTGCTCAAACTCACATCTTCCTTTTACATTCTCACTCTATATCCATGGCTTCCAACTCTTCCTCCCTTATTGCAGGTGTTGAATGCTATCTGAAGGAGATTTTTGAATGGGGGTTGAAAGAATACTCCCATTCTACCTTGTTGTTTAACGTCAATGGTTTCACGATGCATGCTTCATCGATCGCTGAATTAGATAACATACTTGCGAAGCTTGTTCAAATGCTGAAGCGTCTATACATTATGTGTGATCAATTCTACGAACTAACCTTTGCTAACCAAGAGAACTCGGAGTATCTTCGGCAGTAGGCCTCAACCAAGGAGGAATCTGCAGCTATGAGCAAAAAACATGAACTATCCTTACACGGGCGATTGCGGTGCGTTCAAACACATCAAATTAATTGAACCATGTTGAGGATGCTGCAATCCTACAGAGTTGGGCTAATGGAAGATTTGAAGGAACAAGAATACACCTTCTTCGCCAAGGTGATGGGTGACCCAAAAGATCTTGTATTCTTGGATGAATAAATCATTTTGTTTTAGTCATGATCGAAGGCTAGCTTTCGAGCCAAGAAAGCGGCCGAGAACGTGGTTTCTTTGAGCGCCATTTGTGTTGATTAGCTGCTCCATCTCTTGCCACTCATTATCGAAAAAGGGGGCTAGTTGGGCTTTATCAAAGGAAAAGAATGAAGAAAAAATGAAAACCCTCATCGAGGAGTTTGAGGAGATGAAGATCTAGATCACTTGATCGCCTCTAAGCTTTTTGTTTAGTCCCTACTCTAACGTGATGCGATCAATGACCTACATAAAAGTGAATAAATTCTGATGACAATAAAATTATCTTGTTTTACTTGGGGCGTTGGATGTACTCCTCTTTCAGTAATGCAACTTGAGTGTCATCTAAATGATGTTTGATAGTATCTATCAGCCGGGCTTTGTGTCATCGTACAGCCGCACAATACTTAATCATTTTACCTTCCATGTATGCGTTGACTCAGTCATAGTAACGACGCTGCATTTTCTGAGGAGATCCCATTTATTTCGCCACATTCCTCTACGATCTTAGAAACAAATTGACACATAACCATTGGTCTCGGGCACCTAATTGTCACACTTTATCCAACGTGCATTAATTGCTGAACATTATACTTACAAAAGCATCCCTTAGAATTCAAAACGCATAACGAATAAGCATACTGCGAACGAGAAACTCTACCAACACTATTTCGGACGCCATGGATTCTGTTTCACCCTTTTATCTATCCATCAAAATCATGGAGGAGATCTTCACCGAGGGGCTTGAATCCTTCTCCCATTTTTTTTTTTTTTTTTTCTATAGGACCCCTATCCCTTTCTCAGAGATGTTGTTAGATTTCTTGAAAATCATAGACCTCCACCGAAAGTTTTAAAGATCATTTCGGAACTTCATCAACTTGGAGAAGACGACTCTAGTGCTTACCAGGAGATTGAGTGATGCACCGCTTCACTGTCACGTTTGTCGGCCCTTAGTGTCGAGTCTAAAACCCTCTCAACCCACCATGATGCAGCTTGGAAAAACCAACTATGTTGGACCCGTGAATGTCGCCTCAATAAGGAGAGTTGCGGTTAATGAAGGTCATGTTCAACAAGCTATCTGCCAACCTCATTGAGGCCCGTTGACTTTACCCAGACCACAATCAACTTGAAAATGAGGAGCTAGTTGAGTTCATCGAGTCCCAGATAGTGCTCTATCAGAGCTGTGTAGAGTCCAGCAGGGCCGAAAAGAAGTCGTTTGATTCGGAGTGTGCGGCCCTCGACCATTGTCTCATTTATATCATCTGCTCCTCCAAAGAGCTCATGACCTAATAAGCCTCACAGAGTGAGAGATGAAGAATGATGGCGAAGGTGAAGGCATCGACCGTTAAAAGATTCAAAGAGGTTAAATCGACCCACTTGTAGTCTGACTGCTCGACTTGCAAATATTCTCTCTCTCGTTTTTCTTTTTTCTTTTCTTTTTTTTTTCATTTAGGGTATCTCCTGTAATCAACTGGCCCTTATTCTACGGATTTTATTCGAATGAGCTACTTATTTCACTAACTCTCATTGATCTGTCCTCTGACTACTTCCCATAGTGAAGGGAAGCGAGGTTTTAAGAATTGACCGTTTATGGGAGCCTTTGCAATCTTCCCGTTCATGTCCCTTAAGACATAAGCACCTCCCTTGAGGACTTGCTCGATGACATATAACCCTTCCCATGTGGGCGACCACTTTTTACTAAGGGATCAATCCTTCTGATCGATCGGCAATACCGTTTTCCAGACCATATCGCCTACTCTAAATGACTTTCCTTTCACATTTTTGTTTTATGCACATGCCACAGCCGCTTTGTCGGCAATGATTAAATCTAAGGCCCTCATACAGGCCTTGTCCAGGTCCTTAAGCTTAGCCAACATTGCCTTTGTGAACTCGGGAGGAGTTAAATTGGCCTGATATGTGGTTCAAAGTGATGGTACCATGATTTCAAGGGGCACGACTGCATTGTGTCCATAAGTTAATGTGAATGGGCTCACCCCAGTACTAGTACGAGGCAATGTTCTATAGGCCAGAGAGCCTCAGATAATTTGGTGTGTCATTCTCTGGAATTTTTCCGAATCATTTTCCTTAAAATGTTTTTAATTACTTTATTGCTGGCTTCAGCCTGGCCATTACCCTAGGCATAATATGGGGTCGAATGTAGAATTTTTATACTATATCTATCAGCCATCACCCATACTTCCTTTATTGAGAAAGTTGCACCTCACTCCATGGTAATGGATTCTAGTATCCCAAAAATGGTGGATAATGTTTGTTGCAAGAAGTCCAATAATTTCTTGGTGGCTAATTCCCCTCATGAGCTTTTCTTCTACCCACTTACTAGAGTAATCGGTCGCTACGATGATTAATGAGTCTATGCAAGTTGAAGGTGAGTGAATCTGATTGATCAAGTCGATTTCCCATCCTCGGAATCGCCATGGCTTTATTATGGAATGTATTTCGGTCGCATGCACATGTTGGACTAGTTCGTTCCTTTGACAAGCTTCATAACCCTTTACGTATTGGATGCAATCGGCCATCATCGTTGATTAGAATTATTCGTAACATCTGAGTGTGAATTTCATCTTTCTCCTGGCCTTGTAGGCCACACCTATCCCTTCATGGACCTCTTCCATAGCCAACATGGCTTCTTTCTTTGACAAACACCAGAGTAAAACTCCATCGGCCCCCTTTCGATACAGCTCATTATTAATCATTACATTATTTGCAGTCGATCTTCATACATTTCTACTAATCCTGGCACGTGGACTCTTTAAATAGGCCATGAGAGAAGCCCTCCAATTGTCCTCCTCTACCTGACAGACTTCCATCGCACTCTCTTTGAAAAATAGAGGGCAAGGACCTCCTTTGGACAATGATCATCTTCTTGGCCGATCTTCTCAGGGCATCGAGCCCTGCAAATAATTATGCTATTTCATTAGCATCCGCATTATGTTCCTTGGTAACATGCATAAACTTGATCTCTTCCAATAGGTCGAGTAATTGGATCGCTAGGGCATAATATGGCAGTGAAGATGGACTCGTACACTTGAATAGTCCCGCCATTTGATTTATCACCAACTACGAATCTCCTATCATGGTCATAATCATTATGCCTAATTCCAATAACAATTCTAGGCCAATTATCTTAACTTCATATTTGGCCTAATTATTGGTACACTCAAACTCTAATTGGAATGCATATTCTTACTGATTTTCATTAGGAGTAATCAAGATTACCCCAGCTCTGGACGTGTCATGTTTCCTTGATCCATCAAAGATTAGCTTTCATATGGTTAGTTGTACACAGTACAGGTCTAGGATGCTTGGGGGAATTTGTTCCTCAATATTTGAAGCGTGATCGGCCAAAAAGTTTGCTATGGCTCAACCCTTTATAGTCTTATGTGGAATATAATGAAGATTGAACTCGGACAAAGCCAACACACATTTACCAATTCGGATGCTCAATATTATCCTCTTTAACATATATTTTATCAAATCAATCCCTACTATTACATTAACTCTTTTGGCCAGTAAGTAATGCCTTAACTTAGTGGCTGCAAAATACAATAACAAACACAATTTTTTCATAATGAAATACCATTTTTTGGCATCAGCTAATGTTTTACTCAAATAATAGATCACATGCTCCTTTCTCATGTTGTCATCCTGTGTTAAAAGGGCTCTGATCGACTTTGCTGAAGCTACAACATATAACTTGAGCAGTCGATCTTTGATCGGAGGCATTAACACGGGTGGCTTCATTAGATATTTATTAAGTCTGTCGAAAGCCACTTGGTGTTCTGCTTCCCAAATAAATTTAGACCCCTGGTTCAATTTCAATAATGGAGAAAAAATATTAGTCTTGCCTGCACAGTTAGATATAAATCTCCTTAAGAAATTAACTTGACCTAAGAATCTTTATAGCTCAGATTTGTTTCTCGGCTGCCGAGCATTGATCACGGCACGAGCCTTGTTCTGCTTGGCTTCAATCCCACTTTGGTGTACAAGAAATCCTAGGAATTTACTAGACGAGATCCTAAAAGCACATTTCAAGGGGTTCATCTTCAATTTATGGAGCTTCATTCATTTAAAGGACTTGTGCAAATAGGCCAGATGCTCAATCACATCAGTCGATTTAAGTACCACATCGTCTACATAAATTTCCATGAATTGACCGATCATGTCATGGAAGGTAGCTTTCATTACTCTTTGGTATGTGGCCCTTGTGTTCTTTATGCTGAAGGGCATCACTACCTAGCAGTAGGTTCCAAATGGCCCTGGACACCTAAATGTTGTCTTTGGCACATCGTCCAATGTGATGTATATTTAATTATACCCTAAATGCCCATCTATGAAGGAGAGAATCCCATGTCCAACACCTCGGTCGATGAACTGATTGGCCACCGGCATTAGGTACTTATCCTTTGGTGTGGCCAGGTTTAAAATTTGAAAGTCAATACATACCCTTAACTTACCATTCTTTTTCATTACTGGGACTACGTTTAACATCCACTCGACATATTTGATTGGTCAGATAAAACCGGTCTTTAAGAGTCGTTCAATTTCTTCCTTGATCTAAAGGGTGACTTCGGCTGTCATCCGCCTAGGCGGCTATTTGTACAGCTGATGACCTTCTTTCGTAGGCAATCTGTGCTCAACCAAGGATCTATCAAGTCCTAGCATTTCATGATAATATCATGTAAAACGGTCAACAAATTTAAAGATCAACCTCACTAATTACTCCTTTTCAGGAGGCTGCAACAAGTTACTTATGAATGTTAGTTTCAGATCCTGTTCCATTCCCATATTAATCTCAACTAACGGATCCTGAACTTGAGGTTGAGAATTTTCCTTTTCTTCTGACGCTTCTTCAAATTCAATACCGTCTTCCTTAACCGATTCTTCCAACTCGACTAGATTCACGAAACAACCTTCATTAATTTCCTCTAGGCTTTCTTCGAGCTTTTTTATTCTGGGCGTGAAGTCGGCCCAGTTCACTTCATTCCTTAACAATTTGATCATCAGATATCTTCAATGGTGTAGTGACCGACCGATATCCTTCGGCCAGGTATCATTAGTTTGGGTGATCTTAAGGATAATCTGCACAATACTATCCAAATTCTTTTTTACCCTAATTGCTCAATTGTTTGTTTTCGGTCTCAGCCTGACCAATCTTCTTAAGGACTTTTAAGCTTTCAATGTATAGTTGGTCATAGGCTTTTTGTAAACCATCATTACCACCTTCTTCCTCTGAGGAAGACTTGTCTTTCTCATGATCATCATTGTCTCTTATGTCCTTTTATTATGGGAGAGTTGTGGCGGTGGAGGCCATAAGTATTCTTAATGAGCCTCCGTCTCCATCACTCTGGGATTCATTTGAGTCCAAATTTGAATCATTCGAGTCATCCCATGTGGCAACCATTGCCTTTCCTTCTCTTCTCTTTTTTTTTTTTTCGTGGGGTACTCAGATGCAAGATGACCATTACCTCTACAATTATAGCATTGGAGATCTTTTGACCTTTTGGGAGATTTAACTATTTGTCCCTTTGAGTCATATTTATTTCCCTTTTTGTAGAAGTTTTTCTTTTGGTTCTTGTTGAAGAATTTTCTTAATATCTTTGCTAATAATGCCATTTCTTCATCATTCTCCTCATCACCACTGTCTTCCTCATATTCCTGTTTCTTTTGTGATATTTTTAAAATAGCATTTTAAATTTAGTGGGAGTCTTAAAATGTAGTTCATAGGTTTTTAGGGAACTTAGTAGTACTTCTACTTTCATTTCTTTAATGTTTCTATATTTCTCTATTGTTGTTACTTTGGAGGTGAATTATTCTGGTAGTGATTTCAAAATTTTCCTCCAAATGCGTGGTACTGGAACCTTTTCTCCATACCCCATATGGATTACATATGTCATTCAGTTTAGTGTAAAACTCTATGAAGGTCTCATGCTCCTCCATCTTAATATTCTCAAATTGAGTTGTAAGGAGTTAGATTTTCGAGTGCTTAATCATACTAGTCCCTTCGTAGGTGGTTTCCAATAAATCTCATGCTTGTTTGGTAGTTTCACACATACATGTACATTTAAACTCTACTTAAGAGATTGCATAGTAAATTGCATTTAGCACTTTTACTTCATAACTAGACCTTGTTTGTCATAATCAATTCAAGGATATTGTGGTTTGGGTCTTAAGGTGGTAACACCATCATCAAATATTATTTGTTCCATTGGTGGTTGCCACCCATTTTCAATAATATCTCAAACTTCATTTTCTAAGGGTCCATGAAAAATTCACATTCTTGCTTTCCAATATGTATAATTAGAACTATAAAAAAATGGTGGTTTAGAAACCGAAGTTCCCTCGATCTTAGATATATTTTCAAGTTCTAACTAAGATGTCCCTATAGGCTGTTAAGCCCTTCAAGAGGAACCCTTTTTGATACTAATTAAAATTGCGGTCTTAGTTCTATAACCACTATAATGGGAGCTAGAAAATAAGTATAAGTCCTAGGGGCGGGGGCAGATTTAAAATTTTCTAAATTAAATTGCTAAGGTCCACCTATAATCCCTTAACTACACAAGACACACACACACACACACACACACACACACACACACACACACACACACACACACACACACACCCCAATTTATCTCAACTCTTAAGCATGAGTATAATGAATCATTGTGTGTGCATTTCATCGAACATGTTGGCTACACTAAGGATATGCATTCATGAACATTCAATAAAAAATGAGACTAACAATAGATGACGTCCATTCAACCCATTGCACACTATGTATAGTGATTAGACTATGTGCTTACTCCACTTCTGATTGACTCACTCTCTCCTAAATTGTACCAAATTTCACTATCACAATGGTTTTAAATCAGGTTTACCATAAACCTTCACACCTATACAAGGTCTACAAATTTTGTATCTGTCGATGCCCTACACAAGGTCTTCCTGAGTTTGGATCTAAAACTTAATAAAATGTCCTACACAAGGATGACATGCGTATACTGTTGAGGAGAAGCCTTCAATCTTCAAGTTTTCATGTTGCTCGACCGGTCGTGGGGGAGCCACGACTGGTCGAGGGAGGTGCTCGACCGGTTGTAAGTTCGAGCCGTGACACGACTCGAAGTCCAGCGAGTTGTGCTGTTTTTTTCCAGGGCCTAAGACTGGTCGTAGGGACAGTAAGATCGGTCGTAGTACGACCGATCGTAGCTCTCCTAGGACCGGTTGTAAGTTACATAGTTTGTTTTGCGATTTTGCGCGAAACTGCAGATTTGAGTCCTTTCGCAACCGGGATGCGAAAGGGAAGTTGCCTAAACTATAAATTGGTGTTCCTAGGGCTTTTCTAGGTATGACAAAAGCTTTCTAAAGGGGTTCTAGGGTTTCTAAAGGGTGTAACAAGGGTGAGATTCGAGGTTGTTCGAATCGGATAAGTCCTCTCTCTTTGTAATTGATGCTTTCATAGTGAAGATCTGTCACTTTGTGCCGTGGTTTTTTTCCGAAAGGGTTTTCCACGTTAAATCTGGGTGTTCTCTGTGTTCTCTTGTGTGCTTGGTGCCATTGGATTGCTATCCTAGATCTAGATCTGTGTGTTTCTACAGGTTCAAAATTCCCAACAACGGGTATCAGAGCTATTGTTGGGGCACAGATCTGAATCTGAGGGATTAGTAATAATGGCGAGTGCTAGGTATGAGTTTGAGAAGTATTTAGGAAAAAATAATTTTAAGTTATGGAAGGTTAAGATAATTAGCCTGTTAACCAAGCAAGGCGAGGATGGTGCTCTTGAGGAGCGGAAGTCTACTATGAAAGATGATGAATGGAATACTCTTGATAAGAAGGCTTTATCATCGATCCGTTTATGTCTCACGGATGAGGTTCTCTACAACGTCATGAGGGAGAAAACTGCGGCTGGTTTGTGGGCGAAGTTAGAGGATGTTTATGCGAAGAAATCCTCAAAAAATTGCCTACACCTGAAGCGGCAGTGGTATAAATTCAAGATGGCAGAGGGTGGAGATCTGGAGGCTCACATCAGCAACTTTAATAAATTAGTTTGCAAATTGCTGGATATGGAGGAAGTGATGAAAGATGAAGAATAAGCATGTATGTTGCTGAATTCTCTCCCGGCGTCCTATGAAGCATTCAAGGACACTATGTGCAGCATGAATAAAACCCTGAGTGTCGATACTGTTATCTCAGCCCTTCAAGGGAAGGCTATGAGACGACTGAATAATGACATGGGGACGTCTTCTGATGCACTGTTTACAGTGGGTAGGAATTCTGGACAAGGTACAGGTTCTTTTGGTTCTAAATCTAAATCCAGGGGCAAGGGCAAAGGAAAGGTAAAGTGCTGAAATTATGGAAAAGAAGGACATGTGAAGAGGAATTGTAAAAATCTAAATCGAAGGGGGAAGATTTTGAGGCTTCATGCAGGGAGGCCAATGTTGCCACGTCAGATGGATCAAGTGGATGTGATGGTGAAGTTTTATCTGTGTTTTCGCTCAGATAGTCATACGATGATCGTAAGGATGAGTGGATGCTAGACACAGGGGCATCTTTTCACATGACTCCTCATCGGAGTTGGTTCACCAGCTACAGGGAGTGCGATGGTGGACAGGTATTTATGGGCAATGACATTGCCTGTAATGTTGTGGCGGTTGGTTCTGTGCGCATCAGGATGTTTGATGGGGTGGAGCGTACCTTGACAGATGTGAGGCACGTTCCTGATTTGAAGTAGAATCTGATTTTGCTTGGTGTGCTTGAGGTAAAAGGATGTAAGTACACAGGTATTCATGGTGCTCTTAATGTATCTAAGGGGGCACGGGTAGTCATGAAGGCGCAACGACTCAGTAACTTGTACAAGTTGATCGGGAGCACTTCAAAAGGTGGAGCTATGGTGGATGTAGCGGATTCCACCTCTGCATGTGTGTGGCATGTTGGACATGGCCACATGAGCGAGCAGGGCAGGAAGGATGAGACGCGCAGACAGGGATACAGAGTAGGTGGAGCAGCCACCTGTGTGAAGAATCACACGGCATGATCGTGCGTAGGACATCGACGAGGTACATGGACGACTCCAATATTGCAGGATATTCATCTTCTATTCAGATGGCTCTAGGTGAGCCTGGTGTTGAAAAGTGATAGGTGACTGTGGGTGATGTGATGGATTCGTTGTACCAGACCGATATATGGGAGCGGGTGCAGCTTCCAGTGGACCGAAAAGCGGTTAGATGCAGGTGGATCTTCAGGAGGATACAACATAGATACAGAGCAAGGTTAGTGGCAATGGGTTATGCTCAGGGAGAAGGGATCGGCTTCTCAGAGATATTTATGCCAACGGTATAGCAGGTATCTATTAGATCCTTGATTGGCGCTGATTGGCCAATGTGATCTTGAGCTATGATGAGATGCAGAAATAAGAGAAGAGGTCAAGGAGCTACACGGTTGAAGAATGAAGACTTGGTGGAGATTGTTGAGGAGAAGCCTTCAATCTTCAAGTTTTCATGTTGCTCGACCAGTCGTGGGGGAGCCACGACTGGTCATGGGAGGTGCTCGACCGGTCGTAAGTTCGAGCCCTGGCACGACTCGAAGTCCAGCGAGTTGTGCTGTTTTTTTCCAGGGCCTAGGACTGGTCGTAGGGACTGTAAGACCGGTCGTAGCTCTCCTAGGACCGATCGTAGGTTATGCAGTTTGTTCCGCAATTTTGCACGAAACTGCAGATTTGAGTCCTTTCGCAACCGGGATGCGAAAGGGAAGTTGCCTAAACTATAAATAGGTGTTCCTAGGGCTTTTCTAGGTATGAAAAAAGCTTTTTAAAGGGGTTCTAGGGTTTCTAAAGGGTGTAGCAAGGGTGAGATTCGAGGTTGTTCGAATCGGGTAAGTCCTCTCTCTTTGTAATTGATGCTTTCATAGTGGAGATCTGTCGCTTTGTGCCGTGGTTTTTTTTCGAAAGGGTTTTCCACGTTAAATCTGGGTGTTCTCTGTGTTCCCTTGTGTGCTTGGTGCCATTGGATTGCTATCCTAGATCTAGATCTGTGTGATTTCACAGGTTCAAAATCCCCAACATATACTCCCATTGGTAGCCTATACAAGGAATTGGTGAGTTTGGTTTTATCAAACTTTGAAAGCTAACTCTCCGTAGGAATTGATTTCCAAATAAAATGGACTAAAAAATAACTTTCTTACTCAAAGTGGATGAACCCCCATGAACACACCTTGTTGAAGAGCTTCCTTTATCATGAAGGCTTCTTCTTTAACTCCCTTGAACCACAACCTTTCAGTAGATGTGCCTTTGTTGTGCCGAAGTAAGGGAGAAGGGTAGGAGAACCTAACTCAAGGTGATGGATCTTTAGGGTGCAAGTTAGGATACCTAAGGACTATCATTCAATGCCCTTTAACATAAGAAATTTTCTATTAAAGATCAGGGTTAGGGTATTAATGAATGCTAGAGTTCATGTTTCAATCTGAGCTTTGAATGCTCAATGAATGTGCTTAATCAAAAGGATTGAACAATGAACTCCATTAGAAAAAGATCTTGAGATGAGGGATTTTAGTAAGAGAATAACACTCTCTCAAGGCTCTATGGATTTCTCACTGTCGGTCTTAATGCCCAAAGATTGGATTTATAAAATGATTGCAACAGGTGAAAATAGTTTAAAAAAAGGCTAGTTGTCGGTCAGATTGATTTTACCTTTGGTCGCTCTGAATTAAGCATGAAAAATCTCAATGGCCGCTTGACACATTTTGATACATTCGGCCGAACCAAATTTGCATTCGGTTGCACCTGAATTTACCTGGTTGCTTGCTATCCTTTTTTTTCTTAAAAAAATAAAAATTAGTGGGACTAAACATAACCTTTGGTCGGACTGAAGTTTCCTTAGGTCTGACTAAACTTGTTATTTGGTTCCAATCGAATTAACATGTTCACTTGCTGTCCTATTATGATCTATTTTGGTTAGATTGAAGGTCGACTCGTTGCAACCGAACATGCTTAAAATTCTTTTTTTTTTAATTCATTCTATCTTAGAATTTTTGGAGATGGGTCTCTAAGGTTTTCCTATAGGATTGAGACATCTTCATTTGGTTTTTTTAGTCAAGAAAAGGCTATGAGTATTTAGTTTTGAGGTGAGGTATCAAGGCACAATCATTTTACCTATCTTTGCACTTTGATATATGCAAGTCTTCAAGTCTTCTTGAGTCTTTGACTATCAATGAGGCTCACATGGACTTGACGACGCATATCGCATATAATTGATAAACTTTTAAACTTACACATGGAACTTTGAAAGTAGTTGGATCACATCTAATTTTAAATCCATGTTTCCTGCATTATGTGGAAAAATTAGGTAGGAAAATGTGTTCATCCTACCTGGTTGCAAATAATTACGTAGGGTTTTAGTTGGAGGACCATTATGCACATCATTCTCATTTTGTTGCTTATTGGCACGACGATGACGTTGATTCTTAACCATATTCTTAGCCAATTTAGAGGATCTTAGGTGTTATCTAATCTAGAGATGGATAAGCAATCCGTTAACTAGTCCTCCTTCACTTAAGAGATAAAGAGTGTTGTCATGAACACACTTGGACATGAACCACTTAAAAACCTAATTCTAAATCTAAATCTACTTCTAATAAACCAAAAAAGCTTCTACAGCAAAATAAGAAATCTGAAATAAACTAGAGCAAGAGGGTTGGAAGGATAATACCTAATTGATGATTATAGATACATTATGCAAAATGAACAAAAAAAGTTTGTATCTAAATTCTTAGAAAAACCTAATATAGAAACCTAGAGAAAACTAATCATAATCCTACACCAAATTTAACACTAAGCTATTTCAAAAAGACACAGATGAAGTCCGTAACAATGACACCAAAAACTTGTTGAGCAAACCCCAATTGTAGGGCTACGATGTAGTTTTACTTGGTGAGACCAAGGTTGAACCCATAAGGACTTATATCTATGTATTTTCTAGAATACTTTAGAACTAGAAATAACCATGGAATTAGTTTTTAAGAAGTAATGATTAAAACTAAGATAATTTGAAAGAAAATTAATAAAGCAAAACACTAGAGCACCATGGATCCACTTATAACCATTTTTTTATATTTAATTTACTTTATTCAAATAGATTACTTAACTGGAATTGAAGTCCTATCCTATCCTGCCGAATAATAGAGAGGTTAAATCATTATTCATATACCAAAATAAATTTAAACTTCAATTGAATTGGTTCCCACATAATGCACCAAAGTATTTATCAAAGGGAATTCAAAGCATCTATCGTGCCCTTAGTATACGATAGATGAATGAATTTTATAAATCAATCCCTTACAAAATACATAAGCAATCACTCTTAGTCTTTTTAATCATTTAATGTGCCCAAAGTTGAGAATGGATCAAAGTAAACTAAAATAAAGCTTCATTCAAACCAATATCAATGAATTGTTTAACAATTAAACCAAATACTTATATTGAGGTCCTCTGAAACATTAAAAACCATTACAAGCTTCACCTCTTAGCCCTAGATAGGAGATTTATCCAACCATAAACATGATTGAACTAAACTTAAATAAAAACATAAAAATTGAAGTAGAACCGAAGGATTGGAGAGGGAGGACTCTATAGAAGCTCGTAACTCCTTTCTCTCCTCTACCATAATTCATATATAGAATAACTTGACTCACTCCTTTAAATAGGAAAAACTCATACTGACTTGGAACCACTTCAAATTTACGCACTTTTGTTATGCTTCGGTCGCACAGACAAAAGCCTTCGGTCACACCGAATATACTTCAGTAGCATGAACTGGTCTCTCGATTGTAGTTGAATTTCTCCAAAATAAGTTTGAAGTCTCTATCTCCCATAGGTCGTACCGAACCTCCCTTTGGTGGTACAAAACATTGCTTCGGTTAGACCTAAGTGTCGAGCCAAGTTACATCTGAAAATTATAATTTCTTGCTGGATTGTTCTGTGCACATTCGATTAAATCGAACCAACCTCAAGTGGGACCGAATAGTCTGTTATATCTGTTGAAGTACTTTGTGTTTTTTTCCTGTATTCTCTCTTTTTTGCACTTCATTTTCTTAGATCTTTGGCACTAGAATTATTCATTAATAACCTCCAAATTTTTAAATCTTCACTTGGTCATTTTTGGAGCATTAAATCTTCTCTTTAATCTTTCTTTTCATCTTAACTCTTCAAATCACCTCGCATAGTAAAACTTACATAATTAAATTGATTAAACACATTTATACTTGTAAAACCCATGAACAATAAGGAAAAAATATACAATATTTCACACTCAACAGTAAGGTACTCTCTTCTTTCATACGGTCTTTACTTTTTTGAATATATGTGGGATTTTAGGGTATTAACAAGATCTAGAGAGTTTTATTATCTAGTTGGTTATGGATAAAATTCAATGTCGACTAACAGTTAATCAACTGTTACCAAGGAGTGCTAGTTATTATAAAAATAAAAGTGGACTAGGCATCTCATCTTTCTGATGTGATAGGATCTAGGGAACTCAGCAAGCGACAAATTATACACTTAAAATTGCTTAGAAAAACAGAACGGTTGGAGAAGTATGATATGATGCTAATGTTAAGATGTAATAAATGAAATGATGATCTAGTGCTTCGCTAGAGACTTGATGGAGATGCAAGTAAGGGAAGGAAGAAAATTGAAACTCTTAAAAAAATAGATGATCAAAGCTCTTAATACCTATTCTACTCAGATGAGGGATTTTGATAGTTGCATTTGCTTAATGATGCAAATAAGTGGATCTAGATGGAGAGGATTGGGTGAATGATTTAGAGAGTAGGAGAATGGATGAGTGTCGAGAGTGGGAGTTGTGTAGAGGTTGGCTAAGGCCTTAGGCTAGATTGTTAAGAGCTAGGTTAAAGGGGTTAGAGAGAGAAAAAAGATGAGGAGGTTGGATGGAGAGATCTCTCCTCTCTCTTTGTAGGAGAATGGGATATTTGTAATGGGAGGGGAGACCTCCTTTTATAGTTGGAGGTCGTCATAAACTTGAGGTTTTGGATTAGGAGGGGTAAAATGCTAGATGGAGGCCTTTAACTGGTTAAGGGAGCTTTGGTGCCACATGTCACCCCCTATTTAGCTCATAGGATGGTGGAGAATGTAGTAAGGGAAAAGGATTGAAGGTATTTTAGGGATATTGGAATTTGGACCGTTGATTTGAGATGGAAACTCTCCCCGCCTTTCTCACCAATTCCACCTTGCAAAGCGCCACCTATGCCAGCTGGAGGGTGGCACTTAGAGTGTCGCCTACTATGTGGCACAACTCCAATTTGCAACAAGTGCTTCATTGAGTCTAATTGCATTTTGTGTCCCTCGGGTTTAGGCCGAATTGGTCTAAAGGGTTTTGGGTATGGACTTGGGCTCAAAATTAGGCTTAGTTTTCGGTGGGATTTAGGTTGGTTTTATATAGAGTTTAGATATGGAATAAGGGATTTTTGGGAATTTAGGAACTGTCTATCTCAATCTTCTTGTAATCAAGTCTCTTATGCTACATGTGTTGTCTAAATATACCTATCCTGGTAGAGCAGTCCTACACTGATTATCTGGGTGTTGTTCCCCAAGCCATGGAGGTGGAGGGAAACACCCTGAAATTGTATTAACTGTAGGATATATTTACACGTTGGGCTCCTTTTACTCTTGTCGATGAAGAGAATAAGGTATGGGCCTTGTTGCTCTACACTTTGGGCACCACCAAATTCAGTCAGGGGAACGAGCAAGTTAACGACCGCTTCCTATTTGTAACTATCATCTTAATCTTCCTAACATAATATAATTATGGCGGCACCTTATCGGTGCACTTGTATCTTGGTCTAGACAAGGCCAACTGAGAGGAGAGCCAGTCTGTTACTAGTTTTTTCCTGCTCATCGAGGAAATGTTATTTCTTTTAATTCTTTTCTTTTAGCTCTTTATGTATTTTTTATACTAACCAATATGTAATAGGCTTGCTTTTTTGATTATTTTGCTTGACGGACATTGCGCTTTCATGTCTCTTATCCACTCATTCCTCGGATGTGTATGTGAACTAGTGAGAACTATTGGGGTATTATGCCCTCTATGAAGGACAATCTAGATCCAATGTCTAACATGATGGATCACCCACATCCAATGTAATACCATGTCCATTCCATACCATTTTCTATGCATATGTACACGATGATCAACGCCCTTAGGTAGACTAAGATTGGCCATTCATAGTACACACCCAACTGACTGGAATCCCAAGACCTCGAAACCTATCTCATATTGACTGCCCCGTCGCTGTGATCATGGAGGTACCACCCGTGCGTCGGTATGATACTTCGTTTGTGAGATACGCCGTGAAGAATAATAAGTGTATCATGTGCGCATGACGCCATGTATTTCATTCCACACATGTGCACAATACATGTCATGCACACATGTACATGCCACACATGGGTGAGAGAATCTCTACCCATGTGTGTGATGTCACACACCCATACCTCTTCTCTCTCATGTGCATGAAAAGTCAACTCTCTTCTATGCCACACCTCATATATGACATCATCACACCATGCCATCCCATGCTCTTTTAATCCACCATTAACTACTAATAATGAATTACTTTCCATAATCCTAGGGTAAGCTAACATTAATCACATTAGCCTAACTTAACCAAAATTTTATCCATTTCTTTATAAATTCCCCTCTATCCCTTAGCATTTCACCATTTTCCATAGAGAGAGAGAGAGTGATCTTGGTGGGCCATCAACTCCATCAATCCCATTCTTTCCATCCATCTAATTCATGAAAGTGAGTACACCCACCCTACTCATTTTATTTTTGTTGTGTTTTTGTATGATGGAGATAATGTTGATCATAATGATGTGATTAATGGTGTGAATGATGAAAATAGTATGATTGATGGTAAAGAAAATTGTATTAATAATGATGATGTTATTGATGGTGTGGATGGATAGGAGTAAAATAAAATAAATTTATTATAGAGTTCATGTGGGACCCATTGATAGTGGGCCCCTCAAAAATGTTTGTATGACATTCAAATCATCTAAGTGTGGCCTATTAGGCTGGCCACACACACTCTCACACACACAACCCCATGCACACATGTGCACAAAAAATATATATATATATATATAAAATAAATAAATGATTTTTTTTTAAAAAAAGGGATTGAGGCGTTACTTCCAGTGTCCAGCGGACGCTGCAGCAAGCAGCGTCCTAGCTGCATTGTAAAAGGGGTAGGGGCTGTGGGGCCACAACGGGCCCCACCCATGATGTATGTATTAAATCCATGCCATCGATTCAATTTTTCATATCATTTTAGGCATTGAACCGAAAAATGAAGCCACACCATCAAAAACATTATGTGAAGACATGCCTAAACATATAAAAACACTCATTGGGGCCCACCTGAAATTTGGATGCATCTGAAACTTAGACTGACCTGTTCACCATGTAGGACACACACAACAGTTGGACTGGATTGTCCTGTTGTGGGCCCCATATTTGAAAATAAAAAAAATAAAAAAATAAAAAATATATATAAAACGCTGTCGCTGTCAGCGTCTGGATGACACTGCAGGAAGCAGCGTCTGCTGCTGACACTGGAGAAAAGTGGACCCCACCACAGGTCCCACCTTGATACATGTCGAACATCAGCACTGTGCATTTGATGGATCCCTTTTAAAAATGGACCACCCCCAAATTTCAGCCATACACGGAACTTAGGTGGCCCACACCATAAAAATAAAATAAAATAAAATAAAAATAAAAAGTAAATTTATGAAGCTGAATAAATCAGCAATTTTATATGTCTGATCATGTAGTATATGTTATATCTAAACCATCCATCCATTTGGTGAGCTTGTTCTAAGGCTTGAGAAGAAAAATAAGATAGATCTAATTATCGAGTGGGCCACACTACAAAAGGAGCAAGGATTGAACATCTACCATTGAAACCCTTTTTGGGTTAGAAGTTTTGGACCAATATGAAATTTGTTTTTTCCCTTAATTCAGGTCTTTGTGACCTTATGAACAGATTGGGTGGAGAATAAACGTCATGGTGGGCCCGATGAATGGTTTAACGGTGAAATCATTATCCTAACCGCTAATTGAGGTGAGATCCAGATAATCTTTGGTTATGATTCATTTTTAGATAATTTTCTAAAATGATCTCTAAAAATAGATGAACAGTGTTGGTATAATAAATACATCACTTTAGGACCCATGTAACTTTGATCTCCTTGAACCGTTTGAGCTTGTAAAATCACTTGTTAGGTCCACCTGAAATTTGGATGTATCTAAAACTTGGTCTGACTCCTCAACCAAGTGAGACACACATAATGGATGGGCTGAATTTATGAACCGCATCTCAGTGGCCCCAACAAATGATTGTGAATATTTAATTGAGGGTAACCCTCTCAACTTGTGTGTGGTATGGCCCACTTTGATCTAGGTGTTAAGCCACTTAATCCACCATGGTTATGATATGATATATATTTAAGATCCTTGTCATTCAGCTAATTTATCAATCCTTTTGATGATATGTTACCAAGAATCAGGCCCATCCAATGATTAGATAGCCTTACATTATGAAATAATATAAATTGAACTCTCATCACTAAAAATTTATTATGGGCCATCCTAATGATGTATAAGATATTCAACCCATCTAACTCATGTACTGGGTCCCCTTTAGGGCATTTTCCTAAAGATCAGTCAATTCAACCTGAATTGGACCATACAATACAAGGCTATGAGAATAAGGACCTAACTATTGAATCCAACCTAAGGCCACCATGGGGTGTCTATTTAATCCATGCGGACCATCCACTTCCTCATAACATTTTTAGGATTTGGATTAGAATCAAAGTAGACCTAAGTCTTAAGTGGGTCACATACGACTCAACCTCATAGGAAAGCCCCATGAGCTCCACCAAATAGAACTCATTGTAAATTCCATTAATGTGTGGGCCCAAGAATGTTAAGGCCCATTTTAAGTGAATGTCATGTGGGCTCATCAGTGGTAGCCTTGTTTGGGCCAACTATTGGGCCTTTTCAACAAGAGTTTGTAATCTTCATGTGTTGAACATATGACGAACTGGAATTGTAATTTTTGAAGTAATGATGATTAATCCCTTAAATGGGCTGATTGTGGACAGACCTTGATCACTTGGCACTTTGGTTATAGTACGGCCCTAAGCAATAGGATCATGTGACTTGTGTTTAAACCCTTAAACATGTTTAATTATAACAAATATATAGACTCTAGTGGTGTGAGGGTGTGACATGCCTGTTTGATCCATTAATCATGTAGGTATTTGATGTATATATAGCCACTTAATCATAGGCGATGGTGAAGTTTATGTAGTTGTGAGCCCCGTATCCTAAACCGTATTATTGTGGAGGCTTCCGCGTCCTCCTGGTCGAATTTCGGTGACTCGCAATCTGTAATAGGCAGTTTTGCGCGACCTTGAGACGTATCCCATTTGCCAAAGTCGACTCGACCTGAGACCTGTACCCTTACGACTATGCTGTCGACGCGGTTTCAATGCCGCGTCTCATGCGCCAAGGCGATACCCAGGCCAGGAGATGTGGGCCCGCGTTCAGTTCGAAGATAAACGCCGTGTGTTGCAATCCCTAAAAAACATCACATCAATCCTATCAATCCCATCAATTAAAGTACACATCACACTCCATCACTCACCCATCCCTAAATACAACTACCCCTCCCCTAAAGTCAACTCTCTCTTACACAAGTACACATCACTCACTCACACCCATCACACCCATCTCTCTCTCATCTCTCATTTCTCTCTCATATCTCCCAAGCTCCATGGGAGCAACTCACGTATATGGCTTCCATGGGAGATAGTAGTGTGGCCCACCTTTCTACCACCCGATCCCACCATCCTAAGCCCATCTCATCCGTTGAAATCGTCCGTTTGGGACTCTATAATGCATTGACGGAAGAAGGAAGGAGAGATCTCGAGGTGGGTGAATCCTCATTATTTGTGAGTGTTTTTTTTTGGGTTCAATTTTATTGATGTTGTTGATTTGAGGGCCCACTTGTGGTGGGACCCATCTTGATGTATGCATTGTATGGAGGGGCCCATAGTGGCGGGGTCCCTCTGCTACCCGATCTCCCTCTCTTTCCTTCTCTCTTCTTTCCCTCTCTTTTGATATGTGTGGCCCACCATGATGCACCCCACCAGGAAGTATGTATTATATCTATGCCATACATATGGGGCCTACCTTGCTGGACCATCCAGCAGCAGGCCCGCTGCCCTGTCCAGATGAAGAGAAAACACAGGTACCAGCTTGATCCAGTGGTGGGCCACACTGTCATGGACCCACCTTGATGTAATTTCCATGCAGTCCATCCACGCATGGCTTGGGAATGAGGCAAATGTAATCCTCAGGTGGAGCACCCCGTGCTCTATCCAGTTTGTGGGACCACCGTGACGGGTGTGTTTTATCCTAGCAGGTCCACTCCACTGGACGTGGACCTCACTTGATGAATGTATCTAATCCACACCAACCATACAATTTCTTAGCTCATTTCAAGCGTTGAGCCAAAAAATGAAGTTGAATCGAATCTCTGGCGGGCCATACTGTAGATAATGGTGGTTTGGGTGATGTAAACTATCCGAGCCCGCCGTGATGTTTCTACGTACCAAATATATCAAATATGGGACATGTGAGGCCTGTCACGAGCCCAGGAACCCAACTTGTAGGGTGGATCCTCCTACTGTGGGCCCCACCTATGAAAATCCTCCAAAAAAAATAAATAAATAAAAGAAATGAGGAAGGGGGCTCTGGACGTTGTTGCTGCTGACGTCCATAAGACGTTGCAGCAAGCAGCCTCCCACTGCTTGTAACCGCCAGGGAGAATGGCCCCACCTCAGGCCCCACCACGATGTATGTGGACCATCCACACCACGCATTTGATGGGTCCCATCTAGATATTGGATCATCCCAAAAATCATTCGTACATAGAACTCAGGTGGCCCACACCATCTTAAATCATGTGAAGACATGTTTAATCTATAAATCAATTGTTGTGAAGGGAATTACTGTGATGTATGTGCCATCCACACATGGGACGTACCTTGATGGAGGTGCTTTATTTACACCATTCCACACGTGTGGACCCTACACCAAACTGATGTATTAACGTTAGCAAATTCTGAGGCCCACCATGTTGTATCTGTTTCACCTGCGTTTCACCTGCACCATCCAGCAAATGACGGTGCTGGATGCATCCACCCACACGTGTGGGATAGGACCCACTTTGATCCACAGCGTTTGTCCAGCGTCCAGACCCTGGACGTTAGGTTCTCCCTGATGTAATATAATATAATATTATATTATTATATTACATTATTATATTATGTTATATTAGATGCATTTAGGTGGGCCACACCCACGTGATGACTCCACCGTAATGCATCCAGCGTCCAACAATGGACGGCTGGATGCTAAGTGGTCATATTATTATAATATATAATGTTAAGATATAAATAACAATAATAATTATAATATTTTATTTTATATAGCTTATGGTGGGCCCCATGTGGGACCCACCTGTACCGTTTGAGGATCATACAACAGTTATATAGCTGTTGTATTGATGCCTGCAGGGTCTGTGGGACCTCCTGCTTAGTGGTTTGTACCCACTCTAGCTGTGCATGTAGATGGGACCCACCATACATCCTAACCGTCCATTCATCTGGCGAACTTGTCTCAAGGCTTGAGACTGAAAATAAGACAGATCTAATATCATGTGGACCACCATACATCCTAGCCGCCCATGTACAGGTCTTTGTGACCTTTTGCATAGACTGGATGAAAGATAAACACTATAGTGGGTCTCTTTTAAATTTTAACAGTGTGAATCATTATCATCCACTGCCATTGTGGTATGGTCTAGATGATCCTTGGGATATGATTCATTTTGTGATAGTGTTCTAAGATGATCTCTAGCTATAAATGAATAGTGTGGTCGGTTTGGGCCCATTTGACTCAACCCATTTGATTTGGCCCATTTGACTCGACCCATTTGATTCGACCCACTAGTGCGGCCCATTGGTGCGACCCACTTGATGTTTATGAGGCCCATTGGTGAGCCAATTGATGTGGCCCAATGAGATGTATTTTTTTGGCCCATGTGTTGTGGCCCAACTGATATATAGGTGACACCATGTATTGCGACCCATTTGATGTATATGAGGTCCATTGGCATGGCCCATTGATGTGGTCCACTTGATGTATTTGAGACCCATGTGCAGGGCCCACCTCCCATTTAGTGAGGCCCATTGTAGTGCAATTTTAGCCCATATGTCGTGGCCCATTGTGATATATTTTCGGCCCATATGCCATGGCCATTGTGATGTGTTTCCAACCCATATGTCGTGGCCCATTGTAAGGTATTTCTGGTTCATATGATGAGTCTTGATGTGATGTATGTGTAACGCATGTGATGTAGCCCTTGGGTGAGGGCCATTGCGATGTATATTAGCCCTTTGTGTGGGGCCATGGGGCCCACTATATGTTTGACTCTATGTGGACCACTGCTTGGGAGCAATGTTGGTTAGATGTCTACATTGATGGGCAACGATAGTTAGATGTCCTCATTGTACCTTTCCTTAGGCCTTGTTAGGCCTATTCTTACCGTTTGTCGATTTCGATTATCGTGACCAATTACCAATCGTGGCCGATTGTCGATTGACGTGGCCGATTGCCTATTCTACTTATCATGGTTGATTGACCGATTACCAATCGAGGCCAATTATAGTGACCGATTACCGATCGTGGCCGATTGTCAATTGACGTGGCCGATTGCCGATTCTACTTATCGTGGCCGATTGACTGATTACCATTGTCGAGGCCGATTATCGTGACCGATTACCGATCGTGGCCGATTGTCGATTGACGAGGTCGATTGCCGATTCTGCTTGTCGTGGCCAATTGACCGATTATCGATTGTCGAGGCTGATTATCGTGACCGATTACCGATTGTGGCCGATTATCGATTGACGTGGCCGATTGACTGATTACCGATTGTCGAGGCCGATTATCATGACCGATTATCGATCGTGGCCGATTGTCGATTGATGTGGCCGATTGTCGATTTTGTTTGTCATGACCGATTGACCGATTATCGATCGAGGTTGATTATCGTGACCAATTACCGATCGTGGCCGATTATCGATTGACGTGGTCGATTGTCGACTCTTCTTGTCGTAGCCGATTGGCCGATTCTGATTATCGAGGCCGATTATCGATCGAGGCCAATTATCGTGGCCGATTGTCGATTCCGATTGTTGTGGCTGATCGCCGATTCTGATTGTCGAGGCCCAATGTGATGTATATGCGGCCCATATTTGAGGCCTGTTGTGATGTGTATCTAGCCCGTGTTTAAGGCCCAATGTGATGTATATGAGGCTTATGTGATGAGGCCCATTGTGATGCATTTAAGGGCTAGGCGATGAAACCCATTATAATGTATGTTAGGCCCATGCGAAAGGCCCATCATGATGTGTATTAAACTCTTGAGTGAGAACCATGATGTTGTGTATTTGGCCCTTGTGTGAGGCCATGAGTCCACTATATGTTAGGCTTTATGTGGGCTGTTCCTTGGGGGACAATGTTGGTTAAATGTCCACGTTGTCGATGTCGATTGTCAATGCCTATTATTGATACCGATTATAAGTATGTGACTGCATATCATCATGATACATGCCCATTCGCATCATCTGCATGTCTGTTATGAGATATGATTGACCATTGCATATGTCATAGTGTTGGTTGTTATGAGAGTCCCTGATAGGCGGAGATTGTTTCACATGAGCGCATGATATGCGTAGGATTGATGCATGATTGGATTGTATGACTTATGCATCTTGTATTGTGTATTGTGATTACTATATGCCCTAAAGACATCAGGGTCGTAGCCTCCACAGGCATATCGTGGATGACCAGATCGAACACTGAAAATCTGTTCTACATGGGGTGCTATAGATATCCCTGGGTGAAAGTCCCTAAACCCTCTTAGTTCCAGAGGTTGCTCCAATGTCTAGACCGAGTAGATGCATGAGCGCATGAGGGTGTACACCATTAGGCTGCGTCTCCCACTGTGTCGTGGTCGGTTGGAAGGGGGTGCGGCCTTACCTGCCCGAGAGGAGGAGGCAATGCTAGGCTGAGTCTGACCAGCTCGAGGAATGGGTCCGCTATTGACAAGCCGGACCTGATATTGGCAGGCGGATAGTGAGGTCTCTTCCACTCACCTTGTTGCATGCGATGGGGTGGCAATCTGGTTTGGAGTGTAATAGACCCCAGTGATTTCCCAGAGATGAACTATACTGATATGTGGACTTATTGAGCAGGAGTTGCATACTCACTCATTCATTCATTCACTATCCACTCGGGCTGGTGGTGCACAACTATATGATACGTGTACCTTCGCAATGTTCAGGATTTCGGTTGAGGCACGCGACTAACCTGAGATCAGGAGTTTACTACATTGAGTCTGACTATCCAAATTTAAGTATGAGACTAGTTTGGATAGAAGTCTCTTGTGATAGACCCCGTAGCTTGTGATACTACGTACTATCATCCCGACTTCACACTCCAGCATGGTCATTCCATTCGCACTGTATATTGCATTACATTCACGGCATATGACATTTTGGGTCACTGTGTTTCTACATTTATATGGTCTAGATACGGCTGACACTATTCATAAACTCATCAGGAATTGCATATTGCATCGCATCCTCGGCATTTGACATTTGGCTCTTTATGATTCCTCATTTGCATAGCTGTTGTATATTGCGTACTCTGACATTGATTGATTTATGAACTTGTCCATATTTTTGCTTACTCTAGTATTGTGTGATTTATGACCTTGTCAGTATTTCTGCTTATTCCAATAAATGTACGATTTATGGATTACCAGTATTTTCGGTATTGTATGATTATGACATTGCGTTAAATACTTAGCACTTACCTTGTGCACACACTTACACCACCCTCTAAGCTTTCTATAAGCTTATGCATGATAGATGCGTGCAGGTGATGTTAGGTTGCATCAGTGTTGAGCTTGGAGCGTGCAACGGTCTTTTGGAGCTTGATTTTTGATTTATGTATTTCCCTTTCAGCATTGTACTCAAATGATTATATTAGTGGATATGTGATGATGATGTTGTCTTTGTGAATTGGGTAATCTTGTAGTTGTGCTTCTTATGAGATAAATGTTCGTAAAAATAAAATAAAATCCTCCTTGTAGGATCCCAAGATCGGAATCTGACGTATGGACACTAGGAGCTGAGAATGGGGTACTACGGAGGTTGTCGGCACCGGATTTGGTGATCGGGATTCTTGTGAATCCGATTTTCAGGTTTGGGGCATGATAGTAGTAAATGTAGTCATCTAATTGTATGAATGTGAAATACATACAAGGCCACCTAACCGTATAAAAGCAAGTGGCATTGATGGCCATTCAACAACATATGATTGTGCTTATCGATATAGATACTGCCACTTGAATCACATATAACTAAGTTGTACACTAAACCGAATGAGATGTAGGGTTATGTTACCCAAGCTAATGCTATTAAGGTCATGGATTCTATACGCTGTGATCTCTAAACCGTAAGTGGTACGATGAAATGTGGCTCTTGGCCCTTAACCATGCGACACCAAATATGAGCCATTAACTATGTGACATGTGAAGTGGTTGTAATATAATACTTTTCATAATTGGTGTAGCCATGTATTCGTGGCCTATGAGCAAGGCCCATTGAGATATATTTTCAGCCCATATGATGAGGCTCATTGTGATGTATTTCTTGGCCATGTGATGTAGCCCATAGTGATGTGTTTTAGGCCCAGGTAAGTGGCCTACCTGTGAAATAAATTTAAGGCCACTTGCAATGTATTCGAGGCTCATGGGTGAGGCCCAATGTGATGTATTTGAGACTCATGGGTGTGGCTCATTGAGATGTATTTTAGGCCCATGGGTTGTGACTCATTGTGATGTATTTAAGACCAATGCGTAGGGCCCACTTGTTATGTATTTGAAGCCTATAAGTTGTGAAGCCTGATGAGGTGTATTCATGGCCCATGTGCTGAGGCCCATTGCGATGTGTGAGGCCATATGATATGGCCCAATGTGATGTATATGCGGCCCATGAGTGAGGCCCAATGCGATGAATGTGTGGCCCTTGTGTGAGACCTAAAGTGATGTATATGAAGACCAATGTGATGTATGATTTCGTCATATCATATGTATTGACATTTACGTGGGCTACTCCCTGGGAGCAATGTTAGTTAAATGTCCACATTGACTGTAATGATGGTTGAATGTCCACATTGTAATCTTCCCTTAGGCCTTGTTAGGCCCATTCTCACTGATGCCGATTATGAGTATGTGACAGTATAGCATCATGATACATGCCCATACACATCATCTGCATATTTGCTATGAGAGGTGGTTGACCATTGCATATGTCATTGGGCATGATGATTATGAGACTCCCTGATAGGTGGAGATTGTCTCACATGAGTAAATGACATGCGTCGGATTGCTGCATGACTGAATTGTATGACTCATGCATCTTGCATTATGGTTACCGTACGCCCTAGCGACATCAGGGCCGTAGCCTCCACAGATATACCGTGGATGGCCAGACGGGACACCAAAAATTTGTTCTAGCATCAGGCTGCCATAGATGGCCCTAGGTGAAAATTCCTAAACCCTCTTGGTATCAGAGGATGCCCCAACTTTGAAATCGAGTGGATACATGAGTGCCCGAGTGCCGAATATCAGGAGGCCGCGTCTCCCACTGTGTCATGGTCGGTTGGAAGGGGGTGTGGCCTTACCCGCCTGAGGGTAGGGGGCATAGTTAGGCTGAGTTTGACTAGCTCGTGAATGGGTCTGCTATCGACGTGCCGGATAGGTATTGGTAGATTATTGGCCAAGCGGATAGTGTGGTTTCTTGCGAGAGGGGCAGTGTCATTTGGAGTGTACTAAACCCCAGTGATGATCCCAAAGAGGGGCAGTGTCATCACTTGGACTGTGCTGCTTGGAGAGGGGCAGTGTCATTTGGAGTGTACTAAACCCCAGTGATGATCCCAAAGAGGAACTGTACTGATATGTGGACTTATTGAGCAGGAGTTATATACTCATTCATTCATTCATTCACTATTTACTCGGGCTGGTGGTGCACAACTATTTGTTATGTGTACCTTTACAATGGTCAGGATTTCGGTTGGAGCGTACCACTAGCCTGAGATCAGGAGTTTACCACATTAAGTCTAACTATCCAAATTTAGGTATGAGACTAGTTTGGATAGAAGTCCCTTGTGATGAACCCTATAGCCTGCGATATTACATACTATCATCCCGACTTCACACTCCTGCATGGTCATTCCATTCGCACCATATATTGCATTACATCTACAACATATGACATTTTGAGTTACCTGTGTTTCTGCATTTATATGGTTTAGATACGACATCTGATATTTGACTCTTTATGACTTCTCATTTGTATAGTTGCTCTGTATCACGTATTCTGATATTGTTCCTCATTTATTTAGTTAATCTGTATTGCGTATTCTGATATTGTTTGACTCATGGACTTGTCAGTATTTCTGATATTGTATAATTATGGCATGATAATATGATGATGATGATGATGTGATTACGGATGCGTGTAATACGGTTATGGCTATTGTATAGGAGAAATAAAAATATGACTTGGTGATGCTGGTAGCATTGATTTGGAGTATTACTATGATGCATATGCATTACATTGGCATTGACAGCATACTTTACGTTTTACATGCCTTTCACATGTATGATTTCCTTGTAACATATTTATTTTGTTTGCATGTAGGACATACTGTACACACGTGTGTACTCACTAGGCTTTTTGCCTAAGCTTCCTATTTTCCAATTTTTTTCAGGGCAGGAGAAGCTTGGAAGACTTAGCGTTCTCGATGCATTGTATCTATTTTTGGATTTGGTAATGTTGATGTCGTGTGCCTTTTGGGAAGCATTGTACTTGTAACCATCGAGATTTATAATAAAGAGTGTTGCTTGGTATTTTGATCATGGATCTTCATGCTTAGGTATTGTTTAAAAAAAAAAATTTCAATAAAAAATTTTCCTTTTGGTGCGCCGAACTCGGAACTTGGTGTTTGGAAGTTGAGTGCTGGATTTGGGGCATCATGAAAGCTGTCCGTCCCCGGATTTGGGGCGTGACATCCAAGGTAGGACTTTTATGATGGACAACCAAGATCAAAGGTAGGCCTTGATATGTGTATTGTCCACATTGAAGGTAGGCCCCACATGATGAATAATTCACATTAAAGACTTGACACATGGAAGGGTGTGAAGGGATAAAGAGAAATATCATCGTATTCCTCAAGTGAATAAGACCTTAAATCCACAAGAGTATTTCCTTGAATCCATAAGAAAAAAAAGAAAATTTAGAATTTTATTAATCAATAATTATTTAATGTGTATGTGTCCCAATTATACCATTAATAAATAAAAAATAAACTAAAATTCGTAATTACCAAAAGCAGCAAAATTCTAACTCTTATAAATGTCCTAATTCTATTAAAACTCTTCTAAAGCCTAATTTCTAAAAAAAATAAAAAATTTAATTTTTTTTCTAGAAGAGTCCTAACTTGATTGTAAGTTATTTTTAAAATAAAATAAAATCTAAAACTCTAAAAATAAAGCAATACTACAAAAATCGAAATTACTAAAAATAGTATTTTTTCTCAATATTTTATTTTTGAGTTAAAAGCGTGCATTTTCTTATGATACGGACAGATGCAAGCCACGTAATGGGTTAATTCACCCCAGATGGCTCGTTACAGTAAAGATTGATAGGTTGTGTGTCCCATAATGATACCTAAATCAAAAGTTATAGGTAATGTATGTTTCACCTACTTTTGGCCTAACCATTCTAGGAATGTAAATGTGCCACGTCCTACATCAAACCCCTCCACTTAGAAAAACTCATCCTAGAGTTATGTAACGTCATGGAAAAATCTGTATGAAAACCCGAGTACCACCTCAAGCAGAAATCACTTAGGACTAAATCCTTTAGAAATTAAATGAGAATTAACTAGCGCTAAACTAGATTACCTATAAAATTAGTATCAATCACTTTAAATACCTTCTACAAGACCTAAAACTTGTAGAATTATTAATGCTATATTACCCTAAAATCTAGGATCAATCTCTAAACCCAGTTGCTCTCGGGAGCATTCAGAAACTTCGTATCGGACCGGACCGCACATTGAAAGTCCGATAGCGACGAACTTAGACAAATATGACCGCCTTGTTGGACTTGACAACCACCTCAGAAATCAAGTCCAGACAGTATCCCACGTCGATTTGCTTGAGTCCGGAGTGAAGTGTGTGAGAAACGTGAAGGATTTTAGAAATTAAATATGAATTTAAATAATCTGAGTCGTGCCACTTGCGGGCTGATTATAAGCATTTAGACCGTCAGAATCTGACCCAAATACATCCTCGGATTAGGAAAAATGTTCCACATATGCCAATGTGCTTGTGGCCCTGATCGAGTATCGGTGACCGTTGAACTGAAATTGGACCGCCACGGTCAATCTGTAAACCCGATCAGACTGAAAACTTAGCTTGATCAAGATCCAATATCAGAAAGCTTAAGTCCGACCGCATTCAGTAAATGGACCTCCAGAAATGCTCCGTTGGATCAGAATAGACCCGATTTGGATATAACCTAAGTATACCATGGTCTTGGGACTGTTTGCATCAGTTCTAGGCCTATATAAGGGCCTTAAACCCTCTCTTACATAATCCATACGAATTCTAAAACCCTAGCTAAGAAAGAGAAGAAAAAGAGAGAGAAAGAAAGAGAGTGAGTTAGAGATTCTCCCAAGGATTCTACCCTGTCACTCCACGTGCTTATCCATCGCTACCGGATCGCTATTCCGGCAATTCTAATTCCATATTTGGGTAAGAAATCCTAACCCTAACTTGTTCTAGGGTTTTCAATAGTTTAAGTGATGATATAGCTAACCAAATTCGTGCTTTAGGTTGCTAAACTGCCATTGACGAAGACTTAGCGTCTAAATCATATCCGTTACGCATTTATCGGTTTAAGGTGCGGACTATATACGTATAGGTTATGGTTTTCAAGGCTTTCAATATTGGTTAATGGTTTATTACTGACATGGATGCTATTTTACATGCCAAATGCAATATTTGTTTCGTATTTCAAATAAATATGAACTATGTGGTATATAGGGGAATTCATGCGTTTGTTGAAATGTTTGTATACATTTAGAATCTGAATTTGTGATTAACATGATTAACTGTCGTAGGTACGTGATTGATATGTATGCGACAACTCCTTGGCAAAAGGATTTGCCCTAATATGTAATATGGCCTATATATGTGATGTATGTTGGAAAGTGTAGTCTAAGTGTTTGTGAAAATGTCTGAATGAGTTAGTAGTTAGTAAAGTGTGATTTGTAAGGGAGTTGAGATACGAATCCCAAGTACCTTAACTGTGTGTATGATTTCCTCCATGAACTGTATAACCTACTTATTCATGTTTAACTATTTGTATGATTTCCTCCATGTACTGTGTATTCTTGTTTAAGTTATATTTCATAACATGTCCATATGATTGTAGGATTTGACTTGAATATCCATTATTGTGATTGTACGTGGTTGAGACTATATCACAGTCCAGGTAATCAGTAATAGTTCTCAAACTAGTGGCTGAGGTTGTTTTCGCCACGCAGGATGTGTTCGATGAATCCGAGCCGTACTTGGGATGTCGGTAGTGGTTAGGCCACACGGGGTGCTTATGCATTTCATGTTGATTAGCTCAACGTGCGCTCATCCTAGTCGAGCTGATCAATTAACCCGATTGACCCGATGTATATTCACCATGTTTGGACGCTACTGCTTGAATCTAGGGTACCAAACTTACCAGTGAGATCCCGTTAACCTTGGTACCACGATCCCCTAAGACTCATGAGCCGGACATGGTGGTATGGGACATCATGGTCGAGTTGTCGGCCTACACTGGGGCGACGAGCCTCCCCGTAGTGACCAGTGAGCAACCCAGACTCGTGATCCGAATATGGTGGTATGAGACACTGTATTCATGCTGTCGACTTACTCTCATTGGTGACGATCCCTTTGTAGTGACCTTGAGCATACCCTAAAACTACATTGAGGCGACGAGCCTTATTGTAGCATCTAGGGTATAACTAGGCCTGTATTGATTGATGACAAGCCCTTTACAGCGACCTAAAACCATAACATCGTATGAGATTTACTAGGATTAATGACCCTAGAATGGATCATTGTTTGGGAAATGATACAAGGAAGGTACCTTAGCTTCCCAATCTTGCTGTATGAAAAGGACTAATAAGAACTTGGTAATCATGCTCATAACATCGCACTGCATGTGTCGTTGGCGTTGGTGTAGAGTACAGTGGTAGTGATTCATGCCACGATTATTAGATGTTGTCGCAAGAGGGAGTGCAGGCAAGGGCATGCATCATTATGGCCTATCATTATTACATTAACAAGAGTATCTAGGATATGTTTGGTTGTATTACTTTATCAGTACTGCTTGATTGAATTGATAACATGTTAACCTTTTTTGTATAGCTCCACTGAGTTGATTACTCTCTCCCACATTTTTGGATAGTGTTTAAATACCAACCAGACTCTGTCTTAGTTGCAGATGATGATGCGATCCACGAGGTAGAGCCGGAGTTTGAGGATGATGAGGAGGCATTCTCTTACATGCAGTTTTCAGACGGATTCGTGTGAGTCGAATTTGGATCGACGGGGCTTCATGGATTATACTTGTAGAGGACTATTACATTCCTTTTGACATTTTGTATCTTGACACAACACTTGTAAATATTGACCTGACATTGCATACATACTTTGGGGACTTACACTAGTATATATATATATATATATATATATATATATATATATATATATATATATATATATATATTTTCACTCTTCCGCTTGTGTATTACAACTGTCCCTAGATTATGTTTACTAATTTGGCTTAATCTAATTCATGTTTTATGCACTAATACAAATAACATTCATCCATCATTAAAAATATTACATAAGTGATGTTCTGGAACTCGGGAGTTGAGTTATGCTCTACCCCCGATTTTCAGGGAGTTACAAGTTGGTATCAGAGCATGATTTGGATTAAATTGGACTTGGGTTATGGTCACACGACATACGCTTACCCTAATTTAACATAGGAGGGAGCAAGAAAAATCTAAAAATAAGTTTAGGTTTTCCAGTTTCGCCAATTGGTGAAGGATTACTGTAAACGATCACCGAGATCGTGTCCGTACACACCTGTGATCATGCAAAATGATCCCAATCCACTTCTAGACCCTCAATCGACGGGTTTAGACCATGTTTTATCCCAACCCAGCTGTTTAAAATTGATAAACTTCTATATGCATCAGAAATCACTTGAAATGACCCGAAATGAGTCGAAATATAGTAGGGGGCCCAATCGGGGCACTTCCAGGGGTACCCAAGGTGGGACCCACATGATTTTAGACCCTAGGGGTTAGAAGGACATCGCCCCACTAGCGAGTCCTCGCCAGACTGTCCAGAGACCGGTCTGGCGAGGCCTCACCGCCGGTCGGGCCAGGGCGGGCTGGGCCGATCGGGCCGACGCCTCTAGGGCATTTATGGCCCACTGATCCATGGTTGGTCAAATAAAAACCTTCCTACAATGTTCTCTCTTCAAAAACTACCCCTCTAAGCTTTCCTTTCTTCAAAAATCTCTCAAATCTTCCCAAAAATCACCCTCCAAAGGCTTCTTTCTTCCATTTTCGTGTACCCTCACCCTACCCATTTCAAAACCCACCTCCATTGCTGATTTTCCCCTTCTTTTCCTTCAATTTGAGCATCTCAAACCCCCTTTTGTGTCTCAAATTCATGGAAAACCAATACCCATTCCATTTCCCTCTTTTCTTTCCTTTTCCATGGCCCTATTTGAGCTAGTTACGGCCATATTTTCAATTTTCACCTTTCTCTCTTTCATGGAAAAGAAGAGAGCTTTCGTGGATGAAGTCGGGCCTAGTCGCCCCACCCGTTCAAAGAGGCCGAGAGGTGTCGCTGCAAGTTCAAGCGCCGGTCGAGAATTGCAAACGAAGCTAGATCTAGATCCCCGGGCTCCCATAGGAAGGGCTTTGTTGTCGGAGCTGTCTGATTGAGTTTATGAGGGCTGTAAGGTCCTTTTTAAAGCTCTTGTGGATGCACGGTTATTTGGAGAATACTTGTCGTTTGAGCACCTGGTAGAAGCCAAGTGGGGTCCGCTATTTGAGGGTGAGCACTGTACAAATGTGGGCACTGTCTGAGCTTTCTATGCCCACATTCGAGAGCCAACGTCAGAGCCCTTGCAGTTTAAAATCCCATTTGGAAGGGATAGGGAGGCCACCATTGATGTTGGTTTCATATCTCGGCTTATGAATGTGCCACTTGGCGAGGTACATGCAAGTGAGAAGAATCTGAGTAGTGCACGTGAAAGGGATCCTCGCACACGGTTCCTTTGTGGTCATCTGGTTGAATGGCAGCCAAACAAAAGCCTTTTAGCGACCAATATGATGGACGACTTTTTCTTACTTCACCGCATCTACACGTTCAATGTCTATCCCAAGTAGAGCAACCGCAGTGAGTGAACGCTCCTGATGGTGGACTTCTTGTATCAGGTGGAGCAGGGAGAGAAGTTGTGTGTGCCTACGCATGTCTTGCAACAGATAGTCCTTACCGCACATTCTAATAAAAGGACTGAATCACTCCCATTTGGCCGACTCATATGCAGGATTGCACTCGAGTTTGGCTACAGACTTGGGGTGGAATTGTCGGTGCTGATCCATTACATTAGCGAGACTACTCTCAATCAGATGGATATCGGGCCACGGCAACGATAAGCCCTACTTGAGGAGAGTGAGGGTGAGACTGAAAGCGAAGAGGAAGAGAGTGATGAAGAAGGTGGAGCCGAAATCGAAGAAGAAGAAGAGCACGACGAGGAAGAAGAGGCGGCCCAGGATACAGATGAGAGGCCCTCCTCCTGCGACTCGAGAGTATGATCCTGATCGGGCTGATAAGGAAGCCCGTTTAGTTAGACTTAAGGAGGGCCAGGCCACCCTATGACAAGATATTATTGATCTACGGGGCCTCGTGAAACACAAGTTTAAGAAAGTAACTCGCACTTTGAAGTCTATCCTGTGTTTCTTGCAGGATAAGGGTGCCCCTCCTCCATCGCCAGATTTTGACGAATAGTCGAATATGTAGTTGTCCTTTGTTTTGTTTTGTAGCTTGTTCTTGTGTGTGGACTTTTTAGACATAGTAGTTTGGTAGTTGTTTAGTGTTTGAAGCCTTAGTTGTATTAGCTCACATGCATTCTCTATCGCGATCCATATAATGCTGCGCCTCGTGTATTGTGACAATTTTGTTAAATGAAATGCATGACGTTTCTTTGAGTTGAGATGTGAATTACTATGTGGATGGATTGTGTGTATGCTAAATCTCACGGGTTGCACCCTTTGTTGAATGCAGGGCATGCCACCCAAGGGCACGAGGACTTCCGCCCGTCTCTCTTTGGGCGAATCGCTTGACGGGGCCTCTCCCCTAAGCGATAGCCATACGGACCCCCATTCGGGCCCGTCTCACTTTGATTTTATGCCGGATTCTCAACCGACTACTGGCCTTGCTGCTGGGCCCATGCATGTGACACCATCAGTGGTACTACCTATCACACCTTCGGTTCCTAAGCCGAATCGTGCGTCTACGTCGACGCCACATGCATCTCAGTTTGCTCCGCCTCCTGATAGGCTAGAGTAGATGATGCTGTTGATGCAACAACAACAGATACAACAGCAGCAACAACAGCAACAACATTAGATCCAGCAGCAGCAGTTCTTGACCTCCATGGCTGGTATCTTTGCTCAGACGATGGAGGCAGCTCCACCTGCCTCACCTATGCACCCAGTTAGGAACGCTAGTGCCAATGACACATTTGAGCAATTTCAGCACTTACAACCTCCCACTTTCGCGGGTACTCATAGACCCGAGGAGGCTGAGTATTGGATAGACCACATCTCTAAGATGCTGAGGCCGCTACACTATTCTGAGGGGGAGCAGGTCGAGCTTGCCACCTTTATGTTCGAGAAGGAGGCTAATTTGTGGTGGAATAGTGTTCTCTGTACTGTTGTGGAGGGATTTGTATGGACATGGGAGGCATTTGAGGCCAACTTCCATGAGAAGTATTTCCCTGTCACTTACCGACATGAGAAGGAGAGTAAGTTTCTTCACCTTCATCAGGGAGGGATGTCGGTGACAAAATATGAGAATCGATTCACAGAGATGGGCAGGTATGCTCCATTGTTATTGGGTGATCAGCCGATGTGGATGCGGCACTTTTCTGAGGGGCTGAGACCTGAGATCGTGTCGAAGATGTGTTGTGCTAGCATATTGACTTATGCTGAGTTAGTGGGCATGTCCCTGCGAGCTGAGCAGGATGGGGATAGGTTGTCCTGTATGCGAGCACCTATGGCTCCCAAGCCACGACGTGATCTTCTGAGCAGACCGTTCCTCGATAAGAGGCCGCGGGCAGATTCACTGCCCAAGCTTGTGGCTTCACCGACTCACCTGAGACAACCAGACGTGTGGTGTAACTACTGCAAGAAATCGGGCCACACTAAGATGACTTATTTCACTAGGATAAGGGACAGTGGATTCTTGCCACTCTAGAGGATCAATCGCCAGTTCCCTCAGGCCATATCAGCACCACCTCTGAGGACTATACCAGTACAACCATCCTTTTGGCCATCTGCTCCTCGCTTTAGGCCGCCACAACGGCCTATGGTACCACCATCAAACCGCCCACAGCAGGCTCGAGTACACGTACTTACAGCCGAGGCATCTGAGGTAGCAGTTACGGTACCATCGGCTTTCGAAGTCACGACACACATCTAAGGTATACCGGTCTTTTTATTAGTGGACACTGGCTCCACTACCTCTATAGTGTCCTGCGCTACAGTCAAGCGTCTTGGTTTGGAAACTAGTCTTACGAAGGGGGTGAGACTCCTTGCAGCCATATGAACTTTTTCAGACTTTTCCAAGATGTGTAAGGATTTCTTGGTAGACTTAGGAGGCAGGACAGTTCACGTTGACTTGATCGTTGCCCGGGTATGACATTACAATGTTATTCTCGGTATGGACTGGCTCACGGAGATACGAGCGGAGATTGACTGCGAGACTAGGGTGGTGACAGCCTATGGATCCGAGGGCATGGCCTTTACTTTTCCAATTCAGGTCAATATGCCCTGTCATTTACGTTGTTACATGTCCTTGTTGAAGAATGTGGAAGGCCCAACACTTGGAGCTAGGCCTGTAGTTTGAGATTTCAAGGATGTGTTAACAAGATACCTGGATTACCTTCATGGCACGAGATTTCTTTTACTATTGATCTGACGCCTGGCGCGACACCTATCTCGTTGCCAACATATCGCATGCCTCCATGTGAGATGGAGGAGCTGAGGAAACAGATCGATGATCTGTTGGATGCAGGTTTTATACGACCTAGTGTGTCTCCTTGGGGAGCACCAGTCTCATTTATGAAGAAGAAAGATGGTTCATTGCGGTTGTATATTGATTACCACAGGTTGAACCAAGTGACGGTGAAGAACAGGTATCCTTTGCCCAGGATAGACGATTTGTTTGATTAGTTGAAGGGGGCACGATACTTCTCGAAGATCGATCTGCAGTCAGGTTATCATTAGTTGTGCATCAGGGATGAGGACGTTCAGAAGACAACATTCAGGACCAACTTCGGCCATTACGAGTTCCATGTGATGTCGTTCGACCTTACGAATGCATCGGCCGTGTTCATGGACCTGATGAACAGGGTATTTCAGCCGTTTCTATTCCGATTCATCATCATATTTATAGATGACATTCTGATACACTCCATGAGTCGGGAAGAGCACGAGGAGCACCTAAGAGCGGTCTTGGGTACTCTCAGAAAGAATCAACTTTTTGCGCAGTACAAGAAGTGTGACTTCTGAAAAGAGGAAGTCAAGTTCCTAGGACATGTGCTGTCCAAGGAAGGGATAACGGTTGACCTTGCTAAGGTAGCTGCGGTTCAGGATTGGAAACAACCCAGTTCAGTTACTGAGGTGAGGAGTTTTCTTGGTCTAGCTAGTTATTATCTACGATTCATTCGGAATTTCTCCAAGATTGCCAGACCGCTATCTTAGTTGACACGAAAAGATCTGAAATTCGCCTGGAATGAGAAGGCCAAAGCAGCTTTTTAGGAGCTAAAGGACAAGTTGACGTCCGCCCTTGTGCTAGTATTGTCAGAGCAAGGGGTTAAGTATATGATATATACCGACGCCTCTCGCGTTGGTTTGGGTTGTGTCCTCATGCAGAAGGACAGGGTGATTGCTTATGCCTTGAGACAGTTGAGGAAACATGAGGAGAATTACCCTACACACGACCTAGAGTTCGCAGCCGTTATTTTGAAACTGAAGTTTTGAAGACATTACCTCTACGGAGAGGAGTTCGAGCTCTTTTGCGACCACAAGAGCCTTAGGTACATATTCACTTAGCGGGACCTGAATATGCGATAGAGGCGGTGGATGGAAACTTTGATGGACTTTAAGTTTGAGGTTCCTACCATCCGGGCAAGGTGAACCTTGTGGCAGACGCGTTGAGCCACAAGAAGACTATAGAGTTTACGACTCCCTTGATGATATCAGAGTGGGACATGGTGGAGTTTGTACGAGACTTTGAGTAGAAACTCATGGTGGAGGAGCCGTACGAGACCATCGCACATATCTAAGTATAGCCCCTCCTTGACGACAGAATTATCGCGAATTAGGTAGACGATGAGCTATTGGCGAAGATGAGAGAGCGGGTTAGTACAAATGAGGACTCTAAGTGGAGTGTTGGTATGGATGGGAGATTATGTTATCATGGCCGCCTATGCGTCCCAGACGTTCCTGACTTGAGACGGGAAGTTCTCGAGGCAGCCCACAGTTCGAAGCTTGCGATGCATCCTAGTAGCACGAAGATGTATCACGGCATGAAGAGATCGTACTGGTGGGACAACATGAAGGTTCACATTGCAGAGTTTGTGTCCCGCTGTCTCACGTGCCAGCATGTCAAAGCAAAGCATCTCCGACCTCCTGGACTACTTCAGCCCATGCCCATAGCTGAATGGAAGTGGGATTTCATCTCTATGGATTTTATTTCAGGGCTACCGAAGATGAGGGACATGATTCCATTTGGGTGATCATTGACCGATTAACGGAATCGGCTCATTTCCTACCGATCAGAGTTACGAACTCTGCAGAAGAGTTAGCTAAGTTATACATCAAGGAGATTGTACATCTGCATGGAGTTCCCTTGGAGATCGTGTCGGACCGAGACACGTGATTCACATCTATTTTCTAGACTCGTATCTAGGAATCGATGAGTGTGAAGTTGAAGCTCAGCACCGCGTTCTATCCACAAGCAGATGAACAGATGGAACGAGTGAATCAGGTGCTAGAAGATATGCTGTGGGCTTGTGTGTTAGATTTTAAGGATAGTTACGATGACTGTCTTCCTTATGCAGAGTTCGCGTATAACAACAGCTTTTAGGCGAGTATTGGCATGGCTCCCTATGAGGCACTGTATGGTCGCCCTGTAGAGCATCGTATTGTTGGGCAGAAGTGGGCGAGAAGACTCTGATTGGCCCAGAGTTAGTTTAGGTGACCTTAAAGAAGATCGACATTATTAAGCGTCGACTTCTATCAGCACAGGGCATGTAAAAGAGCTACGCCGATACGAGATGGCGACCGCTTGAGTTTGAAGTTGGGAACCATGTATTCCTTAAGGTTTTCCCCATGAAGGGAGTCCTTAGGTTTGGTAAGAAAGGGAAGCTCATGCCGAGATTCATTGGCCCATTTCAGATACTTGATCTAGTGGGGTCAATAGCTTATCGCCTTGCTTTGCCTACACCACTCGTAGGCATGCACAACGTATTTCATGTGTCCATGTTGAAGAAGTACGTTCCTGATCCTTCGCACATTATTAGTTGGGAGCAAGTGCAGTTGAGCGAGGATGCCACATATGTACTGCGATAGACGCGTATCTTAGATAAGTAGGAGCAGGTATTGCGTAGTAAGGTTATCCCACTTGTGAAGGTACTGTGGACGCATCACAGTGAAGAAGAGGCTACTTGGGAGACTTAAGTTGAGGTCAGAAAGAACTACCCTCAGATTCTCGAAGAGTACGAAAAGGTACTAATTTTGAGGACAAAATTTTTTTTTAAGGGGGGTAGATTGTAACGTCCTGAAAAAATTCGTACGAAAACCCGAGTACCATCTCAAGCAAAAATCACTTAAGACTAAATCCTTTAGAAATTGAATGAGAATTAACTAGCGCTAAACTAGATTACCTGTGAAATTAGCACCAATTACTTTAAATATGTTCTGCAAGACCCAAAACTTGTAGAATTATTAACGCTACATTACCCTAAAATCTAGGATCAATCTCTAAACCCAGTTGTTCTCGGGAGCCTTCAGAAACTCTGTATCGGACCTAGACCGCACATCGAAAGTCCGATAGCGACGAACTTAGACAAATATGACCGCCTTTTTGGACTTGACAATCACCTCAGAAATCAAGTCCAGACAGTATCCCACGACGATTTGCTTGAGTCCAGAGTGAAGTGTGTGAGAAACGTGAAGGATTTTAGAAATTAAATACGAATTTAAGTAATCTGAGTCGTGTTACTTGTGGGCTGATTATAAGCATTCAGATCGTCAGAATCTGACCCAAATACACCCTCGGATCAGGAAAAATCTCCCACACATGCCAATGTGCTTGTGGCCTTGATCGAGTATCGATGACCGTTGAACTGAAATTGGACCACCATGGTCGATCTGTAAATCCAATCGGACTGAAAACTTAGTTTAATCAAGATCCAATATCAGAAAGCTTAAGTCCGACCGCATTCAGTAAAGAGACCTCTAGAAATGATCCGTTGGATCGGAATAGACCCGATTTGGATATAACCTAAGTATACCATGGTCCTAGGACTGTTTCCGTCAGTTCTGAGCCTATGTAAGGGCCTTTAACCCTCTCTCACATAATCCATACGAATTCTAAAACCCTAGCTAAGAAAGAGAAGAAAAACAGAGAGAGAGAGAGAGAGAGAGAGAGAGAGTGAGTTGGAGATTCTCCCAGGGATTCTACCCTGCCTCTCCACATGCTTATCCATCGCTACCGGATTGCTATTTCGGTGATTCTAATTCCATATTTGGGTAAGAAATCCTAACCCTAACCTGTTCTAGGGTTTCCAATAGTTTAAGTGATGATATAGCTAACCAAATTCATGCTTTAGGTTGCTAAATTGCCGTTGACGAAGACTTAGCGTCTAAATCATATCCGTTACGCATTTATCGGTTTAAGGTACGAACTATATATGTATAGGTTATGGTTTTCAAGGCTTTCAATGTCGGTTAATGGTTTATTACTGACATGGATGTTATTTCACATGCCAAATGCAATATTTGTTTCGTATTTCAAATAAATATGAACTATGTGGTATATAGGGAAACTGCATTGAGGCGACGAGCCTTATTGTAGCATCTAGGGTATAACTAGGCTTGTATTGATTGGTGACGAGCCCTTTACAACGACCTAGAACCATAACATCATATGAGATTTACTAGGATTGACGACCCTAGAATGAATTATTGTTTGAGAAATGATACAAGGGAGGTACCTTAGCTTCCCAATCCTACTGTATGAAAAGGACTAATAAGAACTTGGTAATCATGCTCATAACATCACACTGCATGTGCCGTTGGCATTGGTGTAGAGCACAGTGGTAGTGATTCATGCCGCGATCGTTAGATGTTGTCGCAAGAGGGAGTGCAGGCAAGGATATGCATCATTATGTCCTATCATTCTTGCATTAACAAGAGTATCTAGGACATGTTTGATTATATTACTTTATCATTACTGTTTGATTGAATTGATAACATGTTAACCTTTGCTGTATACCTCCACTGAGTTGATCACTCACTCCCACATTCTGGGACTGTGTTTAAACACCAACCAGACTCTGTCTTAGTTGCAGATGATGATGCGACCCACGAGGCAGAGCCGGAGTTCGAGAATGATGAGGAGGCATTCTCTTACATGCAGTTTTGGGTGGATTCGCATGAGTCGAATCCGGATCGACGGGGCTTCAGAGATTATACTTGTAGAGGACTATTACATTCCTTTTGACATTTTGTATCTTGACACAACACTTGTAAATATTGACCTGGCATTGCATACATACTTTGGGGACTTACATTAGTATATATATATTTTCAGTCTTCCGCTTACATATTACAACTGTTCCTAGATTATGTTTGCTGATTTGTCTTAATCTAATTCATGTTTTATGCACTAATACAAACAACATTCATCCATCATTAAAAATGTTGCATAAGTGATGTTCTGGAACTTGGGAGCTGAGTTATGCTCGACCTTTGATTTTCAGGGCATTACAAGTTACTTACGAGACTTCACTCATGATACTCAAATAATTTATCAGCCTTTTCCTTGTATTTCGCACTATGCTCTTGAGATGACATAATAATGTACTTATGCTCTCCTTAACTTGACTAATATGGATCAGTTCCTTCACTTATGCTTACATGATCTCGCATTCTTTATGATAATATGGGAAAATAGGCAGACTTGCCCCTAAGACAAATCAATGTGCTTTTGTATACCTCATATAAAAAGCAATTCCTTAGGGAGTTCATCGGGCATAATCTCCTTAAACTCTTGCAATATTAGTTTCAAATCTTTTGGGATGTTCATGGGCTCCACACACACACACACACACACACACACACACACACACACACACACACACAAACATATATATTTTCAACTGATGAATTTACATCTCCCATCTCTTCAGATTGTTTAACGAAATCCTATTCAATTATGAAAGGCCGTCCCTTCACTTTGGAAGTCTTGGGTTGGTTCTCCATTTCCATAGGACGAGGATAATCTTTCTAACATCTTTAATAAATATAAATACGTTATCTTGACCTTTATGCATTGCATCAATATTATATTTCCATGGTCAACCAAGTAATGTGGGACAAGCTTCACGTCGACAACATCGCACATTACTTTATCCTTATAATATTTACTAATGAAAAAGGATATATGACATTGTTCAGTTACCTCTATTTTGTTGACATCATTGATCCATCCAATCGTGTATCAATATCACACATTACTTCATTCTTATAGTATTTACTAATGAAAAAGGATATACAACATCGTTCGGTTACCTCTATTTTGTTGATGTCATTGATCCATCTAGTCGTATATGAAGATTAATGCTTTTATATTTTTAGTTACAAATTTTTACCATTATTTTTGACACGAGATTCTTGCTATTCTTGAGATCAATGATTACCTTACAGAATTTTTGGTTTACAATGCACATTATTTAAAAGATATTGTTCCCCTATAAATATATCTCTACCTTTGGTGTGTACAACAACTTTTTCACGATCAAAGTGATGGCTTGCGATTCACCATCATTGAGTGGTGGCCTGTGAATCATTACTAGTGTTCCACCATGAACATGATGACCACAAGCTCAATCACCGATCCCATACTACTTATTATTATCACTATAAGAAATCCTACTTTTAGCAACAAAAATTTTCGTCGCTAAAAGCCAATTTTTTGTAGCTAAAGGTTTTTAGTGACGAAATTTTTCGTCGCTAAATTCGTCGCTAATACACCACCCCTAAAGAGTTTCAGCAGCGAAAAAATCAAATTGTTGCTAAATGGAAGCTTTTTAACGATAAAACTTCCGTCGTTAAAAAAAACCGTACAGGACTTTTAGCAGCGACAATTTTCGCTGCAAAAAATAATCGTTCCACTTTTAGCAACGAAAATTTTCGTTATTAAAAAATCTGTGGAAGACTTTTAGCAATGAAAATTTTTGCTACTAAAAATATTCATTCAACTTTTCGCGACGACACTTTTCGTCGCTAAAAAAATATTACAAGACTATTAGCAGCGAAAATTTTTGCTGCTAAAAATATATTTTCTAGTTTTAGCGACGAACAATTTCGCAGTGAAAAATACTTTACAAGACTTTTAGCAACGAAAGTTTTTGCTGCCAAAAATATATTTCCACTTTTAGCGACAAAAATTTTGTCCCTATAATATTTAGAAAATGTTAACAACAAAAAATTTTGTTGTTAAAAATAGCTACAAAACTTTTAGTGGCAAAAACTTTCATCGCTATATATATTTTGAAGAAACCTTTAGCGGCGAAAATTTTCATCGCTAAAAGTCTCTTTTTTAAAAAAAAAAAAATATCCAATACAAAATTTCGTACAAAATACCTGATAGACACCTGTTGTAATAATTTCATCATATTCATCCTGATATACCTATTATATCATCATATTCATATTCACATCCTGATATACACCTGTTATGTATCATATTTTTCCTGATATACACCTGTTATATCATAGTACACTTGTTAAATTTCATCATATTGAAAGGGCCTAGCTATATGCCCTAGAGGGGGGGGGGGGGGGGGGGGGGGTGAATAGGGCAATGCCAAATAAAACTTATAACAGCGGAATAATAAAAGAAATAAAGCACAATGCTTAATTTAAAGTAATTTCAATAGCTTAAAATAAAGATAATGATACTTTATCAGTTCTAAGGACAACCTTACACTAAAAACCAAAGGTTTAAGGTAGGACAACCTTATTTCTAGAACGTCCTTTGAGTCACAAACCAATGAGAAATAAAAAGCAAGGAAATTAAAATAACTTGCAGAAATAAATCCTAAGTTATTACAACATTCTCCACACTTGCTTGGAATAAAAAGATTACAACATTCATCCACAAATACAAACCACAAAACTGAATGAATAAAAGAATGAAAGAACAATGCACATCCACAACACAACGATATATAGTGGTTTGCCTGTGTGTACACCAATTGTTATCCAACAGCCACACAGAATGCTACTCCACTCCTAATATCCTCACACAGGGGATATTAGCATGCACTATCAAAATATGTTTTACAGGTTCACCTAAAACCTTCACAATTGTGTCTTTAATCTCGGGCTTACATAATCCAAAAACCCCCACAATTTGAGTTTTCTGGCTCTCCTCAGATAACCAATACAATGAGATTTTTCTGGAAAATCTCAAACAAAAACCAAAGAAAGTAAATTATAAAAATGCAAAATACCTGAATCAACTTTTGAAGTAGCCCGGTAGAACCAATCGGAGTAGAAGTTCGATTCAACGTTCAAAGTCCAATACTCACTTTAAGAATGGTTCTAAGTTTAATTGATTTTAAATCAAAAGGGCTAGTTCTATTTGATTTTGAATCCAAGAAGGAATATCAAAAATTCCCCTTTTCTAATAAGATTGGAATGTAGATCAAAATCAAATAAAAAATAAGCTAGCAAAAGGAATATTAAATAAGCACAAAGTAGCTTAATACAAATACAAACTTATATCAGAGAATAGCCTAAAGATTGCTTGAATAGAATAGAATTGAATTGCTAAAACTCTGAAGTTTGTGCACTATTTATAGCCTGAAAAATCCCGTCTACGACTGGTCTTAGGATCTTAGGACTGGTCGTAGCTTCAAAGATTTTTAAAGATTTTCGCAGGATAAGATTTTGCGGTTCCACGACCGGTCCTGGGTGGTCTACGACCGGTCGTGGGCCACCTACGACCGGTTGTAGGACCCTTAATTTGGTTGCTGGAGTTTGAGTCGTAGGGCTACGACCGGTCGAAGGATGAGTCGTAAAACTCACAGGACTAGTCGTAGGATGTCCAGGACTGGTCGTAGGACAGCCAGAAAGATCCAAAAATCTTCAACAACTTAGGACTGGTCTTGAAGTCCCTAGGACTGGTCTTAGAACAGCCCAAACAAGCATATTAAAATATATGAATTATGTATCCAGAATTACCTATTGTAAAGCCCATCCTAAGGTCAATCTAAGGTCAAACAAACCTTAACAGTGAGATGCACATTGAAAGTCTGTATACTCAGATGACATTAAAGAGAAGCTTGAGAATATACGAATCTTGTAGTAGGCCTTCTTGAGCTTGATCTTGACTTGAACAAAGTCTTCTTGAGCTTGATCTTGACTTGAACAAAGTCTTCTTGAGCTTGATTGTATCTTGAACATGCATACTTGAAGACTTCTATTCCTGAATTCTTCATCCATGACTTGAAACTTTCTTCAATTAAGTTCTTGTCTTGAAGTCCGATGTCTTGAAGTAATGAATAGTCTCAAACATGAAACAAGATATACAAGACATAGATATAGGTTTTGGCACCACAAAATTTGACAACCAAAGGGATATGAAATCATAGCACTTACACATATTCACATTCAGATCCATCTAACCCAAACTAGTAAATCCATCCAAACATAAACTACATACATCCAAACACAAACAATCTTATACACATCACATTCATTCACGCATAAATATATATAATTTTAACATCATAAATAAAAAAGAAAAAATCATAAAGATGAATGCGAAGGTGGTGGGGCATCGGTGGGTAAGTGTGCAGCGAAAGCCTGAAACATCTCTGTCATCCGTCGCTCATGCTCCACCTGTATCTCCTCCATCTTCCTCTCCTGCTCCTCCCTCTGCCTCGTTAGCTGATCCTCCATCTTCCTCTCCTGCTCCTCCCTCTGTCTCACCAGCTCCTCCATCATCTTCCTCTCCTGCTCCTCCCTCTGTCTCACCAGCTCCTCCATCATCTTCCTCTCCTGCTCCTCCCTTTGTCTATTTAGCTGATCTCTGATGTCATCGACAATAACCCGCAGCTACTGAACCTCTCTCTCTGCGGTATCAGCTCGCCATACGACACTGTTGCCAACGACGACGGATCGACTGGAGGCAGCTCTAGCGGGTGCCATGAGCTTGGCACCATGGCCAAGCCCACGCACATATCCAGAATGGGAGCCAAGCACCTGACTCAGGATCTTTAGCTCACTCCGCTGAGTACCATCAGGAGTGGGCTGACTGCGTAAGGTGTCCATCTCCTCTTGTAATGAAAACATATGAATTTTCATAATAAATGACATTATTATAATTTAATACAATTAAATTTAACGATGTAAGAATTTTTATTCAAATCTTGCTAGCTCTAGGATGTATCCAAGATCCACTCGCCTGCTGACAGTGAGTCCCTTTGTAAAAGTCTACTGGTCAGGGCTCTTGGCTAATGACGGAATCTCGCTGCGCAATCGAAAGAAAAATAGAGTTAATATAAATGTATGGAAAGAATATATAAATTATCAGTAATTTCTTACCATGTCGTGACGAAGTCGTACAAATGACTTTGAACCAGCTACGTGGTTCACTTCTAACTTTCTCCTGTTGTCAGAATTTATTTTGCTCCTCTTCTGAACACATTATATATAATACATTGTTATTAATTACGAATTTAATTATTATGTTAAGATATCATAAATATATAAATATTACCAAAAAAGAATCAGAAGAAAACCTATCTCAGAGTATCCGCCAGTCCTCATGGGTCACGTGAGGCGGTGCGGATTGTGCGGGCTCCTCGTGGCTCACGGACCGCTTGTACTGCTGGTATAACTTATCGTGGTAAGCCTTAAACCGCTCCTTCATCATGTCGTCGATGGCATAGGAGATGTGCAGAGCACTCAAATCTAAGTAAAATTTATCCTGCAGTTTCATAAATAATAGATTAAGGCAATAAACTTATTAAGAAAATAACTTAGTCGTAAATGAACTTTTATAAAATAAATTAGAATTCATAAGTATAAGTTTAGGTTTAGGCTTAGGTTAAGGTTAAGGTTAAGGTTAAGGTTAAGGTTTAGGTTTAGGTTTAGGTTTAGGTTAAGGTTAAGGTTAATGTTAAGGTTTAGGTTTAGATTTAGGATAAGGTTTAGGTTAAGGTTATGGTTTAGGTTTAGGTTCTAGGTTATAGCTATAGGGAATTGAGAATAGGTTAAGGTTTTAGGTTTATGAAATCGAGTTCGGGTTCGGGTTTAGGTTTGGGTTTTTAAGTTTAGGTTTAGGTTTAGGTTAGGGAGTTGAGATTAGGATTTGGTGTAGGTTTAGGTTTAGGGATTTGAGAATAGGTTAAGGTTTAGGTTTAGGAAATCAGGTTCGGGTTCGGGATTAGGTTTAGGCTTAGGTTTTCAAGTTTAGGTTTAGGTTTAGGTTTAGGTTAGGGAGTCGAGATTAGTGTAGATTTTGGTTTAGGGATTTAAGAATAAATTCAGGTTTTGGGATTTGATAATGCGTTCGGGTTTAGGTTATAGGTTTTGGTTTTGGTTTAGGATAAGGTTTAGGTTATAGGTTTTGGGATTTCAGAATGGGTTCGGGTTTAGGTTATAGGTTATGGTTTTGGTTTAGGTTATAGGTTTTGGGATTTGAGAATGGGTTCGGGTTTAGGTTATAGGTTTTGGTTTTGGTCTAGGTTATAGGTTTTGGTTTAGGTTATAGGTTATAGGTTTAGGATAAGGTTTAAGTTTAGGTTTAGGTTATAGGTTTTGGTTTTGGTTTTGGTTATAGGTTTTGGTTTAGGTTATAGGTTATAGGTTTAGGATAAGGTTTAATTTTAGGTTTAGGTTATAGGTTTTAGGATTAGAGAATGGGTTCAGGTTTAGGTTTTAGTTTAGGTTATAGGTTTTGGTTAAGGTTATAGGTTATAGGTTTAAGTTAAGGTTAGGTTTAGGTTATAGGTTTTAGGATTTGGGAATAGTTTTAGGTTATAAGTATAGGTTTAGGTTAGGTTATAGGTTAAGGTTTATGGATAGGTAATAGGTTTTGGTATTGGTTTAGGTTATAGGTTTTGGGATTTGAGAATGGGTTCGAGTTTAGGTTATAGGTTTTGGTTTTGGTTATAGGTTATAGGTTTTCGTTTTGGTTAAGGTTAGGTTTAGGTTATAGGTTTTGGGATTTGAGAATGAGTTCGGGTTTAGGTTATAGGTTTTGGTTTTAGTTTAGGTTATAGGTTTTGGGATTAGGGAATGGGTTCGAGATTAAGTTATAGGTTTTGGTTTTGGTTTAGGTTATAGGTTTTGGTTAAGGTTACAGGTTATAGGTTTAGGTTGAGGTTGAGGTTAGGTTTAGGTTATAGGTTTTGGGATTTGGGAATAGTTTTAGGTTATAAGTATAGGTATAATTTAGGTTATAGGTTTTGGCATTTGAGAATGGGTTCGGGTTTAGGTTAAAGGTTTTGGTTTTGGTTTTGGTTATAGGTTATAGGTTTAGGATTAGGTTAAGGTTAGGTTTAAGTTATAGGTTTTGGGATTTGGGAATAGTTTTAGGTTAGGTTATAGGTTTCGGGATTTGTTAATGGGTTCGGGTTTGGGTTATAGGTTTCGGTTTTAGTTTAGGTTATAGGTTTTGGTTTAGGTTATAGGTTATAGGTTCAAGATAAGGTTTAGGTTTAGGTTTAGGTTATAGGTTTTCGGATTTTAGAATGGGTTCGGGTTTAGGTTATAGGTTTTGGTTTTGGTTTAGGTTATAGGCTTTTGGATTTGAGAATGGGTTTGGGTTTAAGTTATAGGTTTTGGTTTTGGTTATAGGTTTTGGTTTAAGTTATAGGTTATAGGTTTAGGATATGGTTTAGGTTTAGGTTTAGGTTATAGGTTTTGGGATTTGAGAATGTGTTCGGGTTTAGGTTATAGGTTTTGGTTTTGGTTTAGCTAATAGTTTTTGAGATTTGAGAATGGGTTCGGGTTTAGGTTATAGGTTTTGGTTTTGGTTTTGGTTATAGGTTTTGGTTAAGGTTATAGGTTATAGGTTTAGGTTTAGGTTAAGGTTATAGGTTTTGGGATTTGGTAATAGTTTTAGGTTATAAGTATAGGTTTAGGTTAGGTTATAGGTTAAGGTTTAGGGATAGGTTATAGGTTTTAGGATTTGAGAATGGGTTCGGGTTTAGGTCATAGGTTATGGTATTGGTTTAGGTTATAGGTTTTGGAATTTGAGAATGGGGTCGGGTTTAGGTTATAGGTTTTAATTTTAGTTTAGGTTATAGGTTTTGGTTTAGGTTATAGGTTATAGGTTTTGGTTTTGGTTAAGCTTAGGTTTAGGTTATAGGTTTTGGGATTTGAGAATGGGTTCGGGTTTAGGTTATAGGTTTTGGTTTTGGTTTAGGTTATAGGTTATAGGTTTAGGTTTAGGTTATAGGTTTTGGGATTTGAGAATGGGTTCGGGTTTAGGTTTTAGGTTATGGTTTTGGTTTAGGTTATAGGTTTTGGGATTTGAGAATGGGTTCGGGTTTAGGTTATAGGTTTTGGTTTTGGTTTAGGTTATAGGTTTTGGTTTAAGTTATAGGTTAAGGTTATGTTTAGGTTATAGGTTTTGGGATTTGAGAATGGGTTGGGGTTTAGGTTTTAGGTTTTGGGATTTGAGAATGGGTTGGGGTTTAGGTTATAGGTTTTGGGATTTAGGAATGGGTTCGGGTTTAGGTTATAGGTTTTTTTTTTTAGTTTAGGTTATAGGTTTTGGTTAAGGTTATAGGTTATAGGTTTAGGTTTAGGTTAATGTTAGGTTTAGGTTATAGGTTTTGGGATTTGGGAATAGTTTTAGGTTATAAGTATAGATTTAGTTTAGGTTATAGGTTTTGGGATTTGAGAATGGGTTCGGGTTTAGGTTATCGGTTTTGGTTTAGGTTTAGGTTATAGGTTTTGGTTAAGGTTATAGGTTTAGGTTTAGGTTTAGGTTAAGGTTAGGTTTAGGTTATAAATTTTCAGATTTGGAAATAGTTTTAGGTTATAAGTATAGGTTTAGGTTAGGTTTTAGGTTTTGAGATTTGATAATGGGTTCGGGTTTAGGTTATAGGTTTTGGTTTTGGTTTAGGTTATAGGTTTAGGATACGGTATAGGTTTAGGTTTAGGTTAAAGTTATAGGTTTTGGGATTTGAGAATTGGTTCGGGTTTAGGTTATAGGTTTTGGTTTTAGTTTAAGTTATAGGTTTTGGGATTTGAGAATGGGTTTGGGTTTAGGTTATAGGTTTTGGTTTTGGTTTTGGTTTAGGTTATAGGTTATAGGTTTAGGATAAGGTTTAAGTTTAGGTTTAGGTTATAAGTTTTTGGATTTAGGAATAGTTTTAGGTTATAAGTATATATTTAGGTTAGGTTATAGGTTTTGGGATTTGAGAATGGGTTCGGGTTTAGGTTATATGTTTTCATTTTGGTTTAGGTTATAGGTTTTGGGATTTGAGAATGGGTTCGGGTTTAGTTTATATATTTTGGTTTTGGTTTAGGTTATAGGTTTTGGTTAAGGGTATAGGTTATAGGTTTATGTTTAGGTTAAGGTTAGGTTTAGGTTATAGGTTTTGGGATTTGGGAATAATTTTTGGTTATAAGTATAGGTTTAGGTTAGGTTATAGGTTAAGGTTTAGGGATAGGTTATAGGTTTTGGGATTTGAGAATGGGTTCGGGTTTAGGTAATAGGTTTTGGTATTGGTTTTGGTTATAAGTTTTGGGATTTGAGAATGGGTTTGGGTTTAAGTTATCGGTTTTGGTTTTGGTTTAGGTTATAGGTTTTGGTTTAGGTTATAGGTTATATGTTTAGGATATGGTTTAGGTTTAGGTTTAGGTTATAGGTTTTGGGATTGGAGAATGGGTTCGGGTTTAGGTTATAGATTTTGGTTTTGGTTTAGGTTATAGGTTTTGGGATTTGAGAATGGGTTCGGGTTTAGGTTATAGGTTTTGGTTTTGGTTTTGGTTATAGGTTTTGGTTAAGGTTATAGGTTATAGGTTTAGGTTTAGGTTAAGGTTAGGTTTAGGTTATAGGTTTTGGGATTTGGGAATAGTTTTAGGTTATAAGTATAGGTTTAGGTTAGGTTATAGGTTAAGGTTTAGGTATAGGTTTTAGGTTTTGGGATTTGAGAATGGGTTCGGGTTTAGGTCATAGGTTTTGGTATTAGTTTAGGTTATAAGTTTTGGGATTTGAGAATGGGTTCGGGTTTAGGTTATAGGTTTTGGTTTTGGTTTAGGTTATAGGTTTTGGTTTAGGTTATAGGTTATATGTTTAGGATAATGTTTAGGTTTAGGTTTAAGTTATAGGTTTTGGGATTTGGGAATAGTTTTAGGTTATAAGTATAGGTTTATATTAGGTTATAGGTTTTGGGATTTGAGAATGGGTTCGGGTTTAGGTTATAGGTTTTGGTTTTGGTTATAGCTTATAGGTTTAGGTTTAGGTTTTGGTTAAGGTTAGGTTTTGGTTATAGGTTGTAGGATTTGAGAATGGGTTCGGGTTTAGGTTACAGGTTTTGGTTTTGGTTTAGGTTATAGGTTTTTAGATTTGAGAATTGGTTCGGGTTTTGGTTAAGGGTGTGGTCCCTGCAAATATAAATATAAACACGGCCTGTCCAAATGGCCAATCCCTTCTAATGTTGTCCATAGGAAATGGACAACTTCATCATGGTCATAACAGCGGTTCCCACCTTCCAGGGACCCCCGCTCTTCTGGTTAGCTCCGACGCACATCCTGGTCTGCTCCATTAATTTCGAGCAAATACATAAACACGGCTTGTCCAAATGGCTAGGCCACTCCAATGCTGTCCATAGGAAATGGATAGCTTCATCATGGTCATAACAGCGGTTCTCACCTTTCAGGGACCTCCGCTCATCCGGATAGCTCCGACACACATTCGGGTCTGCTCCATTAATTTCGAGTAAATACATAAACATGGCCTGTCCAAATGGCCGGGCCCCTCCAATGCTGTCCATAGGAAATGGACATCTTCATCATGGTCATAACAGTGGTTCTCACCTTCTAGGGACCCCCACTCAACATCCGGATAGCTTCGACGCACATCCGGGTCTGTTCCATCAATTTTGAGCTATACATATATAAATAAAATACGTAACATATAAATTTACCTGAGGGCGCTGACGGATGAGCTGCCACACATCATCTGTCACGTCTGCCCAATGGGAGGTGATGGCGGGGATCATAGATCGGCATAAGACACCGACCTCCGACGTAAATAATCTGGCATTGTTTTCAACAGGTCTAATACAGTCCTGTGAGAACTCTACCGTCACCCTACCCTCACATGTAAGTCATTGTAAAAGCAACCCAGGCATGGGTCCATGTCCCCGTCGGCTGGTCGACGATGCTGTTGCAAAAGAAATATGTAAGTCTAAACATAAACCAAAGTCATTAAAAGAAATATATATCTAGACTTACATGCAGTGCTCGGTGTATGCGTGACTGAGGGATCCGAGGACTGCGATGCAACATGTGGCGGCGATGTTGGCTCCATCCCATCACAGGTAGACGGGGTAGATCTAGTGCGCGAATGACGTACTCTCTCACCTGGTGCCATCACTGAATATGTGCGAGCTACGAACTTATAAATTTAAACAATGTCAATACAAGTGAAATATACTAAAATATGATACAAGTAGTGTTCACGGTACAATGCATTTATGCTTATGCTTAGAGAGATGATTAAAATATGATTAGACCATTACACTATAATGCAAGAAGAATATATTAAAACTGTAAACTTTAATCTATAACCCTGTTAAATTCCATTACACATTATCTTTCTATATTAAATATACATATTTGAATTGAAAAATGACATGTAAATCATGTGTACATTTGATAATCGTCGTCTGTATCACTATCGCTTAGGACTATTTCTTCTTCACCATCACTATCGCTAATCAGTATTTCCTCTTCATCGTCTGCAATGGATCCCTCAATGAAACCGCTATCATCTCTAACAATGTTACGTACTATTGAGGCATCAACCTGATCAGGTGGCACATTATCTCTGTCCAGTTGCACCACATTAATATCAACACTTGAATCAGTCCCTGTATCCGTAGACGACACGTCTACTTGATATGCTTGTTCAACCCTAGATGTGTCATTTACCCCGTCCTCGCTATCGTCAACTTCTAGTTCGAGAACGTCAAATACGTTCCTGGGCTTTATTTTCTGCACCACGTGCCAAGAGCTGCCTAACTTAGTGTCAACGAGGTAAAATACTTGTTCAGCTTGGCTGGAGAGGACAAATGGGTCGTCCTTAAACTACTTTCGAGATAAATTTATGCTCATAAAGTAGTTATCAGTTTGTATTCCTAACTTTTTATTTCCAACGTCCCACCAATCGCATCTAAATAAGTATACCCGCTTTCTCATACAATAATTTAGCTCAATAATATCCATCAAAATGCCATAAAAGTCAATTTCATCCTCCTTATTCGTTCCCTTCACAACCACCCCACTATTTTGTATGGCCCTATACTTGTCACGTTCTTTAATGTGGAACCGAATCTCATTTACAATACAACCTGTATATCTAGATACACGTCTATCAAGGCCACACGCAAGTGAGTATAGTGCATCAGACGCATCCGCAGAGTTGCTTGTGTGAAACGTCTTCATCTATTATTATGTACAGAATGTAATTATTTAGGGATTTTCTTAGGTTCAAATAATGTGCAATATAACAAAAATTCTAAGTGTGGAGAGATACAATGTGAAATCTTACACATTTTTCAAACCATTGTGAAAACTGATCCTGATGCATTCGATTATAACTTATGGGGAATTTGGACTTCATCTCGTCTATATGTTCGCTACACATAAATGACATGCCATCAGCAAGAAACATTAAGGTTCTGAGTTTACAGAGAAAATAATAATCAGGTGGAAGACTTACTCCAAGTACAACTCTATTTCTTCACAATTATGCAACACATACCACCTCGCCTTTGCTAGATCCCCAACGTCCATATCTTGAAACGTCGGGGATCCTAAAGGATGAACGTTATGTGCAAACACAGATATGAGTCATTGTTCATGCTCCTGCCCTTCATTAGCATTCCGATCTTCTCGGTTGAATCTAGTCTCTATGCCATGAAGATACAAGGAGTAAAATGTAAGGCACTCATTATCAATATACGCCTCAGCTATGGATCCCCCCGGGCGTGCCCTATTCCTCAAAAATCGTTTGAGTGTGTGAAGGTATCTGTACACAAAACTAATATGTTAAGAGCATGAAAACATGTATATATGTAGTTTACAGAATGAATAAAAATTTTAATAGGTTCTACCACCTTTCGATCGGATACATCCAACGATATTGTACTGGGATTGCAAGCTTCACCTCATGCAGTAAGTGAATCGCTAGGTGTACCATGACATCAAAAAACGTAAGTGGAAATATTCTTTCAAGTTTGTAAAGGATTACAGCAATGTCCTTCTCTAGTCATTTAATAACATCTACATTTAACGATTTTGAACACAAATCCTTAAAGAATATCCCCAACTCAATCAACGCTGCACTGATATCCTTGCTCAGGAATCCATGAATCGCAACTGGTAGTAGGCGTTGCAGAAAGACGTGACAATCATGACTTTTCAGGGCTGTTACCTTACAGTCCATAACGGTTTACGCGCTGAGATATGTTTGACGCATACCCATCAAAAAACTTCACCGATCTCAACCATTCACATAAATTCTTTCTCTCTATTTTTGTCAACGTGTAGTAGGCCACTGGTATAGTATACGAATTTCCATGTGGTTGCAAGTGCAACTCTTTCCTTAAACCCATTTCTTGTAGATCCAATTGAGCCTTGACACTATCTTTTATTTTCTTCTCTATGTTCATTAATGTTCCGAAGACATTGTCACATATATTTTTCTCAATATGCATGACATCCAAGTTGTGTCGTAATTTCAGATCACTCCAATATGGCAACTCAAAAAAGATGCTCTTCTTCCTCCAGTTATAGTCCAATACTGTGTGTTTCCTCTTCTTCAAGTGCGATGCCTTACCAAATGTAACTTCTCTAATGTTACTCAATTATTGTATCACATCTTCTCCAGATAGCTCTTTCGGGGGTGGCCTATGATCTTGTTTGCCATCAAAGATCATCGTCTTTCTGCGCCAACTATAATCGCTCGAAAGGAAGCGATGATGGCCCATATAATATGTTTTTCTACTATGCTTCAATGACAATGAAGAAATCTTAATACCACATGTAGGACAAGCCAACTTGCCCTTCGTGCTCTACCCAGAAAAATTTTCATATGCGGAAAAGTCATTTATTGTCCACAAGACCGCTGTATGTAATTGAAATGCCTATCCTGCAAATGTGTCATACGTTTCTACACCTTGACTCTACAACTCGTTTAACTCATCTACTAACGGTCGTAAATACACATCAATGTCATTTTCAAGTGACCTGGGTTCAGGAATAAGCAATGACATCATGAAAAATGACTCCTTCATACACCACCGAGGAGGTAAATTGTAGCGCATAAGTACCACTGGCCACATACTGTACGAGCTACTCATATTACCAAATGGATTAAAACTATCACTTGCAAGACCTAGTCAAATATTTCAAGAATCCTATGCAAACCAGTCATGTTGCTTGTCAAAATTTTGTCAGGCTTCAGAATCCGCAGAGTACCTCAGGGTACTATCATCATGAACGCGTTTCTCCTTATGCCACCTCATATCTTCAGCCGTCTTACGAGACAAATAATCTTTATAATCTGGGTTTCAATGGGAAGTACCTTAACACCTTTTGCAGGATTTTCTTACGCCCGGCTTTGTCATACTTCCACCTAGACTCTCCACATTTTTGACACTGTTCAACCTTACCAAGCTCTTCCCTATACAATAAACAATCATTCATACATGCATGAATTCGTTCATAACTAAGGCCCAAGTCTCGCATCAAGGATTTTGCCTTGTAATGAGACTTGAGTAATGTCTCACCAGCCGGTAATGCTTCTTTCAGTAACTTAAGAAACATGTCAAATGATTTATTACTCCAACGATTTATTTTCTTCAAATGAAGTAACTTTGTAAGAAAATTTAACTTGGAGAAATTCTCACACCCCGGATAAAATGGACGTTGCGTATCCCTCAACAACCTACTAAACTTATCCGATTCGACATCACCCATTGGAGAAATATCTTGGCTACTACTTGTCGCTGTAAAATCAGTATCTGTAATTGTTCCCTTGAACACATCACCTATGATATCTTGCATTTCGTCAACGTCTTCACCCTCGTCATCCGGCATAATTGGGTCTTCGTTGACTTCAGTGGCCTCAACTCTATGGGTCATATCTTCACCATGATGGACCCACCAAGTGTAACTCAGGTCAATCCTAATTATGAACAAATCATCCTCTACTCTGTTTAAAGTCTTGTATATCAAGTTCATGCATTTTCGACATGGACACCTAATCCTATTCCCTGAATCTGCCCCATTTCACGCAAATTTCATGAACTCTTGAACCCCTTATTTATACTCTAGGCCAAACCTGTTCTTAGCTTGCATCCAACTCTTATCCATCTCTGCAATGAAAAGGCTAAAGTCAGTCTATGGAGATAGCTTTAAGATTAGGCTATGTTATAGGATTAGCTTATATGTTTAGGTTTAAGTTAAGGTTATAAATTTAGGTTTAGTTTATAGTTCTAGGTTTTGGGTATGGGAATAGGTTATAGGTTATGGGATAAGGTTTAGGTTATAGGTTATAGGTTAAGGTTCGGGTTCGGGATCAGGTTTAGGTTATAGGTTTAGGTTATAAGTTTAGGTTTAGGTTTTTTTAAGTTTAGGTTTAGGTTTTGGTTAATGTTTAGGTTAAGGTTATATGTATAGGTTTAGGTTATAAGTATAGGTTATAAGTTTAGGTTAAGGTTATAAGTATAGGTTAAGGTTTAGGTTATAGGTTTTGGTCATAGGTTTAGGTTTAGGTTATAGGTTTAGGTCTATGTTTAGGGAATCAGTTTCAGGTTTAGGATCAGGTTTAGGTGTTCTCTAGTATTATCTACTATTGAACCTAGTATTATCTACTACATACTAGTAACATACAACTTATATTGGGGCACCATACCATAAGCTACAAGAATTTCATGTCCCCCTAACCAAGGTATCCTCCATTGATAACACACACACACACACACACACACACACACACACACACACACACACACACACACACACACACACACATATATATATATATATATATATCATAAGTTGTTTATTTTCATTTAGGGATTTTGAATCATACTTATCCAATGACGCTTCCGGACAGTGGAAACCTTTAATTTTTATTTTTTTTAAAATCTATGTTATTTTCTGTAGGCTAAAAACTTGCATGTACGGAGAGAAGAAAATTGAATCTTGTGCTTCCCTCTATGCCAATGGGACGGATGTGGGCTAAATGTGGCCTGTTTTTGAGGTAGGCCTCACCTTATATGTGCTATGGCTCAATAAGCAGGCCTTTTTCCAGTATTCGTCAGTTGGGACTTGTTTGCATGTCAAATCTGGAGTACTAGCCAATGCTTTAACCATCCATTTTCTTCATACATGCAAGGGCTTTCTAATATACCAGCGCTTTTTTTGGGCCATATGGATCTTTGCATGAAGGCACCACATTGGTTCTTTTGGAAAGAGTTGGGTTTGATATCCTACTCTACTGACTAGCCATCACATTTCTCATATTTTATACACTGTATCATACCTGCCATTGAAAGAGAAGAAAAGAAAAGAAGAGAAAAGAAAAAAACCCTTTTGGCATCGATCATACCTTCAGAGTAAGTTTGAGAAGATGATCTATGATATATATATACCAAACATATTGAAAACACAACAAAGACATATACACAGACTTATGCACTAAACACAACAAAGACATGGATGCTTACCTTTGCGCGGAATATTCAGTACACACAAATCGAAGTACATCAAAACAGTGCCTTATGCTGTCATTGTTTTCTAGGTAGGGATGAACATCAGGCAAATTCTCACTCCATTATGAATTTTCTTGTGCTATTATACCTATTTTTTACATTATTAGACAGGATGAAGTGTTACATTAGTAAACATACAGTTTGAAGGGATTCATTTAATATGCTTTTGATAGCTATTCACATCCATGCATATGTATGATTATGTGAAAGCACAATTTGAAACAATTCATTCCATACGCTACAGGGTGTTAAAATCCATGCATGTGTATACGTGTAGCCAGGCATTTATGTTTCTCAATTGAAACCATCTAGATAAATAAGGCCCATTATAAGTCAGCGATAACTTGAAAATCATACCAACTGAATGATCCTAGGTGTTAAACTATAGAAATCAAAATGAATGGAAAATGAAAAAGATCAAGTGGTCTAAATTAGACAAACAAATGTCCAATATTGGTGAGTATCTGAAGAGATGGTGAGTATCTTCTATCCAAAATGAGGATTGCTATGGTAAGGAGAGGGTTACCTATCATAATAGGCGAGAAGCAAAGGGGGCACCGTGATGTTTGTGAGAAATCAACGGATTGGGTTAAGACATGGATTAAAAAATGATGCCTTATTTTTTTTTTCCTTATCTTGTTTCTTTATGACCTGTATGAATGTAGTTTGATGGTTGTTATAGTCTGTGTGGCTGTTTGGCTAGACGTAGATCTTCTTTATGGGTTTTGCTTTCCCTATGTGCTGGTTCAGGATCACCATCATGGGTCCACATGTACAGATGATCGAAAGATTGGAATCGTTCATCATATGTGTAACTACCATATATGAGCTAATAGTGCAATGACAACACCCCAAGACTGACCCTGACATTTGATTTTGTCAAGTTAATGTGATCCATTGAAATTTAGCTTCACCAATATCACATACGTATGTCTTAGCATGTGTGTCCATATATAGTCAGGACATGTTCTTGTATAAATGATAGTACACAACTACACATTATCCATAAATACATAATCCACAAATACTACAGAAGGAATATATATATATATATATATATATATATATATATATATATATATATATATATCTTACTACATATAGATTGTCACACCATTTTAATCTTTAGTTTTCAATGATAGGTGGGGTCCATGGTCCAATAATCCAAACCCATGCGTGTTTGTCCCAACAACAGATGGACTACGCCCAAGAATCTCCTCGATAGGACAATCCCAACCTATCAATTTCTAGCTTCTATATAAAAGGTTACGTTGTCTTCTCTCACTCATGTACTATTTCATGTTATAAAATTTCCAAGTAAATTATATGAGGTATACACTAATCTTGGATATTAAAAAATTTCCAAGTATGTGCATTTCAGTCTGAGTTATTTCTCTAATGACGATAGCCTTGGGAGGGTTGATATGAGGGATGGGTTGATGGCAAGAGGCCGATTAAAACTATATTGGGTTATCTTGCAGGTCTTGAAATGATTATGTCCGGCAAGATAACCCAATACAGTTTTAATTAGGCCTCTTGTAATCAACCCATCCCTCGTATCAACCCTCTTAAGGCTATCATGATTAGAGAAATAACTCAGACTCAAATGCACATACTCTGAAATTTTCTGCACTTTAAGATTATTATAAACCTCGTACAATTTACTTGAAATTTTCATTAGCTGTAGGTCATATGGTATAAAGAGCTTGTTTGTCTCTACTAACCGAACATAAAACACGAACTCAATGGTAATTTTTTAGCCTATGAATCTTGTGTATATGCAGAAAAGCAACAAAAGTGGTTAATGCTTTTAATCATTCAATGTCCAACTACTATCCATTGTAGGGATTGCCTGATGAATAGTCTTCAAGATTGGTTTTCATCCATAAAAAAATAGATGCCTACCTTATTTTTAAATGTATTTGCTCGAAATTGATGGAGCAGACCCGGATGTGCGTTGGAGCTATCTGGATGTTGAATGGGGGTCCCTGGAAGGTGGGAGTCGCTGTTATGACCATGATGAAGCTATTCATTTCCTATGGAGAGCATTGGAGGGGCCTGACCATTTGTACAAGCCATGTTTCTGTATTTGCTCGAAATTAATGGAGCAGACGCGGATGTGCGTTGGAGCTATCCGAATGAGCAGGGGTCCTTAGAAGGTGGGAACCGCTGTTATGACCATGATGAAGCTATCCATTTCCTATGGACAACATTGGAGGGGCCTGACGATTTGGACAGGCCGTGTTTATGTATTTGCTCGAAATTAATGGAGTAGACCCGAATGTGCGTCGGAGCTATCCAGATGAGCGGGGGTACCTGAAAGGTGGGAACCACTGTTATGACCATGATGAAGCTGTCCATTTTCTATGGATGACATTAGAGGAGCCTGACCATTTGGATAGGCCGTGTTTATGTATTTGCTCGAAATTAATGGAGCAGACCCGGATGCTCGTCGGAGCTATCCAAAAGAGCGGGGATCCCTGGAAGGTGGGAACCACTGTTATGACCATGATGAAACTATCCATTTTCTATGAACGACATTGGAAAGGCCTATACATTTGGACAGGCCGGGTTTATATTTGTATTTGCAGGGACCACACCCTTAACCTAAACCCGAACAGATTCTCAAATCCAAAAACCTATAACCTAAACCAAAAATGTCCAGGCCATGTTTATATTTATATTTGTAGGGACCACACCCATTACCTAAACCTGAACCGATTCTCAAATCCAAAAACCTATAACCTAAACCAAAACTAAAACCTATAACCTAAACCTGAACCCATTCTCAAATCCCAAAACCTATAACCTAAACCAATACCAAAACCGATGACCTAAACCCGAACCCATTCTCAAATCACAAAACCTATAACCTATCCCTAAACCTTAACCTATGACCTAACTCAAACAATACTTATAACCTAAAACTATTCCCAAATCCCAAAATGTATAACCTAAACCAAAACTTATAACCTATAACCTTAACCAAAACCTATAACCTAAACCAAAACCAAAACCTATAACCTAAACTCGAACCCATTCTCAAATCCCAAAACCTATAACTTAAACCAAAACCTAAACCGATAACCTAAACCAAAATCAAAACCTATAACCTAAACCCGAACCCATTCTCAAATCCCAAAACCTATAACCTAAACAAAAACAAAAACCTATAACCTAAACCTGAACCAATTCTCAAATCCCAAAAACTATAACCTAAATCTAAACTTATAACATATAACCTAAACCAAAACCAAAAATTATAACTTAAAACCAAACCCATTATCAAATCCCAAAACCTTTAACCTAACCTAAACCTAAACTTATAACCTAAAACTATTCCCAAATCCCAAAATCTATAACCTAAACCTAACCTTAACCTAAACCTAAACCTATAACCTATAACCTTAACCAAAACCTATAACCTAAACCTAAACCAAAACCTATAACCTAAACCCGAACCCATTATCAAATCCCAAAACCTATAACCTAACCTAAACCTATACTTATAACCTAAAAATATTCCCAAATACCAAAACCTATAACCTAAACCTAACCTTAAACTAAACCTAAACCTATAACCTATAACCTAAACCAAAACCTATAACCTAAACCAAAACCAAAACCTATAACCTAAACCTGAACCCATTCACAAATTCTAAAACCTATAACCCAAACTAAAACCAAAACTAATAACCTAAACCCGAACCCATTCACAAATCCCAAAACCTATAACCTAAACCTAACCTTAACCTATAACCTAAACCAAAACCTACAACCTAAACCAAAACCAAAACCTATAACCTAAACCCGAACCCATTCTCAAATCCCAAAACCTATAACCTAAACCAAAACTTAAACCTAAAACCTAAACCTTATCCGAAACCTATAACCTAAAACCTAAACCAAAACCAAAACCTATAACCTAAACCCGAACCCATTCTCAAATCCCAAAACCTATAACCTAAACCTAACCTTAACAAAAACCAAAACGTATAACCTATAACTTAAACCAAAACCTATAACCAAAACCAAAACCAAAACCTTTAACCTAAACCAGAAGCCAATCTCAAATCCCAAAACCTATAACCCAAACCTAACCTTAACCTATAACCTAAACCAAAACCTATAACCTAAACCAATACCAAAACCTATGACCTAAACCCGAACCCATTCTCAAATCCCAAAACCTATAACCGATCCCTAAACCTTAACCTATAACCTAACCTAAACCAATACTTATAACCTAAAACTATTCCCAAATCCCAAAACCTATAACCTAAACCTAACTTTAACATAAACCTAAACCTATAACCTATAACCTTAACCAACACCAAAACATATAACCTAAACCTGAACCCATTCCCAAATCCAAAAACTTATAACCTAAACCAAAACCAAAACCTATAACCTAAACCTGAACCGATTCTCAAATCCCAAAACCTATAACCTAAACCTAACCTTAACCAAAACCAAAACCTATAACCTATAACCTAAACCAAAACCTATAACCTAAACCAAAACCAAAACCTATAACCTAAACCCGAAGCCATTCTCAAATCCCAAAACCTATAACCTAAACCAAAACTTAAACCTAAAACCTAAACCTTATCCGAAACCTATAACCTAAAACCTAAACCAAAACCAAAACCTATAACCTAAACCCGAACCCATTCTCAAATCCCAAAACCTATAACCTAAACCTAACCTTAACAAAAACCAAAACGTATAACCTATAACTTAAACCAAAACCTATAACCAAAACCAAAACCAAAACCTTTAACCTAAACCAGAAGCCAATCTCAAATCCCAAAACCTATAACCCAAACCTAACCTTAACCTATAACCTAAACCAAAACCTATAACCTAAACCAATACCAAAACCTATGACCTAAACCCGAACCCATTCTCAAATCCCAAAACCTATAACCGATCCCTAAACCTTAACCTATAACCTAACCTAAACCAATACTTATAACCTAAAACTATTCCCAAATCCCAAAACCTATAACCTAAACCTAACTTTAACATAAACCTAAACCTATAACCTATAACCTTAACCAACACCAAAACATATAACCTAAACCTGAACCCATTCCCAAATCCAAAAACTTATAACCTAAACCAAAACCAAAACCTATAACCTAAACCTGAACCGATTCTCAAATCCCAAAACCTATAACCTAAACCTAACCTTAACCAAAACCAAAACCTATAACCTATAACCTAAACCAAAACCTATAACCTAAACCAAAACCAAAACCTATAACCTAAACCCGAAGCCATTCTCAAATCCCAAAACCTATAACCTAAACCAAAACTTAAACCTAAAACCTAAACCTTATCCGAAACCTATAACCTAAAACCTAAACCAAAACCAAAACCTATAACCTAAACCCGAACCCATTCTCAAATCCCAAAATGTATAACCTAAACCTAACCTTAACAAAAACCAAAACGTATAACCTATAACTTAAACCAAAACCTATAACCAAAACCAAAACCAAAACCTTTAACCTAAACCAGAAGCCAATCTCAAATCCCAAAACCTATAACCCAAACCTAACCTTAACCTATAACCTAAACCAAAACCTATAACCTAAACCAATACCAAAACCTATGACCTAAACCCGAACCCATTCTCAAATCCCAAAACCTATAACCGATCCCTAAACCTTAACCTATAACCTAACCTAAACCAATACTTATAACCTAAAACTATTCCCAAATCCCAAAACCTATAACCTAAACCTAACTTTAACATAAACCTAAACCTATAACCTATAACCTTAACCAACACCAAAACATATAACCTAAACCTGAACCCATTCCCAAATCCAAAAACTTATAACCTAAACCAAAACCAAAACCTATAACCTAAACCTGAACCGATTCTCAAATCCCAAAACCTATAACCTAAACCTAACCTTAACCAAAACCAAAACCTATAACCTATAACCTAAACCAAAACCTATAACCTAAACCAAAACCAAAACCTATAACCTAAACCCGAAGCCATTCTCAAATCCCAAAACCTATAACCCAAACCTAACCTTAACCTGTCACGCCCCAAACTCGGAAACCGGGCTCACAAAATTCTCGATCGCCGAATCCGGCGCCGACAGCCTCCGTAGAACCCCATTCTCGGCTCCTAGCTCCCATTCGCCAGGTTCCGATCCTGGGATGCTACGAAAAGGATTTTAAATGTCAGTTTGATTCATAATAAGTATAACCAAAGGCATAACCCACAAACAACAACCAAGAACTCCATTACATTTCCACTATGATCAAAAACTTTACAAGTACAATGAGCATAAAGGGAAATACAATGGTAAAGAACAAAAACTCCAAAATGCTCTGCCACGTGCTCCTGCCTCAGCGCTGCTGCGAACCAACGTCACCTGCACGCAACGGTCGTGCATAAGCTTATATAAAGCTTAGAGGGTGGTGAAAGTGTGTGCGCAAGGTAGTAATATGAACATGCAATGTCAGAGTAATGCGGAATATGCAGATGGAACCATAATATTATGAGCCGTACCAAGGCTTATGCGATGCAAGACATGAATGGTATCGGCCACCCCGAGGCCATGCGATATGCAATGCAACTCAAGCATACAGATCCTCATCTATGTCCATACATCAATACAACTCAAAATATGGGATATCACCGGGGTCTAGTACACTCTAAACCAGATTGCCGCCACATCGCGCGTAATAAGGTAAGTGGAAGAGACCACACTATCCGTCTGCCAATATCGGGCGCGACTCGTCGATAGCGGACCCATTCCTCGAGCTGGTCAGACTCAGCCTAGCATTGCCCCCTACTCTCGGGCGGGTAAGGCCGCACCCCCTTCCAACCGACCATGACACAGTGGAGAGCGTAACCTTCTGGTATTCGGCACTCAACGCTCATCTACCCACTCGGTCTAGACGTTGGAGCAACCTCTTGGTACCATAAGGGTTTAGGGACTTTCACCCAGGGATATCTATAGTACCTCATGTAAAATAAGATTTTCGGTATCCAATCCTGTCAACCACGATCTATCTGTGGAGGCTACGGCCCCGATGTCGCTAGGGCATACAATAACCATGTCACACAAATGCAGAATGCATGAATCACGCTATCCAGTCATGCAACCAATCCTGCGCATATCGTGCGCTCATGTAGGGCAACACCGCCTAACCGGGAGCCCATAAATAACTTGCCCGAAGGTAAATACTATGATCAGACAACTCTCACGTCAAGCATACATATGATGCGTATGATCATGAATTATGGAACTGTACTAACATGTTATAATAAAATGAACTATCTTACAATGCAGATGGACCTGGACGGCCTATACACGATAAGTACGGCCCAGTAATGGGCCCTAAGGAGAGTCGTAATGTGGACATCCAACCAACATTACACTCACAATGTGGACGTCAAACCAACATTGCTTCCCAGGCACGATCTTTGTAAACAGCGCTAGATAGACTGTATGGGAATTACACATTGCAATGGACCGTAGGCACATCCCATTGGGCCTTACATATATATCAAATGGGCCATATTTTATGGGCCTTTTATTCATCAGATGGGCCACGTAAATGGGTCACACCAATGGGTCTTAAGTGCATTGCAATGGGTCAAAACCCGTGGGCCTTGGATTGCATCAAATGAGCTTAGTCTCATGAGTCTAGTATGTGACCAATGGGCCACACCAATTGGGTCCCCACATGTGCATCAATTGGGCCTCAACCCATAGACCTTATATGAGTCAAATGGGCCTAACTCCCTAGGCCTTAAACGAATCAAATGGGCCTAAACCCGTAGGCCTTGTATGCATATCAAAGTGGGCCTAAACCCCTAGGCCTTATATATATCAAATGGGTCTGTACTCATATGCTTTATACAATTTAAATGGGCCTGGACCCAAGGGCCTTGGAACATATCAAATGGTCCAGTCCCATGGGTTGTACATCCACATCAAAGTGGGCCCCAATAAATGTCACAACTACATTTAAGATGAGCCTCAATTCATGCTAAGATGGGGTCCACTTGGACCGTGGATCTGGCTCATACTTCGACTCATTCCATAAAAATGATCTTTAAAGTGGACGGCCAGAGTAGATGTAGCACCTGAATCAATGGTGGGGGCCCACATGAAGACCCACCATCATGTATGTAACAAGAAATCTACTAATGTTTTATATATATATATATATATATATATATATATATATATAAAATTTATACAATATTATGTATAATATATAATAACATTATAAATAATATAATATAACATTATATATAGTAATATATATAGTAATATATATATATATATATATATATATATATATATATATATATATATATATATATATATATATATATATATATATATATATATATATATACGCACACACTGCATGCGCTCATGCGGCACGTGCACACACACACACTCACGCTGCATGTACACACTCATGCACGCTCACACGCATGCACGGACTCATGCCCGAAGGGGCTTCACAACGTCACCCAGTTCCACCGTCCGCTGGACGGTGGAGTTCAAATGCATACATCACTGTGGGTCCCATGTGGGGCCCACTGAAATGCCTATTTGAAATCCAACCAGTTCACGGGGTCACTCCGACCTGGATGAAGGGAATACACAATTTTCATCTTGATCCAAAACTTCTATGGGCCCCAGAAACTTTCCAATGGTAGAATTCCATCCACACTGTTTCACGTGGTGTGGGCCACCTGAGCCTCGGATTGAGCCGAAACTTGGAGGGGACCCACCTGAGAAGGGGGCCCACCTCATGAATAGATTGGATTGCAAACAAACATTACCGTGGGGCCCACACGCAGGGCCGTGGGCCCCTGCTGGACGACCACCCGGCTGGCCGTGCAGATGCTGCCAGCGCCTGACGCAAGCAGCAATGGCTGCCTCCTTTTATCTCTCCTGGATTACATTTTTTGCCAAAAATTGTACGTGGGGCCCGCTACCTAAAAATCCACTCCAGCCATTGCGTTCAGTGGCCCGCAACAGTCGGAACGAGTCCAGAGTTCGAATTTTTTTGATGCTTGGAAGTGAAATAAATTAAGAAAATAGAGTTTGAATGGTGAGGGCGCAATATTTGACGCTATGGCCCACCAGGTGATTGGATCAGCTCCAAACTTCTACCCAACGGCTAAAATACCGTGGGTAAGAGGATGGACGGCTTAGATCGGACATAAACATCAGGGTGGGGCCTATGCAAGTGGACCACCCTAAAACTCTTCCTTTCTTTCCTTTTTCTTCTTTCTCCTTTGAAACGTCCAGCGTCCCAGACGCCGGTTTATTTATTTATTTATTTTTTTTAAAATGGTGGGCCCTGATGAAGTGGGCCACCACGGATATTAGACGTGGGTACACATAAGGTGGGCCCCACTTGAATAAAAATATGAATAAAATAATTCTCAAGGTGGGATCCATTCAAGTGGGCCACACCATCCTATTGCAATAAAAATAAAATAAAATAAAATAAAATAAAATAAAATAAAATAAAAGAGAGAGAGAGAGACATGGAGAGTGGGACACGGCTTATGATGGAGGGACCCCGACATTATGGGCCCTCCCTTATAAAAAAATTATACAATAAATGGATCCCTTGCACATGGGACCATTGAAAATGTAAATCAACGGTGGAGATCCATTCTCCACCAATATGGACGGTCTAGATGACCTTTCTAAATGAAAATAAACATCATGATGGGGTCCATGGAGAATGGCCCCATCATGGAATGATAATGATGATCCAAATGGGCCATCGGCCACATTTTAGGGTCCCAAGTGAGATTCACACCATTGATCGGTGGGCTTCACTTGGTCCACCATAAAAATAAGAAAAACTAGAATAATCTAGCACCCACCGTCCGATCTTCTTGATCCTAGAGGTTCCTTGGCAGCTTAGCTTCAACTTCAAAGGTTAAGATGAAGAATGGAGGGTTGAGATGGGAGATCTTGGGATGAAGAGGTGGGCCACTTGGAGCTTAGGAAAGTTGGGAAATTTCCATACATGGGGGTCTTTGTTGCTTGGGATTTTTGAAATGAGAAAGAGAGAAAGAGAGAGAGTGATGTAAAGGGAGAGAGAGAGAGTGATGGATGGATGGGTGAGTGATGGTTGTGTAAGAAAAGCTTGACTTTTGAGGCTTTTGTGTAAGAGAGGTATGGGTGGTGAAGACTTTTGTGGCTTTTTGTGTAAGAGAGGTATGGGTGGTGAAGACTTTTGTGGTTGCTTGGGAAAATGGAATAAAGTGATGTGTACTTGACATGTGATGGATTGATGGGTGATTGATTGATGGGATTGATGTGATTGATGTGACACATTGTAGAGATTCCCTTGGTTTTCGCAACGCGCGGTGTTTTCTCGCACCGAACGTTGGCCCATAACTCTTGACCAGGGTATCGCCTCGGCGCGCGAGTCGCGGTATCGGAACCGCAACGACGGTGCAGTCGCTATGGTATTAGTCTCGGGTTGAGTCGACTCGGGTTGTCGGCATATGAATCAGGGTCCCGCGTCGATATCGTTTAAGGGTCGAAGGTTGTCGAAATTCGATCGGTAAGACCGTGGAAGTCTACGGACCAAGATACGGGTCTTACATAACCTATAACCTAAACTAAAACCAAAACCTATAACCTAAACCCGAACTCATTCTCAAATCCCAAAACCTATAACCTAAACCAATACCAAAACCTATGACCAAGACTCGAACCCATTCTAAAATATCAAAACCTATAACCTATCCATAAACCTTAACCTATAACCTAACCTAAACCTATACCTATAACCTAAAACTATTCTCAAATCCCAAAACTTATAACCTAAACTTAACCTTAAGCTAAACCTAAACCTATAACCTATAACCTTAACCAAAACCTATAACCTAAACCAAAACCAAAACCTATAACCTAAACCCGAACCTATTCTCAAATCCAAAAACCTAAAACCTAAAATAAAACCAAAACCTATAACCTAAACCCAAACCCATTCTCAAATCCCAAAACCTATAACCTTAACCTAAACCTAAACCTTATCCTAAACCTATAACCTATAACCAAAACCAAAATATAAAACCTAAACCAAAACCAAAACCTAGAACGTAAACCCAAACCCATTCTCAAATCCCTAAACCTATAACCTATTCCTAAACCTTAACCTATAACCTAACCTAAACCTATACTTATAACCTAAAACTATTCCCAAATCCCAAAACTTATAACCTAAACCTAACCTTAACATAAACCTAAACCTATAACCTATAACCAAAACCAAAACCAAAACCTATAACCTAAACCCGAACCCATTCTCAAATCCCAAAACCTATAACCTAAACCAAAACCAAAATCTATAACCTAAACTCGAACCCATTCTCAAATCCCAAAACCTATAACCCAAACCTAACCTTAACCAAAACCTAAACCTATAACCTATAACCTAAACCAAAATGAAAACCTATAACCTAAACCCGAACCCATTCACAAATCTCAAAACCTATAACCTATCCCTAAACCTTAACCTATAACCGAACCGAAACCTATACTTATAACCTAAAATTATTCCCAAATCCCAAAACCTATAACCTAAACCAAACCTTAACATAAACCTAAACCTATAACCTATAACCTTAACCAAAACGAAAACTTATAACCTAAACCCGAACCAATTATAAAATCCTAAAACCTATAACATAAACCAAAACCAAAACCTATAACCTAAACTTGAACCGATTCTCAAATCCCAAAACCTATAGCCTAAACCAAAACCAAAACCTATAACCTAAACCTGAACCCATTCTCAAATCCCCAAACCTATAACCTAAACCTAACCTTAACCAAAAGCAAAACCTATAACCTATAACCTAAACCAAAACTTATAACCAAAACCAAAACCAAAACCTATAACCTAAACCCAAAGCCATTCTCAAATCCAGAAACCTAAAACCCAAACCTAATCATAACCTATAACCTATAACCTAAACCAAAACTAAAACCTATAACCTAAACCCGAACCCATTCTCAAAACCCAAAACCTATAACCTCAACCAATATGAAAATTAATGACCTAAACCCGAACCCATTCATAAATTCGAAAACCTATAACCTATCCCAAAACCTTAACCTATAACCTAACCTAAACCTAAACCTATAACCTAAAACTATTCCCAAATCCTAAAACCTATAACCTAAACCTAACCTTAACCTAAACCTAAACCTATAACCTGTAACCTTAACCAAAACCTATAACAAAAACCAAAACCAAAACCAATAACCTAAACTCGAACCCATTCTCAAATCCGAAAACCTATAACCTAAACCAAAACCAAAACCTATAACCTAAACCCAAACCCATTCTCAAATCCCAAAACCTATAACCTTAACCTAAACCTAAACCTTATCCTAAACCTATAACCTATAACCTAAACCAAAACCTAAAACCTAAACCTAAACCAAAACCAAGAACCTAAACCCAAACCCATTCTCAAATCCCAAAACCCATAACCTATCCCTAAACCTTAACACATAACCCAACCTAAACCTATACTTATAACCTAAAACTATTCCCAAATCCCAAAACCTATAACCTAAACCTAACCTTAAACCTAAACCTATAACCTATAACCTTAACCAAAACCTATAACCTAAGCTAAAACCAAAACAATAACCTAAACCCGAACCCATTCTCAAATCTCAAAACCTATAAACTAAACCAAAACCAAAATCCATAACCTAAACTCGAATCCATTCTCAAATCCCAAAACCTATAACTAAAACCAAAACTAAAACCAAAACATATAACCTAAACCTGAATCCATTCTCAAATCCCAAAACCTATGACCAAAACCTAAACCTAAACCTTATCCTAAACCTATAACCTATAACCTAAGCGAAAACCAAAACCTATAACCTAAACCCAAACCCATTCTCAAATCCCATAACCTATAACCTAAACCAAAACCTATAACCTAAACCCTAACCCATTCTCAAATCCCAAAACCTATAACCTAAACCTAAACCTAAACCTTATCCTAAACCTATAACCTATAACCAAAACCAAAACTAAAACCTATAACCTAAATTCGAACCCATTCTTAAATCCTAAAACCTATAACCTAAACCTAACCTTAACCAAAACCAAAACCTATAACCTATAACCTAAACCAAAACCTATAATCTAAACCTAAACCAAAACCTATAACCTAAACCCGAACCCATTCTCAAATCCCAAAACCTATAACATAAACCAATACCAAAATCTATGACCTAAACCCGAACCCATTCTCTAATCCCAAAAACTATAACCAAAACCTAACCTTAACTTATAATCTAAACCAAAATCGATAACCTAAACCAAAACTAAAACATATAACCTAAACCAGAACCCATTCTGAAATCCCAAAACCAATAACCTAAACCAATACCAAAACCCATGACCTAAACCCGGACCCATTCTCAAATCCCAAAACCTATAACCTATCCCTAAACCTTAACCTATAACCTAACCTAAACCTATACCTATAACCTAAAACTATTCCTAAATCCCAAAACCTATAACCTAAACCTAACCTTAACATAAACCCAAACCTATAACCTATAACCTTAACCAAAACCTATAACCTAAACCAAAACTAAAACCTATAACCTAAACCCGAACCCATTCTCAAATCCAAAAACCTATAACCTAAACCAAAACCAAAACCTATAACCTAAACTCAAACCCATTCTCAAATTCCAAAACCTATAACCTAAACCTAAACCAAAACCTTATCCTAAACCTATAACCTATAACCTAAACCAAAACCTATAACCAAAACAAAAACCAAAACCTATAACCTAAACCCGAACCCATTATCAAATCCCAAAACCTATAACCTAACCTAAACCTATACTTATAACCTAAAACTACTCCCAAATCCCAAAACCTATAACCTTAATGTAACACCCTGACAATCGGGGGTCGTGTATAAACTCAACTCCCGAGTTCCAGACCGTCACTTATGCAACAAAAATGGTTATGATTCAATGTTGTCTGATTTAAAGCATTCACATGAGTAAAAGTATACCAAAACTGCAATTCATACTTCAGATCCAGTGATAAAAGCAAGCGGAAGACTAAACAATGTATATATCACTGTATGGAAAAACAAAGTAATCTCATCTGTCTCCAAAGTATGACTACATCTCTGAGTCTCATTTACATATACATAACAAAAGAATAATGTTCAAAATAAAGTCCCACTGATGTCCCCTCGATCCAGGTCACCTACGGGAAGCCGTCATGATACTGCATATACGAGAACTCATCCTGGTCCTCGTCAATCTCTGGCTCCACCTCCTGGATCTCGTCCTCACCTGCATCTACAACAGGGTCTGGTGGGTTTTGCAAACACCATCCCGTAACGTGGGAATGAGTGATCAACTCAGTGGAATCATAGAGCAAAGATTAGCATGTTCACAATTCAATCACGCGATAATAGTAAAGCAGTAAATCAGACAATCCTAATACTGTTGTTAATGCAAGATGGTATGACGTGATGTATGCCCTCACCGACGATCACCCTCATGCGGCAACATCTTACGACCGCGGCATGCCACACTCCCTAGAGTGCTCCACATCTTCCAGGCACATGCAATGCTATGGTGATATGATTTCCAAGTTGTTATTAGTCCATTCAAACAGCAGGATTGGGAAACTAAGGTACTTCCCTTATATCAATCCCAACACAGATCCTGTCTAGGGTCGTCACTCCTAGAACTCTCATACGATGTATATTTCGTAGGTCACTGCAAGGGCTGCCAGGGCTGTTGCTCGCACTCGTTGCACCGCTCCCCCATCACCTTATCAATACAGGCCTACCGTACTCTACTGCAACGGAAGGGTCGTCGCCTCCCGTGGACTCAGAATACGCTCGCGGTCACTACAAAGGGCTCGTCGCCTGATCAGTGTAGGCCGACAGCTAGAATATAGTGTCCCATACCACCATAATCTGCTCACGAGTTTAGGTGCTCACTGGTCACTACGGGGAGGTTTGTGGCCCCAGCGTAGGCCGACAGCTCAACCACGGTGTCCCATACCACCATGCCCGGCTCATGAGTCTTCGTGGATCAAGGTACCACGGTTAATAGGGTTTACAATGGTAAGTTCAGTACCCTAGGTTCAAGTAGTTATGACACATACAAGGTGAACATACATCGGCCAGTCGGGTTACTTGACGGGCTCGACTAGCGCGATCTCATCTCAAGTTGAACGACATGAAGTGCGTAAAACACTTCGCGTGGCCTAACCACTGCCGCCAACTCTCAACACGAATCATGTTCATCGACGCGTCGTTCGTGGCTATGACCAGTCAGCTACGAATTCGCTCGGTTACCGACTGCCCGGACTAAGTCTAGTCCCACACATCTATGGAATCATATTAACACGATATGCAAAGGTATTGGAATTGAAATACATCATGTGAGCATGTTAACACATGTTATAACATTCAACTTAAGCAAATCTTCAAGGCATACTTTCTATGCATGTAATGCAATCATGCATAAGGTAAGCATGTAGGAAATCATTTAGGTCAGCATATTAATCATGAAATCAATCTCAAACTACTACATAACATCATTTAATTCAATACATACTAATACAAGCATTTATACAAACACATACACTACACACTTAAGTCCACATATAGTATGTCGACCCAAAGTGCGCAACTTGGTGAATCTCTTCGCCAAACTGATTATGCAAGCATTCCTAACTCTCTAATGCGGCGACAAACCATGTCAATCACGTCAGCAAAATATGCATGTAGACCGTACTTCCTACAAATGACTAAAATGCCCTAAATCTCATATTCTTCGTTAATTTACGAAACAGGAAACGGAGAGCATATTGTACATGTCAAACGGCGATGCCGTCGATAATCTACTATTAAACGACATTGAAAGCATTGTAAACCGTCAATCAAAGCGTCTAAAATCCTCACCTAGTCTCTTACGGTTGCGGAATTTTGAACGGAGCGTGTACGCTTCGTCTACGGCAGTAGGAGAGCCTGATTTATGGAATACGTTAGCTAACATGTTATGCATCTAAGTAAACCCTAAATCAGTAAGTTTTTGGGGTTATTTTATACCTGAAAAAGTGGAGAAATCACCAGCCAGGTGATTGGAAAGAAGTGCTGAAGCAGCAACTGTCAGGGGCTCGGAAGCGGGAAAATTCTCTCCTTCTCTTTCTCTCAAACTCTCTCTCTTTTTCTCCTAGGGTTGCAATTTTCGGATGGAAGGGAGGAATGAGGGTTTCAACCCCTTTTATAAGCTTGAAATCGCCGGAAATAGGCTCCGGGACGAAGTTTACTTGATGCCTATCCATTTCGGGTCTGTTTCGGTCCAAAAACTGCTTTCTGGTGGTCCCCTGGTCGATTGCAATCAGACTTAAGCTCATGTGTACCAGATGTACCTCGTATTAAGTTTTCAGTCTGGCAGGGTTCGCAGATCGCACGTGGCGGACCAGTTTCAGTTCAGCGGTCACCGCACATAGATCAGGGCTGAAAGTCTCATGATAATAAATAGAAATTTTTCCTGATCCGAGGGTGTAATCTGGATGAATTCTGACGGTCAGAACGCTTAATACTGACGCGTCAAGTCGTGTGCCAGATTTGAATTTGAAATTCCAAATCCGTCCCTATTCGCGGTCGCTTCAGTCCGGGTTCAACGAAATCGTCTGTGATTATTGGTTTGACTTGATTTTCGAGATGATTGTCAAGTCCAGCTGGGCGGTTCTAACGGTCTAAGATAGGAGGTATCGGACCTTCGACGCGCGGTCTAAATCCAATACAAAAGTTCAATGTGGTCCAGAGGACAAACCCGCTTAGAGTTTGATCCAAGGTTATAGAGTGTTGTAGAGTTGTTTGTTCTACTCGATTTGGGTCTTGCAGAACGTATTTAAAGTGATCAGGGACTATTTCCCAGCTACTCTAGCGTTGCGCTAGCTAACTTACGCTTAATTTCCATGGAATTTATTTCTACGCGATTTCGGGTCGAGTTGGTACTCGAGCCCAAGTACGAATTTTTCACGGGCGTTACACTTAACCTTAACCAAAACTTATAACCAAAACCAAAACCAAAACCTATAACCTAAACCCGAACCCATTTTCAAATCCCAAATCCCAAAACCTATAACCTAACCTAAACCTATACTTATAACCTATAACTATTCCCAAATCCCAAAGCCTATGACCTAAACCTAACCTTAACCTTAACCTAAACCTATAACCTATAACCTAAACCAAAACCAAAGCCTATAACCTAAACCCGAACCCATTCCCAAATCCCAAAACCTATAAGCTAAACCAAAACCAAAACCTATAACTTTAATCCGAACCCATTCTCAAATCCCAAAACCTATAACCACAACCAATACCAAAACCTATGACCTAAATCTAAACCCATTCTCAAATCCTAAAACCTATAACCTATCCCTAAACCTTAACTTATAACCTAACCTAAACCTATTCCTATAACCTAAAATTATTCGCAAATCCCAAAACCTATAACCTAAACCTAACCTTAACGTAAACCTAAACCTATAACCTATAACCTTAACCAAAACCTATAACCTAAACCAAAACCAAAACCGATAACCTAAACCCGAACCCATTCTCAAATCCGAAAACCTATAACCTAAACAAAAACCAAAAACTATAACCTAAACCCAAACCCATTCTCAAATCGCAAAACCTATTACCTATAACCTAAACCTAAACCTAAACCTTATCCTAAACCTATAACTTATAACCTAAACCCAAACCTATAACCTAAACCAAAACCAAAACCTATAACCTAAACCGGAACCCATTCTCAAATCACAAAACTTATAACCTAAACCTAACCTTAACCTATAACTTAAACCAAAACCTAAAACCTAAACCAAAACCAAAACCTATAACCTAAACCTGAACCCATTCTTAAATCCCAAAACCTATAACCTAAACCAATACCAAAATCTAAGACCTAAACTATAATGCCCTGAAAATCGGGGGTCGAGCATAACTCAGCTCCCAAGTTCCAGAACATCACTTGTGCAACATTTTTTATGATGGATGAATGTTATTAGTATTAGGGCATAAAACATGAGGTAGATTAAGCCAAAATAGCAAACATAAATTTGGGACAGTCTGAAAACATGAGTGGAAGACTGAGATGCATATATAAATCAACATAAGTCCCCAAGATATGTATGCTCTGCCAAGTCATAATTACAAGATGTGTCTCAAATACATATATCAAAACAGGATAAATCACTACCAACATAGACCTGAATCCCCGTCAATCAGCGCGTTGTTCACATGAACCCGCCTGAGAATAACATCTAGGAGAAATCTTCCTCATCGCCAAAAAGTCCGACTCTGCCTCGCAAGTAACGCTGTCATCTGAAACTAAGACAGGGTTTGGTTGGTGTGTACAACACCGTCCCGTAACGTGGGAGTGAGTGATCAACTCAGTGGAAACTATACAGCATAGGTTAACATGTTATCAATTCAATCAAGCAGTAATGATAAAGCAGTACAATCAAACAGGTCCTAGATACTCTTGTTAATGCAAGGATGATATGAAGAATGATGTATGCCCTCACCACAATCTCCTCTGCGACATCATCTAACGATCGCGGCATGAATCACTTCCTCAGTGCTCTATCACCAACCCCATTAGCACATGCAATGCGGTGATATGAACATGCTTATCAAGTTCTTATTAGTCCTTTTTCATACAGCAGGATTGAGAAACTAAGACACCTCCCTCGTATCAATTCCCAACATTTATCCATTCTAGGGTCGTCAGTCCTAGGAATTCTCATACGATCTTATGGTTCTAGGTCACTGCAAGGGCTGTCAGGGCTGCTGCGCGCAATCGTTACACCACTCCCCCATCACCTTATCAATACAGGCCTACTTGTATCCTCAAGACTACAACAGGACTCATCGCCCCTATGCAGTGTCAGGATAAACTCAAGGTCACTATAGAGGGCTCGTCACCAATCAGTGTAAGCCGACAATAAGAATATAGTGTCCCATACCACCATAATCTACTCAGAGTAGGGTGCTTACTGGTCACTCGGGGAGGTTTGTGGCCCCAGTGTAGGCCGACAGCTCTACCACGGTGTCCCATACCACCATGCTCGGCTCATGAGTCTTAGGGGATCACAGTACCAAGGTTAACGGGAGTTTCACTGGTAAGCTCGGTGTCTTAGATTCAAATAGTTACGACCAAACATGGTGAACAAACATCGATCAATCGGGTTAATTGATAAGTTCAACTAGGCCAAGCACACATTGAGTTGAACGACATGGAATGCATAAGCACTCCGTGTGGCCTAACCACTGCCGAACATCCCAAGCGCGACTCAGATTCATTAAACTCATCGTATGTGGCGAAAATGACCTCAACCACTATTTACAGAATGATTACCAATTACCTGGACTGTAGCACAGCCCCAATCACATACAAATTTCATAACAGACATATGAGGCATATCCTACAATCATGTGGACATTCATGAAGTATAACTTAAATGTAACTTATGATTCATCTAAGTTAATGTAACACCCTGAAAATCGGGGGTCGTGTATAAACTCAACTCCCGAGTTCCAGACCGTCACTTATGCAACAAAAATAGTTATGATTCAATGTTGTCTGATTTAAAGCATTCACATGAGTAAAAGTATACCAAAACTGCAATTCATACTTCAGATCCAGTGATAAAAGCAAGCGGAAGACTAAACAATATATATATCACTGTATGGAAAAACAAAGTAATCTCATCTGTCTCCAAAGTATGACCACATCTCTGAGTCTCATATACATGTAAATAAACAAAAGAATAATGTTCAAAAAGAAAAGTCCCACTGATGTCCCCTCGATCCAGGTCGCCTACGGGAAGCCGTCATGATACTGCATATACGAGAACTCATCCTGGTCCTCGTCGATCTCCGGCTCCACCTCCTGGATCTCGTCCTCACCTGCAACTACAACAGGGTCTGGTGGGTGTTGCAAACACCATCCCGTAACGTGGGAATGAGTGATCAACTCAGTGGAATCATAGAGCAAAGATTAGCATGTTCACAATTCAATCACGTGATAATAGTAAAGCAGTAAATCAGACAAATCCTAATACTGTTGTTAATGCAAGATGGTATGACGTGATGTATGCCCTCACCGACGATCACCCTCATGCGGCAACATCTTACGACCGCGGCATGCCACACTCCCTAGAGTGCTCCACATCTTCCAGGCACATGCAATGCTATGGTGATATGATTACCAAGTTGTTATTAGTCCATTCAAACAGCAGGATTGGGAAACTAAGGTACTTCCCTTGTATCAATCCCAACATGGATCCTGTCTAGGGTCGTCACTCCTAGTAATCTCATACGATTTATATTTCGTAGGTCACTGCAAGGGCTGTCAGGGCTGTTGCTCGCACTCGTTGCACCGCTCCCCCATCACCTTATCAATACAGGCCTACTGTACTCTACTGCAGGGAAGGGTCGTCGCCTCCCGTGGACTCAGAATACGCTCGCGGTCACTACAAAGGGCTCGTCGCTTGATCAGTGTAGGCCGACAGCTAGAATATAGTGTCCCATACCACCATAATCTGCTCACGAGTCAAGGTGCTCATTGGTCACTACGGGGAGGTTTGTGGCCCCAGCGTAGGCTGACAGCTCGACCACGGTGTCCCATACCACCATGCCCGGCTCATGAGTCTTCGTGGATCAAGGTACCACGGTTAATAAGGTTTACAATGGTAAGTTCAGTACCCTAGGTTCAAGCAGTTATGACACATACAAGGTGAACAAACATCGGCCAGTCGGGTTACTTGACGGGCTCGACTAGCGCGATCGCATCTCAAGTTGAACGACATGAAGTGCGTAAAACACTTCGCGTGGCCTAACCACTGCCGCCAACTCTCAACACGAATCATGTTCATCGACGCGTCGTTCGTGGCTATGACCAGTCAGCAACGAATTCGCTCGGTTACCGACTGCCTGGACTAAGTCTAGTCCCAAACACTTATGGAATCACATCAACAAGTTATGTAAGAGCATTGGAATTGAAATACAATCATGTGAGCATGTTAACACATGTTATATCATTCAACTTAAGCAAATCCTCAAGCACATAATTTCCATGCATGTAATGAAATCATGCATTTAGTCAACATGTAGAAAATCATTTAGGTCAGCATAATAATTGAAAAATCAATCACAAACTATCAAATAACATCATTTAATTCAATACATACTAATACAAGCATTTATATAAACACATACACTACACACTTAAGTCTACATATAGTATGTCGACCCAAAGTGCGCAACTAGGCGAATCTCTTCGCCAAACTAATTATGCACGCATTCCTAACTTCCTAATGTGACAACAAACCATGTCAATCACATCAGCAAAATATGAATGTAAACAGTACTTCCTACAAATGACTAAAATGCCCTAAATCTCATATTCTTCGTTAGCTTACGAAACGGGAAACGGAGAGCATTTTGTACATGTCAAACGGCGATGCCGTCAAGAATCTACTATTAAACGACATTGAAAGCGTTGGGAACCGTCAATCAAAGCGTCTAAAATCCTCACCTTATATCTTGTAGACTCGGGAATTGAAACGGAGCGTATACGCTTTGTCTACGGCGAATAAGGAGCCTAATACACAAGATCCATAAGCTACATCGCTATGAAAACAAGGAAAACTCAAATCAACAACTATTTAGGGTTTTTACTTACCTAGGATCGCGGTGGAATCGCCGGGAAAGCGGTAGAGGTGTGTTGCTTAAGCACGTGCAACGCGTAGTACAAGTGGCAGGAAGAACTCTCCCACACTCTCACAATCTCCCACCTTTTTCTCTCTCCCAAGCTAGGGTTTCTCTCAAATTCGGATGGAAGAGAGGAGTGAGGGTTTCAACCCCTTTTATAGCCTAAAACATGCCCAAAATAGGCTTGGGAACAATGTTTACTTGGTGCCTAACCAAATCGGGGCCGTTTCGGTCCAAAAGGGCATTTCTGGAGGTCCCCAGGCCAAATGCGGTCGGACTTAAGCTCATGCATACTGGATCTAGCACACATCCAGTTTTCAGACCGGTTGGGTTCCCAGATCGCACGTGGCGGCCCAGTTTCAGTTTAACGGTCACCGCACCAAGATCAGGCCTATAAGTCTCGTGATATATAATAGATATTTTTCTTGATCCAAGGGTGTAATTTGGCTGTATTCTGACGGTCAGAACGCTCAATACTGATGCGTCAAATTGTGTGCCAGATTTGAATTTCAAATTCCAATTCTAACCCTATTCTCACTCTCTTCGGTCCGGGCTCAATGAAATAGCCTGTGATTATCGGTTTGACTTGATTTTTGGAATGAGTGTCAAGTCCAGCTAGACGGTTCTAACGGTCTAAGATAGGAGGTATCGGACTTTCGACGTGCGGTCTAGATCCAATACAAAGATTCAAAGTGGTCCAGAGAACAAACCTGCTTAGAGTTTGGTCCGAGGTTTTAGAGCATTATAGCACCATTGGTTCCACTCGCTTTGGGCTTTGTAGAACGTATTTAAAGTGATCAGGGACCATTTCCCAGCTATTCTAACGTTGCACTAGCTAACCTAGTCATATTTTCCAAAGGAATGAATTCTACGCAATTTCGGGTCGAGTTGGTACTCGAGCCCAAGTATGGATTTTTCACGGGCGTTACAATCTACCCCCCTTAACAAATAATTTCGTCCTCGAAATTTTGTACCTTTTCGTACTCCTCGAGAAGCTGTGGGTAGTTCTTTCTGATCTCGGCTTCTGTCTCCCAAGTAGCCTCCTCCTCAGAGTGATGCGTCCATAGTACCTTCACAAGGGGAATCACCTTGCTACGCAGTACCTGCTCCTTTCTGTCTAAGATGCGTGTCGGTCGCAGGATATAAGTAACATCCTCTCCTAACTGCACCTGCTCCCATCTGATAATATGGGAAGGATCAGCAACGTACTTCTTCAGTATAGAAACATGAAATACGTTGTGGACGCTCACGAGGGGCGTGGGTAAAGCCAATCGGTAAGCCACTGCTCCCACACGATCGAGGATCTGGAATGGACCAATGAATCGCGGTGCCAGCTTCCCCTTCTTCCCGAACCGAAGGACTCCCTTCATAGGGGAAACTCGCAAAAACACGTGATCCCCGACTGTGAACTCTAATGGCCGTCGTCTCGTATCGGCGTAGCTCTTCTGTCTGCTCTGCGCTGTAAGAAGCCGACGTCGAATAATATCGATCTTCTCTGACGTCGCCTGCACCAACTCTGGGCCGATCAAGCTACGCTCACCGACCTCTAACCAGCAATGCGGTGCGCGACAAGGTCGCCCATACAGCGCCTCATAAGGTGCCATGCCGATACTCGCCTGGAAGCTATTGTTGTACGCAAACTCCGCATATGCAAGACAGTCATCCCAACTGTCCTTGAAGTCCAATGCGCAAGCCCGCAACATGTCTTCCAGGATCTGGTTCACTCGCTCCGTCTGTCAGTCCGTCTGTGGGTGGAAGGCAGTACTGAACTTCAACTTCACACCCATAGCCTCCTGAATGCGAGTCCAAAAAATAGAAGTGAACCGCGTGTCTCTGTCCGACACGATCTCCAACGGAACTCCATGCAGACGCACGATCTCTCTAATATACAATCTAGCCAGCTCGTCTGTAGAGTTCGTAACTCTGATCGGTAGGAAGTGCGCCGACTTCGTCAATCGGTCGACGATCACCCAAATGGAATCATGCCCCTTCCTCGTCTTCGGCAACCCAGAAATGAAGTCCATGGAAATGAAATCCCACTTCCACTCTGCAATCGGCATAGGCTGCAAAAGTCCAGGTGGTCGGCGATGCTCTGCCTTCACCTGCTGACAAGTGAGACAACGGGACACGAACTCAGCAATGTGGGTCTTCATACCTTCCCACCAATACGTCCTCTTCACGTCACGATACATCTTCGTACTGCCTGGATGCATCGCGAGTCTAGTAGAATGCGCAGCCTCGAGAATCTCTCGTCTCAAGTCAGGGACATCTGGGACGCATAGGCGGCCACGGTAACGTAAGCCGCCATCCATACCAACTCGCCAGTCGGCGTCAGCATCATCACTGGCCTGCTCTCGAAGCTCAGTAAGATGCACGTCGTCCCTCTGCGCCTCGATGACACGGTCATCGATCTGGGATCGCACCTGTACGTGTGCGATGAACTCAAATGGCTCCTCTACGGTGAGTTTCTGCTCAAAGTCTTGCAAAAACTCAACCATATCCCACTCGGCAACCATCAGCGGAGCCGCAAACTCTATCGCCTTCTTGCGGCTCAATGCATCAGCCACAAGGTTCGCCTTCCCAGGATGGTAAGAGACTTCAAACTTGAAGTCCTTCAGCATCTCCATCCATCGCCGCTGCCTCATATTCAAGTGCCGCTGCGTGAATATGTACTTGAGGCTCTTGTGGTCGCAAAAGAGCTCGAACTCCTCTCCGTAGAGGTAATGTCTCCAGAGTCTCAGTGCGAATATAACGGCTGCCAACTCTAGGTCGTGTGTAGGGTAATTCTCCTCGTGCTTCCTTAATTGTCTCGAGGCATACGAAATTACCCTGTCCCTCTGCATAAGGACACAACCCAAACCAACGCTAGACGCGTCAGTGAATATAGTGTATTTAACCCCTTGCTCTAGCAATACTAGCACAGGGGCGGACGTAAGCCTGTCCTTCAGCTCCTTAAAAGCTGACTCCGCCTTATCATTCCAGGCGAACTTCACGTCCTTCCGTGTCAACTGAGATAAGGGTCTCACGATCTTCGAGAAATCCTGAATGAAGCGCCGATAATAGCCAGCGAGACCCAAGAAACTCCTCACTTCAGTGACAGAACCAGGCTGCTCCCAGTCCTGCACCGCAGCTACCTTAGACAGGTCAACTACCATACCATCCTTGGACACCACGTGTCCCAGAAACTTCATCTCCTGCTTCCAGAAATCGCACTTCTTATACTGTGCGAACAGCTGATGTCGTCTAAGCGTATCAAGGACCAAACGCAAATGCTCCTCATGCTCCTCTCGACTCCTAGAGTACACCAAAATGTCGTCGATGAAGACAACGACGAATCGATAGAGGAAAGGCCGAAATACCCGGTTCATCAGATCCATGAACACGGCCGGTGCGTTCGTGAGACCGAACGACATCACGAGGAACTCGTAGTGACCAAAACTGGTCCTGAATGCTGTCTTCTGCACGTCCTCATCTCTGACGCGCAGCTGATGATATCCTGACTGAAGATCAATCTTCGAGAAGTACTGCGCTCCTCTCAACTGATCAAACAAGTCATCGATCCTGGGCAAAGGGTACTTGTTCTTCACCGTGAGCTGGTTCATCCTGCGATAATCAATACACAATCGCAGCGAACCATCCTTCTTCTTCACGAACAAGACCGGTGCTCCCCAAGGAGACACGCTAGGCCGTATAAAGCCAAGCTCTAGCAGGCTATCAATCTGCGTCCTCAACTCCTCCATCTCACATGGTGCCATGCGATACGTCGGCAGTGAGACGGGTGTAGAACCAGGAACCAGATCGATAGTGAAATCGATCTCACGTCGGGGCGGCAAACCAGGGATCTTTCTGAATAGATCCCCGAACTCAGAAACAACTGGCGTCTGCTCAAGTGCCTGGGCACCAGCGTCGCGCAATAGAGTGGCGTAGCTAAGTATGCGGAAAGGAAGATTTACCCGCACTGAAAATGTGAAAGGCGTGCCCTCAGGCTCGTACACCGTCACCACACGAGCCTCGCAGTCAATCTCGGCTCTCGCTGCAGTCAACCAGTCCATGCCAAGAATGACGTCGAGATAAACGAGCGAGGGATCGACGACCAGATCAAGAGTCATCGTCCTGCCTCCCAGATCAACTAAACAACCCTCACACATCTGGGTGACATCCGAATAATCTCCATGAGCTGCAAGGACTCGCACGCTATCCATAGTGATAGTCTGCAACTCAAGACGTCTGACTACGACACGCGATATCAAAGAAATCGTGGAACCAGTGTCCACCATGACAAGAACGGGAGTACCTCCGATATGGCCCGTGACCTCGAAGGCTGAATGCTCGAAAGTCGGCGTCGTAGCTGCCTCAGCGGTCAGTGCATGAACTCGATCCTGCTGTGGCCGGTTCGGCCGCTGTGTCAAGGGCCGTGGAGGCTGTCGAATCTGCGATACCGTAGGTCTGAAAGAAGGATGCGTAGGAGCTGACCGTATAGGCGGTGCTGATATCGCCTGTGGACGTACACGATCAATCTTCTGCGGCGGCGAGAACCCAATGTCCCGCATCCTGGAAAAGCAACTCTGCGCTAAATGGCCCGTCCTCCCACAGTATGTGCATGATAAATCAGGGCGCCGAAACGGTCCTACTGGCGCCGTGGTCCTGGTAGGAGGATCAATGCGAGGCCTCTTGCCCGCGAAGGGCCTGTCTGGTAAATCCGGTCGCGGCCTAGAAGTAATCGGGCCTCGAGATCGCGCAAGTCGATCCACGTCCTGCTCTGCCCGCATGGACATGTGAACCAACTCCGCATAGGAAGGGAAACTGACACAGCACATCTTCGACCGAAAATCCGGTCGCAAGCCCTCCAAAAAGCGCTGTATGCGCATCTGCTCATCAGCTAGAATCGTCGGGACGTACCTGCCCAACTCTGTGAACCGATGCTCATACTCGGTAACCGTCATCGCTGCCTGCCTGAGACGGAGAAACTCATTCTCCCTCTCGTGCCTGTAGGTCTGGGGATAGTATTTCTCATGGAAGCGGAACTCGAATGCTGCCCACGTCCATACGAAATCTGCGGCAACAGTCCGCAATATGCTATCCCACCACATACTGGCCTCTCTCTCAAACTGGAAGGTAGCCAGCTCTACCTGCTCTGCCTCAGTACAGTGCAACATGCGTAGAATCTTCGACACTCGGTCGAGCCAAAACTCAGCCTCCTCGGGTCTGTGAGAACCCGTGAAAGTAGGAGGCCGCAAGCGCTGAAATCGCTCCAGAAGGCCCCGTGTGTCGGCAGGATTCCCCGCAGGGAAAGCAGGCTGCGCAGGATGTGCTATGCCCTCATCCTGGGCGTAAGTATAGGCATCCTCAGCTGGATGCGCAGGTGGTGCTGGCGGAGTAGAAGCAGTCGCACCCCCACCCTGGGCTAAAGTCCCAACTATGGTGGTCAGAAGCTGCTGCTGCTGTAGCATCATAGCCATCATCTGCTCGAATCTATCAGGGGGTGGAGCAGGCTGTGGCGGATGAGGTGCGGAAGTAGATGCGCGCTGTGGCTCTCTAACAGATGGTGTAAATGGCGGTGGTCCATCTGTAGGACCAACAGCAGGCTGAGACGACCGAACCGTCTCAGGAATCGGGCCCACAGCAGGGTCCGGATGAGTGCCAGACTGAGAGGGAGTCTGATCCATCTGCTCTGACAATGAAAGCCGAACCGCACTCCTCGTAGTCTTAGGTGGCATTCCCTATATTCAAAATAGGGCGCAACCTTGTCAGTCTCAATTGCACAAACACACCACAATCATTCACTAAAGAGTCAAAGACATTCCATGCATTTCAATTAATCAAAATTGTCACAATACAAGGGATATATCCTTACAAGCATCATGACTAGAATGACATGGAAATTAAGACAGTTAAGCAACAGCAACATATGCAAAGCACTAGCCTCAACAGGCTTACACACATAAAACGGGAAATGGCTAACTACTAATAACAACATCAAAGATCGCGTCGCTAGTCGGAGTCTGGTGACGGAGGAGGAGCACCCTTATCCTGTAAGCAACACAGGATTGCCTTCAAGGTGCGAGTCACCTTGCCAAACTTCTTCTTTATAACAGCCTTGGCATCAGCGACTTCCGCTCGAAGTTCTTGGACTTCCCTTCGCAAAGCGGTCTGACTCTCCTCCATCCGAGCAATGCGGTCGTCGATAGTAGTCTGCGCAGAAGGAGGATGGCTCTCATCAGTATCCTGAGCCTCCTCTTTCGCTTCTTCCTGAACCTCTTCCTGAACCTCTGCTCTAGGTTCTTCTTCGCTTTGATCTTCCTCTTCATCAAAGTCATCCCCACTATCTCTTTCAAGTTGATTTTCACGATATTGCGACCCAATCTTCATCTTAATCATTGTCGACTCATCGATGGTGTGAATCGATACCGGCAATTCGGGTCCAAGTCTATAGGCAAACTCAAGCGCAATCTTGCAAATGAGTCGGCCAAAGGGAAGGGATTCGGATGTTCTCCTCGACCTGGCTATGAGAACTATCTGCCGTAAGATGAAAGTGGCCATACATACGTCCTCTCCCTGGGCCACCAGAAATAAGAAATCGACCATAAGACGTGTACATTCAATGCGGTTCGTCGACCTAGGATAAACATTGAACGTGCAGATATGGTGCAGCAGGCGTAAATCCTCAGACATGTACGTCGCCTTGAGGCTATTATTGAGCTGCCATGGAACCAACTTACCGCACAGAAACCTGGTGCGGCGATCTCGTTCACGTCTAGTCCTCAAATTCTTCTCACTTGGATGCACATCACCTAGAGGCACATTGAGAAGTCGCGCAACCAACCGGACGTCGATCGTAGCCATCCGATCTCTACCAAAAGGGATTTTGAACTGCAAAGGATCCAAGGTAGGATTCTGGATGCTAGCATAGAAGGCACGAACAGTGCTCACATTAGCACGAGCGCGAGCTTCAAAGATCGGTCCCCAGTGCGCAGCTTCAATGCGTTCGAACAACAGATACTCGCCGAACAATCGCCCATCTACGTCCGCCTCAAATAACACTCTACGATCAGTGTATTCACCATGAGGCATCTCTGATAGAATGGTTCGTCCAAGATGTGCATGGGGATCCAAATCCCGCTTTGTACGGACTCCAGGACTGCAGTTGGACCTGCGGCAGTGCTTGAACTTGCGGCACCACCCCGCGGTCTTCTCGATCGAGCAGGGCGGCTCGGCCCAGCCTCATCTGTCACAGTTTTCCTCTTACCCATCAAAGACAGGATGGATGAGAGTGACAAAAGACCCAAAATGGCTTCCACGAAAGCCATGGAAAACGCCGAAAATGCGGAGAAATGGCCGCCCAATCTGACAAAAGGAAATCTAGGCATCGTAGAGGGATGCTTCAAGCTTCCCAAGGCTATACTTTCAGGGAAAAATACAAACAAAAAGATGGGATGGAGCACCTCACGATTTTAGCACTATTTGGGGGATTTTGGAGCTCCAAATGGTGATGTCTTCAAGGAAAGAGGCTGCCAACACCCAATAAATGATGGGTGGTGGTCGGTTTTAGCCAAGGAAGGTTGTAGAGGTGGTTTGGGACGCCGGGGTTTGGAATTTGTTGCTGAAAATCGAATCTAGGGCTATGTAAGGGGGCTGTTTGTGAAGGAGAGGTGGGTTTTGGGGGTTTTCGTGGTGTGGGAGGTACCTAGGGGTGATGTGGAGCCTGTTTAAGGGGGTGCGCCCGAAGGACGGCCCCATCGGAGCTCGCCGGCCGGCGATGGCATCGCCGGCCAACTCTTAAGTTGGCCGGTGGGACCCCATGGGTCTGGTCCCCCATGGTCCCAGGGTCCCAAAAAGTTAGGTCCCACCCCCTGGTTCATACTAATTTGGTCTCTATGAGCCCAAACATGTGTTCGGGGCTTTCCGGGTCCACATCGTAATCCCGAATACCAAACCCTATGATGCAGCATATGAATTTGGGGTATAAGGAGCCAGTACACCTATCTAGCTCCTTAGTTGCTAAAGAAAGTGAAGTTAGAATGGCCTTATGGCCATTTTTCATGAGATTTTACTATTCACTGTAAAATTTGGTGAATGTACTAATTTGTGTTATTTTCACATTAGGTCTGATGCCTAACATGAAATGGATAAGAAAAAAACTGAAGGTTGAAGTGTTTAGAGGAGGAATTTTGAGAATTTTTGGCAAAACGGGGTTTTTAAGCCCTGGCGATTGATTACTGGAGTCGTGGTCATCCCACGGCCCAAGGATTCACTTTTGCGGTTTAAAACCGCTCATAGGACGTCTCAACCCGACTTCCTAAAGCTTAGAAGTGATTCGGGTTGCTTTACGCGACCCGAGATGCGTTACAGACTCGATCTTGCGATCGATCCTTATAGACTTCGCCTATCGGCGAATCTGTGATCCTAGAAGTGTTTCTAGACCCTTCTCGCACCCACCTAAGTCAAAGGAAGCGACAGCGTACGTCGCAAGACCATAACCCAGGCCCAGTATACTCTCATTCATGCTCTGATACCAACTTGTAACACCCTGAAAATCGGGGGTCGTGTATAAACTCAACTCCCGAGTTCCAGACCGTCACTTATGCAACAAAAATAGTTATGATTCAATGTTGTCTGATTTAAAGCATTCACATGAGTAAAAGTATACCAAAACTGCAATTCATACTTCAGATCCAGTGATAAAAGCAAGCGAAAGACTAAACAATATATATATCACTGTATGGAAAAACAAAGTAATCTCATCTGTCTCCAAAGTATGACCACATCTCTGAGTCTCATATACATGTAAATAAACAAAAGAATAATGTTCAAAAAGAAAAGTCCCACTGATGTCCCCTCGATCCAGGTCGCCTACGGGAAGCCGTCATGATACTGCATATACGAGAACTCATCCTGGTCCTCGTCGATCTCCGGCTCCACCTCCTGGATCTCGTCCTCACCTGCAACTACAACAGGGTCTGGTGGGTGTTGCAAACACCATCCCGTAACGTGGGAATGAGTGATCAACTCAGTGGAATCATAGAGCAAAGATTAGCATGTTCACAATTCAATCACGTGATAATAGTAAAGCAGTAAATCAGACAAATCCTAATACTGTTGTTAATGCAAGATGGTATGACGTGATGTATGCCCTCACCGACGATCACCCTCATGCGGCAACATCTTACGACCGCGGCATGCCACACTCCCTAGAGTGCTCCACATCTTCCAGGCACATGCAATGCTATGGTGATATGATTATCAAGTTGTTATTAGTCCATTCAAACAGCAGGATTGGGAAACTAAGGTACTTCCCTTGTATCAATCCCAACACGGATCCTGTCTAGGGTCGTCACTCCTAGTAATCTCATACGATTTATATTTCGTAGGTCACTGCAAGGGCTGCCAGGGCTGTTGCTCGCACTCGTTGCACCGCTCCCCCATCACCTTATCAATACAGGCCTACTGTACTCTACTGCACGGAAGGGTCGTCGCCTCCCGTGGACTCAGAATACGCTCGCGGTCACTACAAAGGGGTCGTCGCTTGATCAGTGTAGGCCGACAGCTAGAATATAGTGTCCCATACCACCATAATTTGCTCACGAGTCAAGGTGCTCATTGGTCACTATGGGGAGGTTTGTGGCCCCAGCGTAGGCCGACAGCTCGACCACGGTGTCCCATACCACCATGCCCGGCTCATGAGTCTTCGTGGATCAAGGTACCACGGTTAATAGGGTTTACAATGGTAAGTTCAGTACCCTAGGTTCAAGCAGTTATGACACATACAAGGTGAACAAACATCGGCCAGTCGGGTTACTTGACGGGCTCGACTAGCGCGATCGCATCTCAAGCTGAACGACATGAAGTGCGTAAAACACTTCGCGTGGCCTAACCACTGCCGCCAACTCTCAACACGAATCACGTTCATCGACGCGTCGTTCGTGGCTATGACCAGTCAGCCACGAATTCGCTCGGTTACCGACTGCCTGGACTAAGTCTAGTCCCAAACACTTATGGAATCACATCAACAAGTTATGTAAGAGCATTGGAATTGAAATACAATCATGTGAGCATGTTAACACATGTTATATCATTCAACTTAAGCAAATCCTCAAGCACATAATTTCCATGCATGTAATGAAATCATGCATTTAGTCAACATGTAGAAAATCATTTAGGTCAGCATAATAATTGAAAAATCAATCACAAACTATCAAATAACATCATTTAATTCAATACATACTAATACAAGTATTTATATAAACACATACACTACACACTTAAGTCTACATATAGTATGTCGACCCAAAGTGCGCAACTAGGCGAATCTCTTCGCCAAACTAATTATGCACTCATTCCTAACTTCCTAATGCGACAACAAACCATGTCAATCACATCAGCAAAATATGAATGTAAACAGTACTTCCTACAAATGACTAAAATGCCCTAAATCTCATATTCTTCGTTAGCTTACGAAACGGGAAACGGAGAGCATTTTGTACATGTCAAACGGCGATGCCGTCAAGAATCTACTATTAAACGACATTGAAAGCGTTGGGAACCGTCAATCAAAGCGTCTAAAATCCTCACCTTATATCTTGTAGACTCGGGAATTGAAACGGAGCGTATACGCTTTGTCTACGGCGAATAAGGAGCCTAATACACAAGATCCATAAGCTACATCGCTATGAAAACAAGGGAAACTCAAATCAACAACTATTTAGGATTTTTACTTACCTAGGATCGCGGTGGAATCGCCGGGAAAGCGGTAGAGGTGTGTTGCTTAAGCACGTGCAACGCGTAGTACAAGTGGCAGGAAGAACTCTCCCACACTCTCACAATCTCCCACCTTTTTCTCTCTCCCAAGCTAGGGTTTCTCTCAAATTCGGATGGAAGAGAGGAGTGAGGGTTTCAACCCCTTTTATAGCCTAAAACATGCCCAAAATAGGCTTGGGAACAATGTTTACTTGGTGCCTAACCAAATCGGGGCCGTTTCGGTCCAAAAGGGCATTTCTGGAGGTCCCCAGGCCAAATGCGGTCGGACTTAAGCTCATGCATACTGGATCTAGCACACATCCAGTTTTCAGACCGGTTGGGTTCCCAGATCGCACGTGGCGGCCCAGTTTCAGTTTAACGGTCACCGCACCAAGATCAGGCCTATAAGTCTCGTGATATATAATAGATATTTTTCTTGATCCAAGGGTGTAATTTGGCTGTATTCTGACGGTCAGAACGCTCAATACTGATGCGTCAAATTGTGTGCCAGATTTGAATTTCAAATTCCAATTCTAACCCTATTCTCACTCTCTTCGGTCCGGGCTCAATGAAATAGCCTGTGATTATCGGTTTGACTTAATTTTTGGAATGAGTGTCAAGTCCAGCTAGACGGTTCTAACGGTCTAAGATAGGAGGTATCGGACTTTCGACGTGCGGTCTAGATCCAATACAAAGATTCAAAGTGGTCCAGAGAACAAACCTGCTTAGAGTTTGGTCCGAGGTTTTAGAGCATTATAGCACCATTGGTTCCACTCGCTTTGGGCCTTGTAGAACGTATTTAAAGTGATCAGGGACCATTTCCCAGCTATTCTAACGTTGCACTAGCTAACCTAGTCATATTTTCCAAAGGAATGAATTCTACGCAATTTCGGGTCGAGTTGGTACTCGAGCCCAAGTATGAATTTTTCACGGGCGTTACAGTTAATTAATTCATGGAGGAAATCATATACACAGTTAATACAAATAATCTAAGTTACACAATGCATGGAAGAAATTATATACTCAAGTATTGTGATTGAGATTCATATCTCAACAACCTTAGCAATCACATTTTTACTAACTACTAACTCACTTAGGCATTTATACAAACACTTAGATTACACTATTCAACATACATTACGTATGTCGACCATATCACATATTAGAGTAAATCCCTTTGCCAAGGAGTTGTCGTATACATAACAATCATGTAATAACGAAAATCAATCACGACAATCATTGCATCAAATTCCTTATGCATACAAATATGTCAACAAACACATGTTAGACATGTTATCATATATAGGTAATTCGCCCATGAATCACATAGTAGTGAGATGAGTCACATAGAGGAAACTGTAACTATGCATGAGGGGATTGAGGATCGCATCTCAACATCCTCGTTAAATACATTACAACATGCATTTTCTCATTCAGTCATTTTGTCAAACACTTAGGCCATACATACTAAATACATATCATATATTGGTATATCATGTATTTAGGCTAAACTTTTAGCCCATGAGTTATTACACAAACATCTAGCATACATAGACAACAGTTAATCATGGCAAGTATAAATTTGAACTTTATACGTAAACGGTATTTTTTACAAATACGAGGAATACAGTATATTCAACATAGTTAACGTATAACTGAAAAATGAAATAGACAACACTTTATACATGTGAAATAGCATCCTAGGCAAGAATAAATCATTACTTAACATTGAAAGTTTTAAAAACCATAACCTAAATGTATATAGTCCGCACCTTAAACCAAAAATGCGTAACGGATATGATTTAGATGACAAGTCTTCGTCAATGGCGGATAGGCAACCTAAGCCATGAAACAGGTTAGCCATAACTTCATGTAAACAATTCTAGGCTTCAAAATAGGTTAGGATTTCTTACCTAAGAATGGGATTAGAAACACCGGAATAGCTATACGGATAGGTGGATTAAGCACGTAGTAAAGCTGGGAAGAATCCCAGGAAGAATCACCAACTTCTCTCTCATTTTCTCTCTCTTTTCTCTCTCTTGATTTGGCTAGGGTTTGAAATTTGTATAAGATTTGTGAGAGAGGATTTTGTAATACCCTGAAAATCGGGGGTCATGTATAAACTCAACTCCCGAGTTCCAGACCGTCACTTATGCAACAAAAATGATTATGATTCAATGTTGTCTGAGTTAAAGCATTCACATGAGTAAAAGTATACCAAAACTGTAATTCATACTCCAGATCCAGTGATAAAAGTAAGCGGAAGACTAAAGAATATATATATCACTGTATGGAAAACAAAGTAGATCTCAACTGTCTCCAAAGTATGAATACATCCCTGAGTCTCATATACATGTAAATATACAGAATCAAACGTCCAAAAGAGTCCCACTGAGAAGTCCCGTCAATCTAGGCCACCTAAACAAAGCCGTCGTGGTACTGCATATATGAGAACTCATCCTGGTCTTCATCATAGTCCGGCTCTGCCTCCTGAATCGCTGCCTCACCTGCATCTAAGACAGGGTTTGGTGGGTGTTGCAAATACCATCCCCTAACGTGGGAGTGAGTAGCTAACTCAGTGGAATAATAGAGCAAGGATTAGCATGTTCTCAAATCAATCATGCGATAATAGTAAAGCAGTAAATCAAACAATCCTAATACTGTTGTTAATGCAATATGACATGACATGATGGATGCCCTCACCGACGATCTCCCTCATACGGCACCATCTTACGCCCGCGACATGTTTTCATCCCACAGTGCTCCACATCTTCCAGGCACATGCAATGTGATGGTGATATGATTACCGAGTTATTATTAGTCCATTCATACAACAGGATTGGAAAACTAAGGTACTTCCCTTATATCAATCCCAACAAAGATCCTGTCTAGGGTTGTCACTCCTAGTAATCTCATACGATGTATATTTTGTAGGTCGCTGCAAGGGCTGCCAGGGCTGTTGCTCGCACTCGTTGCACCGCTCCCCCATCACCTTATCAATACAGGCCTACTGTACTCTTACTGCTACGGAAGGGTCGTCGCCTCCCGTAGACTCAGAATACGCTCGCGGTCACTACAAAGGACTCGTCGCCTGATCAGTGTAAGCCGACAGCAAGAACATAGTGTCCCATACCACTATAATCTGCTCACGAGTTATAGGTGCTCATTGGTCACTACGGGGAGGTTTGTGGCCCCAGCGTAGGTCGACAGCTCGACCACGGTGTCCCATACCACCATGCCCGGCTCATGAGTCTTTATGGATCAAGGTACTATGGTTGATAGGGTTTACAATGGTAAGTTCAGTATCCTAGGTTCAAGCAGTTATGACTCATACAGGGTGAACATACAATGGCCAGTCGGGTTACTTGACGGGCTCGACTAGCATGAGCGCATCTCAAGTCGAACGACATGAAGTGCTTAAAATACCTCGCGTGGCCTAACCACTGCCGCCAACTCCAAAACATGACTCACGTTCATCGAGGCGTCGCTCGTGGCAAAGATAAGCCAACCACGGATTTGCTCGGTAACCGACTGCCTGGACTAGGTATAGTCCCAAACAATTTTGAATCCATATCAGCAATCATCTAAGAGTCATGGAAATGAAATCCAACAATGTGAGCATGTTAACACATGTTATAACATACAACTTAAGTAAATCATCTAGCACATGCATTTCATACATACAATGAAATCATGCATATAGCCAACATGTAGGAAATCATTTACATCAGCATATTAATTGAGAATTCAATCTAAAACTAATTCATAACACCATTTAATTCAATACATACTAATACAAATATTTATACAAACACTTATACTACACACTTAAGTCTATATATAGTATGTCGACTCAAAGTGCGCATTTAGGCGAATCTCTTCGCCAAAATAATTATGCACGCATTCCTAATATCCTAATGCGACAAGAATCCATGTCAATCACATCAGCAAAATATGGATGAAAACAGTATTTCCTACAAATGACTAAAATGCCCTAAATCTCATATTTTTCGTCTGTTTACGAAATAGGAAATGGACAGCATGTTGTACATGTCAAACGGCGTTGCCGTCGATAATCTACTATTAAATGACATTGAAAGCGTTGGAAACAGTCAATCAAAGCGTCTAAAATCTGCACCTTTTAACCTAGGAGCGTATTGATTCGAACGGAACGTGTACGCTTTGTCTACGGTGAACCGGGAACCTATTTTACAAGATGCATCAGCTACCATGCTTAGGAACCAAAGAAAACTTAGATCAGCAAGTATTTAGGGTATTTTCTTACTTAGAATCGCGACGAAATCGCCGGGAAAGTGATTGAGGCGCGTTGCTTAAGCACGTGCAACACGTAGTGCAAGTAGCAGGGAATTCTCTCCCACAATCTATCACCTTTTCTCTCACACCAGCTAGGGTTTCTAGCAAATTCGGATGAGTGAGAGAAGTGAGGGTTTAAGCCCCTCTTATAACCTAAATCTTGCCCGAAATAGGCTTGGGAACAATGTTTACTTGATGCCTAACCAAATCGGGGCTGTTTCGGTCCAAAAAGGTATTTCTGGAGGTCCCCTGGCCGAACGCGATCGGACTTAAGCTCACGCATACTGGATCTAGCACACATCAAGTTTTCAGCCCGGTAGAGTTTCCAGATCGCACGTGGCGGTCCAGTTTCAGTTCAGCAATTACCGCACGTAGATCAGGCCTACAAGTCTCATGATATGAAATAAAAATTTTTTTTGATCCGAGGGTGTAATTTGGCTGAATTCTGATGGTCAGAACGCTTAATACTGACGCGTCAAGTTGTGTGCCAGATTTGAATTTCAAATTCCAAATCTAACCCTATTCTCACTCTCTTCACTCCAGGCTCAATGAAATAGCCTGCGAATGTCGTTGGGCTTGATTTTTGAAATGATTGTCAAGTTCAGCTAGGCGGTTATAACGGTCTAAGATTGTAGGTATCGGACTTTCGACGCGCGGTCTGGATCCAATATAAAGTTTCAAAGAGGTCCTGAGAACAAACCGGCTTAGAGTTTGATCCGAGGTTTTAGAGTATTATAGCGTCATTAGTTCTACTCACTTTGGGTCTTGTAGAACGTATTTAAAGTGATCAGGGACTATTTCCCAGCTACTCTAGCGTTGCGCTAGCTAACTTACACTTATTTTCCAAAGGAATTAATCCTACGCGATTTCTGGTCGAGTTGGTACTCGAGTCTAAGTATGGATTTTTTCAGGGCGTTATAGATTTAAGGCCTTTTTATAAGCCCAGAAGCGACGGAAATAGACTTGGGGCCAAGGTATACTTAGGTTATAACCAAATCGGGTCTGTTCCGATCCAATGGAGCACTTTTGGAGGTCGTATTACTAAATACGGTTGGACTTAAGCTCTCTACTATTGGATCTAGGTCAAGCTAAGTTTTCAGTCCAGTCGGGTTTCCAGATCGACCGTGGTGGACCAGCTTCAATTCAACGGTTACGGGAACTCGATCATAGCTACAAGTACTATGATATGTAAGGGCCACCTATCCTGATCTGAGGGTGAATTTGGGTCAAAATCTAATGGTCAAAATGCTTCAAAATAATGCACAAGTGGACTGTTCCAGATTACTTAAAAATATATTTAATTTTCTAAAAATCTTCATTTTCTTACTCTCTTCACTCCGGACTTAGTAAAATGGTCTCAGGATATCGTTTGGGCTTAATTTTTGAGATGATAGTCAAGTTCAACTAGGCAGTCATAATTGTCTAAGTTCATTACTATCAGACTTTCGACGTGCGGTCCAGGTCCGATACGGAGTTTCAAAGTGCTCCTGAGAGCAAACGGGAATAGAGATTGATCCTAGGTTTCTAGGTAACATAGCGTTAGCAGTCCTACTCATTTTGGGTCTTGTAGTTCATATTTAAAGTGGTTTAAGTCAATTCTACTGAGTATTTAGTTTAGTACTTAACTAAATTCTACCCTAATTATGGCAGAATACGGTCCTAGGGCCATTATATGCCCCATTTTAAGAACTTCTAGTTATCATATTATTTTAATTATTGTTTTGGTGGTTCATCATCAAGTTTACCCTATCTCCACAAAATTTCATAAGATTTCAAGTTGTAGAAAAATTCTAAAAATTCCAGAAGCAGCAGTTGTCCAACAAGTAATTTTTGGACAGTTGTCACAATGACCTACTTTAAACTATATTAAACATTTTATTATATTTTTTAAACTATTTTTATATAATAAACTCATTTAGCTTCAATATAGTTTTTGAATCATCTAAATCTAAGTTATAACGAAGGAGATATGATTTTTCAAAGTTTGATAAAATGCACAGAAAAAATATAAAAATCGAGCTTCCTGTCGGCTGTACGGACGAGGCCTTGCCGATTTGGCGATCCCCTCACCGGTCACTGAGATATTTGGCGAGGGATCGTCCCAGGGGCAAGGTCCTCCCCCCCCCCCCCCCCCCCCCCCCCCCGGGATGCCGAAAACATGTGAGACCCACCTCAGGTCCTCCCGAATTGCGCCATTTGGGCCCGCGAGTTCGTCGAGGTGTTTATTGAGTCTCATTTACAAACCGGAATGAGTTACACGACGTAAAATATATAATTTTAGGGTAGAAGAAGCTAATCCATCCAAATATCCTATTTACATCATTAAATTCGAAATATTAAATAGTCAAAATCCCATTTTATGCATGTATTTACCATTTATAGTAAGTTTTAGTTTAAGAATAGTTCCTCACCTTTTAAACTTTAGGTTTGTGTCTAATATGAAAGTACTTGGAGAAACTTGAAGAATGAAGTGGTGAAAGGTAAGAATTTGAAGGAAATGGATTGAAAAGCGATTTCTTTAGCTTTGGAATTGAGTTATGAAAAGTTACCAAGGTGTTATGGTTAACCCATTGCCTAAGGACGCCTAATTTCAGGTCGGCAAAAATCTGGGGTGTTACATAAACCCGAACCCATTCTCAAATACCAAAAACTATAACCTATCACTAAACCTATACCTATAACCTAACCTAAACCTATACCTATAACCTAAAACTATTTTCAAATCCCAAAGCCTATAACTCAAACCTAACATTAACCAAAACCTAAACATATAACCTATAACCTAAACCAAAACCAAAACCTATAACCTAAACCCAAACCATTCTCAAATCCCAAAACCTATAACCTAAACCAAAACCAAAACCTATAACCTCAAACCGAACCCATTCTCAAATCCCGAAACCTATAACCTAAACCTAAACCTAAACCTAAATCTTATTCTAAACCTATAACCTAAAACCTAAACCAAAACCTATAACCTAAACCAAAACCAAAACCTACAACCTAAACCGAACCCATTCTCAAATCCCAAAACCTATAACCTATCCCTAAACCTTAACCTATAACCTAACCTAAACCTATACTTATAACCTAAAACTATTCCCAAATCCTAAAACCTATAAACTAAATCTAACCTTAACATAAACCTAAACCCATAGCCTATAACCTTAACCAAAGCCTATAACCTAAACCAAAATCAAAACCTATAACCTAAACCCGAACCCATTCTCAAATCCGAAAACCTATAACCTAAACCAAAACCAAAACCTATAACCTAAACTCGAACCCATTCACAAATCTCAAAACCTATAACCTAAACCAAAACCTAAACCAAAAACCTAAACCTGAACCCAATCTCAAATCCTAAAACCTATAACCTAAGCCTAAACCAAAACCTTATCCTAAACCTATAACCGATAACCTAAACGAAAACCAAAAGCTATTACCCAAACCCGAACCCATTCTCAAATCCCATAACCTATAACCTAAACCAAAACTGATAACCTAAACCCGAACCAATCCTCAAATCCCAAAACCTATAACCTAAACCTAAACCTAAACCTTATCCTAAACCTATACCCTACAACAAAAACCAAAACCAAAACCTATAACCTAAACCCGAACCCATTCTCAAATCCCAAAACATATAACCTAAAGCTAAACCTAAACCTTATAATAAACCTATAACCTATAACCTTAGCCCGAACCCATTCTCAAATCCCAAAACCAATAACCTAAACCTAACCTTAACCAAAACCAAAACCTATAACCTAAACCCGAACCCATTCTCAAATTCCAAAACCTATAACCAAAACTAATACCAAAAACTATAACATACACCCGAACCCATTCTCAAATCCCAAAACCTATAACCTAAACCTAACCTTAACCTATAACCTAAACAAAACCGATAACCTAAACCAAAACCAAAACGTATAACCTAAACCCGAACCCATTCTCAAATCCCAAAACCTATAACCTAAACCAATATCAAAACCTATGACCTAAAACCGAACCCATTCTCAAATACCAAAACCTATATAACCTATCCCTAAAACTTAACCTATAACCTAACCTAAACCTATACCTATTACCTAAAACTATTCCCAAATCCCAAAACATATAACCTAAACCTAACCTTAATCTAAACCTAAACCTATAACCCATAACCAAAACCAAAACCTATAACCTAACTAAAACTAATACCTATAACCTAAACTCGAAACCATTCTCAAATCCCAAAACCTATAACCTAAAACTAAACCTAAACCTTATAATAAACCTATAACCTATAACCTAAGCCCGAACCCATTCTCAAATCCCAAAATCGATAACCTAAACATAACCTTAACCTTAACCAAAACCTATAACCTAAACCCGAACCCATTCTCAAATCCCAAAACCTATAACCAAAACCAATACCAAAAACTATAACATACACTCGAACCCATTCTCAAATCCCAAAACCTATAACCTAAACCTAACCTTAACTTATAACCTAAACAAAACCGATAACCTAAACCAAAACCAAAACCTATAACCTAAACCCAAACCCATTCTCAAATCCCAAAACCTATAACCTAAACCAATGCCAAAAACTATGACCAAAACCCGAACACATTCTCAAATCCCAAAACTTATAACCTATCCCTAAACCTTAACCTATAACCTAACCTAAACCTATACCTATAACCTAAAACTATTCCCAAATCCCAAAACCTATAACTTAAACCTAACCTTAACATAAACCTAAACCTATAACCTATAACCTTAACCAAAACCTATAACCTAAACTAAAACCAAAACCTATAACCTAAACCCAAACCCATTCTCAAATCCCAAAACCTATAGCCTAAACCAATACCAAAACCTATGACCTAAACCCGAATCCATTCTTAAATCCCAAAACCTATAACCTAAACCTAACCTTAACCTATAACCTAAACCAAAACTGATAACCTAAACCAAAACCAAAACCTATAACTTAAACCCGAACCCATTCTCAAATCCCAAAACCTATAACCTAAACCAATACCAAAACCTATGACTTAAACCCGAACCGATTCTCATATCTCAAAACCTAAAACCTATCCCTAAACCTAAACCTATACCTATAACCTAAAACTATTCCCAAAACCTAAAACCTATAACATAAACCTAAACCTAAACCTATAACCTTTAACCTTAAATAAAACCTATAACATAAACCAAAACCAAAACCTATAACATAAACCCGAACTCATTCTCAAATCCCAAAACCTATAACCTAACCTAAACCTATACTGATAACCTAAAACTATTCCCAAATCCTAAAATCTATAACCTAAACCTAAACCTGTAACCTATAACCTTAACTAAAACCTATAACCTAAACCAAAACCAAAACCTATAACCTAAGCACGAACCCATTCCCAAATCCCAAAACCTATAACCTAAACCAAACCCAAAATCTATAACCTATAACCTAACCTAAACCTATACCTATAACCTAAAACTATTCCCAAAACCCAAAACCTATAGCGTAAACCTAACCTTAACCTAAACCTAAACCTATAACCTATAACCTTAACAAAAACCTATAACCGAAACTGAAACCAAAACTTAAAACCTAAACTCGAACCCATTCTCAAATCCCAAAACCAATAACCTAAACCCAAACCAAAACCTATAACCTAAACCCGATCCCATTCTCAAATCCCAAAACCTATAACCTAAGCCTAAACCTAAAACTTATCCTAAATCTATAACCTATAACCTAAACCATAACCTATAACCTAGACCAAAACCAAAACCTATAACCTAAACCTGAACCGTTCTCAAATCCCAAAACCTATCACCTATCCCTAAACCTTAATCGATAACCTAACCTAAACCTATACTTATAACCTAAAACTATTCCCAAATCTCAAAACCTATAACCTAAACCAAACCTTAGCATAAACCTAGACTTATAACCTATAACCTCAACCGAAACCTATAACCTAAATCCGAACCCATTATCAAATCCCAAAACTAATAACCTAAACCAGAACCAAAACCTATAACCTAAACCTGAACCCATTCTCAAATCCCAAAACCAATAACCTAAACTAAAACCAAAACCTATAACCTAAACCTGAACCCATTCTCAAAGCCTAAAACCTATAACCTAAACCTAAACCAAAACCTTATCTTAAACCTATAACCTATAACCTAAACGAAAACCAAAACATATAATCTAAACCCGAACCCATTCTCAAATTCCATAACCTATAACCTAAACCAAAGCCTAAAACCTAAACCCGAACCCTTTCTCAAATCGCAAAACCTATAACCTAAACCTAAACATAAACCTTATCCTAAACAAATAACCTATAACCTAAACTAAAACCATAACATAAAACCTAAACCCGAACCCATTCTCGAATCTCAAAATCTATAACCTAAACCTAACCTTAACCAAAACCAAAACTAATAACCTATAACCAAAACCAAAACCTATAACCTAAACCAAAACCAAAACCTTTAACCTAAACCGAACCCATTCTCAAATCCCAAAACCTATAACCTAAACCAATTCCAAAACAGATAACCTAAACCAATACCAAAACCTATGACCTAAACCCAAACCCGTTATCAAATACCAAAACCAATAACCCAACATAAACCTATAATTATAACCTAAAACTATTCCCAAATACCAAAACCTATAACTTAAACCGAACCTTAACCAAAACCTAAACCTATAACCTATAACCTTAACCAAAAGCTATAACCTAAAAAAAAACCAAAACCTATAACCTAAACCCAAGCCCATTCTAAAATTCCAAAACCTATAACCTAAACCAAAACCAAAACCTATAACCTAAACTAGAACCCATTCTCAAATCCCAAAACCTAGAACCTAAACCTAAACATAAACCTTATCTTAAACCTAAAACCTATAACCTAAACCAAAGCCTATAACCTAAACCAAAACTAAAACCTATAACCTAAACCCAAACCCATTATCTAATCCCAAAACCTATAGCCTAACCTAAACCTATGCTTATAACCGAAAACTATTCCCAATTTCCAAAACCTATAACCTAAACAAACCTTAATCTAAAACTAAACCGACAACCTATAACCTTAACCAAAACCTATAACCTAAACCAAAACCAAAACCTATAACCTAAACCCGAACCCATTCTCAAATCCCAAAACCTATAACCTAACCTAAACCTATACTTATAACCTAAAACTATTCCCAAATCCTAAAAACTATAACCTAAACCTAACCTTAACCTAGTCCTAAACCTATAACCTATAACCTTATCCAAAACATATAACTTAAACCAAGACCAAAACCTATAACCTAAACCCGAACCCATTCTCAAATGCCAAAACCTATAACCAAAACCTATGACCTAAACCCGAATCCATTCTCAAATACCAAAACCTATAACCTATCCCTAAACCGACTTCTAACCTAAAACTATTCCCAAATCCCAAAACCTATAACCTAAACCTAACCATAACCTAAACCTAACCTTAACCTAAACCTAAACCTAAAACTTAAAACCTTAACCAAAACCTATAACCTAAACCTAAACCAAAACCTATAACCTAAACCCGAACCCATTCCCAAATCCCAAAACCTATAACTTAAACTAAAACCAAAACCTATAACCTCAACCCGAACCCATTCTCAAATCCCAAAACCTATAACCTAAACCAATACCAAAACCTATGACGTAAACCCGAACCCATTCTCAAATCCCAAAACCTATAACCTATCCCTTAACCTTAATCTACAACCTAACCTAAACCTATATCTATAATCTAAAACTATTCTCAAATCCCAAAACCAATAACCTAAACCTAACCTTAATGTAAACCTAAACCTATAACCTATAACCTAAAGCAAAACCGATAACCTAAACCAAAACCTATAAACTAAACCAAAACCAAAACCTATAACCTAAACGCGAACCCATTCTCAAATCATAAAACCTATAACCTAAACCTAACCTTAACCTATAACCTAAACCAAAACCTATAACCAAAACCAAAACCAAAACCTATTACCTAAACCCGAACCCATTCTCAAATCCCAAAACCTAAAACCTAAACCAATGCTAAAACCTATGACCTAAACCCGAACCCATTCTCAAATCCCAAAACCTATAACCTATCCCTAAACCTTAACCTATAACCTAACCTAAACCTATACCTATAACCTAAAACTATTCCCAAATCCCAAAACCTATAACCTAAACCAAACCTTAAACTAAACCTAAATCAAAACCTATAACCTAAACCAAAACCAAAACCTATAACCAAAACCCGAACCCATTCTCAAATCTCAAAACCTATAACCTAAACCAAAACCAAAACCTATAACCTAAACTCGAACCCATTCTTAAATCCCAAAACCTATTAACTAAACCTAAACCTAAACCTTATCCTAAACCTATAACCTATAACCTAAACCAAAACCTATAACCTAGACCAAAACCAAAACCAATAACCTAAACCCGAGCCCATTCTCAAATCTCAAAGCCTATAACCTATCCATAAACCTTAACCTATAACCTAACCTAAACCTATACTTATAACCTAAACCTATACTTATAACCTAAAATTATTCTCAAATTTTAAAACCTAACCTTAACATAAACCTAAACCTATAGCCTATAACCTTAACCAAAACCAATAACCTAAACCAAAACCACAACCTATAACCTAAACCCGAACCTATTCTCAAATTCCAAAACCTATAACCTAAACCAAAACCAAAACCTATAACCTAAACCCGAACCCATTCTCAAATCTCAAAACCTATAACCAAAACCTATAACCTAAACCTGAACCCATTCTCAAATCCCAAAATCTATAACCTAAACCTAAACCTAAACCTTTTCCTAAACCTATAACCCTTAACCAAAATGAAAACTAAAACCTATAACCCAAACCCAAACCCATTCTCAAATTCCAAAACCTATAACCTAAACCAAAACCTATAACGTAAACCTGAACCCATTCTCAAATCCCAAAACCTATAACTTAAACCTAACCTTAACCAAAACCAAAACCTATAACCTATAACCTAAACCAAAACCAAAACCTATAACCTAAACCCGAACCCAATCTCAAATCCCAAAACCTATAACCTAAACTAATACCAAAACCTATGACCTAAACCCGAATCCATTCTCAAATCCCAAAACCTATAACCTAAACCTAACCTTAACCTATAACCTAAACCAAAACCGAAACCTATAACCTAAACCCGAACCAATTCTCAAATCCCAAAACCTATAACCTAAACCAATACCAAAACTATTGACCTAAACTCGAACCCCTTCTCAAATCCCAAAACCTATAACCTATCCTTAAACCTTAACCTATAACCTAAAACTATTCCTTAATCCCAAAACCTATAACCTAAACCAAACCTTAACCTAAACCTAAACCTATAACCTATAACCTAAACCAAAACCTATAACCTAAACTAAAAACAAAACCTATAACCTAAACTCGAACCCATTCTCAAATCCCAAAACCTATAACCTAAACCAAAACCAAAACCTATAACCTAAACCCAAACCCATTCTCAAATCCCAAAACCTATTACCTAAACCTAAACCTAAACCTTATCCTAAACCTATAACCTATAACTTAAACTAAAACCTATAACCTAAACCTGAACCTATTCTCAAATCCCAAAACCTATAACCTATCCCTAAACCTTAACCTAAAACCTAACCCAAACCTACACTTATATCTTAAAACAATTCCCAAATCCTAAAACCTAAAACCTAAACCTAACCTTAACATAAACCTAAACCTATAACCTATAACCTTAACCAAAACCTATAACTAAACCAAAACCATAACCTATAACCTAAACCCGAACCCATTCTCAAATCCCAAAACATATAACCTAAACCAAAACTAAAACCTATAACCTAAACCCGAACCCATTCTCAAATCCCAAAACCTATAACCTAAACCTAAACCAAAACCTAAAACCTAAACCTGAACCCATTCTCAAATCCCAAAACTTATAACGTAAACGTAAACCTAAACCTTATCCTAAACTTATAACTTATAACCTAAACGAAAACCAAAACCTATAACCTAAACCCGAACCCATTCTCAAATCCCAAAACCTATAAGCTAAGCCAAAACCTATAACCTAAACTCGAACCCATTCTCGAATCCCAAAACCTATAACCTAAACCTAAAGATAAACCTTATCCTAAACCCATATCCTATAACATAAACCAAAACCAAAACCTACAACCTAAACATGAACCCATTCTCAAATCCCAAAACTTATAACCTAAACCTAACCTTAACTAAAACCAAAACCTATAACCCATAACCAAAACCAAAACCTATAACCTAAACCAAAACCAATACCTATAACCTAAACCCGAAACCATTCTCAAATCCCAAAACCTATAACCTAAACCAATACTAAAACCTATGACCTAAGCTCGAATCCATTCACAAATCCCAAAACCTATAACCTAAACCTAAACTTAACCTATAACTTAAACCAAAACCGATTACCTAAACTAAAACCAAAACCTATAACCTAAACCCGAACCCATTCTCAAATCCCAAAACCTATAACGTAAACCAATACCAAAACCTATGACCTAAACCCGAATCCATTCTTAAATCCCAAAACCTATAACCTATCCCTAAACCTTAACCTATAACCTAACCTAAACCTATACCTATAACCAAAAACTATTCTCAAATCCCAAAACCTATAACCTAAACCTAACCTTAACCTAAACCTAAACCTATAACCTATAACCTTAACCAAAAGCTATAACCTAAACCAAAACCAAAACCTATAACCTAAACCCGAACCCATTCTAAAATCCCAAAACCTATAACCTAACCTAAACCTATACTTATAACCTAAAACTATTCCCAAATCCCAAAACCTATAACCTAAACCTAACCTTAACATAAACTTAAACCTATAACCTATAACCTTAACAAAAACCTATAACCTAAACCAAAACCGAAACCTATAACCTAAACTCGAACCCATTCCCAAATCCAAAAATCTATAACCAAAATCAAAACCAAAACCTATACCTAAACCCGAACTCATTCTCGAATCCCAAAACCTATAACCTAAACCAATACTAAAACCTATGACCTAAATCCGAACCCATTCTCAAATCCCAAAACCTATAACCTATCTCTAAACCTAAACCTATACCTATAACCTAAAACTATTCCCTAATCCAAAAACCTATAACATAAACCTAACCTTAACCTAAACCTAAACCTTTAACCTATAACCTTAACCAAAACCTATAACTTAAACCAAAAACCAAAACCTATAACCTAAACCTGAACCCATTCTCAAATCCCAAAACCTATAACCTAAACCTAAATCTAAACCTAAGCCTTTTCCTAAACATATAACGTATAACCTAAACCAAAACCTATAACCTAGACCAAAACCAAAACCTCTAACCTAAACCCGAACCCATTCTCAAATCCTAAAACCTTAACCTATAACCTAACCTAAACCTTTACTTATAACCTAAAACTATTCCCAAATCTCAAAACCTATAACCTAAACCTAACCTTAACATAAACCTAAACCTATAACCTATAACCTTAACCGAAACCTATAACCCAAACCCGAACCCATTCTCAAATCCCAAAACCTATAACCTAAACCAAAACCAAAACTTATAACCTAAACCCGAACCCATTCTCAAATCCCAAAACCTATAACCTAATCCAGAACCAAAACCTATAACCTAAACCTGATCCCATTCTCAAATCCCAAAACCTATAACCTAAACCTAAACCCGAACCCATTATCAAATCCCACAACCTATAACCTAAACCAAAACCTATAACCTAAACCCGAACCCATTCTTAAATCCTAAAACTTATAACCTAAACCTAAACCTAAACCTAAACCTTATCCTAAACCTATAACCTATAACATAAACCAAAACTAAAACCTATAACCTAAATCTGAACCCATTCTTGAATCCCAAAACCTACTTAAACCTAACCTTAACCAAAACCAAAACCTATAACCTATAACCAAAATCAAAACATATAACCTAAACTAAAACCAAAACCTATTATCTAAACCCGAACCCATTCTCAAATCCTAAAACCTATAACCTAAACCAATACCAAAACCTATGACCTAAACCCAAACCCATTCTCGAATCCCAAAACCTATATAACCTAAACCTAACCTTAACCTATAACCTAAACCAAAACCAAAACCTATAACCTAAACCCGAACCCATTCTCAAATCCCAAAACCTATAACCTAAACCAATACCAAAACCTATGACCTAAACCCGAACCCATTCTCAAATCCTAAAACCTATAACTTATCCCTAAACCTTAACCTATAACCTAACCTAAACCTATAACTATAACATAAAACTATCCTAAATCCCAAAACCTATAACCTAAACCTAACCTTAACCTAAACCTAAACCTATAACCTATAACCTTAACCAAAACCTATAACCTAAACCAAAACCAAAACCTATAACCTAAACCCGAACCCATTCTCAAATCCCAAAACCTAGAACCTAAACCTAAACCTAAACCTTATACTAAACCTATAACCTATAACCTAAACCAAAACCTATAACCTAAATCAACCAAAACCTATAACCTAAACCTAAACCCATTATCAAATCCCAAAACCTATAACCTAACCTATACCTATACTTACAACCTAAAACTATTCCCAAATCCCAAAACCTATAACCTAAACCTAAACCTAAACCTTATCCTAAACCTATAACCTATAACCTAGACCACAACCAAAACCTAAACCTAAACCTAAACCTAAGACCTAAATGTATTCTCAAATTCCTAAACCTAAACCTACACCTAATCCTAATCTCAAGTACTTAACCTAAACCTAAACTTGAAAACCCAAACCTACACCCAATCCCAAACCCGAACCCGATTTCCTAAACCTAAACCTTAACCTATTCTCAATTCCCTAAAACTATAACCTATAACCTATAACCTAAACCTAAAACCTAAACCTAAAACCTAAACATATTCTCAAATTCCTAAACCTAAACCTACACCTAATCCTAATCTCAACTACTTAACTTAAACCTAAACTTGAAAACCTAAACCTAAACCCGATCTCGAACCCGAACCCGATTTTCAAAACCTAAACCTTAACCTATACTCAATTCCCTAAAGCTATAACCTATAACCTATAACCTAAACCTAAGCTAAACCTATAACCTTAACCTAAACCCAAAATCTAAATGTAATTTCAAATTCCTAAACCTAAATCTACACCTAAGCCTAATCTCAACTCCCTAACCTAAACCTAAACCTAAACTTGAAAACCCAAGCCTAAACCCGATCCCGAACTCAAACCCGATTTACTAAACCGAAACCTTAACCTATTCTCAAATCCCTAAACCTAAACCTACACCAAATCCCAATCCTAACTCCTTAACCTAAACTTAAACATAAACTTGAAAACCCAAGCCTAAACTCGATCCCGAACCCGACCCGAATTCTTAAACCTAAACCTTAACATATTCTCAAATCTCAAAGCTATAACCTATAACTTAAACCTAACCTAAACCTATAACCTTAACCTATAACCTAAACCTATAACCTTAACCTAAACCTTAACCTAAACCAAAACCTATAACCTAAACCTTAACCTAGGTTAAGGTTGTTTTTCATTTCATTTGTCTGGATCATCTCTCATATGTTCTCTCTCTTTTCATTTATTTTTTTTCTATAGGATTGTTTATGTTTGGATGGATGTAGTTTATGTTTGGATGAATGTAGTTTATGTCTGGATGGATGCAGTTTATGTTTGGATGGATGCAGTTTATGTTTGGATGAATGTAGCTTATGTCTGGATGGATTTACGTAGTTTCGGTTTAGATGGATGTGAATATGAATATGATGAAATATTTTATATAATAGATGTATATCAGCAAAAATACAATGAAAGGAAATTTGAGATGAAATAAAAAAAAAAAAGACTTTAGCAACGAAAATTTTCGTCGCTAAAAGTTCCAGCCATGTTTTTTATCTACAAAAATGTTCGCAGCTAAAAGCAAACCTTTGGATTTTATATTAAGAACTCTATACACATTTAGCGAGGAAATTTTCGTTGTTAAAAGTCTCAGCCATGGTTTTTTTAGCTACGAAAATTTTCATAGCTAAAGGTAAAGCTTTCGTTTTTAGCTACGAAAATATTCGTAGCTAAAAGTAAACCTTTGGATTTTATTTCAAAAACTGTTTACACATTAGTGATGCTAATTTTCGTCATTAAAAGTCCCAGCCACGTTTTTCAACTATGAAAATTTTCATAGTTAAAAGTAAACCTTTGGATAAAGTGTTCACACATTTAGCAACGGAAAGTTTTGTCGTTAAAAGTCCCAGCCAAGTTTTTAGCTAGGAAAATGTTCGTTGCTAAAAGTAAACCTTTGGATTCGTTTTCATATTTTTTTAAAAAATGTTCACAACATTTAGCGACGAAAATGTTCGTTGCTAAAAGTGACTTTTAGCTACGAATTTACAATTTCGCTGCTAAAAGTAAACTTTTAGCAACGAAATTTTTTCCGTCGCTAAAAACCCCTTTTCTTGTAGTGTATAAACATGAATCTGTCCTATAGCTTTCGTCAAACGGTTGATTGTTGCCCACAATCCTTGCATGGCTTGCCGATTCTCTCGATGGAAAGCTTCAAATGCCACCATTGTTATAAGATTATTCCCTTAAGTACTGTCCATGAGATTGTTGCCCGCACCTTCATTAGATGCCATCATACTGAGAAAAAGCCTCGCTTTGATACCAACTAATGTAGGGAAGGGTGTGAAGGGATAAAAAGAAAGATCAACGTCTTCTTCAAGTGAATAAGACCTTGAATCCACAAGAAAAAAAAGAAGAAGAAAATTTAAAAGTTTATTATTCCATAATTGTCTAATGTGCATGCATCCTAATTACACCATTAATTAAAAAAAAAAAATAAAATAAAATTCATAATTACCAAAAGTAGCAAAATTCTAACTCTAATAAAAGTCCTAATTCTAATAAAACTCTTCTAAGGCTTAATTCCTAAAAAATAAAAATTCAAATAAAATTTTGCTAGAAGAGTCCTAGCATAATTACAAGTTATTTCTAAATATAGAAGAGAAATCTAAAACTCTAAAAATAAGGAAATATTACAAAAATCTAAATAACTAAAAATAGTATTTTTTTCTAAAATTCTGACGCAACCCACTTTGTGGTTCATTCACCCTAGATGGCCCGTAAAGTAGAGATTGATAAGTTATTATTATTATTATTATTATTATTATTATTATTATTATTATTTTTAAAGTTGAAGTAAAGATTGATAAGTAGTGTGTCTCGTAATGTTAGCCAGATCAAAAGTTATAACCAATTTAGGTTCACTTTCTTTTGGTCCAACCATACTTGAAATGCATCTGTGCCACATCCTACATCAAACAACGCCAAAGTGGACCCTACATTAAAGTTGGCCTCACATAATGGACGGTAGATATTAAGGGTGGACCAAACAAACTTGAGGAACCGCAACGTTAAAAACCAAACATAATTTTCTACTTTAAGTTGATAGGAATGTTGCTTGCTAAACATATTTATGTGTTGAAAAAGTAGAAAGTCATATATGCTATTTGAGGTATAAGTAGCTTATGTCAAATATTGTGTGATCCAAAACGATCACAAAATAACAAATCTGAGCATTTGTTATTGGACAGTGTACAATGCTTGATACGCAGGCACTTAGAAATTGTGACCCATGCATGCACAGAATCAAACTAAACCGCCTGGGCTGTTGAACTCAATGTAACTCTCTAAAATCAGATTGGAGAAACATTTCCGACCTCTAATTGGTGGACACTTGTTTGCTGAAATAGGAATGTTGGCTCTTTTCATTTCATCCAATAAATGTCCGCCACTCTGCTACTTTTGATAAGCAAATAAATTTCTGTTTTCATGTCTACACATTTCAGCTGGGACCCATAATTTGGCCAGTTAAATTTAAACTATTCATATGCCACGATGAATCATCTCTCACTATTTCCTAAATATTATCACCGCACCATGTCATGGTACCAAAGTTTTCCCCTTTCATGATAACCATACGTTAACCATTGATCTGACAGGCCCAATCCTCAATGAACAATGCTAAAAATATAGCAATCCTAGTATCCTAGCCATCCAATTTTGGGCTTTTTTCCACATGATTTGGATGGTTGCATTTTCATCTAGACATTGTTTTCTCATTAATAAAGAACTCCTGTGCAACAAAAAGCTCTGTGGGGGTGACCGTGATGTCTAAGTGTGGCATCCAGTCCCTGCATCATTTGCGCCTGATTGTGTTAGGACGTGAGCCAAAACATCAAACCGGTGCAAAAATGGGCCACATCACCGCCGGGAACGGTGAGGGCTAGGACACCCAACATTAAGACATCCCTGGGGAGCAATGTAAACCTTTCACAAGGTGTGTCCCACAAAGATCTATATATGAAAAACCCAAAGCCTCATCCAAACTTGGCAGGCCCAAGAAAGTTTCGCTGGTATCACCTTCATCCTACTTTTTCATGTGCTCATCGACCTGTGTTTTGCATTAGCCTGATTGATTGATTTTGGGCTCACTTCATAATATGAGCTTGCACAGATAATGGACCGAGTGAATAAAACATCACTGTGGGCCTTAAGGAGATTTTGATTGCAAGGGGTTCACGAGTCCCTTTATTGCACGTACCTTATTGTATGGGGATTTTGACCAAAGTAACCTTGTGGTAATGCCAAAAACCCAAAAAATCGGGATTTAAAAAAAAAAATGCCGTAGATGGTTTCTAACAGGTAGATGGTTTCTAACAGGTTTATTTATTTATTTATTTATAATATAAATAGGATGAAATTGCTCCTGCTTGGAGGATGGTGCTCGTACGGACCAGCTTTTTCTTCTTGCTTGATTGTTTTCCAAAGTTTCTTCTTCTTCCTTTTCAAGCATGTCTTATAGGGAACCACCACTACCCATTCGTACTATATTTTCTGTTGTATGGTTATTGCCATCAATTTTTTTAATTTTTTTTTGGTGTATGGGCAGCACCAATAGTTTTTGTGGCCCTAAAAAGAAGTGTTGTTTTTTACTCCGACGACCACATTTCTTAGAGATGGAAGCCATTGATAAGTAGAAGACATTTTAAATAATTTTTTTTTTTTTTTTTTTTATGTTGTAAAATATCTTTTTTTTTAGATATGGAAACCACTTTTGGTTATAGATAGAGAGGTATGACCATGGTTGTTGTCTTGGGGAGAAGTGATTATTGGAAAGAATTTTGCATGAAGATGGATGATTGTGGTTGTCATGTGGAAGACAATGAAGGGAATATAACTTGAATTTTATAATGTATTCTCTTAAAAGACAATGGACATATATCATTTGTTAAGATTTGAGCCTGGGTCGTAGTTGTCATATGTTAAGGGTTAAGGTTATCATGTGTTAAAAGTCTTGGTCATGGTTGTCATGTGCTAAGTGTCGAGGTTGTCATATGTTGAGGGTTGAGATTGTCATGTATTATGGGTTTGGGTCATAGTTGTCATGTGCTAAGTGCCGAGGTTGTCATATGCTGAGGGTTGAGATTGTCATGTGTTAAGGGTTTGGATTGTGGTTGTCATGGGTTAAAAGTTCAGGTGGTCATGCGTTAAGGGTCTAGGTCGTCATGTGTTAAAGGTTATAGGGACCATAGTGGGATGTGTTAAATCCATTCTATTCATTAGATTTAGAATTTAATTTAACAATATGTGCCAAAGAATGAGTTATATCCAAAAATTTTGTGGGCCCAATAAGTTTCCAATCTCACTACTTTCTATGGTGTGATCTACTTGAACCTTTGATATGCCTCATTTTTTGGATCATGCCCTAAAACGATCTTTCAAAATGAATGGACAACATGGATAACATACATACATCATAGTGGGCTCTATAGGACCACCTGTTTCTAGCTAGGTCTTTCTACCAAATCCACATCACGTCCCATGGCATTAACATTGATCTAAAGCAGAAGCCTTTTGCAGGAAGTTCCTACCACCGAAAGATATGTTGGGCTCATCGTGATGTTTGTGGAAAATTCACTCCATCCATTTGAAGATCATGTACTAAGACATGAGACAAAAATTTAGACAAATTTGAAACTCAAGTGGGCCACATGACTGGAAAAGTGGAAAAGGGGTTGCATACCGTTTAAACATTTTTAGGCTCAACCGTTATATTTATACACAATCCAAACCGTTCATAAAGTGACCCAAATGCAACATCCTTACCATAGGGATGAATTGAAAGAATAAAAATATTAGTTTGATCTAAAGCTTCTTATCCCGATGAATGTTTCAATCATGGGATGATCTATGATGTTTTCTATTGTGTGGCCCACTTGAGATTTGGTTCTACCTCAATTTTGGGCTCATGTAATAAAATAATTTGGCAAAACATATGAACAATGTGGGTTTCTCACAAACACAATAGTGCCCCACAGTGTTTATAGCATCCGAATCCCTCATGCCATCACACGTCGGGCTCAACCTAAAAGTATTTAGGATTAATTTTGTTCCAAAATTTTTGAAAAAGTTGTAAAGGACTATAATATCCGATTTTTTTTTGAAAGTTTTGATTTTTGAGACATTTGGCATTACCATGAGGTTACTTTAGTCAAAATCCCCTAAAATGTAAAATCCACTCTTCTTTTAAGTTCTATCTTTGATTTTAGTCTTCAAAGGAAAGAAAATAAAAAATAAAAAATAAAAACAACCATAACAACAACTAAAGTGGACTTACACCACATGGAACAACGAGGATTGAATGCCAACCACTAGTTTGCTTTTATTGTCACCATGGTTTGTATCATTCATCAAACCCTTTATTAGGTGTAACTCACCATTATAAAGAGAAATTACAAAAATGGGCTATACATCAGCTTTTATTCACACTTTATATATATATATATATATATATATATATATATATATATATATATATATATATATATATATATATATATATATATATATATATATATATATATATATATATATATATATATATATATATAGACACATACACACACATATAGAGAGAGAGTGTGTGTGTCATGCTCACCTGCGCACCTATGCATGTGCGCACCTTTACACACATGTCATGGGCGTCTAATCCAAACGGTCCATGTGATTCAGAATCCCATAAAACCCCAAGAGACAAATTTTCATCTTGATCTAAAATTCTGGTGGGCCATAGAAAAGAGAAATGCAAATCAAGGGAGGAAACTATTTTTATTTTTCATTGCCCACTAAAGTTTTGAATCAAAGTAAAAATTGAGCGCAGGGGTTTAATGAGGTGCTGCTTCACGTGGAGTGTTCAGATTTTGGAGTCACATAACGTATGATGAGGTCTCAAAACTGGTATAACAGTTCATACAAGTTACGTGCGAACCGGTGGGTAGTTGGGCATTCAGCCATATATATATATATATATATATATATATATATATATATATATATGCGCTCAACCATATGGTACTTTTCCATGAGGTCGAGTGCTGGCAACACGCTAGTGGTCGGATGTTGAAAATTCTAAGCCAACGGTGAGATTTTATAGGATGAGTGGAGAACCAAAACCAATGAAACCAATTATTAAAATAAGACTCCGTGTATTTCCTGCAAAAACCTTTAGCATGAAGTACTGCTATGGAAACCTAGGTGGGGCCTACTGTGGGATTTTTTTGAGAAATCCATCCTGTTCATCCGCTTTTCCATATCATTTAAGGGGTTGAGCCTAAAATTGAACCAAATCCAAGTCTCAATTTGATCATATCACAGGAAAAGTGGGAATAATGATTTTAACCATTGAAATCTTGCTAGGCCCCATAGTGACATTTATTTGTCATCCAATCTATTCATAAGATAATACAAACATGGATGAAGAGAAAAAATAAATATAAGCTTGATCTAAAACTTCCGTGGCCCCCAAGAATTTTTCAACAGTAGACGTTTAATTCAACTGTTTCATGTGTTGTGGTCCATTTGAACATCCTATATGATTAATTTTTGGGCTCAGGCCCTAAAATTATATGGTAAAATGGATGGATGGAGCGGATCAGATACCTAAATCATGGTGGACCTCACAGAGTTTACTCAGTACGCTGAGCATGGTGAGTTACTCACTATGCAATCTGCTTCCGTCACACAGGCCTGTTCTGAAAACGGATTGGCTACTCCCTTGCTACCAGCCAAAGGCGGGTGATCGGTGCTCCGTGGGCCTCACAATGATGTATGTGTTTCATCCATGTCATCCATTTATTTTTCTAAATCATTTTTGGGTATGAGACAGAAAATAAAGTATATCCCAATCTCAAGTGGACCACATTATAGGAAATAGTGTTGATTGAACATCGACCATTAAAAACTTTTTGGGAGTCAAAAAAGTTTTGGATCAAGACGATATTTGTTTTTTCACTTCATCTCTGTCTGTATGACCTAATCAATAGATTAGATGTCAAATAAATGATACGATGGGCCTTAGGAGGATTTTAAGGTGGATATCCAATCACTATTGTTTTCCTATGGTGTGGTCCACCTGAGATTTACATCTCTTTCATTTTTGGGATAAAGCCATAACATGATCTGAAAAAATGGATGAACAACGTGGATGAAACACATACATTATGGTGGGGGCCTATAGAGTACCGACCACCACCAGCGGGCTAGTGGCAGGGGAGTAGCCAATTTGTTTCTGCCCGTTCGGCACTAACGCAAAAGAAAGAGGACGAGGATTGCGTCCTACCATCGCCTGGACAGGTAATCTGTCCAGGCAAGGCTTTGTGGGGCCCAACGTGATGTAAGTGTTTTATTCACGTCGTTCATTGCTTTTCTCAGATTATTTTAAGATATGATCCTAAAAATGAAGCAGGTCCACAACTCTAGTAGACTACACCAAAGGAAGCTGCAGTGATAATGACACCCACCGTTGAAACCTTTTTAAGCGCCACCATGATGTTTTTTTTTTTTTTACTATTCAACCTATTCAAACGGTCATGTAGACGTGGATGAAGTGAACACACAAATATTGGATTGATCCAAAACTTCTCCATCTCTTAAGAAGTTTTTAATGGTGGTCGTTCAATCCCCAACTTGTGGTCCACTTGATCCTTGGACTTGACTCATTTTTTGGATCATGTCTTAAAATGATATGAGAAAAATGGATGGATGGGGTGGATTTCTCAAAAAATCCCATAGTAGGCCCCACCTAGGTTTCTGGGGTAGGACTTTCATGTGGGAGGCTTTCGTAGGAAATATACGTGAGAGAGATCCGGTTTCACCAGTTTTGTTTCTCCACTCTCCTATAAAATCTCACTTATCTCCCCATAAAATTTCATCATTCTTTTGAAATTTTCATCATCCGATGGCTAGCATAGTGCTAGCACTCGACCTCATGGGAAGGTAACATGTGGTCGAGCGCGTGCACACACATACACACACACACACACACACACACACATATAAGGTACTATGCGCTCGACCTCACGATAAACTCCCATGAGGTCAAGCTATGTGGGCCCCACCGTGATGCGTGTCGATCATCAACACCGTGCATTTGATGGGTCCCCTTTAAATTATGGGATATCCCAAAAATCAGCCATATACGGAACTCAGGTGGGCCATACCATCTAAAATCATGTGAAGACATGCCAAAAACATATAAAAGCACTTGGTGGGGCCCACCTGAGTTTTCAATGCTGCTAAAACTTGGTATGATCCCTCATCCTAGTGGGACACACATAATGGATAGGCTCGATTTGCAAACCACATCTCGGTGGGCCCAAAAAATGATTTTGAATGTTTTAATGGTGCACGGCCCCTCTCAACTTCTGTATGTGGTATGGCCCACAAAAGTCACGGATTGACTTGATTTTTGAGACCTAAGCTTACGATGGAATGGTGCATCTGACTGATGGGGTAGATGTTCGAAATGCATCACGGTGGGGCCCACATAGCTCGACCTCATGGGACGGACCCATCAGCTCGAGCGCATAGTACCTTTTCCCATATATATATATATATATATATACACACGTTTGACCGTATTATACCTTCCATAAGGTCGAGTGCTGGAGGCATATTATTGGTCAGATGGTAAAAGCTTTAAACAACGGGGAGATTTTATAGGAAATCGAAGAAACACAGCATCAATTATATAGTAAAATATCTAAAAACGTTATTGAAGTGACGTGACCAAGTTCCTTGGGCCTCACCATGATGTATGTTTTATATCCACACCTTCCATCCATCTGTTGAGATCATTTTAGGGCAAAATGCAAAGAATGAGTTAAATCCAAAGCTCCAGTGGACCTAACTTAGAAAACAGTGGGGATAGTGAGGCCTACCATTGAAAACTTCTAAAGGCCACGAAAGTTTTAGATCAAGCTAATATTTGTGTTTTCTCTTATTTCATGTCTTTTTTAACTTTTGAACAGGTTGGATTTCAAATAAACATTATGGTTAGCCTTGGGATAGTTTCAATGGTGGGAATTACTCTCCCCACTGTTTTCTATGGTGGGTCCACTACAGATTTTTATCTGCCTCATTCTTTCACTCATGACCTAAAATGATATTTCAAAATAGGTGGACGGTGTGGATACAACACATACATCATAGTGGGGCTCACAAAACTTGGTGACGTAGCTTCAGTAGCCGACTAGCTTTAGTAACTCACCCTATATTGACGTTAGCAAAGTTTTTTTAATCTAATCATGAGGTATGTGTTATATATATCCAAACCGTCCATCCATTTGGTGAGCTCATTTTAAGACATTTTACAAAAAATAAGACAGATGTAACTATCAATTGGACCACACTGCAAAAAGCAGTGTGAGATTGAATGTCTACCATTAAAACCCTTTTTGGGTCACAGATGTTTTAGATCAGTATGAATTTTTTTTTTCTCTCTTCATTCAGGTCCTGTTGACCTTATGAACAGATTGGATAGAAAATAAACATTATGGTAGGCCTTACAAATTTTTCAACGATGAAAATCATTATCTCCATTGCTATTTATGGTGTGATTCAGATGATCTTTGGATACAATACATTTTTTGAACCATGCTCTAAAATGATCTCTAAAAATAGATGAACCGTGTAGATATAATAAATACATCAGTGTGGGCCATGTAACTTTGATCTCCTTTAAACCGTTTGTATAACTCGGAGCTAAAGGAGGGTCAGCCAATCCCAACACGGATTGCGTCTTACCACCTCCCGGACGGTAATCTGTTCTGGTAGGGCTCTGTGGGGCCCAACGTGATGTAAGTGTTTTATATCCACGCCGTTCAACAATTTTCTCAAGTCATTTTAATATGTGACCCAAAAAAATGAGGCAGGTCCAAGGCTTAAGTGGATCACAAAGTGGGGATTGAACGTCCACCATTAAAAACTTCTTACAAGATCAAGTTGATATTTGTGTTTTCACTTCATCCACGTCTACATGACTTTATGAATAGGTTGGATGGTAAAAATTCAATAACAACTTATTTTTCTCTACATAACCATTACAGTGCACCCTAGGAGTTTGTAACCATAGAAATTCAATAACAGCTGTTTTCCCATGGTGTGGTCCATCTAAGATTCAGATATAACTTATTTTTGGTGTAAATCCCTTAAATTATATTTCAAAATGGAAGGATGGCATGGATAGAAAATATACATCATGGTGGGGTCTACATAGCATCGATTTTATTTCTCTAATTTTCCTATAAAATTTAGGCCGTGTTTATTAGGTTTTCTATAAAATCTCCTCATTGTTTAAAGCTTTTAGTATCTGACCAATAATGTGCTGCCAGCACTCGATCTTATAAAAGGTATAATATGGTCGAGCGAGTAATACCTTTTCCCATATATATATAAAATAGTTATTGCCTAGTTATTGCCTGATGTACTGAATGAATTTTATATATACAATATGATTGGTCCCACAGAGAGCATGGGTGTTTTGCGCCCCATTTCTACCCAAACAGGCTAAAACCAGCCCATTTCCTGGGACACTCACCCGAATTTTCGGCGACACTTGTTTTTGCGCGGCCCAAACCTATACGGGGCTACCCTGTTGAAGATGAAAAATCTGCCACGGCCATCAGGTTCTATTTCGATTCTAGAACATGGGCAAATAATCGACCACATCTACAGCTGAGGTGGGCTGTACCCCACATGGAAATTGCGTATGGGATGCCATCCACAGTTTTTTTTTTTTAATAAAACTATTATTCACACAAAAAAGGCCGTACAACTGGAAAACTTATTCGGTGGCCCAGAGGCCCAAAAACCACCCCTTTGATATCAAACCGTTAATCATACTTAACACATCAGGATGAAGTCAAGATACAAAATTAAGCATGATCCAAAACTCAAGCAAACCACCAGCGGGAATTTAGAGGTTTTAGGTTCAATTTTACATTGATGCAGCTCATTAGAGCTTTTTATGGGGCTGATATTTTCTATGTACGGTTCAAATTTGATGTAGAGCGGGTCGCGGACAATTTCATGGCTAAGATGGATCAGAAAAGGCACGGTCGGCGACAGAAGTGATTCGGACCATCGGACCTTAGATCGGGCGTATCTCACAATCCGGAATGAGTTATCCGACGTAAAATATATGATTTTGGGGTAGAACGAGCTACTTTAGCCAACCAACCCTGCTACGCCGGGTTGCGCAGCCCGAATTTACGAAAAACTCCCTGATCGACGGTCGTTTCCTCGTTTTAATTTTGTTTTTACTATAAATAGTAAGTTTTAGTTTGAGTATAACTTTTCATCCGTTGGGCTTTAGGAGTTGTGTCCAACATGAAAAGTGCTTAGGATAATTAGGAGAACGGTTTGGTGAAGCCAAATAGGACACTTACTATTTTTGGCCGAAAACCTTGCGCACTAGTAGACATCGTGACCGTCTATAAATAGTAAGTTTACTATTTATAGTAAGTTGTGAATTCTAGGAGTTTTAGTTGTAGTATGAGTCTGATTTCTTTCATGTTGCTTGGTTCCCTTATTTAAAGGGGTGTAAACTCATTTTTATTTATTCATCAATCAATTTCGAATTTATTAGAATTATTTCTATTTTCCTGCTTTCTTTCCCTGTGGATTCGAGAAGTCTCTGTGAGGAGTCTAGAGAAGCTCCGTGGATTCGGAGTAGTTATCCTTGAGGAAGATGGTGATCGACCTCATCACGTTCATCCCTGCGTCAAAATTTCACCTAAATATGCAACGTGGTGGGCCTCACACAGAGCTTGGGGTGTGTTTTACAAGCTGCTTAAAGCCCGTGTTGCAGACGATCCTACCTAACGAGCTGGGCCCACAAGATATGGAATCAAGTGTGAGAGAACGCTTTAGTTCCTTGACAAGTACAGCCAACGGAAATGCTTGGGTAAACCCTTCACGTAATCCTTTCCTCCAACCTCTGGCAACGAATATGGTTCACTTCTTTATTTCCATGCACGTACAACGCCCACTTTTTAACTCCTATATAAATCCTTCTTCAACCGTTAATTCCTCAAAGCACCTCTCTCTCTCTCTCTCTCTCTCTAACCATGGCTTTGGACACAAAGACATCCAATTCCAAGGCCGAAGAAGATAACCAAAGGCGGATCGACCGTGAGATCAAAGATATGGTCTCGACACTCACCCACCGCCTCACTGACCTCCAGTCCAAGTCCAAACAACTTTTGGGCGATTCCTCCCACATCGACGACGATGACGAGCATGGCATAAGAGTCGTCACTCTCGCAGGGAACAACACGGGTGCTACCATGCGGGCTGATCTAGGCGAGCTGCTTGATGGCCACGGTGTCGATCCTCATGAGATGCTGGGCGCATACACGAACAGCAATTATCAGGCCGTGAACAACTCGATCATGATGGACGGGAGTTACTCTGCTGAGGACCCGGGCGTGCATGTGTTCATCTCCGACTATGTTGAAGAACATGACCAGGGCATGGAAGAGCTTGCTAAGATGAAGGAGAAGAAGAAGAAGAAGAAGGGATATTCCAAGTCCACCAAAGAGAACTCATCGGACAAGGATGATGAAAAAAAAAGTGACGTGGAAGCACTAAACTAATTTATACTTGTCTATGAAAATGGGTACTTGGGTTTTTAATTTTAGGCCGCGTTTGGATGAACCATTGAATTGGATTATGATAATTTAATAAGAATTGCTATTATGTTGCTTTTAAGTTGGACTTGAAAGGAATGTAAGTGCAATTCCAGGGCTACTTCCTCGGTGGGTAGGCAGTAAATGTCATTGAGATTCGGTCATTTCCTCTTTAATAGACTGAAAATTATCGTAATGTTTCAATTGGGTTTTGCATCCAAACGAGGTCCTGAATACTGATACTGTTAAGCCAGTAATATTTGGATTCATGTATCGTCTATTATGACTTGAAAGCTAGTTTCTTATGATATGCCAATAGTGCTGTTGCAATAGTCTTTGTTTTACCTTTAGATTTTGGAAGTTTTGTGGGCTTTAATTTTGAGAATTTTTCTTTTTCTTTTTCTTTTTTGGGATCAGTGAATGATGGAAACGAACTCAGGTTAAGATTATGGGAAATTGACCCTACTGTCCTTGATGTGTAGCCAAATTTCCTAAAGAGATTCAACCTTTCAAATATTCTGTAGGTGGCCTTCTGACACGCTTTCGAAAATTACTCAAATCAAATGCCCTTGTCCTTGTTTTAGTAGTTGTACAATTTTTTATGGTCGTACGGAACCCTTTTTTACGCATGGGCAATTGTAATGCCACGGTTTTCGAGACCCGAGTATACCACTCGTTTCTAAAAAAACCCAGGTATTAACTGGTAAGCAAAAGGATAATCAATCCAAATCATAGTGCGATTAATGGAACCAAACATAGTATAGATAAAACCCATCAGTAATAATATCTTGAGCCACACAGCTAGGGCCCATATACAAAACCTTAATTCTCAAAATAAACTAAAATGTTAATAAGCAAGTAAACTACTGATTCAATCTAAAATAAGCAGCCGCCTCCTGGTACGGCTCCTCATTGTAAGTCTCCTCCTCGACTTCCGTTGCCTCTGGCTCCTCCACAGCTCCCTCTATCCCTGTGTCATTTGTACGACTGAATATTGATGAATGAGTGACCAACTCAGTGTGATCTCCCGCTATGATTACACACAGTCGTCCTAAACAAGGAATAACATAAAAGCATACAGATAATCTAAAACACAGTAGATGTAGTCTTATTAAATGCATGAATGTATGGAATGCGTTCACGCCCCGGGGATGCTCATTTGTTCGGATAGTAGGCCGTCACCCATGCAATCATCGAACCTGGAAAACATCATCCAGTCAGAAAAATATGTACCCCACATACGATAGCAATAGATGCTGGTCTGTATGATGCATGCATGATTAGTCAGTCCATTATTAATCCAATTACACTCAGCCATTTTAAGTAAGCTCACGGTCACTATGGGGAGCTTGTGGCCCAGCGTAGGCCGACGGCTCGGGCATAGTGTCCCATTACCACCATCCCCGGCTCATGAGACTACTGTCTTAGAGTGTGTGTAGTGCCCACTAACATGTGGTTAATCAATTCAACATAAAGGGGCTACCACCAATGCCGACTAGGGGTGAAATATTGAAATTATCCAAAGTGACGATTTAAACATGTTGGCATGAATGATTCAAAAACGAGTAAACAACGGTATTTGAAAGGATTATGAAGTCCATCCCAAGTCAGTTAGGTGAATCCACACATGGATGGTAAATCCCACTGTCAAGTACCACAACCAAAACCTCCATGTCACAGGTCCACTTATGTTACAACCAATGTAGTTACACCCCAAGTATGGACTCTCCTTTGCTAGGACTTCTCATTGAGAGATTTTAGTAGTATGTATGTCATGGCAACATATATTATGATATGAAAGGGAACTAAGGAGGGACACATGTATTTCTATCAATATACAACAACTGAATTTACATGACGTAAATGACTAGATTATTCACTTAGGCAATTCAAAGAGATCAAGAATCTTAATCATTTACACTAATAAAGCTGAGAATTATCATGTTAAACAGATAAATCAAGTGAATATAGTTTATTTCTATACACAGTTGTCATTAGTCTAATTAGCCATTTACACTAATAATGCTATTATTTCTAATCTATTTAAGGGTGGAAAGCTTAAGGAAAAAAAATTATCACCTGAGTTATTGTCGCACGTCCCTAGATGCAAACTCCTGCAGGTAGTTGGTGGCTCCATGTTACTTGGAGAATTTCCTAAAGGAAATTTGTTTTCATTAGATATTTAATCTAGGGATTTAAAATACTAAGGTTGGTTGAATGACCAACAACCGTAGTGGTTTAATTTTCATCGAAGAGTGTTTAGGTCCCACCGTAATTTTGGATCAACAGACCTTAGATGGTTTGGGTATACGTATGCGTCACACGTGTCCTCACGGACTTGTCGACTAGCACAGCAACCATATAGTGGGTGAGATCACCAGCCCACCATCCTTTATGTATCATGGTGGGGGCTAAACGTCTGGTCCTATACTAAATGGGTGGATGGCCAAGATCAGCAGACCCAAGCCAAGCTAAAGGTAGCTGGTCTCACATGGGGCCACCAAAGATATATGTATTTTATTCCATATTACATTCTAGTATTTACTTATAAATATATATTATGTTTTTTTTTTTTTTCCTTTTTGCATGCAGCCTCGTCCAGTAGTCGGACGTCCCTGAATGGACGGTCTGGACACATTGTCCGCAGATGGACGGTCCAGTGTCCACAGATGGACGGCACAAGCATAAGGTTTAATGGATGGTGCTGACGTTTACTATGTGCGGGTCCCACCATCTGCCGACGCCAGGGCAGTGACCGTCCAACAGATAGACGGTCCAGATATAGTGTTTACACGAGGTGGGCTTACACGTATGTGGGTCCCTAAGCATGGGCGTCGAATCCGAACGGTCCATAAGGTGTGGAACCCCAAGAAAACTTAGGGAGTAAAGTTTCATCCCGATCTAAGATTCCGATGGGCCATAGCAAAGATAAATTCAAATCAAAGGAAGAAACTGTTTGCATTTCTCATGGCCCACCGAAGTTTCGGTTTAAAGTAAAATTTGGAACGAGGGGGTTTTACTTGGTTCTGCTCCATATGGACTGTTCAGATCTTCCAGACTCATCAGCTATGATGAGATCTAAAAAAATTGCATTTGAACTGGTTGGTAGGTGAGCATCCAGCAGGGTGCATGCATGCATTTGCATGCACATGCATGCACATGCACTCGGCTGTCAACGTCCAGCACTGGACGGTCAGGACTCAACGTTCCTTGATGGACGGTCCCTGTAGTCCAGTGTGGCCCACCATCTTACGTGGCATATGTCCCACGGAACCGATCTCAGACCAGCTGAGAGTGGCGTCTGTGCGGCGTTCTCGGTTGAAACCAGTGCTTCTGTTTATTACCAGTACAGAGGTAGCAACAGTGACTCGAGCCTCTGCTCGCATCATCCTTGCCTGGGGTTCGATCATGGCCTGTTACAGGCCTTTTGTATGGCCCACCCGGTGGATGTTTCCTTTGGTTTATACATGCCTGCTCAAGGCCTGATCTCAGCTCAAGACAGAGCTCCGTTTGGCCAAGCATACGACCATTATTTGGTCATGGCTTTGGGTTCCTTTATCAGTCCGAGATTCCGCCATTAGTCGACGGTTTTTAGCTTGCGAACCCAGCCTTCACTTTTCTGGTTTCCAGCCCATCTACGACCAGTATTTACGCCAGATGTTTGCCTAAGACCCGACCATCGTTTAGTCGGTCCTAGCCTAAAACAGAGGCTCGACAGGTTTTATTAACACAGTGGTTCAGAGGGTCCGTTTCTCATCCGAAAGCATGGCCATTGCTTGGCTAGCTTCCAGCATGATGCAGACAACCTTGAGGCATTATTCTAGCCGAAACAGAAAGAAAGAAATGAAAGGAGGTGGTCACCTTGGATGGGTGGACGTCGGTTCTCCACACTCTCTGTTTTTTTTTTTTCTCTTCCTACTCTCATGGATTTTCTTCCAAGGCTACAGTGCCCATTTATAGAGAGGGAGAGAGAGAGAGAAAAAGGGCTGAGATTTGCCCTCTCCTTGGACGGCTGAGATTTATCTTTCCCAAAGAGGAAGTCGGTTTCATTTTCACAGGCTCGGGTCGGGTTGTTTTTGGCACGGATTGGACAGTGTTATCCAATCTCCTTCGTCTGCTTACGAATGATCAAACGGCTATACCGTTTTGTTCGTGTGGGTCCCATGAAGAATTTGAACAGTTTGGAATGCTTGAAAAGTGGCCGTGGTGGCCCACTTAGGTTAAAGTAGGTCGGTTTCAAACAGAGGGAAGGCGGGAGGATGCAAGAACCCGATTTTTGAATGGTGCTCGGTCATAGTTGGTCCGACCGAGTCCCTGCTTCTAGTGCACCTCGTGCACGAGTACTCTTAGTGCACATGTATCACGCAGGGGCCCACTGTAACGTCATTTCCACATTCTGCTCCATTCATTTGTATTGGGGACACTATACAGGGGTCTTGGCCTATTTTGGGTTGATGGTGAGCCTTAGGTGGCCCGTTACATGCATCCTTGGGCTATCATTGGTCCATATGTCATGATCCGTTGATCAGGTGGGCCTGAGAAACTTTTTCAACGATTAATATAGGGCATTAACTATGATGAAAATGAGTTTTCCCCTAACTAGTTCTCATGTGTTGGTGACAAGTGTATTGCAACAGTATTAACCATCATAATGGCTTTGATTTAGAGTGCTCGAGTAGTCTCACCTTCCTGGCTGTCGTGGGACGTGTCCAGACTCTTGGACACCCTGCTGAATGGCTTTAATGTCGACTGAAATCCTCATCCTGTGTATGTCGAGATCATATCTTTAGTTAACCCAAATTTATTTTAGTTTAACGTGAGTTTAAAGGTAACACCCGTGTACTGAAGGTACGGGGTGTTACAGTCTACACCCCTAAAGAAAAAATTTTTCCCTCGAAATTACTTGAGGTGTGTAACTGAATAGGTGAGGGTGCTTTTCCTAAACTTTTGCCTCTCTCTCCCATGTTGCTTCTTCCTCCCCATGATGTAACCAAAGAACCTTGACTAGAGGTATAGTCTTTGTCCGTAGGACCTGCTCCTTGTGGTCTAAGATACGGATAAGTTCTCGGTGTAGGAGGCGTTATCTGTCAGCTTGATCTGCTCCCAACTAACGATGTGTGAGTCATCTGGTGTGTACTTCTTCTGCATGGATATGTGGAAGGCATTGTGAATACTGGCCAGTGCAGTAGGTAGTGCAAGGCGATATGCAACAGCTCCCACACGATCTAGGATTTCGAAAGGTCTAATAAAATGTGGTGCTAGCTTCCCTTTCTGACTAAACCTCATTAGACCCTTCATAGGGGACACCTTTACGAATACATGGTCGCGATCGTGAACTCCAGGTCGCGACATCGGTTATCCGCATAGCTCTTCTGTCTACTCTGGGCGATGCGCAAACATTTTTTGACCACGTCGATGACCTGAGTAGTAGCCTGGACCAACTCAGGACCCAATAAACTTTTCTCTCCTATTTTTGCCCAACATTGAGGAGTTCGGCAAGGGCGACCATAAAGAGCCTCATACGGTGCCATGCCTATGCTGGACTGGAAACTGTTATTGTAAGCGAATTCTGCCAGTGTCAGGTGGTCGTCCCAGTTGCCCTAAAAGTCTAGGACGCATGCTCTCAGTATATCTTCTAAGATTTGATTTACCCTCTCTGTCTTCCCGTCTGTCTGAGGGTGAAATGTCGTACTGAACTTGAGTTCTGTGCTCAATTCTTCCTGCAGTCTCTTCCAGAAGGCAAAGGTGAATCTGGAGTCTCAAATGAATGTGCCGTAGCACAAAAGAAAAATGGTCCACTTATTAGGTGGGCCATGGTGCATTAGATTTGGACTGTTGGCCATCCTTTTCCAACCGTTATTTCTGCTTGATAAGTGGGCTAAACTATTTGTTAGACTTGGGTCCATTCACCACGAGCCCAGTTGATGAACAACCCATATCTCACATGCAGATGAGTGTACCCATGTGGAATTCTTCAATAAAGAGAAATCAAGCCAAGAATAAGTTAGAATTTTCCCAAAAGCATTCCAAGGTCCTTTGGTCGAACCCGCCTAAGTGTAGACGCTCTGCAAAAACAAGGGCTGAGAAAATCCCCACCACAACGGGAAGCAGCGGTGAAAACATTGCGTTGAAAACGGGTCCCTTCTCACTGATACACCGTGTCTGTAGGTAATATACGAGCGTAGAGATTACAGTTCCCTGAACAAAAACACACACGTGAAGAGTAAGATGTTGAAACATGAGAAAAGCACATAAGACCTGAACCAAACCCCATAAAATGCCCCGCTATAATGTCAATGAATTGGCTTGGGCTGAAATCAAAAGCCACCTTACTAAAAGGAATGGGCCTCGGCCAGGTCCTGACTCCTATACCTCATTAATTAATAATGGGGTTGGGCTCAGGTTGACCCCAACCTAAACATGCTTGTGACCCTAATAGGCGTGGCAATGGGCCGAGCCCAGTTAAGTACAACATGTTAGAGATGTCCGCCCAGCACACAACTTCCAAACCATAAGGTTAGAATTCCGTGGAGATCATCTTGTGCAAAAATAAGCCCCGTCCACTCATCTAGCAGGCCTTACCATAGAAAATAATGTCTAACCATTGATAATTAATAAAATACAAATGTGGTTGGTCTGATTTTTAAACAAGGTGATCCTCAGAGTGGGGCCAACATATTGGACAGACTGGATGTGTCATGCACACTAAAGATAGGAAGTCATCCACTAGTGGACAGACTTGAGACCTCTTTTTAAAAAAATGGAAGAAAACTAACAAACTGTAACACTCAATGTTCACCAATGAAAAAGCACAGGCTTGTTAGATGCGAGTCTATAATAAAGAGGACAAAATAATCGTTAGATGGTGTCCACATCTGACAAGCATATATACACACACACACACACAACGGCATATGGCATATGGCATATGTCATGGACTATGTTATGGTGGCATGAATTTTCCGTTACCCACCCCATTACAAGAAATTCTTATCCTTCCCTAGGAATAGATTGGAATGGAATATTTTGTAAAATATAATGCATGTACATGTGAACTTGTCATGGGTGCGGCCAAGTCAGGCCAAAATGACTCAAGCCAAAGCCCATGTCATGGGCCAATCTAATATGTCAAAGGTCAAGGGGCAAAGCCAAGTCAGGGAAAGAGAACTCACACAGTAGACTATTGTTAGGAGCTGCACATTCCATTGGAAGAACTCACTCTTCTTTTCCGGTGGAAGCTTTCAAGGGGCCGACGCACCTCCATTGGAAGTGGGATTACTGGTTATCGAGAATCAAAAATCTTCAAAACAAACGAAACTTTTTCATTTCACTTATTCCCCGTGAAATTAATATGCTGGTGGATGGCCTCGCTCGTTAAGGAGCAGCAAATCAGGGAACCTTTTGGGCGGACAAGATGGCCGCTCTCCCTAGGTTGATTAGGGGCCTTTATTTTCTCGACAAAGTGGGTATAAGAGCATTTAGGGAGAAATAATTCCTTTTCCTTTATCCTTCTTTCTCTGAATAGTCACATGATAGGTGAACCAGACCTCTTTTTGTCTGCCCGTGTGCACCCGAAAGTTGTATCCTTTGTAATTTTGTTGATGATATGAATGGAAACACAGTTTTTTTTTTTTTTTTTTTCTTTTTTTTTTTTTAAAATAATAATTTATTTATTTATTTAAACGGAGCTGCACATTCCGGTCTAATCTCCATGATGCAGTTTTCCTGTTGAAAGCTTGCAACCACAGAACATTGCAAAGATGCGAAGAAACACATCATAGTATTGATTGATAATCTCGCAGGATAAACCTCATAAACCTTGGCCTATGGACAGATCAAAGTAAAAAAAATTAAGATGTAAGGTTTTTATATCAAGGACATGCAATCCATGATGCATGGCCTTACATGACTTCATGGATGGATATTCTGGACTGTCAATCTTAAGCACTCGCAGTAGACATGCAACTGTGTGTATATCTTGTCTATTGGAGGCAGCTATATATTATTTTCTCGTCTCCGTCAATATTAAGGCTAACCAGATTGACGATCCAGATTATTACACCGTGCCGCAACAGGGACCTGGGACTAGGATGGGCCAATCAAGGACCGTTAAGCAAGTATGCAAAAGGAGAATTTAGCGATAATAGAAATATAAGATGATTCATTAACTGGGTCCTCAAAAGACAATCCTAACCATCCATTAGTAGTATGTGGCAGTGGGCTTATTTTTCTTAAATACCCCTTACAGACGATCAATCAGATGGTTAGGATGATCCATCGAGTATATGTTGTCAGACTGCAGCATCTCCAAGCCGGGCCCACTATGACAAACAATCCGTGGTCATGTTGATATCATGTCAACCATCTCTAAAAAATAAATTTCATTTGTTAAAAACAATATATATATATATATATATATATATATATATATATATATATATATATATATATATATATACAGGGACCTGGGGAAAGGAAAGAAGAGAAAGGGACCATCCATCTTAACACCTGGAGAATAAGCCACCAACTAAATGCAACACTACTTATTAGAATCAGAGCCGAGCCTTTGATCCAATCATCTTTAATGTGCCCTGGCCCACCATCAGAATCTTTACCATGAACATTGATTAGAGGGCTTCTAACAAAGCCCTTGAATAAGTAGCCCTTCCACAATGTAAAAATTAGGGCACCAACAGTGCATGTTAAGGTGCCAATGAGCTTAACTCGCCCTCGGACACTCGTTATTTGCACCTTTTCCATCCTGAGATGGGAATATCAAAGAATCATTGCCTGTTAAGTTCTCAACCATTAGTGTCAAAGCCGTAATTATAACAAAACCCGCCTTACTTGAGTAGAACCGCCAGCATAAATGTTAAACCTGGAATGACGTTACTTAGAGCACCGGCCACGGATGAACTTTAGTCGAGGCCCACATGGAAGAGGTTCTGATGGATTGTGATCCCGAGCGAAGCCAGAAAGAATATTTTCACAAGAATTGGACCTGAAAGAGGCGGACGCTGTTTTCTGCATGACTGGTGATCAAGAGAACAATTCGAGAATAGTTTGGATGTGTTGTTGATGTCTTAAATATGTCAGTGTCACATCGAGCAGATATTGATGTTGGGGATTTGTGTTACAAAATCACACATATATGGATCTAGGATAACAATCCAAGAGCACCAAGTAATCACAAGAGAACACAAAGATTTAACATGGAAAACCCTTTCGGGAAAAAACCATGGCACAAAGTGACAGAATTCCACTATGAAAATAAAAATTACAAAGAGAAATGACTTATCCGATTCGAACAACCTCTAATATCACCCTTGCTACACCCTTTAGAAATCCTAAAACCCTTTTATCAACCCTTGAAACTCCTTTAGAAACCCTTAGCATACTTGAGAATGACCCTATGGACTCATATTTATAGATGGGGAAACTCCATTTGCGTACCTCCCTAGAAATTGCCTCAAATTTAAGCAGTTCGTGCATAAACCGCGCACCGTTTGCATAGCCTTCGACTAGTCGAGTCAGGGCTTCGACTGGTCGAAGGACCCTTTCAACCGGTCGAGCATCCCGAAAATTTCAAATACATCGTTATTGGACTTCGAATCGAACAAGTTTCGATTAGTCGAAGGGACCTTCGAGTCGAACAAGCTTCGATTAGTCGAAGGGACCTTCAACTAGTCGAGCCAGTCCCTCGACTGGTCGAGTATTTCATTGAATAAGATTTAAGACATTTGTTTTATAACAATCTCCACCATGTCTTTAATCTTTAACCATGTAGCTTCTTGACTTCTTCTCTTATCTCTGCATCGCATCATAGATTCAATCATGCTTCTCGTGCATACTTCGTCCTTCTTTTATGTCATCGTCAAGTCAAAAGAAGTTACACAGAACTTGAACTTCTCTATAGGAATGACCTTAGTGAGCATGTTTGTTGGATTCATGTTGGTGAGAATCTTCTCCAGTGTTACGCCTCTTTTCTCAAGCACATGTCGGTAAAGTGGTGACGAACATCAAAGTGTTTAGTATGTGAGTGATAAACAAAATTTTTAGTCAAATTGATAGCACTCTCGCTATCACAGTTAACCGACATAGTTTTCTATTGAAGTTTTAACTAATTTATCATGCATCTAAGCCAAACGCATTCTTTAAACACTTCTGTCAGTGTCATATATTCTACTTTGATCATGGAAAGAGCCACCACAAACTGAAGTTTCGACATCTAACTGATTGCTCCACCTGCTAGTACAAACGAGTATCCTGAAGTAAACTTTCTAGAAGTAAACTTTCTAGAATTCACACTACCTGCATAGTCGAAATCTACAAACCCTACTAACTCTGTCCGTATCTTCTCAAAAGTTAAGATGTAGTCTTTCGTACCTCAAATGTATCGAAGTAGCCATTTCACCGCTTCTTAATGTTGCTTATTAAGGTTTGACATGTATCTTCTCATAACACTAATTTCCTGTGAAATATCTGGTCTCGTACAGATCATGACATACATTAAACTACCAACTGCATTTGAATAAGGTACATGAGACATAACCTATTTTTTCTCATTTGATTTAAAACATTGTTCTGAGGAAAGCTTGAAGTGAGGGGAACGCTCACCAGCTTTGCTTGGTTCATCTCATACTTGATCAACACATTTTCAAGATATTTTGTTTGTGATAACCAAAGCCCTCTCCTCTTCCTATCTCTATGAATATCTATGCCGAGAACCCTCTTTGTAGCCCTTAGATTTTTCATCTTGAATGTCCTTAATGACTGAGTGTTTGGTACGTTAATGTCAGACATATAATGACTGATGATCAACATATCATCAACATATAATGTTAGGATGATGAATCTACCATAAATCAGTGTCCTCTAATAGACACAGTGATCGTATTCTCTCAAAGTAAATTTCTGACTCACCATGAAAGAATTAAATTTTTTATACTGTTGCCCAGGTGACTGTTTCAAGCTTTACAATGACCTCATTAATCTACAAATCTTTTTCTCTTCCCCTTTAACTTCGTAACCCTATGGTTCATGTAGATCTATTCTTCCAATTCCTCATGTAGGAATGCAGTCTTGACATCCATCTGTTCTAGCTTGAGATCGTATTGGGCAACCAATGCCAACACAAGTCTGATAGACACCTGCTTAACTACAGCCATAAATATCCCTATGAAGTTGATTCTTTCTCTCTGAGCATAACTCTTTGCTACCAACCTTGCTTTGTATCTATCCTGTTTTTTTTTTTTAAATAACCACTTATATCCAATTGCTTTTTAGCCCACTGGTAGTCCACCAGCCCCATATGTGATTTTTGTGCAACGAGTCCTTCTCATCATCCATATCCACCTTCCACTTTTCTGCATTAGGCTCATCAAGAGCCTCCTGAATACTAGATTAGTCCCCTTCATCTGTAATGAGGGCATATGCAATGTTCAAGTCGTCCCTGTATCTTACCGGTAACTTGCAATCATGCGGTGGGTTCCTTCTCATAAGTGGCTGCTCCACCTGATACTGTACCTCTGTCTTTGCCTGAGTATCATCCGTGTCAATCTAGACATCTATGATCAACCTTTTCGGTTCCTCTTGATCCTTTTGATCATTCTTGCAGAATAAAGAGCTTTCATCGAATCTAACGTTACGGCTAGTGAAGACCTTACGTGTGACCTTGTCGAATAACCTATAACCTTTCACACCAATACCATAACCAACAAAGATATACTTTTTAGATCTATCGTCTAGCTTATCTCTCTCAATTGACGGTGCATGAGAGTAAACCTTACAACTAAATATGCGTAGATCTGAGTAGTCAATTTTCTGACCACTCCATACTTCCTCTGGGATTTTACATTCTATTATTGTTGAAGAAGACTGGTTCACCAAATAATAAGATACGTTAATGACATCTGTCCATAGGTCCTTGCCCTAAGCAGCATTACTTAACATGCATCTGACCCTCTCCAGGAGAGTCTGATTCATTCGTTTAGCCCCACCATTTTGTTCGGGCATGTGACACACTATATTGTGTTTGATGATCCCTTCATCTTTTCAATAATCATTAAACTAAGTGCAAGTAAATTCTCCATCATTGTCAGTTCTTAAAACCTTTATTTTTCACCTTGACTATTTTTTCACTATTGCCTTCTATTGTTTGAATATGGTGAAAACTTCAGATTTATATTTCATGAAGTAAACCCAAACTTTCTTAGAGTAGTCATCAATGAATGAAACAAATCATGATGACCCACCAATGGAAACTTCTGGTGATGACCCCCTTATGTCAGAGTACACATAATCAAACACTCCCTTACATACATGTTTTCCAGATTTAAAAGACAATCCAGATTGTTTATCATATATACAATGCTCGCATATATCTAAATTAGAATTTTAAAGGCTAAAATCAAACATCGATAAAAAAGTACCTTCATGCCCCGCTCGCTCAAGTGGCCAAGACATGTATGACACATACGTAGAGACCTGGAGTCTGCAATAGCTGTGACTGCTCCACCTACTGAAGTGCTCCCAATCAACCTGTAAAGGTTTCCATACCTTTATACCCTTATAACCATGACTGACCCTTTTAAAACTTTAAGGACACCATCAATACCGGTGAACTTGCTCCCTATAGCCTCGAGTGTACCAAGAGAAATCAGACTTTTCTTCATGTTAAGAACGTGCTTAACATCAGTCAAGGTATGCTCCATCCCATCAAACATCTTAATGCTCACTGTACCAATAGCTACAACATTAAAGGCATTGACATTGCCCATAAAAACCTGTCCACCATCGCATTCCTTATAACTAGCGAACCAACTTTGATGAAGATTTATATAATATGATGCCTCTGTGTCAAGTATCCACTTGTCTTTATGATTGTCGTGTAAGTGACCAATTATTGAAATAGAAAGAACATCAACACCACTTGTTTCTTCATTAGATGTGACAACATTAGCCTCCTTGGAAGAAGCCACTGAATTTTCTTTCTTCGCATTAAGATTTCTACAATCATTCTTCATGTGTCCAGACATCCAACAGTTTCAACACTTTATTTTTCTTTTGCACTTACTCTTGGATTTAGATCTAGATCTTGAAGATCCTATGCCTCGCCCAAAATCTCTTACCCCTCGTAATTAATGCATCCGAAGATGCCCCTATGTCGCCATTTAGCTTTCTCATAGCCTTCTCTTGAAGGGCCGAGATAACATGGTCAACCTCAGGATTTTATTTACGGTGCGCATTGTGTCCTTGAATGACTCATATGATGCAGGAAGAGAATTTAACAATACACATGACTATTCCTCATCTTTAACCACTTCCTCTATATCCAGCAATTTACACATCAATCGATTAAAGTTGCTGATGTGGGCTTCTGGATCTCCACCTTCTGCCATCTTGAAGGTATAACATTGTAGCTTCAAGTGTAGATGATTTTCAGAGGACTTCTTTGCATATATGTTCTCTAACTTCGCTTATAAACTAGCCGTAGTTTTCTCCCTCAAAACATTATAGAGAACCTCATCCGTGAGACATAAACAGATAGAGGCTAAAACATTACTATCAAAGTTTTCCTATTCTTCATCTTTCATGGTAGATTTTTGCTCCTTAAGAGCCTTAATCTTAACCTTGCATAACTCAAATTTATTTTTTCCAAAGTACTTCTCAATATTAAACTTGTCGTTTTCCATTACTACTAATCCTGTATATTCAGATATGTGCCCCAATGATAGCTCTGATACCACTTATTGGGGATTTGTGCTGTGAAATTAGACAAATATGGATCAAGGATAGAAATCCAAGAGTACGAAGCAATCACAAGAGAACATAAAAATTTAACGTGGAAAATCCTTTTGGGAAAAAATCATGGCACATAGCGATAGAATTCCACTATGAAAATAGAAATTATAAAGATAAAGGACTTACCCAATTTGAACAACCTCAAATCTCACCCTTATTATACCTTTTAGAAACCCTAAAACCCTTTTAACAATCCTTAAAACCCCTTTAAAAATCCTTAACATGCCTAAGAATGGCCCTAGGGACTCCTCTTTATAGATGGGGTAACCCCACTTACGCACCTCCCTAGAAACCACCTCAAATTTACGCAGTCCGCGCATAAACCGCACGTCATCTGAGTAACCCTTGACTAGTCAAGCCAGGGCTTCGACTAGTCGAAGGACCCCTTCGACTGGTCGAGCCTATTCCTCAATTGGTCAAGCATCCCGGAAATCCCAAATACATCGTTGCTAGACTTCAAGTCGAACAGGCTTCAACCAGTCGAAGGGACCTTCGACTAGTCGGTGAACAAGATTTAAGACATCTGTTTTATAACAATTGATGCTATCGAGAGATGCTCAATCTCATCTAGAAAATTAAAATAAATCTATGTTAGTTGTTGGACTATTTTAAATGTTTTCTTGATGACATCGAAAGATGCTTCGATGCCATCGACATATATTTGAAAGATGTCGATGCCATCGAAGGTCCCATCGAAGTTGCACACAAAATTGCATGTGTGATTTATTTCCTATTCTGGTTATTATAGTATATATATCAGGTGTAATTGAGATTAGGGGGAGATTAATGTGTATTAGGACTTTGTAAAATGTTCCCAAGGGTTCAAGGGCATGGCTAACATTTGAAGGAGATTCAAAGTTTGTTTAAATTAGAAAGATCATCTATCTCTTATAATTATGCCTCTATAGGGTATTACTTATAGCTTTATGCATGCGTGATTTTTTTTTTCTTACAAGGGTTTTTCTACATAAAAATTGGATTGTTTTTGTTTGGGTTTGTTTATGTGATTGTAGATACTTTTCTTGATTCTGTTCTGTGTGCTTCCACGGTTTCCAACGGGATGCTTGTCAATGATAATACTAATTAAGGCTATCAACAAATAAGCGAGCTTAGGCCATTGTTACAAATACCACTGTGATCTTAGAAATCGTTATATTCTTGTGAAATGAAAAGTAAGATAGATGATATTAGTGCCTAGTAGTTTCAAATAATCAGCAATTCTTAATTTTTGTGATTTTATCATGAAATTATCTCAAAATGAATGAGAGATTTTAAACTTACTAATTCCTTATGTAACTATATACTTAAATAAATTTGTTTCTTAATTTTATAATAGATATTTTTAGATTTTTCATTTTATTTTTTAAGAAAGATTTTCCTGATAATATCCTGAGAAAAACCTCAACAATTTGAAAATCTCTCAAGAAATTCTTGAGAATGATATTTGTCATCTTGGTTCATTTGAATGGTGGCCCATTGAAACTTTTAAGTTTCTATCATAGTAAGCTTAGCCCCAGATGTAAGGCTCATATCCTAGTCGGTACTGTTCTGTCAACTCCCACGATCCTTCCTGGTGAATTCTGGCAACCCGCGACCTATAATCGATATTTATGCATGACCCTAAGCCGTATCCCATAGATTTGAGTCGGCTTAATCCGAGACTTATATCATTGCGACCGCGTCGTCTCCGTTGTTTCGATGCAGTGTATTTCGCACCGATCTGATACCCAAGCCAAGAGATGTGTGCCCACGTTCAGTTCGAGAAAAATGTCACGCGTTGTAATCCCAAGAGAATATCTCATCAATCACATCAAATTTCAAGTACTCTATCTCATCTCATGTCATGTACACATCACCTTTCACCCCATCCCCAAGCAACCCCAAAGTCAAAGCAACCCATCCCTTACATGTCAAAGTACACATCACCCATCACTCCATCACCCATCCCTCTCACTCTTTACAACCTCTCTCTCTTTCATTTCTCTCTCATTTTTCCTCCCAAGCACCCAACGTCCATGGCTTCCAAGAGGAGAAGCTAGTGTGGCCCACCTTCCTATCACCAATCCCACCCTCCAAAGACCATCTTAACTGTTAAAATTGTTCCTTTTGAGCTCTAGCATGCATTGGTGGAAGAAGAAGAAATCTAAGGTGAGTGATTTATAAGTTAAATTTTTATGTTTTGATGATGGGCCAAGTGAGGCCTACCGATTGATGGTATAGATCTCACTTTGGACCCTAGGTGTGGTCGATGACCCACCTTAATACTCATGATCATTCTATGATGGGGCCATTTTCCATGGACCCCATTATGACGTTTACTTTTCTTGCATGAATAGGGTCATCTAGACCATTGCATTTTAGTGGAGAAAGGATCTCCACCGTTGATTTTGATCGGTGGGCCCACATGTAATGAGATCCACTTGATATATGTTGTAAATCATGGAAGGGAGGGCCCATAGTGTCAGGGTCCCTCCACTCGATCTCTCTCTTTCTCGCTCTCTTTTCCCTTGTTGTTGGCCCCATGATGTATGCAATGTATCCATGTTGTCCGCCTTTGTGGGAATCCCTTGATGGACGTGTTGGATCTACACCGTCCAAACCATGTGGGCCCTACCATATGGCGATGGGAAGACATAAATATCAGATTGATCAAGTGGGCCACATCCGTGTGGGACCCACCTTGATCAGCATGTGAACCCAGTCCATCCAGCGTCCCTAGACGCTGGACATGTTCACTAAGTGTGAACATACAATGAGGTGTGAAAAGGCCTAGCTATATGTCCTGGGGGGGGGGGGGGGGGGGGGGGGGTGAAAAGGACTATGTCAAATAAAACTTATAATAGTGAAAATTAAATAAATATGATAGCCAACAAATAAAATAAACAAATCACAATGAAAGAACGTAAAGCAACTTCAAAATTCAGATCTTAAGAGGTTGATACAAATGTTGTTCTAAGGACAACCTTAGACCCAAAACCAGAGTTTATTGTAGGACAACCTTATTTTTAGAAAGGTCTTTGTATCAAATCTCAAATCGAAGAGGAATGATAAAAAATTAAATACAAACTGCACTGAAGAATAAATTGTAATTACAAATATATTTTGTTATAGGGACAACCATACACCATAGAAATGGCAGGACAACTGTAACATCCCGAAAATCGGGGGGTCAAGTAAAAACTCCACTCCCGAGTTTCAAAATGTTATTTATGCAACATTAATGTGTATGATTGAATGTTGTCTGTGTTAATACATTAAACATGAGTGAGATTAATCCAATACAACATATCACGCTCCAGAGACGGTTAAATTTACAAGCGAAAGACTGTGATAGTATGTATAACATATATAAACTGTTGTATGTCTCCAGAGTGTGAACATGTTACCAGGTTACATACATTCATGTATACTTCAAAAGTAAACAAAAAGAATATACATGAGTGCTCTGAAAATGTAAAATGACAAGTGTCAAGGTTTCTAATCAACCTCCTTGAAATCCCGTCAATCAGATGACACATAAAGGAGAGATCCTCCTCCTCATCATCAAGTCCAGCACTGCTTCGCAGGCCGCGCCATCATCTGCAATCACAAAAGGGACTGGTGGGTGTCCGAAAACACCATCCCATAACGTGGGAGTGAGTGATCAACTCAGTGGGATAAGAGAGCAGAGATTAGCATGTTATCAAACCAATCATGTGATAATAGTAAAGCAGTAGATCAAACAATCCTAATACTGTTGTTAATGCAATATGACATGACATGATGGATGCCTTCACCGACGTTCTCCCTCATACAGCACCATCTTCGTCCGTGGCATGCGTGCATCCCGCTCAGTGCTCCAGATCTTCCAAGCACATGCAATGTAATGGTGATATGATTACCGAGTTGTTATTAGTCCATTCAAACAGTAGGATTGGGAAACTAAGGTACTTCCTTTATATCAATCCCAACACAGATCCTGTATAGGATCGTCACTCCTAGTAATCTCATACGATGTATATTTTGTAGGTCGCTGCAAGGGCTGCCAGGGCTGTTGCTCGCACTCGTCGCACCGCTCCCCCATCACCTTATCAATACAGGCCTACTGTACTCTACTGCTACTGAAGGGTCGTCGCCTCCCGTAGACTCAGAATACACCCGCGGTCACTACAAAGGGCTGCCAGGGCTGTTGCACGCACTCGTTGCTCCGCTCCCCCATCACCTTATCAATGTAGGCCGACAGTAAGAATATAGTGTCCCATACCACCATAATCTGCTCACGAGTCTGGGTGCTCACTGGTTACTACGGGGAGGTTTGTGGCCCCAGCGTAGGCCGACAGCTCGACCAGGGTGTCCCATACCACCATGCCCGGCTCATGAGTCTTCGTGGATCAAGGTACCATGGTTAATAGAGTTTACAATGGTAAGTTCAGTATCCTAAGTTCAAGCAGTTATGACTCATGTAGGGTGAACATACAACGGCCAGTCGGGTTACTTGATGGGCTCGACTAGCACGATCGCATCTCAAGTTGAACGACATGAAGTGCGTAAAACACTTTGTGTGGCCTAACCACTGCCGCCAACTCCAAAATACGGCTCGCGTTCATCGACGCGTCGTTCGTGGCAAAGATAATCCAGCCACGATATTTCTCGGTTACCGACTGCCTGGACTAGGCATAGTCCCAAACATTTGGAATCACATCAGTAGTCGTGTAAGAGTAATGGAAATGAAATACAACCATGTGAGCATGTTAACACATGTTAGAACGTACAACTTAAGTAAATCATCCAACGCAAGCCTTTCATACATATAATGAAATTATGCATATCGCCAACATATAGGAAATCATTTCCCTCAGCATATTAATTGAGAATTCTTCAATCTCAAACTAAATCATAATGAAATCATCAAGCACATGTTATAACATACAACTTAAGTGAATCATCAAGCACATGCATTTCATACATATAATGAAATCGTACATATGGCTAACATGTAGGAAATCATTTACATCAGCATTTTGATTGAGAAATCAATCTCAAACTAATTCATAAGACCATTTAATTCAATACATACTAATACAAGCATTCATACAAACACTTACACTACACACTTAAGTCCACATATAGCATGTCGACCCGAAGTGCGCATTTAGGCGAATCTCTTCGCCAAACTAATTATGCACGTATTCCTAACATTCTAATGCGACAATAAAATATCAGCAAAATATGCATGAAAACGGTACTTCCTACAAATGACTAAAATGCCCTAAATCTCATATTCTTCGTTGGTTTACGAAACAGGAAACGGACAGCATGTTGTACATGTCAAACGGCGTTGCCGTCAAGAATCTACTATTAAACAACATTGAAAGCGTTGAAAACAGTCAATCAAAGCGTCTAATATCCGCACCTTATCTCTTATGGATGTGTGATTTCGAACGGAGCGTATACGCTTCGTCTACGGCAATAAGAGAACCTAATTTACAAGATACGTTAGCTAACATGCTATGAATCCTAGCTATCCTCAAATCAGCAACTTCTAGGGTTAGTTCTTACCTAAAAACGTGGAGGAATCACCGGTTTGGTGATCAGAAGGTGTTGCTACAGCACGTACAACAGGTGGCATGAAGACGGGAAAAATCTCCTCCAATCTCTCTCACAAACTCTCACCTTTTCTCTCTCCCAATATAGGGTTTCTCTCAAATTCGGATGGGAGAGAGGAGTGAGGGTTTCAACCCCTTTTATAAGCCTAAACTTGCCCAAAATAGGCTCCAGGTCAAGGTATACTTAAAGTATATCCAAATCGGGGCTGTTTCGATCCAAAAGATGATTTCTGGTGGTCCCCTGGCCAAATGCGGTCGGACTTAAGCTCATGCATACTGGATCTAGCATACATCAAGTTTTCAGTCCGGCAGGGTTCGCAGATCGCACGTGGCGGTCCAGTTTCAGTTCAGCGGTCACCGCACGTAGATCAGGCCTGCAAGTCTCATGATATGAAATAGAAATTTTTCTTGATCCGAGGGTGTAATTTGACTGAATTCTGACGGTCAGAACGCTTAATACTGATGCGTTAAGTCGTGTGCCAGATTTGAATTTGAAATTCCAATTCTGTCCCTATTCGCACTTTCTTCAGTCCGGGCTCAATGAAATAGCCTGTGATTATCAGTTGGACTTGATTTTCGAAATGATTGTCAAGTCCAGCTAGGCGGTTCTAACGGTCTAAGATAGAAGGTATTGGACTTTTGACGTGCGGTCTAGATCCAATACAAAGTTTCAAAGTGGTCCAGAGAACAAACCGGTTTAGAGTTTGATCCAAGGTTATAGAGTATTATAGCACCATGCATTCTACAAGTTTTGGGTCTTGTAGAACGTATTTAAAGTGATCAGAGACTATTTCCCAGCTACTCTAACGTTGCGCTAGCTAACTTATGCTTAGTTTCTAAAGAAATTAACCCTAAGTGATTTCTTTGGCTATGGAATTGGGTTCTGAGCGATTTTCCAAGTGTTTTAGTCGACCTATTGCCTAAGGACGTTTAATCCCAGGTTGGCCAAAATCCGGGGTGTTACAACAACCTTACTAGAACAATTAAAGAAGCTGATAAAGGAATAACAAGAAATAAATGCTAAACTATTACAACATTCCCACAATGCTTGAAATAAATGATTACAACATTCACATCCACATATACATCCCACAAATAAATAATTAAAGATATGAAATATAAACCATTCAACCACCAAACACAAGGGATTATAGTGGTTCGCCTGTGTGTTCACCAACTATTAAACAACAGCCACACAGAATGCTACTCCACTCATAATATCCTCACACAAGGGATATTAGCATTTACTATCAAATTATGTTTTCATAGGTTCACCCAAAACCTTCATAATTGTGTCTCTCTATGGGCTTACGAAATTAAAAAAACGACTTCTAAGTTTTCCTGGCTCTCCTCAGATAACCAATACAATGAGATTTTTCCAGTAAATCCCAAAAGAAATCAAAACAGAAAGAAATTTACAATTAAATGTAAAATACTTGATTTTCTCCTTCGTTGTAGCAGCCCCGTAGAACCAAGTCAGTGAAGATGATCGAATGTCCAAGTTCAATGTCCAAACTCACATTATAATGGTTATAGTTCTAATTTATTTTAAATTAAATCAAAATGGGCTATTCCAAAGAAAGGAAAATAGCAATTCCTCTTTTCAGATTAGATTGGAATATAAGGAACAAAATCAATTAATAAAGCTAAAGAAAGAGAATATTAAATACGCACAATTAGCTTAAAATAGAGTACAGACTTATCTCTCAGAAGGCCGAATTAATTAGCTTGAATTGTATAAATTATTCGGAGCTTCGTGATCTATTTATAGCTGAGCAAAACACGTCTTTGACTGGTCTTAGGACCTCTACGACTGGTCGAAGAACCAACAAAATTTGAATTTTTAGGCGCGATAAGATCTGATGGTTTCATGTCTAGTCGTAGGAACCCTACGACTGGTCGTAGGTCACCTTCGACCGATTGTAAGTTGCATACGACTGGTCGTAAATCGAAGTTTTTCAACGCTGGACTTTGAGTCGAAGGTACATGACTGGTCGAACAGTCTCCAGGACTGGTCGTAGAGTAACCAAAAAATTCTAAAAATCTTCAACAACTTAGGATTGGTCGTGGAATTTCTTGGACTGGTCGAACCAGTGATGGGACTAGTCGAACAAGGTCCAGGACTAGTCTTAGAATAGACCAAATTCACTTATACAACATATATGGATTATGTATCCAAAATGACCTACTTTAAAGGTCAACCTAAGGTCAGTCATACCTCAATAGTGAATCAAGGACATTGAAACTTGAAGATAAGTGACCTTTGAGTATAATTTAGCCTGAGATCTTGAACTTGAAAGCTTCTTGAATACTTTTGTTCATCACATATACAGCTTCAAAGTAGTGTCTTTGTCACCACCAATTTGACAATCATAAGGGGCTATAAATTTTAACACTTACAATCTCCCCCTTTGTCAAATTAGTGACAAAACAAATTTTCAAAATATGATACATAATACAGAGTATCTGATTAAAGAATCATGCACCAGTTGTTATCAACTGGTATACATTCATGAACCTGCATACAGTCCACCTCTGCACATATTATCACAAACTCCACATACTCCCCCTGAATAACATATATCACAAAAAAAATATGCACACAACACACGATGCTACTCATTCCTCACTCCACATAGGCAAATCATTTATACATTCTTTCCTTTTTTGTCACAATATGACAAAGAAAGCAAAGAAGAGATGATTAAGGAGTAATAAGTAAGGAGATAAATAAGAGGTAAGACAAGATATGAGAACATAGTATAAGCAACACACATAATTCATAAACAGAGCGAACTTAACTAAAACAATAACAAGTTAAGCTAAGTGAGCATAATAGTAAAATAGTTATTACAGACCAGAAAATAAAACGAAACTAATCTGATTCAGATGAAGGAGCAGGGATGGAAGGATCAAGTTGATGCTTGCCCTCATTTAAGCGCCGAAGATACTTGCGCATATACTTGAATTGTAAATCATGGGCAACAGACATATTTTTCATCCTAACATTAATATTCTCAACCTTAGTTTCTAATGAATGCAAACGTGCATCAAAAGCAGAAGGCTCAAAATCTAGATCATTTGCAGAGTCAGAATTAAGTTCTTCAAAGATATCATCCATGTTAATATCATCAGAAGGAAGATCACCAGCTTCTTTCTCATGTTCAGCTTCAGCCGATTCAACACCAACCCTTTGGCCCGGAAGAAATTTCAGCTTCATCTTATTGATATTAGAGTTGTTAAATATTAGATGATGGATAGGGGCTTCACCAACTAACATATCGACTAACATATGCAAAGCTAATACAATCATCAAATAACCAAAAGGGATATCACTATGACCAGGATGGAGTCTAAACTGAATGATAGAGTGAAAAATCAAGGATGGTAAGAAAATATTAACACCTCTAACAATATTATGAAGAACACGAACCATGAAAGCTATTAACTCATATTTATTACCCGATCAAGGATACAAGTTGGACACAAATATCCTATGAAGAACTCTATATTTGGGTAACAAAAATCTTGAGGGGAACGCATTTCCTTTATGCGTCCATTGAACATCCAGATTGCATAAATCCTTAGTTAGCATGCGTTTTTCAGTCTGTGAGGGTTTTTCAGATAGTGTATGAATGGGAACTCCCTCATCATTCACAGGAATTTTCATAAGAGTTGAAATCAAGTGACGATCAACGTCAAATGATCCTTCTCTTGTGAAAATTTTAAACGTTAGATTTTTCAGTGAAAATCACATATGCAAGCAAACATGGATTGGGCAATGGACCGGTATGCTGGCCCACCCCAATGCAATAAGTTATCCCAACCTACAACTTAGAGCATATGAAGGATATCAAAAGGAGCAGTATGATTAATATCAACGGGATGTTCAAAAATAACATTACGCAGTCTGATGTCCCGAACAAAGGATGGATTATCCTTGGGAGCCCTAAGATGATGCTTAGTGATAGAGGCCGATCTGGAGGAAAATGGACCACGGGATGTTATTTTTCTCCCTCTAGAATTCATTTGTAACAAAGATTTCAAGAAGATAAGGAGTTGTAAAGGATTGAGAAAAAGGTTTTCACAAATTAGATTTTTCAAAAGAAAAACCCCAAATCACAACAAAATTCAAAATAGATAACTTTAAGATATAAACAGAAGTAATCTAGACACAAATCTATAAGAAAAACATAAATGGACCACTAACCATGGAGTTTTCGAAGGTTGGCTTCGACTAGTCGGACGTCGGCTCGTTGGTGAGTGAAAATGAAATGTTTTTCCCAAATAAAGTGATTCACGAGTTTCACAACTGGTCGTGGATGTACATGACCGGTCGTACCACGACTGGTCGTGTATATTCATGATAGGTCGAGGACCAGCTAAAAATATAATTTTTCTATAAGTTTTACGAAAATTTCATCATGATTTGTAAAAATTAAAATCTAAACTAGCAAGAATATATAATATGATATAAAAAGGCATAAATTATCATCTTAAAATGCACATGCCAAGATCAAATTTCATTTGGTTAAACCTACTTTTTTCGAAAGGTTTAGTGAAAATGTTAGCACGTTGATTCTCGGTAGGTATATATTCCAAAGATATAACCTTTTCTTCTACTAATTCATGGATATAATGAAATCTAATGTCAATGTACTTAGGACGAGAATGCTGAATAGGATTTTTTAAAATATTTATGGCATTGAAATTATCATAATATAATAACATGGAATCCTATTTAATTCCATAATCACTTAGCATTCGATTCATCCAAACAAGTTGTGTACACGCATTACCAGTTGCGATGTATTCAGCTTCAGCTATTGAAAGTGATATAGAACTTTGTTTCTTACTAAACTCAAAAACTAAACAGTTTCTGTTATAAAAGCAACCACCACTAGTTGATTTTCTATCATCAAGATTACCAGCCCAATCGGCATCCGAGTACCCAGTTAATTGAACACTAGTCTCATGTGGATACCAGAGATCGAGATTAACAGTACTTACAACATATCGCACAATCTGCTTGACAACAATCAAGTGTGATTCTTTAGGATTAGACTGATATATAGCACAAATACCAACACTTAGTGCAATATCAGGTCTACTAGCAGTTAAATACAATAGGTTACTAATCATGCTCCGATATAATTTCGAATCAACATTTTTACCTGCAAAATCTTTTGAGAGTTTCAAGGTAGTACTCATAAGAGTATCAAAGTTCTTACCATTCTCAAATCTAAATCTCTTAATTAAATTCAAAACGTATTTAGATTGAAAAATGAATATTCCATCAGGTTATTGCTTTACATGTAACCTTAGGAAATAATTCAATTCCCCAACCATGCTCATTTCAAACTGTGATTTCATCAAATCTGTAAACTCAGTAGTCATGTCAGTACAAGTAGATCCATAAATGATATCATCAACATAAATCTGTACCATTAAAATATGATCATTATGTTTTTTAACAAACAGAGTTTTATCAACAGATCCCATTTGAAAATTATGGCCTAACAGAAACTTTGTTAGTTTCTCATACCATGCCCTAGGAGCTTGTTTTAATTCGTAAAGTGCCTTTTTAAGGTGATACACATGATTAACATTTTTGAGATCTTTAAAACCCATCGGTTGTTTAACATAGACTTCCTCATGCAAATCACAATTTAAGAAAGAACTTTTCACATCCATTTGATAAATCTTGATCTTTCTAAAACATGCAATGGATATAAACAGTATGATTGATTCAAGACGTGTTACTGGTGCAAAGGTTTCATTAAAATCAATACCTTTAATTTGAGTGTAACCTTATACCACTAGCCTAGCCTTGTTCCTAATTATATTTCCAAGCTCGTCAGACTTATTTTTGAAAATCCATTTTTTTCCAATAATGTGTTTATCACCAAACATCATTTCTTACAAATTGGTTAAGTTCTTCTTACATCACAACAATCTAGTTTTTATCAACAAGAGCTTCTTTTACGCTAGATGGTTCTATCTGGGATGTAAAACATACGTAATTACATATATCCTCAAGTTGTCTATGAGTACGAACACCAGTGAGAGGGTTTCTAAGAATTTGAGTAGTTGGATGATCTTTAATGGTCCTTAGTTCAGAATCAGTCTGATTAGATGAAGTATCAGGTTTATCAACTACAAGAACTTCATCATTATCTGAACTTGAGACTGGTGTGTTTAAATGATCATTAATGACCACAATGATAGACTCTTGAATCACACTGATCCTTTTGTTCAGAACCCTGTAAGCATGACTATTTAAAGAATACCCTAGAAAGATCCCTTCATCACTTTTCGTATCAAAATTTTTCAGATTTTCACGATCTCGTAAAATATAGCACTTGCTATCAAAAACTCGAAAGTATTTAATAGTAGGCTTTTTATCGAACCACATTTTGTAAGTTGTTTTATTATTACCTTTACTAGTTTAAACTTGGTTAATAATATAGCAAGTTGTATTGACTGCTTCATCCCAAAGATTCTTAGAGAGCTTCATGCTATTCAACATGACATTAGCCATTTCTTGTAACACTCTATTTTTCCTTTCCACTATCCCATTTTGTTGTAGAGTTTTAGGTGCTGAAAATTCATGTAATATTCCTTGGTCACTAAAGAACTTCTCAAAACCACTATTCTCAAATTCAGATCCATGATCACTACGAATCTTATTGATTTGAGAACTTTTTTCAGTTTAAATCCTTTTGAGAACTTTTCTTACTTCTTCAAGGGTTTCTAATTTGTCCCTTAAGAAGACTACCCATGTATATCTGGTAAAGTCATCTACTATTATTAAGATATACCTTTTGCCACCTCGACTCTCCGTTCGGGTAGGTCCTATCAGATCCATGTGGAGAAGTTTAACTGGTCTTGATATAGTATTAGAATTCACCTTTTTGTTTGAGTTCCTTGATTATTTGCCAAACTGGCATTCACCACATATCATATCTAATTTTTCAAGTTTGGGTAGACCTCTTATAAGTTCTTTTTTTCTCAATATAAATAAATTTCGGTAGTGTACATGTCTAAGACGTTTGTGCCACAATTCAGTCTTGTCTATATAAACCATGTAACATGTTTAATTAGATGAGCTGGATTCGCTAACAATATAGCAGTTTTCAGACATTCTACATCCAGTTAATATTACAGAACCCTTGTTTTTTAGAATCTCACAACTTTGATTAGAAAACCAAACACTATGGTTATTATTGCATATTTGAGATATGCTTTGTAACACCCCAGATTTTTTGCCAACCTGGGATTAGACGTCCTTAGGCAATGGGTCATCCATAACACTCTCAAAGCTCAATCCCAAGGCCAAAGAAATCGCTCTTCAACCCATTTCCTTCAAAACTCACCTTTCACCACCTCGTTCTTCAAACTTCTCCAAGTACTTTCACATTAGACATGACTCCTCAAGTTTAAATAGTAAAGAACACCAATCCTAAGGTATTAATGATGAAGAACAATACCGAAGCTAAAAATTACTATGAATAGTAAATAAATGGGTAAAATGGGTTTCGACCCTTAACCTTTTGGAATCTAACAAAATAGATAGGTTAGTTGGATGGATTAGTCTCCTACCCTAAAATAATATGCTACATGATGCATAAACTCATTCTGTTTTACAAACTGGCCCCGAAATGTCCCAAATGGAGTCTTAGGCCTATCTAAGCCCAAATATAATGAACCAGGGTGGATCCCACATATATTTGGGGTCCCTAGGGTAGGGGGAACCCAGCCCACATGGCCGGACCGGCCGGATTGGAAGTTGGTCAGCGATGGCATCGCCGGTTCGGCGATGCATCGCCGTACAGTGGGCCCCACTCGGGTCAGGCTTTGGGCCGACGCAGTTTGGGAGCTAGGGTAGCCCCCTGGTATGTGGGTCGTTCATTAAAAATACCCCAATCAAGTACTTCCTTCATAAAGTGACCCTCTAAGCTCTCCTTTCGCTCAAAACGTTCGAGTTTTAGTAAAAACCACCCCTCCAAACTCTTCCTTCTTTCTTTTCCAAATACCCTCACTCCACCCTTCGAATTTCATCTCAAACAGAGATCATTATAGGCTACTTCCTTTAGAAATCAAATGAGAATCACCTAGCGCTGCACTAGACGACCTGTGAAATTCGCACCAATCACTTTCAATACGATCTGCTAGAGCCAAAACGTATAGGATAGGTGACGCTACAATACCATAAAGCCTGGGATCAAACTCTATTCCTGATTGCTCTTTGGAGCACCTTGGAAACTTTGTATCGGCTCTGGACCGCACATCGGAAATCCGATTACCTCGAACTTAAACAATCCTGACCGCCTAGTTGGACTTGATGTTCATCTCAAAAATCAAGTCAAACTGATGTCCTGACGCTATTTTACTGGGTTCGGAGTGAAGAGTGTGAGAAATAAATATAATTTATGAAATCTGGCACGTCCGCTTGCGCACTCTTTCTAAGCATTCTGACCGTCAGAATCTGATCCAAATACACCCTTGGATCAGGGAATATTTCCCACTCAGGTCAGTATACTTGGAATCCCTGATCGAGTTTCCGTAACCGTTGAACTGAAACTAGTCCGTCACGGGCGATCTGGAAATTCGCTCGGACTGAAAACTCTGACTGACCTAGATCCAATGTCAGGGAGCTTAAGTCCGACCGCATTCAGTCACAGGACCTCCAGAAGTACTCCGTTGGATCAGAACAAGCCCACTTTGGTTATAAAATAAGTCTACCTTGGCCCCAAGTCTATTTTGGTCATGTTTGGGCTTATAAAAAAGGCTTAAACCCTTGCTCTTTCATTCCATATGAATTTGGGGAGAGAAGAGAGAAAAGAGAGAGAAAGGGAGGGAGATTTGGAGCTCTCTCCTGGGAGTCTTCCCTGCCGCTCCTCGTGCCACATCCACCTGCTTGCATCACCCTCCCGGTGATTCTAACGCACTTCTAGGTAAGAAAAACCCTAACCACTTGCTGTTTTGGGATTCCGTCAATTCAAATAGCAAAGTAGCTTATACATCTTGTGCATTAGGTCGCCGCTACACTGTTGACAAAGCGTATACGTTCCATTCGAAACAATACACGTCTATGGCAAAAGGTGCGGATCTTAGACGCTTTGATTGACTGATTTCAAAGCTTTCACTGTCGTTTAATAGTAGATTATCGATGGCAACGCCATTTGACATGTACAATGTGCTGTCCGTTTTCCGTTTCGTAAACGTACTTTAAATATGAGATTTAGGGTATTTTAGGCATTTATAGAAAATACTGTATACGTCCGTATTTTGCTGAAATGCTTGACATGTAAATTCATCGTATTATGATATTATGCATGCGTGTATAATCTTTTTGGCGAAGAGATTCGTCCTAATGCGCACTTTGGGTCGACATATGCTATGTAGACTAAAGTGTGTAGACTTAGTGTTTGTATAAATGTTTGTATTAGTATGTATTGAGTAAATGGTGTTATAAATTAGTTTTGAGAATGAATTCTCAATCCACATGATGTTGTATATGATTTCCTATATGTTTGCTATATGAATTGATTTCCTTATATGTATGGAATACATGTGTGGGTTTATTGCTTACATTGTATGTTATAACATGTGTTAACATACTTGTATGGTTTATATTCATTTCTGTTACTCTCATATGCGTACTGATGTTGATATGCAAATGCTTGGGGCTATGACCTAGTCCAGGCAGTCGGTAACAGATTGAATTCGTGGTTGGCTTCTCTTTGCCACGAAGGACGCGCCGATGAACACGAATCGTGTTTTGGGTTGGCAGCAGTGGTTAGGCCACATGAAGTGTTTTATACACTTCATATCGTTCAGCTTGAGATGTGCTCGTACAAGTCAAGCCCATCAAGTAACCCGACTGGCCATTGTATGTTCACCATGTATGAGTCATAACTGCTTGAACCTAGGGTACTGAACTTACCATTGGAAATCCCGTTAACCATGGTACCTTGATCCACAAAGACTCATGAGCCGGGCATGGTGGTATGGGACACTGTGGTCATGCTGTCGGCCTACGCTGGGACCACAAACCTCCCCGTAGTGACCAGTGAGCACCCTACTCTGAGTAGATTATGGTGGTATGGGAAACTATATTCTTACTGTTGGCCTACACTGATCAGGTGACGAGCCCTTTGTAGTGACCTTGAGTTTATCCTGACACCGCATGGGGGCAACGAGGCGACGAGTCCTGATGCAGTCTTAAGGATATAACTAGGCCTGTATTGATAAGGTGATGGGGGAACGGAGCAACGAGTGCGTGCAACAGCCCTAACAGCCCTTGCAGCGACCTAGAAATATATTATCGTATGAGAATACTAGGAGTGACTACCCTAGATAGGATCATTGTTTGGGTATTGACATAAGGGAAGTACCTTAGTTTCCCAATCCTGCTGTTTGAAAAGGACTAATAATAACCCGGTAATCATTATTCATATCGCATTGCATGTGCCTGGAAGATGTGGAGCACTGTGAGAAGAAAGCATGCCGCGTGCGTGAGATGGTGCCGTATGAGGGAGTATGTCGGTGAGGGCATCCATCATGTCATTTCATGCATGCATTAACAACAGTCTCTAGGAATGTTTGATTGTTTGCTTTACTATTAACGCTTGATTAATTTGATAACATGTAAATCTTTGCTCTATTATTCCACTGAGTTAGCTACTCACTCCCACGTTACGGGACGGTGTTTCCAGACACCCACCAGACCCGGTTGTAATTGCAAATGATAGCGCTGCTTGTGAAGCAGAGCTGGACTTTTTCGATGATGTGGAGGACTTCTCCTTCGTGTTTTAATCGACGGGTTTACAGGGAGGTTGATTAGATGCCTTGACACTTGTCATTTTATATTTGTGGAGCACTCATGTATATTATTTTCTTTCCATTTTTGGAGTATACATGTATTTAATTAACCTGGTAACACATTCACACTCTGGAGACTTACAATCAATTATATATTTTATGTATTTATCACAGTCTCCTGCTTGCTAATTTAACTGTCTCCGGAGTATGATATGCTGTTTTGGCTTAGTCTCAATCTTGTTTAATGCCATTCTAGAGACAACATGCATTTATCATCATCTATGTTGCATAAGTGATGTTCTGGAACTCGGGAGTTGGGTTTCTACCTGACCCCCGATTTTTAGGATGTTACAGATGGTATCAGAGCATGATTTGGATTAAACCGGACCTGGGTTATGGTAACACGACGCACATTGACGCACTCTGACGTAGGAAGGGGGCGATGGAAATTTTGAAACCACATTAAAATCCCAAGTTTCGCCGACGGGCGAGATTAATTACCGGAGCATAGATGCATGTGTAAGGTATTGCCCCTAGATTTGGTGTATCCCATGATTTCTAATAACATGTTCAAAAGGTATGCAATTTGAAGTAATCCCGAAATTTTCCTTTTAAATTACACTTAGAAATTCTTCATCTTGGGATTTGAAAATCTCATCTCCTACTTCCCAACTCCAGACTCATTTTTCAAAGCCTACGAAATTAATTTTTAATCCCAACCCACCCTCCTACCAAACATGCCGTTTCCTAATCCCGAGGTGGGATTAGCAACACCAGCTCTTGAGTACACCTTAATGCCACTAGCCAAACAGGCCCTTAGAGTTTTGGACCTAGAGTTAGTATTCCTAGATTTAGAAAGATCTGACAGTATAGGAGATCTGATAAAGTGATAACATGAACCCTATGACCTCCTTAGCTAGGATGGACATATGCGAATTTTTACTCCTAAAGTTGGATTTTGGCCATGCAAGATGAATTAAATCAGTTTGTTAGAAACGATGTTTGGTATCTGGTTCCTAGACATTTTGACAAACAAGTGATTGGAACTAAATAGATTTTTAAAAATAAATATGATAAATTAAATAATATTACAAAAAAAAAGACATGATTGGTTGTATAAGGTTATACTCAAATTAAAGGAATTGACTATGATAAGACCTTTACACCAGTCTCTCATCTTAAATCTATTAGATTATTCGTTTATATTGCATGTCATAAAAATTTTAAAATATATCAAATGGATGTTAAAAGTGCCTTCTTAAATGGTGACTTAAACGAGGAAGTATATGTTTAAGAACCTAAGGGCTTTAAATGTTGTCCTAGAAACTATTTGAAATCAAAATTTCACCGTTGATTGTGAATTATCCTATCAGATGTTTGATGGTTTAGTGGTTAGTTGATGTAACTTCTTCCGGGTACTCATGACTTTCCGAATATTGTTTGACATCGGTATATCAAGGTTTATTGATAAGGGTGGCTTCGGCCTCTTCAATTTGCAGGTAGAAGGCAGGCTCATCTTAAAGGTCAATTATGAGCTCCCATTCTGAAGCTCCTCTTAGGATCTCTAGCTGTAACACGCTGGTTCCCAAAACCCGAGTACACTACTCGTTTTTCAAGAACCCGAGTGTTTACCTGTAACGGTGGCTCAATTTCACATACATTTTTTTCCTTCTTTATCAAAGTTAATAAACTACCGGAATAGGAATAAATCAAGTATAAGAGGGAGTGCAAATATACATAACTAAATTTCTTGTGGTTACCTAAAAATTTATACAACACAATGTCTCAAGTCTTAAGATACATGAAAGTATAAACTAAACATGAAGGAAATATGGAATAGAGAGCCACATGATCATCTAGGTTCTCATACTCTCCATAAGCACCCATATATGCACCATTTGCGTCTCCTGCACACTGGATACGATTTGATAGCGCCAATGGCTATCCTAGTGAGGTATAACCTCTAAGATTTATCATATCATCAAGATAATTAAGAATAGTTATTAGGAACTGTTTATAACAAATATTTTACAATGATTATCATAGAAATCATCAGATACACATTCATTAAATAAATTTCACAAAGATAAACTTATTTATATGCATGAATGCATGCACATGCTCACAGATCTGGTGATGCATATCCAGCTAGTAAAGAGTCGCCCAAGGAGAACTAGTCACCCAGAAAAGTACTCAAAGGTATGCCAAAGGAGAACTAGCCACCTGGAAAGGACTATGCAATGAGGACACACAAGGTGGACTACTCTCCCAGAAAAGTACTCAAAGATACGTCTAAGGAAAACTAGACACCCGAAAAAAACCATGCGAAAAGGACGGCCCAAGGTAGTTGAATGCACGTAACGAAAATTAGGATTCCAGGTAAAATACTCCACGGTATAGCCCGTAGTAACCTAAGAAAATTTCGCATCTTGTATCGACCACCTGGTAAAGTTCGTATGCAATGAAGATGCATGATTAACCCAACCATTATTAATAATTTTAAACAATCATTTTATGGAAGCTTAAATGTCATTATGGGGGGGGGGGGGCGTAGTAACCTAAGAAAATTTCGCATCTTGTATCGACCACCTGGTAAAGTTCGTATTCAATGAAGATGCATGATTAACCCAACCATTATTAATAATTTTAAACAATCATTTTATGGAAGCTCAAAGGTCATTATTGGGGGGGGGGGGGGGGGGGGGGTTGTCACTCAACATAAGCTGACAGCTCAGGCATAGTGTCCCATTCCACCATCCATGGTTTTTGAGACTAACTATTATGATGTTTTAAGGTAACCAACTCAACTAGTGGCCAATACTAATTAAACAAGTGGAACTTACCATCATGAAGTTGTACAAAAATCTTTCATAAAATCCACTTAGGGCAATTATTCCATCAAGCCACAAGGGGCAAACATATAATCAAAGCCACATAGGGCAAATAGTCCATTCCAGGGTAGGTGTCACTCAACATAAACTGACAGCTTAAGCATAGTGTCCCATTTCACCATCCATGGTTCATGAGACTAACAATTATGATGTTTTAAGGTAACCAACTCAACTAGTGGCCAGTACTAATTAAACAAGTGGAACTTACCATCATGAAGTTGTACGAAAATCATTCAAAAAATCCACTTAGGGCAATTATTCCATCGAGCCACAAGGGGAAAACATATAATCAAAACCACATAGGGCAGATAGTCCATTCCAGGATAGGTGAAAAGGATTGACCCTAAAAGGCACAAAGGCACAACAATTCCTTAGATGGTAAGTTCACACAAACTTTGATTTAATTTATTAGATAGAATGACCACTAGTTAGAGAACCTCCAAATGAACCATAAAGTAATCATAAGTAGTCAAATAAGCCACGAACAATATCAATGACACTTACACATATAAAATATTCATTTTAAGATAAAATAGAGATATTTAAGATCCATAGCATGTTCAGATATGTGAATTTAAATCTAATTCATCAATAAATTTTAAGGAATCAAAATCAATAAGAGCAATGACTCACATTAAGCAATCAATAAGATAAGTGAAATAAGATGGATAAATAAGTTAACTATCATGATGTAGAAAAAGCTTGAAGGTAATCCTCATCTTAAATCGAGATTCTCCTTAAGTAATTGAGATAAGGAAGATTTGGGAAAGTCTCTCAATTTACTACAGTAAGTGAGTAATTTAATATAAAAAACTAATACACCTTTGATACTCAAATAGGGAATATGGGGTTAACTCACCTCAAATTCGAGTCAATTAGGGTGTAATCCAACCCGAGGTGATCTAATCCACTAAAATGACAAGGTCTACCATAATATTACCCTAAAACTAAGAAATGATTGAATATACAATATAATTAAAATAGGATTTCTACTTAACTGAATTGAGTTGTCTCACCTTATCATAGACTTAGCTCTAGGTGTAAGTCATCGAGTTAGAAGGACAGTGACTCTACAATCTAACAATGGAAATTCATTAATGTACTAACTAGTTACTATTCAATTCAAAGTCGAGTTGATACCATAATAGACGAAGCTGCCCCATTGATGGAAGAGAATCCAATGGCTAAGGTTGAGAATCCTCTAGAATAGTGTCCCGCTGGGTTGAACCAACCGAGTCGACTCAGCACAAGGGTTGTTGGACATCTCCCCCCTCTTATTCTTTTCTTTCCCTCTCTCTCTCTCTCTCTCTCTCTCTCTCTCTCTTTCTTCCTCTCTTCCTTCTTCTTCTCTCTTTTCTTAGGACTGTCCTGCAGAATGTTAAAAGAAACTCGACCCAACTTAATTATCAGTGAGTCAGATCCACTCGACTCGAAGGTTTGGTGAGGGATAGACCCTATTTGAACTCTCTCTCTCTCTCTCTCTCTCTCTCTCTCTCTCTCTCCTCTGTTTCCATCATACTCTTCCTACTTTCTACTTCTTCCACGTCTGGTAACTAGACTCATCAAGAACTCGATCACAGCGAGTCAGATTTACTTGACTTGACAGCAAGCTGGACCACACTTATCATCTCTCTTTCACAATTTCTTCCCTTCTTCTTTTTCTTCTTCCATTCTTTCCTGCTTCTCTTTTATCTTTGTTTGTTGGAACAACTAGGTGGAGTCCTAGATTCAGCCTGAACTTGCAAGACCCGACCAAATCCGAGTCACCTGGTGTAGTGACTCAATGTGACATGAATGCAAGCAGCACTCGCTCTTTCTCTCTTCTTCTCCTCTTCTTTATTCCACTCTCTTTTCTCACTTTCTCCTTTCTTTCTACAGCTAAGGTCCAGCAGTTGGACTGGACAAAACTCACCCTGTCTTGCATAGACTCGGATGAGTGGATTCGGCATGGTGCGGCACCAGAAACAGTGTCACACCCCAAACTCGGAAACCGTGCTCAGAAAATTCCTGATCACCGAATTTGGTGCGGACAACCTCCATGGTACCCAATTCTGGGCTCCTAGTGTCCATACGCAAGATTTTAATCCTGGGATCCTACAAGAAGAATTTTTTCAATGTACATTTAACTCGTAATAAGCATAACCACAAGTTTACCAAAATCACAAAGGCAACATCAACATCACATATCCACTAATATAAACAGTTGAGTACAGTGCTAAAAGGGAAATACATATGTAGAAATCAAAGCTCCAAAAGACTGCTGCGCGCTCCATGCTCAACGCTATTACAACCTAACGCCACTTGCATGCATCTATCGTGCATAAGCTTATAGAAAGCTTAGAGGGTGGTGAAAGTGTGTGCATAAGGTAAGTGTCAAGTATTTAATACAATGCCCATAAATTATACATCATCGAAAATACTGGCAAGATCATGAATTATACGATATCAAAATAAGCAGAAATACTAGCAAGGTCATGAATCATACAATATCAGAATATGTAATGTAGATTAGCGATGCAAATGCGGAAACATAGAGAGTCAAATATCAGATGTCGAGGATGCAATGCAATATACAAGTCCTGACAATTCCATGAATACCGTCAGTCGTATCTAGGCCATATAAATCCAGAAACATAGAAACCTAAAATGTTAAATGCTATGGACGCAATGCAATATGCAGTGCGAATGAAATGACTGAGCTGGAGTGAAGTCGAGATGATAGTACGTAGTATCACAGGTTATGGGGTCCATCACAAGGGACTTCTATCCAAAGCAGTCCCATACTTAAATTTGGATAGTCAGATTCAATGTGGTAAACCCTCAACCTCAGGTTAGTCATGCACCCCAACCGAAGTCCTTGCTATTGTAAAGGTACACAATAATTAGTTGCATACCACTAGCCCAAGTGGATAGTTAATGAATGAATGAATGAGTATGCAACTCCTGCTTAAAAAGTCCACATATCGGTATTGTACATCTCTGGGATCATCACCAGGGTCTAGTAAACTCTAAACCAAATTGTCGCCCCATCAACCAGGTGAGTGGAAGAGACCTCACTATCCGTTTGACCAGTAGTCAGCTAATCCTACCCAGCACTTGATAGCAGACCCATTTATGAGCTGCTCAAACTCAGCATAGTTTTGCTCACTACAAATTGAGCGGATAAGGCCACACCCCCTTCCAACTGACCACGACACAGTGGGAGACGCGGCCTATTGGTATTTGGCACTCGGGCGCTCATGTAATCGACTCAGCCTAAAAGTTGGAGCGTCTCCTAACCACAGAGGTTTAGGGATTTTCAACCAGGGAAATTTATGGCTCCCATATGCTAGAAGAGATTTTCAGTGTCCTATCTGGCCATCCATGATATACCTGTGGAAGTTACGACCCTGATGAAGCTAGGGCGTGCTGTAGTTATATCCCAAAATGTGAGATGCATGAGTCATAAAGTCCATCCATGCATCAATCCTACGCATACAATGCGCTCATGTGGGGCATCTCCTCCTATCAGGGAGTCCCATAAACAACCTGCCCTATGGCATATGCAATGGTCAACCACATCTCGTAACAAACATGTAGATGATATGTATGGGCATGTATCATGATGTTATGCTGTCACATACTCATAATCAGTATCGATAATGAGCCTCGACAATTGGCCTTGATAATCGGTAATCAGCCTTGACAATCGGCCTTGATATTACATACTCATAATCGGTATCAGTAACCAGCATCGATAATCAACATCAATAATCGGCCTCGACAGTCGGCCTCGATATCACATACTCATAATTGGAATCGGTAACCAGCATCGATAATTAGCCTCGATAATCGGCCTCGACAAAGGGCCTAAGGGAAGGTGACAATATGGATGTTTAACCATTATTTCCCATCAATGTACACATTTAACTAACATTATTCCCAAGGAGTGTCCCATATAGAGCCAAAGCTAAACATATAGTGGGCCCATGGCCTCACACGAAGGCCTAATATACATCATGATGGACCATAATATATGGGTCGAAAGTACATCTCACTGAGCCTTACCAAATGGGCCGAGAATACATCACAATGGGCCTAATCGTATGGGCCAGAAATATATCACAATGGGCCTAATCGTATGGGCCAGAAATATATCACAATGAGCCTCATATCTGTGCTGCATATACATCACTATGAGCCTCGAATGCAACTTAATGGGCCATGTAAAAAGGGGTCATAAATATACAACAGGTGGGCCCTACACATGAGTCTCATAGACCTTAATGGGCCATGACCCATGGACCTCAGACACATCACGATGGGCCACAACCCATGGGCCTCAAATACATCATAATAGGCCACATCACATGGGTCTCGTAAGTATTGCATTGGGCCGCTCACATAGGCTTAATATATATAACAATGGGCCACATGACATGGGCCTAATACACATCACAATGGGCAGCATGAGATGGGCCTATATACACATCTTAATGGGCCCCATCTAATGGGCCTAATATACATCAAGTCAGGCCTCATCATATAGGTCAGAAATACATCACATGGGCTGCATTATATGGGCTGAAAATATATCTTAATGGGCCACGACATATAGGCCAGAAATACATCAAGTGGGCCACATCACATAGGCCACACCATCTACACCATTCATCAATTTTGGAGATCATTTTAGAGCATTACCCAAAGGAATCATAACGAAAGATCATCTGGACCATACCACAAATAATAGTGTAGATAATGATTTTCACTGTTAAACAAATCACAGGGCCCGCCATAAGGTTTCTTCTCCATCTAATCTGATCATAAGGTCATTAAGACATGGATTAAGAGGGAAAATTTTTTAATATTGGTCCAAATCTTCTGTGACCCAGGAGGGGTTTTAATGGTGTACGTTCAATCCTTTGCTTCTTTGGCTGTGTGGACCACTTGATAGCAGATTTGACTTATTTTTAGTCTTAGGCCTTGAGAAGAGCTTTCCAATTAGATAGACAGTTTGGATGTAACACATACATTAAAGTGGCCACTTGATAGACGGTGTGAATAGAATATACACATCAGCGGTGGGCCCCACCGTCTAGCCATCTGGATGGTGTGGATATGACCCATACATTAGGTGGGATTCCCACCGTCCCAAGCAGTGGACGGTGTGGATGCACCATATACATCAGGCATTACATAGCACCGTTTAGATGGACGGTGCATGATATAGAAGAAATGCATTAAAGGTGGGTCCCACGTGGGCTCACCAGATATACATATGTAATGTTATATATATATATATATATATATATATATATATATATATATATATATATATATATATATATATATATTATTTTATGATTGTTTTTCTGTTTTTTTGAATTAGTAGCAGCGTCTTGGCCTTGGACGGCCTGGATGAATCCATACATCAAGGTATGGCCCCGCACGTGGGGTGGGTCCCACCACATAAATCATGTAGGCCCACGGAACGTGCTGACGTGAAACAACAGCACTAGGTGCGTGGGACCCACCATCCCTAGTTTGGACGGTCCGAATAAAATCAAGGTGGGTCTCACGTGCAGAATAAAACACATATATCATGGCTGGCCCATGATGTGGACGATCTGGATGGGACGAGCCTGGATATACAACACATCATCAGGTGGTCCCTCTTAAACGGTGAGGATGTGCTGTTTCGATATAACACATACCTCACCAGACCCACACAACATGCTGACGTCAATGCAAAAGTGGGTGTCACCAATTGGACGGTTAGGATGAACACATACTTCAAGGTGGGCTCCACACACGTGGTAGGTGAGTGCCAAACGTGCATCACAGCGGGCCCCACATAAATGGACGGTCTAGTTATAACACATACATCATGGTGAGGGCCCACCTATCCTACTAACATCCTAAAGCAGCCATATGGCTGGTGTGGTCCACATAGATGGACGATTCGAATGAATGGACGGGCAGGATAAAGCTCAAACAATCATGGTAGGGCCCACCGTTTAGTTGGGCTGGACAGCTTGGATTTCAACACATCCATCAAGGTGAGGCTCCACGTCCAGTGTAGGGGACGGTGTGAATAATCACACATACAGGTGAGCTGCACTGTCCAGATTGCTGGACGATGTGCATAAAGCATACACATCAAGGTGGGACATCCAAACAGGGAGAAGAAAGAGGGGAAAGAGAGAGAGAAAAAGAGAATGGATTGTAACGCCCGTGAAAAATCCGTACTTGGGCTCGAGTACCAATTCGACCCGAAATCGCGTAGAAATAAATTCCATGGAAATTAAGCGTAAGTTAGCTAGCGCAACGCTAGAGTAGCTGGGAAATAGTCCCTGATCACTTTAAATACGTTCTACAAGACCCAAATCGAGTAGGACAAACAACTCTACAACACTCTATAACCTTGGATCAAACTCTAAGCGGGTTTGTTCTCTAGACCACATTGAACTTTTGTATTGGATTTAGACCGCGCGTCGAAGGTCCGATACCTCCTATCTTAGACCGTTAGAACCGCCCAGCTGGACTTGACAATCATCTCGAAAATCAAGTCAAACCGATAATCACAGACTATTTCGTTGAACCCGGACTGAAGCGACCGCGAATAGGGACGGATTTGGAATTTCAAATTCAAATCTGGCACACGACTTGACGCGTCAGTATTAAGCGTTCTGACCGTCAGAATTCATCCAGATTACACCCTCGGATCAGGAAAAATTTCTATTTATTATCATGAGACTTTCAGCCCTGATCTATGTGCGGTGACCGCTGAACTGAAACTGGTCCGCCACGTGCGATCTGCGAACCCTGCCAGACTGAAAACTTAATACGAGCTACATCTGGTACACGTGAGCTTAAGTCCGATCGCAATCGACCAGGGGACCACCAGAAAGCAGTTTTTGGACCGAAACAGCCCCGAAATGGATAGGCACTAAGTAAACTTCGTTCCGGAGCCTATTTTCGGCGTTTTTAAGCTTATAAAAGGGGTTGAAACCCTCATTTCTCCTTCCCATCCGAAATTCACAAACCCTAGAGAAAAAGAGAGAGAGTTTGAGAGAAAGGGAAGAGGAGATTTTTCCCGCTTCCGACCCCTGACAGTTGCTGCTTCAACACTTCATTCCAATCACCTGGCTGGTGATTTCTACACTTTTTCAGGTATAGAATAACCCCAAAAACTTGCTGATTTAGGGCTTACGTAGATTCATGGCATGTTAGCTAACGTAATCCATAAATCAGGTTCTCTTACAGCCGTAGACGAAGCGTACACGCTCCGTTCAAAATTTCACAACCGTAAGAGACTAGGTGAGGATTTTAGACGCTTTGATTGACCGTTTACAACGCTTTCAATGTCGTTTAATAGTAGATTATCGACGGCATCGCCGTTTGACATGTACAACATGCTCTCCGTTTCCTGTTTCGTAAATTAACGAAGAATATGAGATTTAGGGCATTTTAGTCATTTGTAGGAAGTACGGTCTACATGCATATTTTGCTGACGTGATTGACATGGTTTGTCGCCGCATTAGGGAGTTAGGAATGCTTGCATAATCAGTTTGGCGAAGAGATTCGCCTTGTTGCGCACTTTGGGTCGACATACTATATGTAGACTTAAGTGTGTAGTGTATGTGTTTGTATAAATGCTTGTATTAGTATGTATTGAATTAAATGATGTTATGTAGTAGTTCGAGATTGATTTCTTGATTAATATGCTGACCTAAATGATTTCCTACATGTTGACCTTATGCATGATTGTATTACATGCATGGAAAGTATGCCTTGAAGATTTGCTTAAGTTGAATGTTATAACATGTGTTAACATGCTCACATGATGTATTTCAATTCCAATACCTTTGCATATAGTGTTAATGTGATTCCATAGATGTGTGGGACTAGACTTAGTCCAGGCAGTCGGTAACCGAGCGACTTCGTGGCTGACTGGTCATAGCCACGAACGACGCGTCGATGAACGTGATTCGTGTTTAGAGTTGGCGGCAGTGGTTAGGCCACGCGAAGTGTTTTACGCGCTTCATGTCGTTCGACTTGAGATGCGATCGCGCTAGTCGAGCCCGTCAAGTAACCCGACTGGCCGATGTATGTTCACCTTGTATGTGTCATAACTGCTTGAACCTAGGGTACTGAACTTACCATTGTAAATCCTGTTAACCATGGTACCTTGATCCACGAAGACTCATGAGCCGGGCATGGTGGTATGAGACACCGTGGTTGAGCTGTCGGCCTACGCTGGGGCCACAAACCTCCCCGTAGTGACCAGTGAGCACCTTGACTCGTGAGCAGATTATGGTGGTATGGGACACTATATTCTAGCTGTCGGCCTACACTGATCAGGCGACGAGCCCTTTGTAGTGACCGCGAGCGTATTCTGAGTCCACGGGAGGCGACGACCCTTCCGTTGCAGTAGAGTACGGTAGGCCTGTATTGATAAGGTGATGAGGGAGCGGTGCAACGAGTGCGAGCAACAGCCCTGGCAGCCCTTGCAGTGACCTACGAAATACACATCGTATGAGATTACTAGGAGTGACGACCCTAGACAGGATCTGTGTTGGGATTGATACAAGGAAAGTACCTTAGTTTCCCAATCCTGCTGTTTGAATGGACTTAATAACAACTTGAAAATCATATCACCATAGCATTGCATGTGCCTGGAAGATGTGGAGCACTCTAGGGAGTGTGGCATGCCGCGGTCGTAAGATGTTGCCGCATGAGGGTGATCGTCGGTGAGGGCATACATCACGTTATATCATCTTGCATTAATAACAGTATTAGGATTGTCTGATTTACTGCTTTAGTATTATCGCGTGATTGAATTGTGAACATGATAATCTTTGCTCTATGATTCCACTGAGTTGATCACTCATTCCCACGTTACGGGATGGTGTTTGCAACACCCACCAGACCCTGTTGTAGATGCAGGTGAGGACGAGATCCAGGAGGTGGAGCCAGAGATTGACGAGGACCAGGACGAGTTCTCGTATATGCAGTATCACGACGGCTTCCCGTAGGCGATGTAACACCCCGGATTTTGGCTAACCTGGGATTTGACGTCCTTAGGCAGTGGGTCAATTAAAACACCTGAAAAATCGTTCAGAACCCAATTCCATAGTCAAAGAAACCACTTAGGATAAATTTCTTTAGAAACTAAGCATAAGTTAGCTAGTGCAACGTTAGTATAGCTGGGAAATGGTCCCTGATCACTTTAAATACGTTCTACAAGGCCCGAAGCGAGTGGAACCAAGGGTGCTATAATGCTCTAAAGCCTCGGATCAAACTCTAAACCGGTTTGTTCTCTGGACCACTTTGAATCTTTGTATTGGATCTAGACCGCACGTTGAAAGTCCGATACCTCCTATCTTAGACCGTTAGGACCGTCTAGCTGGACTTGACACTCATTCCAAAAATCAAGTCAAACCGATGATCACAGGCTATTTCATTGAGCCCGGACCGAAGAGAGTGTGAATAGGGACATAGTTGGAATTTCAAATTCAAATCTGGCACACAAATTTGACGCATCAGTATTAAGCATTCTGACCGTCAGAATACAGCCAAATTACACCCTTGGATCAGGAAAAATATCTATTATATATCACGAGACTTATAGGCCTGATCTTGGTGCGGTGACCGTTACACTGAAACTGGGCCGCCACGTGCGATCTGGGAACCCAACCGGTCTGAAAACTGGATGCGTGCTAGATCCAGTATGCATGAGCTTAAGTCCGACCGTATCTGGCCAGGGGACCTCCAGAAATGCTCTTTTGGACCGAAACAGCCCCGATTTGGTTAGGCACCAAGTAAACATTGTTCCCAAGCCTATTTTGGGAATGTTTTAGGCTATAAAAGGGGTTGAAACCCTCACTCCTCTCTCCCATCCGAATTTGAGAGAAGCCCTAGCTTGGGAGAGAGAAAAAGAGTGAGAGATTGTGAGAGAGTGGGAGAGTTCTTCCTGCCACTTGTGCTACGTGTTGCACGTGCTTAAGCAACACTCCTCTACCGCTTTCCCGGCGATTCCACCGCAATCCTAGGTAAGTAAAAACCCTAAATAGTTGTTGATTTGAGTTTTCCTTGTTTCCATAGCGATGTAGCTTATGGATCTTATGTATTAGGCTCCTTACTCGCCGTAGACGAAGCATATACGCTCCGCTTCAATTCCCGAGTCTACAAGACACTAGGTGAGGATTTTAGACGCTTTGATTGACGGTTCCCAACGCTTTCAATGTCGTTTAATAGTAGATTCTTGACGGCATCGCCGTTTGACATGTACAAAATGCTCTCCGTTTCCAGTTTCGTAAGCTAACGAAGAATATGAGATCTAGGGCATTTTAGTCATTTGTAGGAAGTACTGTTTACATTCATATTTTGCTGATGTGATTGACATGGTTTGTTGTCGCATTAGGAAGTTAGGAATGCGTGCATAATTAGTTTGGCGAAGAGATTCGCCTAGTTGCGCACTTTGGGTCGACATACTATATGTAGACTTAAGTGTGTAGTGTATGTGTTTGTATAAATGCTTGTATTAGTATGTATTGAATTAAATGATGTTATTTGATAGTTTGTGATTGATTTTTCAATTATTATGCTGACCTAAACGATTTTCTACATGTTGACAAAATGCATGATTTCATTACATGCACGGAAGGTATGTGCTTGAGGATTTGCTTAAGTTGAATATGCATGGGAAGTATGCCTTGAAGATTTGCTTAAGTTGAATGTTATAACATGTGCTAACATGCTCACATGATGTATTTCAATTCCAACACCTTTTTATAGTAATTCCATAGATGTGTGGGACTTGACTTAGTCCAGGCAGTCGGTAACCGAGCGAATTCGTGGCTGACTGGTCATAGCCACGAACGACGCGTCGATGAATGTGATTCGTGTTGAGAGTTGGCGGCAGTGGTTAGGCCACGCGAAGTGTTTTACGCACTTCATGTCGTTCAATCCGAGATGCGATCGCGCTAGTCGAGCCCGTCAAGTAACCCGACTGGCCGATGTTTGTTCACCTTGTATGTATCATAACTGCTTGAACCTAGGGTACTGAACTTACCATTGTAAACCCTATTAACCGTGGTACCTTGATCCACGAAGACTCATGAGCCGGGCATGGTGGTATGGGACACCGTGGTCGAGCTGTCGGCCTACGCTGGGGCCACAAACCTCCCCGTAGTGACCAATAAGCACCTTGACTCGTGAGCAGATTATGGTGGTATGGGACACTATATTCTAGCTGTCGGCCTACACTGATCAGGCGACGAGCCCTTTGTAGTGACCGCGACGTATTCTGAGTTCATGGGAGGCGACGACCCTTCCGTGCAGTAGAGTACAGTAGGCCTGTATTGATAAGGTGATGGGGGAGCGGTGCAACGAGTGCGAGCAACAGCCCTGGCAGCCCTTGCAGTGACCTACGAAATGTACATCGTATGAGATTACTAGGAGTGACGACCCTAGACAGGATCCGTGTTGGGATTGATACAAGGGAAGTACCTTAGTTTCCCAATCCTGCTGTTTGAATGGATTAATAATAACTTGGTAATCATATCACCATAGCATTGCATGTGCCTGGAAGATGTGGAGCACTCTAGGGAGTGTGGCATGCCGCGGTCGTAAGATGTTGCCGTATGAGGGTGATCGTCGGTGAGGGCATACATCACGTCATATCATCTTGCATTAACAACAGTATTAGGATTGTCTGATTTACTGCTTTACTATTATCGCGTGATTGAATTGTGAACATGCTAATCTCTGCTCTCTTATCCCACTGAGTTGATCACTCACTCCCACGTTACGGGATGGTGTTTCCGGACACCCACCAGTCCCTTTTGTGATTGCAGATGATGGCGCGGCCTGTGAGGCGGAGCTGGACTTGATGATGAGAAGGAGGATTCCTCCTTTATGCGTGTTCTGATTGACGGGATTGCAGGGAGGTTGATTAGATACTTTGACATTTGTCATTTTGAATCTTTAGCGCCCTCATGTATATTCATTTTGTTTACTTTGAAGTATACATGTATGTGCATAACCTGGTAATATATTCACACTCTGGAGACATACAACAGTTTATGTACATTATACATACTATTACAGTCTTCCGCTTGCAAATTTCACTGTCTCTGGAGTATGATATGCTGTTCTGGCTTAATCTCACACATGTTTAATACATTATCACAGACAACATTCAATCATACATACCCATGTTGCATAAATAACATTTTGGAACTCGGGAGTTGGGTTTTTGCTCGACCCCCCGATTTTCGGGATTTACAGATGGTATCAGAGCATGATTTGGATTAAACCGGGCCTGGGTTATGGTCACGCGACGTACGCTGTCACTTCCTTTGACATAGGTGGGTGCGAGAAGGGTCTAGAAACACTTCTAGGATCACAGATTCGCCGATAGGCGAAGTCTATAAGGATCGATCGCAAGATCGAGTCTGTAACGTATCTCGGGTCGCGTAAAGTGACCCGAATCACTTTTAAGCTGTAGGAAGTCGGGTGGAGACGTCCTATGGGCGGTTTTAAACCGCAAAAGTGAATCTTTGGGCCGTGGGATGACCACGACTCCAGTAATCAATCGCCAGGGCTTAAAAACCCCGTTTCACCAAAAATCTTCAAAATTCCTTCTCTAAACACTTCAACTTTCAGTTCTTTCTTATCCATTTCATATTAGGCATCAAACCTAATGTAAAAATAACACAAATTAGCACATTCACCAAATTTTACAGTGAATAGTAAAAGTTCATGAAAAATGGCCATAAGGCCATGCTAACTTCACTTGCTTTAGCAACTAAGGAGCTAGAAAGATGTACTGGCTCCTTCTACCCCAAATTCATATGCTGCATCATATGGTTTGGTATTCAGGATTGTGATGTGGACCCGGAAAGCCCCAAACACATGTTTGGGCTCATAGAGACCAAAATATAATGAACCAAGGGGTGGGACCTGACTTTTTGGGGCCCTGGGACCATGGGGGACCAGACCCATGGGGTCCCACCGGTCAACTTACGAGTTGACCGGCGATGCCATCGCCGGCCGCGCACCCACTTAAATGGCCTCCACATCACCCCTATGTAACTCCCACACCACGAAAACCCCTAAAACCCACCTCTCCTTCACAAACAGCCCCCTTGCATACCCTAGATTCGATTTTCAGCACTCCATTCCAAACCCCGGCGACCCAAACCACTCTTAAACCCCTCCTTGGCCAAAACCGACCACCACCCATCAGTTATTGGGTGTTGGCAGCCCCTTTCCTTGAAGATTTCCCCATTTGGAGCTCCAAAATCCCCCAATTAGTGCTGAAATCGTGAGGTGCTCCATCCCATCTTTTTGTTCTTATTTTTCCCTGAAAGTACAGCCTTGGGAAGCTTGAAGCATCCCTCTACGACGCCTAGATTTCTTTTTTTCAGATCGGGCAGCCATTTCTCAGCATTTTCGGCGTTTTCCATGGCTTTCGTGGAAGCCATTTTGGGTCTTTTGTCACTCTCATCCATCATATCTTTGATGGGTAAGAGAAAAACCGCAACAGACGAGGCTGGGCCGAGCCGCCCTGCTCGATTGAGAAGACCGCGGGGTGGTGCCGCAAGTTCAAGCGCCGCCGCAGGTCCAGCTGCAGTCCTGGAGTGCCGTACAAAGCGGGATTTGGATCCCCATGCACACCTTGGACGAACCATTCTATCAGAGATGCCTCATGGTGAATACACTGACCGTAGAGTGTTATTTGAGGCGGACGTAGATGGGCGATTGTTCGGCGAATATCTGTTGTTCGAACGCATTGAAGCTGCGCACTGGGGGCCGATCTTTGAAGCTCGCGCTCGTGCTAATGTGAGCACTGTTCGTGCCTTCTATGCTAGCATCCAGAATCCTACCTTGGATCCTTTGCAGTTCAAAATCCCTTTTGGTAGAGATCGGATGGCTACGATTGACGTCCGGTTGGTTGCGCGACTTCTCAATGTGCCTCTAGGTGATGTGCATCCAAGTGAGAAGAATTTGAGGACTAGACGTGAACGAGATCGCCGCACCAGGTTTCTGTGCGGTAAGTTGGTTCCATGGCAGCCTAATAATAGCCTCAAGGCCACGTACATGTCTGAGGATTTGCGTCTGCTGCACCATATCTGCACGTTCAATGTCTATCCCAGGTCGACGCACCGCATTGAATGTACACGTCTTATGGTCGATTTCTTATTTCTGGTGGCCCAGGGAGAGAACGTATGTATGGCCACTTTCATCTTACGGCAGATAGTTCTCATAGCCAGGTCGAGGAGAACATCCGAATCGCTTCCCTTTGGCCGACTCATTTGTAAGATTGCACTTGAGTTTGCCTATAGACTTGGGCCCGAATTACCGGTATCGATTCACACCATCGATGAGTCGACAATGGTCAAGATGAAGATTGGGTCGCAATACCGTGAAAATCAACTTGAAAGGGATAGTGGGGATGACTTTGATGAAGAGGAAGATCATAGCGAAGAAGAACCTAGAGCAGAGGTTCAGGAAGAGGTTCAGGAAGAAACAGAAGAGGAGGCTCAGGATACTGATGAGAGCCCTCCTCCTTCTGCGCAGACTACTATCGACGACCGCATTGCTCGGATGGAGGAGAGTCAGACCGCTTTGCGTAGGGAAGTCCAAGAACTTCGAGCGGAAGTCGCTGATGCCAAGGCCGTTACAAAGAAGAAGTTTGGCAAGGTGACTCGCACCTTGAAGGCAATCCTGTGTTGCTTACAGGATAAGGGTGCTTCTCCTCCATCACCAGACTCCGACTAGCGATGCGATCTTTGATGTTATTATTAGTAGTTAGTCATTTCCTGTTTTAAGTTGTGTTTTGTAAGCCTGATAAGGCTGATAGTTTACCTATGTTGCTGTAGTAGCTGACGGACATAGCTCCCATGTACTTTTTATCATGATACTTATAGGGAGATATCCCTTGTATTATGACAATTTTGGTTTAATGAAATGCATGATGCCTTTCGACTTGTTATGTGAATGTTTGTGTTGTGGTTTGGGCTTAATGTAGCCAAAATTTGTGGAATGGAGTGCATGCCGTCTCATTTCACTGTAAGGTATTGTCCCTGGATCGGGAGTATTGTAACTCCCGGGATTCAGCCTACAAATTAGTTTTTATCCCACCCCACCCTCCTACCAAGCATGCCACTTCCGATCCCACTATGGGACTAAGAACGCGGTTCTATTTAATACAACTGAATGCTATTGGCCACATAGGCCCTTGGCGTTTTGGTCCTAGAGTTAGCACTCCTAGATTTGAAGAGTCTGACGACATAAGAAATCCAATTCCATTTAGACAATCTTGACCCTAAGCGATAGAACAACTCTCTGTAGTAGAAATGGTATGGAAAGCCATTTACCGTATAATCTTAAGCTTTAGATTATAGCTACTGAGTTACAGACTAGCCTACTAGTTACCTAGAGTAGGGTAAAGCCTGTATATGTTAAGGAATGATAGATTAGTTTTGATTGGAATGAGACTCCCTTCCTTGGATAGATCCCCTTATGACTTATAGACTCCTGTTGTTGCCCATAGGAAGGAACCATACACTCTCAGGGAACATTTATAACTCCCTCAGATTGAACTTAGAATGAACTAGCACGCCCCTTAGAATTGCCTTTCCCAAGGACTTATTGCATTCGGGAACGCAGAGTAAAGGAACTACATGTAAGCGATGTATTCGCGGTTTGAGTCGATTTCTTACTCCTAGTGGTTACCAATGAATCCAATGCTCTGATCAAGCAGAGGATCGGCATCGACTTGGATTAAGAACTGATACAACACATTTTCTGTCCTGATTAGACAGAAGGTTCAACGTATCCGGCTTAGACCCACTACACAACCTTTCTTCTGTGATGGCCCAACCATCTACAACTCAACAGGATCACATTGTCTTTGGGAAATGGCAAGGACTTAAAACCATGTAGAGAAAGGTTACGGATAGCCCCTAAGTTACGCCCCGTTCCGATATACGGATCGATGCAACGATTCTTAGACTTTAAGTAGAACCAAGTTTTAAGGGGGGTAGAACGTATTAAGTCCAATCCAGTTAGGATTAGTCAACACTGCCGTTCGATCAGTGTGGCGCAGCGGAAGAGTGGTTGGCCTCTTTCCCACTGGCCCAGGATCGAAACATTTGATTTAGGTTATATGTACGATTAGGTTATTAAATAGGATTTGAACCTTCCTTAGAGAAAGTACTCCTTGCCCTTCGCCAATGTCGGGGACGACATTGTGTTTTAAGGGGGGTAGATTGTAACACCCCGGATTTTGGCTAACCTGGGATTTGACGTCCTTAGGCAGTGGGTCAATTAAAACACCTGAAAAATCGTTCAGAACCCAATTCCATAGTCAAAGAAACCACTTAGGATAAATTTCTTTAGAAACTAAGCATAAGTTAGCTAGTGCAACGTTAGTATAGCTGGGAAATGGTCCCTGATCACTTTAAATACGTTCTACAAGGCCCGAAGCGAGTGGAACCAAGGGTGCTATAATGCTCTAAAGCCTCGGATCAAACTCTAAACCGGTTTGTTCTCTGGACCACTTTGAATCTTTGTATTGGATCTAGACCGCACGTTGAAAGTCCGATACCTCCTATCTTAGACCGTTAGGACCGTCTAGCTGGACTTGACACTCATTCCAAAAATCAAGTCAAACCGATGATCACAGGCTATTTCATTGAGCCCGGACCGAAGAGAGTGTGAATAGGGACATAGTTGGAATTTCAAATTCAAATCTGGCACACAAATTTGACGCATCAGTATTAAGCATTCTGACCGTCAGAATACAGCCAAATTACACCCTTGGATCAGGAAAAATATCTATTATATATCACGAGACTTATAGGCCTGATCTTGGTGCGGTGACCGTTAAACTGAAACTGGGCCGCCACGTGCGATCTGGGAACCCAACCGGTCTGAAAACTGGATGCGTGCTAGATCCAGTATGCATGAGCTTAAGTCCGACCGTATCTGGCCAGGGGACCTCCAGAAATGCTCTTTTGGACTGAAACAGCCCCGATTTGGTTAGGCATCAAGTAAACATTGTTCCCAAGCCTATTTTGGGAATGTTTTAGGCTATAAAAGGGGTTGAAATCCTCACTCCTCTCTCCCATCCGAATTTGAGAGAAGCCCTATCTTGGGAGAGAGAAAAAGAGTGAGAGATTGTGAGAGAGTGGGAGAGTTCTTCCTGCCACTTGTGCTACGTGTTGCACGTGCTTAAGCAACACTCCTCTACCGCTTTCCCGGCGATTCCACCGCAATCCTAGGTAAGTAAAAACCCTAAATAGTTGTTGATTTGAGTTTTCCTTGTTTCCATAGCGATGTAGCTTATGGATCTTATGTATTAGGCTCCTTACTCGCCGTAGACGAAGCATATACGCTCCGCTTCAATTCCCGAGTCTACAAGACACTAGGTGAGGATTTTAGACGCTTTGATTGACGGTTCCCAACGCTTTCAATGTCGTTTAATAGTAGATTCTTGACGGCATCGCCGTTTGACATGTACAAAATGCTCTCCGTTTCCAGTTTCGTAAGCTAACGAAGAATATGAGATCTAGGGCATTTTAGTCATTTGTAGGAAGTACTGTTTACATTCATATTTTGCTGATGTGATTGACATGGTTTGTTGTCGCATTAGGAAGTTAGGAATGCGTGCATAATTAGTTTGGCGAAGAGATTCGCCTAGTTGCGCACTTTGGGTCGACATACTATATGTAGACTTAAGTGTGTAGTGTATGTGTTTGTATAAATGCTTGTATTAGTATGTATTGAATTAAATGATGTTATTTGATAGTTTGTGATTGATTTTTCAATTATTATGCTGACCTAAACGATTTTCTACATGTTGACAAAATGCATGATTTCATTACATGCACGGAAGGTATGTGCTTGAGGATTTGCTTAAGTTGAATATGCATGGGAAGTATGCCTTGAAGATTTGCTTAAGTTGAATGTTATAACATGTGCTAACATGCTCACATGATGTATTTCAATTCCAACACCTTTTTATAGTAATTCCATAGATGTGTGGGACTTGACTTAGTCCAGGCAGTCGGTAACCGAGCGAATTCGTGGCTGACTGGTCATAGCCACGAACGACGCGTCGATGAATGTGATTCGTGTTGAGAGTTGGCGGCAGTGGTTAGGCCACGCGAAGTGTTTTACGCACTTCATGTCGTTCAATCCGAGATGCGATCGCGCTAGTCGAGCCCGTCAAGTAACCCGACTGGCCGATGTTTGTTCACCTTGTATGTATCATAACTGCTTGAACCTAGGGTACTGAACTTACCATTGTAAACCCTATTAACCGTGGTACCTTGATCCACGAAGACTCATGAGCCGGGCATGGTGGTATGGGACACCGTGGTCGAGCTGTCGGCCTACGCTGGGGCCACAAACCTCCCCGTAGTGACCAATAAGCACCTTGACTCGTGAGCAGATTATGGTGGTATGGGACACTATATTCTAGCTGTCGGCCTACACTGATCAGGCGACGAGCCCTTTGTAGTGACCGCGACGTATTCTGAGTTCATGGGAGGCGACGACCCTTCCGTGCAGTAGAGTACAGTAGGCCTGTATTGATAAGGTGATGGGGGAGCGGTGCAACGAGTGCGAGCAACAGCCCTGGCAGCCCTTGCAGTGACCTACGAAATGTACATCGTATGAGATTACTAGGAGTGACGACCCTAGACAGGATCCGTGTTGGGATTGATACAAGGGAAGTACCTTAGTTTCCCAATCCTGCTGTTTGAATGGATTAATAATAACTTGGTAATCATATCACCATAGCATTGCATGTGCCTGGAAGATGTGGAGCACTCTAGGGAGTGTGGCATGCCGCGGTCGTAAGATGTTGCCGTATGAGGGTGATCGTCGGTGAGGGCATACATCACGTCATATCATCTTGCATTAACAACAGTATTAGGATTGTCTGATTTACTGCTTTACTATTATCGCGTGATTGAATTGTGAACATGCTAATCTCTGCTCTCTTATCCCACTGAGTTGATCACTCACTCCCACGTTACGGGATGGTGTTTCCGGACACCCACCAGTCCCTTTTGTGATTGCAGATGATGGCGCGGCCTGTGAGGCGGAGCTGGACTTGATGATGAGAAGGAGGATTCCTCCTTTATGCGTGTTCTGATTGACGGGATTGCAGGGAGGTTGATTAGATACTTTGACATTTGTCATTTTGAATCTTTAGCGCCCTCATGTATATTCATTTTGTTTACTTTGAAGTATACATGTATGTGCATAACCTGGTAATATATTCACACTCTGGAGACATACAACAGTTTATGTACATTATACATACTATTACAGTCTTCCGCTTGCAAATTTCACTGTCTCTGGAGTATGATATGCTGTTCTGGCTTAATCTCACACATGTTTAATACATTATCACAGACAACATTCAATCATACATACCCATGTTGCATAAATAACATTTTGGAACTCGGGAGTTGGGTTTTTGCTCGACCCCCCGATTTTCGGGATTTACAGATGGTATCAGAGCATGATTTGGATTAAACCGGGCCTGGGTTATGGTCACGCGACGTACGCTGTCACTTCCTTTGACATAGGTGGGTGCGAGAAGGGTCTAGAAACACTTCTAGGATCACAGATTCGCCGATAGGCGAAGTCTATAAGGATCGATCGCAAGATCGAGTCTGTAACGTATCTCGGGTCGCGTAAAGTGACCCGAATCACTTTTAAGCTGTAGGAAGTCGGGTGGAGACGTCCTATGGGCGGTTTTAAACCGCAAAAGTGAATCTTTGGGCCGTGGGATGACCACGACTCCAGTAATCAATCGCCAGGGCTTAAAAACCCCGTTTCACCAAAAATCTTCAAAATTCCTTCTCTAAACACTTCAACTTTCAGTTCTTTCTTATCCATTTCATATTAGGCATCAAACCTAATGTAAAAATAACACAAATTAGCACATTCACCAAATTTTACAGTGAATAGTAAAAGTTCATGAAAAATGGCCATAAGGCCATGCTAACTTCACTTGCTTTAGCAACTAAGGAGCTAGAAAGATGTACTGGCTCCTTCTACCCCAAATTCATATGCTGCATCATATGGTTTGGTATTCAGGATTGTGATGTGGACCCGGAAAGCCCCAAACACATGTTTGGGCTCATAGAGACCAAAATATAATGAACCAAGGGGTGGGACCTGACTTTTTGGGGCCCTGGGACCATGGGGGACCAGACCCATGGGGTCCCACCGGTCAACTTACGAGTTGACCGGCGATGCCATCGCCGGCCGCGCACCCACTTAAATGGCCTCCACATCACCCCTATGTAACTCCCACACCACGAAAACCCCTAAAACCCACCTCTCCTTCACAAACAGCCCCCTTGCATACCCTAGATTCGATTTTCAGCACTCCATTCCAAACCCCGGCGACCCAAACCACTCTTAAACCCCTCCTTGGCCAAAACCGACCACCACCCATCAGTTATTGGGTGTTGGCAGCCCCTTTCCTTGAAGATTTCCCCATTTGGAGCTCCAAAATCCCCCAATTAGTGCTGAAATCGTGAGGTGCTCCATCCCATCTTTTTGTTCTTATTTTTCCCTGAAAGTACAGCCTTGGGAAGCTTGAAGCATCCCTCTACGACGCCTAGATTTCTTTTTTTCAGATCGGGCAGCCATTTCTCAGCATTTTCGGCGTTTTCCATGGCTTTCGTGGAAGCCATTTTGGGTCTTTTGTCACTCTCATCCATCATATCTTTGATGGGTAAGAGAAAAACCGCAACAGACGAGGCTGGGCCGAGCCGCCCTGCTCGATTGAGAAGACCGCGGGGTGGTGCCGCAAGTTCAAGCGCCGCCGCAGGTCCAGCTGCAGTCCTGGAGTGCCGTACAAAGCGGGATTTGGATCCCCATGCACACCTTGGACGAACCATTCTATCAGAGATGCCTCATGGTGAATACACTGACCGTAGAGTGTTATTTGAGGCGGACGTAGATGGGCGATTGTTCGGCGAATATCTGTTGTTCGAACGCATTGAAGCTGCGCACTGGGGGCCGATCTTTGAAGCTCGCGCTCGTGCTAATGTGAGCACTGTTCGTGCCTTCTATGCTAGCATCCAGAATCCTACCTTGGATCCTTTGCAGTTCAAAATCCCTTTTGGTAGAGATCGGATGGCTACGATTGACGTCCGGTTGGTTGCGCGACTTCTCAATGTGCCTCTAGGTGATGTGCATCCAAGTGAGAAGAATTTGAGGACTAGACGTGAACGAGATCGCCGCACCAGGTTTCTGTGCGGTAAGTTGGTTCCATGGCAGCCTAATAATAGCCTCAAGGCCACGTACATGTCTGAGGATTTGCGTCTGCTGCACCATATCTGCACGTTCAATGTCTATCCCAGGTCGACGCACCGCATTGAATGTACACGTCTTATGGTCGATTTCTTATTTCTGGTGGCCCAGGGAGAGAACGTATGTATGGCCACTTTCATCTTACGGCAGATAGTTCTCATAGCCAGGTCGAGGAGAACATCCGAATCGCTTCCCTTTGGCCGACTCATTTGTAAGATTGCACTTGAGTTTGCCTATAGACTTGGGCCCGAATTACCGGTATCGATTCACACCATCGATGAGTCGACAATGGTCAAGATGAAGATTGGGTCGCAATACCGTGAAAATCAACTTGAAAGGGATAGTGGGGATGACTTTGATGAAGAGGAAGATCATAGCGAAGAAGAACCTAGAGCAGAGGTTCAGGAAGAGGTTCAGGAAGAAACAGAAGAGGAGGCTCAGGATACTGATGAGAGCCCTCCTCCTTCTGCGCAGACTACTATCGACGACCGCATTGCTCGGATGGAGGAGAGTCAGACCGCTTTGCGTAGGGAAGTCCAAGAACTTCGAGCGGAAGTCGCTGATGCCAAGGCCGTTACAAAGAAGAAGTTTGGCAAGGTGACTCGCACCTTGAAGGCAATCCTGTGTTGCTTACAGGATAAGGGTGCTTCTCCTCCATCACCAGACTCCGACTAGCGATGCGATCTTTGATGTTATTATTAGTAGTTAGTCATTTCCTGTTTTAAGTTGTGTTTTGTAAGCCTGATAAGGCTGATAGTTTACCTATGTTGCTGTAGTAGCTGACGGACATAGCTCCCATGTACTTTTTATCATGATACTTATAGGGAGATATCCCTTGTATTATGACAATTTTGGTTTAATGAAATGCATGATGCCTTTCGACTTGTTATGTGAATGTTTGTGTTGTGGTTTGGGCTTAATGTAGCCAAAATTTGTGGAATGGAGTGCATGCCGTCTCATTTCACTGTAAGGTATTGTCCCTGGATCGGGAGTATTGTAACTCCCGGGATTCAGCCTACAAATTAGTTTTTATCCCACCCCACCCTCCTACCAAGCATGCCACTTCCGATCCCACTATGGGACTAAGAACGCGGTTCTATTTAATACAACTGAATGCTATTGGCCACATAGGCCCTTGGCGTTTTGGTCCTAGAGTTAGCACTCCTAGATTTGAAGAGTCTGACGACATAAGAAATCCAATTCCATTTAGACAATCTTGACCCTAAGCGATAGAACAACTCTCTGTAGTAGAAATGGTATGGAAAGCCATTTACCGTATAATCTTAAGCTTTAGATTATAGCTACTGAGTTACAGACTAGCCTACTAGTTACCTAGAGTAGGGTAAAGCCTGTATATGTTAAGGAATGATAGATTAGTTTTGATTGGAATGAGACTCCCTTCCTTGGATAGATCCCCTTATGACTTATAGACTCCTGTTGTTGCCCATAGGAAGGAACCATACACTCTCAGGGAACATTTATAACTCCCTCAGATTGAACTTAGAATGAACTAGCACGCCCCTTAGAATTGCCTTTCCCAAGGACTTATTGCATTCGGGAACGCAGAGTAAAGGAACTACATGTAAGCGATGTATTCGCGGTTTGAGTCGATTTCTTACTCCTAGTGGTTACCAATGAATCCAATGCTCTGATCAAGCAGAGGATCGGCATCGACTTGGATTAAGAACTGATACAACACATTTTCTGTCCTGATTAGACAGAAGGTTCAACGTATCCGGCTTAGACCCACTACACAACCTTTCTTCTGTGATGGCCCAACCATCTACAACTCAACAGGATCACATTGTCTTTGGGAAATGGCAAGGACTTAAAACCATGTAGAGAAAGGTTACGGATAGCCCCTAAGTTACGCCCCGTTCCGATATACGGATCGATGCAACGATTCTTAGACTTTAAGTAGAACCAAGTTTTAAGGGGGGTAGAACGTATTAAGTCCAATCCAGTTAGGATTAGTCAACACTGCCGTTCGATCAGTGTGGCGCAGCGGAAGAGTGGTTGGCCTCTTTCCCACTGGCCCAGGATCGAAACATTTGATTTAGGTTATATGTACGATTAGGTTATTAAATAGGATTTGAACCTTCCTTAGAGAAAGTACTCCTTGCCCTTCGCCAATGTCGGGGACGACATTGTGTTTTAAGGGGGGTAGATTGTAACACCCCGGATTTTGGCTAACCTGGGATTTGACGTCCTTAGGCAGTGGGTCAATTAAAACACCTGAAAAATCGTTCAGAACCCAATTCCATAGTCAAAGAAACCACTTAGGATAAATTTCTTTAGAAACTAAGCATAAGTTAGCTAGTGCAACGTTAGTATAGCTGGGAAATGGTCCCTGATCACTTTAAATACGTTCTACAAGGCCCGAAGCGAGTGGAACCAAGGGTGCTATAATGCTCTAAAGCCTCGGATCAAACTCTAAACCGGTTTGTTCTCTGGACCACTTTGAATCTTTGTATTGGATCTAGACCGCACGTTGAAAGTCCGATACCTCCTATCTTAGACCGTTAGGACCGTCTAGCTGGACTTGACACTCATTCCAAAAATCAAGTCAAACCGATGATCACAGGCTATTTCATTGAGCCCGGACCGAAGAGAGTGTGAATAGGGACATAGTTGGAATTTCAAATTCAAATCTGGCACACAAATTTGACGCATCAGTATTAAGCATTCTGACCGTCAGAATACAGCCAAATTACACCCTTGGATCAGGAAAAATATCTATTATATATCACGAGACTTATAGGCCTGATCTTGGTGCGGTGACCGTTAAACTGAAACTGGGCCGCCACGTGCGATCTGGGAACCCAACCGGTCTGAAAACTGGATGCGTGCTAGATCCAGTATGCATGAGCTTAAGTCCGACCGTATCTGGCCAGGGGACCTCCAGAAATGCTCTTTTGGACTGAAACAGCCCCGATTTGGTTAGGCATCAAGTAAACATTGTTCCCAAGCCTATTTTGGGAATGTTTTAGGCTATAAAAGGGGTTGAAATCCTCACTCCTCTCTCCCATCCGAATTTGAGAGAAGCCCTATCTTGGGAGAGAGAAAAAGAGTGAGAGATTGTGAGAGAGTGGGAGAGTTCTTCCTGCCACTTGTGCTACGTGTTGCACGTGCTTAAGCAACACTCCTCTACCGCTTTCCCGGCGATTCCACCGCAATCCTAGGTAAGTAAAAACCCTAAATAGTTGTTGATTTGAGTTTTCCTTGTTTCCATAGCGATGTAGCTTATGGATCTTATGTATTAGGCTCCTTACTCGCCGTAGACGAAGCATATACGCTCCGCTTCAATTCCCGAGTCTACAAGACACTAGGTGAGGATTTTAGACGCTTTGATTGACGGTTCCCAACGCTTTCAATGTCGTTTAATAGTAGATTCTTGACGGCATCGCCGTTTGACATGTACAAAATGCTCTCCGTTTCCAGTTTCGTAAGCTAACGAAGAATATGAGATCTAGGGCATTTTAGTCATTTGTAGGAAGTACTGTTTACATTCATATTTTGCTGATGTGATTGACATGGTTTGTTGTCGCATTAGGAAGTTAGGAATGCGTGCATAATTAGTTTGGCGAAGAGATTCGCCTAGTTGCGCACTTTGGGTCGACATACTATATGTAGACTTAAGTGTGTAGTGTATGTGTTTGTATAAATGCTTGTATTAGTATGTATTGAATTAAATGATGTTATTTGATAGTTTGTGATTGATTTTTCAATTATTATGCTGACCTAAACGATTTTCTACATGTTGACAAAATGCATGATTTCATTACATGCACGGAAGGTATGTGCTTGAGGATTTGCTTAAGTTGAATATGCATGGGAAGTATGCCTTGAAGATTTGCTTAAGTTGAATGTTATAACATGTGCTAACATGCTCACATGATGTATTTCAATTCCAACACCTTTTTATAGTAATTCCATAGATGTGTGGGACTTGACTTAGTCCAGGCAGTCGGTAACCGAGCGAATTCGTGGCTGACTGGTCATAGCCACGAACGACGCGTCGATGAATGTGATTCGTGTTGAGAGTTGGCGGCAGTGGTTAGGCCACGCGAAGTGTTTTACGCACTTCATGTCGTTCAATCCGAGATGCGATCGCGCTAGTCGAGCCCGTCAAGTAACCCGACTGGCCGATGTTTGTTCACCTTGTATGTATCATAACTGCTTGAACCTAGGGTACTGAACTTACCATTGTAAACCCTATTAACCGTGGTACCTTGATCCACGAAGACTCATGAGCCGGGCATGGTGGTATGGGACACCGTGGTCGAGCTGTCGGCCTACGCTGGGGCCACAAACCTCCCCGTAGTGACCAATAAGCACCTTGACTCGTGAGCAGATTATGGTGGTATGGGACACTATATTCTAGCTGTCGGCCTACACTGATCAGGCGACGAGCCCTTTGTAGTGACCGCGACGTATTCTGAGTTCATGGGAGGCGACGACCCTTCCGTGCAGTAGAGTACAGTAGGCCTGTATTGATAAGGTGATGGGGGAGCGGTGCAACGAGTGCGAGCAACAGCCCTGGCAGCCCTTGCAGTGACCTACGAAATGTACATCGTATGAGATTACTAGGAGTGACGACCCTAGACAGGATCCGTGTTGGGATTGATACAAGGGAAGTACCTTAGTTTCCCAATCCTGCTGTTTGAATGGATTAATAATAACTTGGTAATCATATCACCATAGCATTGCATGTGCCTGGAAGATGTGGAGCACTCTAGGGAGTGTGGCATGCCGCGGTCGTAAGATGTTGCCGTATGAGGGTGATCGTCGGTGAGGGCATACATCACGTCATATCATCTTGCATTAACAACAGTATTAGGATTGTCTGATTTACTGCTTTACTATTATCGCGTGATTGAATTGTGAACATGCTAATCTCTGCTCTCTTATCCCACTGAGTTGATCACTCACTCCCACGTTACGGGATGGTGTTTCCGGACACCCACCAGTCCCTTTTGTGATTGCAGATGATGGCGCGGCCTGTGAGGCGGAGCTGGACTTGATGATGAGAAGGAGGATTCCTCCTTTATGCGTGTTCTGATTGACGGGATTGCAGGGAGGTTGATTAGATACTTTGACATTTGTCATTTTGAATCTTTAGCACCCTCATGTATATTCATTTTGTTTACTTTGAAGTATACATGTATGTGCATAACCTGGTAATATATTCACACTCTGGAGACATACAACAGTTTATGTACATTATACATACTATTACAGTCTTCCGCTTGCAAATTTCACTGTCTCTGGAGTATGATATGCTGTTCTGGCTTAATCTCACACATGTTCAATACATTATCACAGACAACATTCAATCATACATACCCATGTTGCATAAATAACATTTTGGAACTCGGGAGTTGGGTTTTTGCTCGACCCCCCGATTTTCGGGATGTTACAGGCGACCTGGATCGAGGGGACTTCAGTGGGACTATTTTGAATATTATTCTTTTGTTTATTTACATGTATATGAGACTCAGAGATGTAGTCATACTTTGGAGACAGATGAGATTTACTTTGTTTTTTCCATATAGTGATATATATATATTGATTAGTCTTCCGCTTGCTTTTATCACTGGATCTGAAGTATGAATTGCAGTTTTGGTATACTTTTACTCATGTGAATGCTTTAAATCAAACAACATTGAATCATAACCATTTTTGTTGCATAAGTGACGGTCTGGAACTCGGGAGTTGAGTTTATACACGACCCCCGATTTTCAGGGTGTTACATGGATGGAGGAGGGACCCTGCCACTATGGGCCCCTTAAGGCGATACAAACCATACATCAAATGGGTCCCACCACAAATCGGCCCTCAAATCATCAAATCTAAGCAAAAGAAACAATTTTAATCCTAGAAAATACCCACCTTGAATTCCTTCCTTCCTCCTTCCTCCTAAAGGCTCTAGAGCTCTAAGGGAACAATTTCAACTATTGAGATGATGATCTAAGGGTTGGATTGGGTGGTAGGAAGGTGTGTCACACCTAACTCTTTCTCATGGAGAGCTTAGAAGTCCAGCTCCCATGGTTTCTTGGGAGAATGAGAGGGAGATGAGAGAGATGTGATGTAAGGAGAGAGAGGGTTGGTGAGTGATGGGAAGAGAGAGAGTTGACTTTAGGGTACTTGTGTAAAAGAGAGGTAAGGGTTGTTTGTACTTGAGGATGAGATGTGATACTTGACAGTTGATGGGATTGATTTGATTAGAGATTCTCTTTGGTTTGCAAACGCGCGGCATTTTCTTCAAACTGAATGTAAGCCCACATCTCCTGGCCAGGGTATCCCCTTGGTGCATGAGATGTGGCATCAAAACCATGTTGATGACGTGGTCGCTAGGGTATAAGTCTCGGGTCAAGCCAACTGTGGAATACGGGATGTGACTCAGGGTCATGCATAAACGTCGATAACAGATCATGGGTCGCTAGAATTCAACCGGGAGGACCGGGGAAGCCCAAAGAACAGTACGATCTAGGATACGGGCCTCACAAAAGACGCCTCTCTTTTCTCTTTTTTCTCACTCTCTTTCAAACTTTCTTTTTATGGGAAAGGTTTACCCTAAAAGGCAACCTTTTATAGAGTGTATTAATCCTCTTTTAGAGGATTTGAACGCTACTAATTTATGGGATTAGTTATGGCTTAACGGCTCTAACTCGTGGGAATTTATTTGATGATACTATTGAGGGTCAAATATTGCATATTATCCCCCATTTATATCTTGATTTTATAAACATGATAATGCTTAATGTTTTATTTTACTCGTGTTTATGTTGCAAGGTGAATTTAAGAGCTTGGATTTAAAAAGTACAAAAAGCATGGAGTTAATGCTCAAGAATCACCAAGGTAAGGGATGGATCGTTTGTGACTAGGATTGAAGAATTCATATGCCAAAGATCCAAGGAAATCAAGTGATGAAGGAAGAGAATTGAAGAATTGAAGTGAAGAAAAGGAAGCCTGAAAGTTATCTTGAAAACAGATTTCGGGCTAAAAAAGTCTAGTTTTAGAAAACTGCCAGAATGGCCTTCGATATATTGAAGACTTGTAGATAGTACCAAAGGACATATTGAAGACCCTTTGATAGAATAGAGAAATTCAGGATTTCAGACCAAACTCGTTGGACAATTATAGACCGAGCTTCGATATATCGAAGACTGTTTGATAACATGGAAAGACATATCGAAGATACTTTGATATCATCGAAACTACGTAAATTTGAGGCAGTTTTTAGATTTTTCCAAGTCGGTGCTACAAAACTATAAATAGGAGTCTCTAGGGAACTCCTAAGCATCATCTAGGGTTTGGAGGAGGGTTTTTATTCCTTTATTCCTTAATTTTTCATGTTTTCTTCTAGGGTTCTATATCTGATCATGTCTATGGTTGGCTAAACCTCTTAGATAGGGCTAAGAGGTGAAGCTTGTAGCATGATGGGATGTTTTTATTATTTTGAATCATGTTTATGATGAACTTACTTTGATTCTAGTTTGATCTTAAAGGAATACTTTCAGTTTTTAATGGTTTATTATGACTCAAATTACAATATATATACAATAGCTTTAAGTATCTTCTTTACATATTTTAAGATTATGGGATTGGTAAATCTTGTTGTTTGCCATTGTCTCACGGGCATGGTTTGGTGATGGAATCCCTACCAATTATTATAATTCTCCTCTTTTGAGAATTGGGTCAAAGGAAGTTCAGATTGATCTAAATTGGTATATCTTCCAACTAGATAAGATAAGACTCTGATTTCAGTTGTGTCTTTAAATAAAGTAATAGATTTTCCTGATCTCTACAGGTGGATCCTTGAAAACCCTAACTACAAGAAAAACAGGCAAAAGCTACGGCCAAAATCCGTAGCAAAAGACCTTTTGCTACGGATTTCATCCGTAGCACATCCGTCGCTATTGGTGGGGTAGCTAAAAGTATAGCTATGGATTATATCCGTAACAATTGATACAAATAGCTATGGATATAATCCGTAGCAATAGATACCAATAACTACAGATTAGATCTGTAGCAATAGATACCTATAGCTACGGATTATATCTGTAACAATAACTTTAGCTACCCCACCAATAGCGACCGACGTACTACGAACTGTATCCATAGCAAATGAAATTTTATCTGTAGCAATATATACCAATAGCACCAATAATATCCTTAGTAATAGATACCAATAGCTACGGACAAAAGTTGTAGCTATAGCTACAGATTATATTTGTAGCCGTTTTTTTTAAAATTGTAATAATATGACCTGTTTCCATTGCAAGAACCTGTTGTGATTGATAACTCATCTAAGCTTAAAACTGATAGAAATTGTGCATAAAATGCAATCAGAAAAAAAAAATGATGCATTTATTACAAATAGCAATCAAATCATACAATGCATCCTACATTCACATTTCTAAATAAACAATAGTTCACTTTGCTTAACTTATCATAAGAATTACAGCTAAGGCATTCTCTCATGTGCAAGAAGCAAATACGCTCTAACACAGTAAACACCCTCCATATGCATTCAATAATGCTCACATTTTTACAAAATTTTCTTCCTTCAGACGGTCAATTTTAGCAAATGCAGAAGATAGAGCTTCTTCTTTCCTAGAAACTGCAGACGTAACTTCTATGAACTTTAACACAAGATCACTTTCAAGTTTTGAAACTCTTCCCTTGAGAAAATGAATTTCATCCTCCATTGACTTCTTTAGCTTACTAGCCTGTATAAAATAGCATTTGTATACACAATCAAACAAGCATGCCTTTATACACATCTCAAAAGGAAGAAAGATAAAACAAAAAGACTTAAATATAAAGAAATAAAAAATGTACCTATAAATATTCTAAACTATGGTAAAATCCAACATGAGTAATGTGTTCAAACCTAGGATGGCCTTTTAAACTCAAAACCTACATTTAGGTTGAGGTTAAGGTTATAGGTTTAGGTTTAGGTTCAGGTTTAGGTTTTGGGTTTAGGTTCAGGTTATAGGTTTAGGTTATAAGTTTAGGTTAAGTTTAAGTTATAGGTTATAGGTATAGCTTTAGGGAATTGAGAATAGGTTAAGGTATAGGTTTAGGAAATCGGGGTCGAGTTCGGGTTCGGGATTGGGTTTAGGTTTAGGTTTAGGTTAGTGAGTTGAGATTAGGATTAGGTGTAGGTTTATGTTTAGGGATTTGAGAATACATTTAGGTTTTAGGCTTAGGTTTAGGTTTTAGGCTATATGTTTAGGTTTAGGTTTTAGGTTTAGGTTTAGGTTAAGGTTAGGTTATAGGTTATAAGTTTAGGTTATAGGTTAGATAAGGTTTAACTTATAGGTTTTGGTTTAGATTAAGGTTATAGGTTTAGGTTTAGGTTTAGGTTATAGGTTTAGGTTAAGGTTTAGGTTTAGGTTATAGAATATAGGTTATAGGTTAAAGCTTTAAGGAATTGAGAATAGGTTAAGGTTCAGGTTTAGGAAATCGGGTTTGGGTTTGAGATCGGGTTTAGTTTGGGTTTTCAAGTTTAAGTTTAGGTTAAGGAGTTGAGATTAGGATTAGGTATAGGTTTAGGCTTAAGGATTTGAGAATACATTTAGGTTTTAGGTTTAGGTTTAGGTTTTAGGTTTAGGTTAAGGTTATAGGTTTAGGAGTAGGTTATAGGTTATATGTTATAGGTTATAGCTTTAGGGAATTGAGAATAGGTTAAGGTTTAGGTTTAGGAAATCAGGTTCGGGTTTGGGATCAGGTTTATGTTTCGGTTTTTAAGTTTAGGTTTAGGTTTAGGTTAGGGAGTTGAGATTAGGATTATGTGTAGGTTTAGGTTTAGGGATTTGAGAATACATTTAGGTTTTAGGTTTAGGTTTAGGTTATAGGTTATAGGTTATAGGTTGAGGTTTTAGGTTTGGGTTAAGGTTAGGTTATCAGTTTAGGTTATAGGTTATAGGTTAACAGTTTATAGGTTTTGGTTTAGGTTTAGGTTAAGGTTTAGGTTTAGGTTTATGTTTAGGTTTAGGTTATATGTTATAGGTAATAGGTTATAGCTTTAAGGAATTGATAATAGGTTAAGGTTTAGTTTTAGGAAATCAGGTTCGGGTTTAGGTTTGGGTTTTCAAGTTTAGGTTTAGGTTTAGGTTAGGGAGTTGAGATTAGGATTAGGTGTAGGTTTAGGTTTAGGGATTTGAGAATACATTCAGGTTTTAGGTTTAGGTTTAGATTTTTGTTTATAGGTTTAGGTTATAGGTTTAGGTTTAGGTTTTAGGTTTAGGTTAAGGTTGGGTTATAGGTTATGAGTTTAGGTTATAGGTTATAGATTATAGGTTAAGGTTAGGTTTTAAAGTTTAGGTTCGGGTTCGAGTTCAGGTTCGGGATTAGGTTTAGGCTTGGGTTTTTAAGTTTAGGTTTAGGTTAAGTGTTTGAGATTAGGATTAAGTGTAGGTTTAGGTTTAGGGATTTGAGAATACATTTAGGTTTTAGGTTTAGGTTTTAGGTTATAGGTTAAGGTTATAAGTTTTGGTTTAGGTTTAGGTTTAGGTTTTAAGTTTAGGTTTAGGTTATAGTTTATAGCTTTAGGGAATTGAGAATAGGTTAAGGTTTAGGTTTAGGAATTCGAGTTCAGGTTTGGGTTTGGGATCGGGTTTAAGATCGGGTTTCGATTATAGGTTTAAGTTTAAGCTATAGGTTATAGGTTTAGGTTTAGGTTTTGGTTAGGTTATAAGTTGTAGGTTATAGCTTAAAATTTAGGTTATAGGTTAAGGTTTAGGTTTAGGTTATAGGTTTAGGGTGTGGTTTAGGTTAAGGGTGTGGTCCCTGCAAATTCAGATATAAACATGGCCTGTAGAAATGGCCAAGCCCCTCCAATGCTTTTCATAAGAAATGGACAACTTCAACATGGTCATAACATCGGTTCTCACCTTCCATGGACCCCCGCTTAACATCCGGATAGGTCCGATGCACATCCGGATTTGCTTCATCAATTTCATATAATACATAAACACGGGCCTGACCAAATGGCCAGGCTACCCATATTGCTATCCATAGGAAATGGACAGATTCATCATGTTCATAACAGCGGTTCCCACCTTCCAAGGACCCTCGCTCAGCATCCGGATAGCTCCGACGCACATCCTGGTCTGCTCTATCAATTTCGAGTAAATACAAATATAAACACGGCCTGTCCAAATGGCCAGCCCACTCCAATGTTGTCCATAGGAAATGGATAGCTTTATCATGGTCATAACAGTGGTTCTCACATTCCAAGGACCCCCTCTCAACATCCGGATAACTCCGACGCACATCCGGGTTTGCTCATTTAAATAAAATGGATTATCAAGATCATTTAAATAAAATTAGGTCTAATCAACAATCTGACCTGGAGGATTCTGTTAGCATTGTTGACGGCACCTCGAATCTTGTTTTAAGGCCTAGAAATTCAAAATTAGGTACAAAAATTAGAAAAACCAAAGAACTTTAAGAAAGATAGTTAAAGTCCATGTGAATGAGCACAAGTATGCACCTACATATGAATTCTGAAAAGCTATTGCATATCACAAAATAATAATAATAATAATAATAAAAAATCCTTGCGTTTGGATATTCAACAAAATTAAATTGTAATATTTCAATTCAGTTCAATAAACTTATATTTCTGAGAAGCATTTAATGGTTTTAAATCTATGGTTTTCTGGAAAAGGTCCATTTCCTGGACATCAAATTCAACGGGGAAAGTAAGATGGTTAATATTACTTTTAACAGTGCAAAGTTTCAGTTATGTCTCTTCTTTACCTTCCATTTTCTTCTTAACAAGAAAATCCATATTTACTAATATTCTCATTTTTCTATTTTTCAAAAGAATGAGTTTGGACTCCGAAAGCGTCATCTTCAGCACTCGTACTTTCAGCCCAAACCCTAACCAATGACTCCAAAATTACCAAGTACTTATAAAAATTCATTGCAAACATTTTCTGTCTATGTGCATGACGACCATACTGTTAAGATCAATCTTCTTATCTTCATTTACAGAAACTAGTGGATGACCAATTATGTGTAACATACAAAGCTGGTTCATCCACTTATGCAATTAGGGAAGGTTCAAAATGGCTAGATTTCCACACCAAGCATCAGTTGCATATATATGATACAGAAGGACAAAAGTATCACCTTCAACATGACTGTCAAACAAGTTTCCTCACTAAAAATTCAGATCACAAACCATCATGGCATGTGTCCAATTTTGGTTTAATTTTCATTTTTCTCTTTAATTTTGGTTCTTTCTTTCTATTTTCTAGTTTTAGTGTTTTGATTACTGAATAAGGAGAGGTGTGGGTCATAAATCCTTTCACAATTGAATGCATCAATTACATGTGCAAGAATGCACCAATTACAATAAGAAGTGTGTGAGTAGGATTTGATGCCCATGTATGGCCCAACTGGCAGGAATGGAAACCGAGTCAACTGGTAATCTAGATTTGATGCCCATGTATAGCCCAACTGAGAACCAGACATACCTGATGAAAGGCCTGGATTTACATTGAATATAAATGCTGCTAGACATAAGAAGAGATCTCTACAAAGACATGTCCATAAGTGTGTGGTTTGTGCATGTGGTAAAGGAGCTGCTTGTACATGTATGCAGGGTCAGAAAGCCTCATACAACTAAAGCCAAGATTGATGGGTCATTTTAACTCATGAGGATTTGGATCTTTCAGGTCTTTTATTTTTTAAAGCAAATCTTTCTAGCCTTAGTTCAAACTCAAGTCCCAATAGGTCACTCAACGCAAATTTCAGCTAAGTTGACTCAACCTAGTTCAGGTCTCTACTCAACTCATTGAGTAAATATCGTTGTACTGATGTAGCAACATTTTATTTTTCCTGCTGCTGACGACCTAATTAAAACAAATTCAATTTTTTACACATCCTACTACGAATTGGTCATGTCTAGGATATCTATACTTCATCTATGGGAATTTGATAGGAGAAAATTGAGAGATTCACAACCATGAAGCACTTAATGTGCTTCGATGTCGAATAATTTTAAGGAAAGTCCAAAATTAATGATAAGAATAACGAGCTATGAAATATTTTACTATATACTATAAACCATTAAAGCACTTGCCTAAATCAAGATATCCTAACATCCGATAATCTAATGCTGATGAAATAGTAAGGTATGACTCACGATTCTGCGAAGAAGAGGCTTTAAAGATAAGCAAAGTCTTTGCAAACTATCTAACTTCAAAGCTTCCACAATGACACTGCAAGAGATATACATGCACTTTAAGAAAAAGATGTGAGAAAGAAAATTTCATGCTGACCACCAAACTCGATAAATGAAACAATGAACTAAGGACATAGTACTCCAGGTCTAGGAAAAGGAAAATAAACAAAGTGTGGAAAATTATTGTTCTTACAAGTTTCCTGCTGAGCATTGGATTATATCAGACCTGGTAAAATTGTTGTAAGATAAGTCCCTGCAAGACAACATCATGCAATGCTATATTTATGCCTTTTTAGGAGTGGAAAAAATAATAACCTAGTAGGAATCTGAAAGGCCTAAAGTAATCTCACAAGAGAGTTTAACAAGACATTAATATGCATGGAAAAAGAAGCCAGCAAATATACAGATCTTGTTGCCAGTGAAATGTAATTTGAGATTTACTGAGTAATACTTACAAGTTATGGTTGCTACCTCGGACCCAAGAGGGTATGACCCCAGTCAACATGTTGCTAGTAAGATACCTACATTAAAATATATATATCATGAGACGGATTTCTAATTTGTGACAAAAATATCACCGAAGCATCATTGAGGGTCCAAAAATTACAGAAGAATTGTCCATTTTCCTGAAGTATCTAGCAAGAGAATCAGTGAAATTTTGGTAATGAATGTCTATTTTCTTACATATAATCTAGCGCCGAGAGTCTTGAAAAGCTACTTGGAATTTCTCCTGTCAAATTGTTAAAGGTAAGTTATTTGCAAGAGAAAATTATCATTAGAAAAAAACTGGGGAAGATTCTCTTTGAAATGAATTTGTAAGCTACATGTATTCAATGCGTGTTCTCATCCATCGCAAGCCATGAGATTGAAGACTGTAGTATATTGTAAAGAACATGGAATGCACAAAAGGATTTTCCTTGTCCAGTAGCATGATGGATTAGCCAGTACATGGCAAAATAAACATGGAAATGAAAGTGAAAGGCCAAATCACCATGAATTTGGCATCGAATCACTTCAGTTTTGCACTTCCCTTCCTAATTTAACTTCTTTCAAACCATGAAACATTTGGCTGGACAGTGGTCGTGATTTGCATGTCAACTCATGGAGCTGAATCTTCAACTTTCATTTTATGTTTTCATCACTTAATTTAGAGTTGACCATCCAAACTTAAGAATATTGTGCATCTAACAATGCCTAGTCAGCACTCAATGGCATGGGAAAAGAAATATATAAACGCCATGTATAAAAGATTTGTCTAAAGTAACTTACGAGGATTTCAGATTTGTCATTGTCCCAATATATTGTGGGATTATGTCAGAAATCAAGCAATTTCTTAGTACCCTGCAGTATACGAGCAAGACAGACACTTCATGAACAAAAGAAGCAGCGAACAATGATATATTTATGCCATCAGGGGTATATCCATTCAACTCACAATTTCTACATTTTGGTCATATCCCCCAATGCAGGGAAAGGCATGCTCGATCCATTCAAATCAGATATCCTCCTGAAAATCAAAATATATTGGATTCAATAAAGTAATTCATTTCATACCACTTCCAAGGCTGGGTATGAATCCAAGAAAATTCCAAGTAATAAAGCAGCAAGAAAAGATTTGCTTGTTTCAAGAGTTCATGTGAACATTCTGAAGCACATATCGAGCATTTTTCAATCTGTTCTCTATGTATTTCAAGAAACATGTGTCTACGAATCAGAGGTCATGATTGCTTAACCAATCTGATTTTGGGACAATGAATTCAAGACAGTGGGTCACACAATTCAATCCGATTTTAATTTGAGTTCATGTATGTCTCATGTACATTGTCTGATGAAAGCCCAACCTTGCACCTAGTTTCTCCATTAGAACTAGGTACATGGTCTACACATAAATCAAGTCAATACAAAAAATAAAAATAAAAATAAACAAAACAAAACTAATCATACTCTTCTCATGAAGTTAGTAGCTTTCATAAATCAAGGATGGAATGGACCAAAATTTCCAAGGTGGTAGCTTTTTTTAAAAATATGTCAATAGATTAAGCTGAACCCAATGATGATTATGATGATCAGTTTTAGATTCATCAGTGGATTAAACTAAACCTGGTAATGATGATGAAATGGAAAGCCACAAGTTCTAGGCAAAACAGAAGTAACAATGAATGGAGGGAAAAAAAGCACACAAGAGTTTTCTTGTGTGCAGCTGTAATTCTCTTGGATTTACAACCCACCACATGAAACAGTAACTCTGCCCCAAACTATACATCATGTACTAACTATGCCCCAACCAAAAGTCTGACCTAAAGAAAACTAATGTGAGAGAGTTAAAATGACAGAAGGAAAAGAAGATGAAATGGAAATGCATGGAACAACTCTAGAGATACCTGTTATCAGCAACCTTTTGTTCCAACATACAATACCCATTCCTTCATCTACACATGAAAACAAAAGAATATCAAGAAAATAGAAATTTTATTACCAACCATTTTCTTGAGTCCTATGATTATCATATATCCAGATTTTCTTTCCAGAAAAGGTACTTATATTGCCTACTTATGCAACTAAATTTGCAATTTAAGAAAACACAAGTGAATGTTTTAAATTCATTTTTCTGACATAATCAACACCTAAACAATACATCATGACTTGAAGTGTATATTTAGAAGCAAGGAAAATACAATTTGGTCATTTTAGTTTATAAGTACAAATAATTGCAATTCGTTTCGACAACACATTCACATCAAAAAATTGGTTTACCTAATATGTGAGAACCAAGTTAGCATAAAAAAAAGGACTTAATGGTCCCAATATCTTCCCAGTAGCCATTAAATAGATATGCCTGCCAAGTTATGAATGTGGCAGCCTTATTAGAGACTTCTACTACTATGGTTTAAATGCCCAACTTTTGTCCTCAGAAAACTGAGACCAATATATGGTTCCTTTCTTTATATAAAGGCTGACTGGAACCTGATAACTCACTCTTAGGCCTAGAAAGGTGCCAACAATTGTAGCAGCAACCCCCATGTAAACTGGCCTTTGAGAGAATCTACACTTTTTTTAAAGAGATAATCTACAATAATACAGAGGATTTTGAGGAATTCATTACCTGAACATTGTATTCTTCAGTAGCCATTGGAATGATCTCTGATCCAAAATCCATTAAACCTGCAACTGAGGAAGTGCTGAAAACTGGAGACTATAAATAGACAGACTATCAAACGATACAGGTATGTATCGATCTAAAGTAGCAATGGTGAAAAGACATGCTTACCTGTGAAGAAACATGAGCCTAGACTACCACATCCATTGGCTAACCAGTTCTGCAATAGGAGAAAACAGAAGTTAGTTACAAACTCACATTGTTCAAATGTGAGATATGACTCAACACCAATCACAATAAGAAATTTCAGAACTGGCATAGCTACAGAAATAAAAAGATGGTAGCAATACATGTGGCCCATCTTGTTGAGTGGATAGGATGCCCCAAGATACTATTGCATTGTGAAAAAAAAAAAAACCTTAAATGAAACTATTGCATTGGATCATGCAATTGGAATTAAAAACCCAAAAATCCAAAACAAACCCAAATCAATTCCCTATTATGGGGCTTTTTACCCATAAAATCATGTGCAACAAGTGCAAGTGTCACCCATTGATAGTTCATCCACTGTATGGTCGCAGACAAGAGAAACCCACTGACCAGAGACGAGAAAGACGGTCGTCCTTATAAACTTACGTCTAGCAACAGCTTGATGACATTGAGGTGGAAATAGCCTTTGCACATGTTTTGATTCTACGATAGAAGATGCAACAGACAAAAGCATCTCAATCAGATATATCTATTATGAACTAACTTAAATAATACCACTCTAAACTAACTTTAGAAAGAAACACCACAGTAAGAAATGTTGTATGAGAAGTAACCATGTCAGACACCTTTCAGACATTAAAAGAGTGTATAAGATCACATGGGCACAGTGTTCGTAGTAGACTGCTGAAACAAAAAGCAAATTGGCAAGTATCCAGCCATGAAAAATTGAAGTAAGAAAAACTCAGCAATTAAAAAACCAAGGCTCCAATGAATCAAAACAGTAGCTTTTCCTTCCAATGTCCAATAATCCTCTACCAATCCCTAATCTAAGTGTCAAAACCATGAAACTGTCTCCTTTAAGAAAGAAAATATTTCAAAAATGAGATAAAACTCATTTTTAGGTGTCTAACAAACAGAGACTTATGTAATTCTCCAGACATTCCATAGAATCCATACATAAAACCAAGGAGTTCCAATCCTTCAAAGGGCTGGAGTGCCTGAGTCAGATACTCGGATGTTCAGGTAACATTTCAAATTTATCCTTGTATGGACTTTGAATGGAGACAGGAGAGTGAAGACTATAAGTAGTCTGAGTAAGTATCTACAATCACACACATCCCATGTGAGATTGTTCTTGTTTCAAACAACTTTCTAGAATCAGAGGGGACTGCAAAAGAGCTATATAACCCATAAGAGAATGTAAGATAAGTGACTGAATAAAAATAGTTACATCCTAAAATGAAATACATTGTTGGTTCCACCTAATACATGGCTCGGGTGTCCCATGTGCACCAGCATTGATGTGTGTGGCCTGGTGCTATAAACATCAATGCCTAAGTTAGTTAACAAGCACTCACATTTATGGGATCTGGACCATTTATCTATTTGGCCACACACAAAGAACCACACCAATCTAATGATCCTAGATTGACCTAATTAAAATTCCATGAAGATTTTGGATAAGATATGAATAATGTTTAAAGTCCAGTATTGAGTGTGTATGTTGTATGACAGCAAAACCATTTGAAAATTTTGATAACCACTTGATCTTAATCGAGTTATTTGGATTTGGAGAAAAATGAAAAGAAAACAAAATGGCTTAACTAGTTTTTCCCAATATTCGTGTATTCATATTACAAGTAAAAAATAAAAAATAAAAACCCCATTTATTTTCCTTACCCAAGAAAATGTGAGGATATCTGCAGTTTCATGACGACCTGTCAATCTTCTTTCATTGCCCTCTCCATATGCAGAAATGGGTTCCTTGTGTCCCAGGCCCAGCTTCTCGATGGCTTTCTTGATCACATTAATTCCTCCATCTCTCATCGACTTGGTGCTGACAGACAAAAAATAATAATAATAATAAATAAGAGAGAGAGAGAGAGGGGGGAGAGAAGAAGATTGGATGGATGTGTTAAGAGAACCCTCTGCTAGTTCTGTGAAAAGATGAATGGATAGGCAACATTCTCATGCTTAGCAGGCCATTATCTAATCTAGATAGTGAGGATAGGAGTTTTTGCCAAAACTCACCTATAGTTTGTGTGAGCACCAACACCATTCAAATCACCCTGATTTTCATCAAACCAATCAATTAAAGAATATATAAACAGAAAGAGATGCATAAATGACCAATTTCAGCTGCTAGAGCCTACTATAAAAATCAGCGAAATGGATAGTTGGACCTAGCATGATAAAACAAAGGAGAAGGGTATCCTCAAAGCAAAGTTAGAAAATTATCATTACATCCGCATATATGAATTCATAAGTAGTGATCCTATAAAGAATCAGTATCAAGAATCATGAGTAAGCCTATTAAAAAAAATCATTGTCATAGAATCATGAGTAAGCCTATTAAAAAAAATCATTGTCATAGAATCATGAGACAGTGTCATTGTTCAAAATATTAAAAAAATTGCGACCTTACTCAAACTTGATGATGGCCTGAGTTGTCCTCGATCCAAGCCAACCCAAAACTCAGTTGAGAACTTCTATAAGAAAAATCATGAGAAGAAGATTCTGCTAAAATCAAGTTTCTCAAATTTAATCAACTGTTTGACGGGCCTTTCAATACCTAATTAGGATTTTTTTTCTTGGGTTTGTGAAAAACTAAGTTACCTCATGACCTGATGCTTAATTGAGTTGGCTTGACTTATCAATTTCTAGGCACTGTTTGTTATGTAGTTCTTTTTTCCTTTTTCAAAATATAGTAAAAGTAAAAACACGAAAACACATGAAGGGGATGGAAGCATAAGATGGAATTTCTTTAAAATAGAAAACAAAGATTACAACAAAGGGAGTCCATCATAAACAACGATTGGTGATGAAAAATTTCCACTTAATAACAATCCCCTTCAGTGTTTGTTCGTAGTGCATCTAAACTTTTTAGTTCCTCCATATCAACCCACCAAGCCTTATCACAATCAGCTAACCCCAATTGAGCCTAAAAATGCACAACAAGTTCTATACTGGCCTGAAAAGGTTTTTTTTTTTTTTTTTTCTGAAAAGTCAAATTTTATTAAGCAAAAAGAAAAAAGAACAAGGATGTAAGCAAGAGTGAAATACTTAGTCCAACCTCAGAAATAATGATGATAATAAGTTCAAGGCATGTTTGGATGTTTCAAGTGAGCTGAACTACTTGAAATCCAATATAAAGGAAATAATAATAATTTAATTCACAATGACTCAATGAGGAACTTAATTCATATAGAGGAAAAATAACTTATATCAATTCCAGGTGCTTAATATTGGAAAAAAATGACTCAGTTTCAGTTTGTGGAAGTCCCTTCTTATGAATGGAGTGGAGATAGCTGCACATTGGTCGTTTCCACTTTAATGAATCAAATATCAAACCACTGTCATTCTCTGCAACTGACCATCTGAATGCACCCTCAGGTAATGCTGATTTCTTGCTATAAATATTTCAAATTCTATGATGACCATAAATACCTTGGGAGAGCAAGAAGCAATGAAACTCAAAATGGTCGCGGGCAGATATCAATGGATCAATCCCATCTTCACTGCTAAATTATCAATGGATCTAAAACACCATGTAAATATATTCACAAAAGCTAGGTTTGCTAATTACAATACACTGATATAAGGCATCTCGTCTTCATGCCATCAGATGTGCCAACATGGTACACAGGTCTGAGACTAAGCCATCCACTAGGCAAGTCATATCATGTAAATAAACTAGCTAAAAAATCAAGTTGATCCAGTCATCAGGGGGGCCCCTAACAGAAAAACAGATGAATTGCTCCCAACTTTTCTTAAGCCATCAGATTATTTCTAAAAGCATGGTCCATGTTAGAAGGACCCAACTACAGACATCTACAAAAAGAGAGGAGTAGAAGACCCAAATTGGAACATGTGGTGGCATCAAATTGCAATGGCTGGTACTCATGTCAAAATAACAAATGTCCCCATGGGTGTGTGCTCATGAATAGCAGATAAATTTCAAGAAATTTACAGGAAAATCACATCACTGCCCATAAGCAACAGTTCCAGGTCTAGAAACCAAAATAAGAAGTAAACAAGGAATTTTAACGAAGAGAATGAAACCAACACCAGAAAAGGAATGGAAGAAACTGACCCAGCTAGCATCTCCAAGTCTTTTTTATTCTCTTCTTCTTCTTTTTTTCTGCAAATCCGTCCAATCTAATCCGATCCAAAATGCGGCCCACCAGATCGAATAGATCCAAATGCAACCCCCGTCTTCTCGGTCTCTCATCTCCAGTGACCACATTTGCAGCAAATGATTGCTGAACCCATCCATGCAGACATCACCGTGAATCTATCTTCATCCCTCTGCAATGGAAAGAGAGAGAAGAGGAGCTTCACAGGCATGTGTGCTCTTCACGGCTGATGCATTGGAGAGAGAGGGAGGAGAATGAGAGAGATGGAGCAGAGATCGGGAGGGAGAGATAGGACTAGGGTAGGAAGAGATTAGGGAACGAGGATAGAAAGAGAGGGAGATAACCTCTTTTTAGGCGAGGCTCTGTTTTGAGCCCGCGCTCAAATTTGGACGTCGTCTCACGAACGGACTGTGGAGGGTCCTGACATGGGCTCCGTGGGGCCCACCATGATATATTTGGTATATCCATTCCAACCAATAATTTTATTAAATTATTTTAATTTTTAATATCAAATTTAAGATAGATCGAAGGCCTAAGTGGACCACACCATAATAAACAAATGTGATTTAATATCCATGTTTCATACCGTGTGGTCCACTTGAGCCTTCGATGTAGCTGATTTTTTATTTTGTGCTCTAAAGTAATATTTTCAAATATATGGATGGCTTAGATAGAACATATATAAATTTTTTAGGCCCCATAGAGCCCCTTATAACACTATTAATTATTAATGTTGTGTTAACTTTTTAGCTACGGATTAAAACCGTAGTAACTGTAGCTAAGGTTTATATCCATAGTAAAACAGTAACGTGGTATACATCCTTTGCCCCTTTTTTTGGTAGTGCCTAGTTCCCATCTTTAAATTCCTTAGATTTAATCACTTTAAACACAATTACTCTCTCAATCACTTCAGAATTAGTTTTACATCTTTTTCTAGTTCTACTTGTAGTTGCTTTTAGAATACTCACGAGATTAGTCCATGTCAATTTGACCTCAGTATCACCGAGATTATTACTACATCACGACCCTACACTTGGGGTTGTGAACAGATACAAGCCGATTTGATTACATGAATACAATCAAATGTTACGGATGGGTTTCTAGCATCATGTCCCACCAATTACATGACTCTAATCAAGAGATGGGCCCTATCATCTGGGGATGGGTTTTTCAAACCAACGGAGAAGATGGTGTAATCGATCATCATGATTTTTAGCCTAGGGTCCCATCTGATGATCCATTGCATCTGGACAGAATAGATGGGTCACTCGATCATTGTGGGACCCACTTTTTTATCGATGGTTAGAGATATTTCGATGGTGCATGAGAAATACGGCCGCGGGCGAATATCCCATGTGAGGAAGGATTTCTTGCGGAGCTTTTCATTTCAACACGATTTGTTATTTCTCGCCCTTGATTTGACGCACACGATTCATCAAAGGAGCTTCTAGAAGATCTTGAATGGCTGAGATGGAGCCACGTTTCATAACAGAAAGATTCTTTCAGCAGCTCCTCTCTCCATCTCTTTCTCTCTCTTATTTGTTATAGCAACCTAGCTTCAAGGGCTAGGATACTTTTGGATGGACGGACAAGATTTAGGGGAGAAATCTCATGTGGAACACCAGCACAACAGTATGAAAGGTTTCTGCTTTCGGAAGCCACCGTACACAACACTTCTTAGGTCAGGTGTGGTGAGTACGCATGTGCACACTACAAAAAAGCCCACTTTTACCGACGAAAATTTTCATCACTAAATGATCTTTTTTCGTAGGTAAAAGGTTTAACCGATGAATATTTTCGTCGTTAATTCATCAGTAAAAGACCGAGGGAAAAGGCTTTTACCGATAAAAATTTGAATCGTCGGCAATGACAATAAGTAAAAAAACATTTACTGATGATTTTTTTCATAGGTAAAAATATTTCATGATACTTTTACCTATAAAAATTTTCTTAGGTAAAAATATTTACCAAACTTTTACCGACGAATGTTTTCATCGGTAAAAAATAAGTAAAAAACTTTTACTGACGATTTTGTTCGTAGGTAAAAATATTTTTCGATAATTGTACATACAAACATTTTCATAGGTAAAAATATTTACAAAACTTTTACCTACGGAAATTTTCGTAGGTAAAAAAAAACGTGGATGAGACTTTTACCTACGAAACTTTTCATAGGTAAAAAACGTGGATGAGACTTTTACCTATGAAACTTTTCATGGGTAAAAAATGTGGATGAAACTTTTACCTACGAAATAAAACGTGGATGAAACTTTTACCTACGAAATCTTTTGTAGGTAAAAAACGTGGATGAGACTTTTACCTATGAAATATTTCATAGTTAAAAAATGTGGATGAAGCTTCTACCTACGAAATATTTCGTCGGTAAAAGTCCCTCTTTTCTTTTAATATTCCAGCACAAAATTCTTGATATACACCCGTTACAATATATTTCATCATATTCTTCCTGATATACACCTGTTATATAATATATTTCATCATATTCACATTCACATCCATCCAAACATAAACTACATTCATCCAAACATAAGCTCCATCCATCCAAACACAAACAATCTTATCCACCTCACATTCATTCATGCATAAATACATATAAGTTTAACGTCATAAATAAAATATAAAAATTATTCATAGCCTATTTCCTAGTGGGGCTCACAAAATTCAGTGTGGTGAACACATCACCGACTGTGCACACACATTTAGGTCCTTACTCATGCCTTCATGGTAGATTCAAAATAGTTTCAATACAAGGTCACGAGTTCAAGTACCCATTGTGGTCGTAAGTGACACTGGTGTGTGAGTGTGTGTGTGTTAAAAGAAAAAAAAAGAAAGAAAATGTTGATCTATCTTTTGGGTTGAGCCTAATGGTACTTGGTGATTTCTCATCAGGTAGAAATTATTATTAGTTGTTTTTAGAAAGGTGAGATTAGGCCACTTATAATTATATTAACATGATAAAATGTTGTACGTATATTTGAGCAAACACCACAAAATAAACAATACTATGGAAAAAAAAAACAAATGAAAAGACAGAGAGAACATATGAGAGGTGATCCTTATGTCCTTTGACGGATTCAAGCTGCATGTGCCCTACCCAACTTCCTATAAGGAGAAGTTATATGGGTCTTGGAATAATGTTGGTGACAAATCTACCTTGTCTATTAATACTATCATATTGTGTTAGGTTATGACTTTAAAAATGAGATAAATCGAAATCTCAAATAATCTACGCAATAAGAGATAGTGGAGATGGAAATAGATGCATTGTGATGCTTGAGTTTGAGTATGCTTCCAACAAATCAAGATTTTCTTGTTTGTTGCCATGTGATTGGGATGCATTATTATATACTACATTTGATGCAGCAATGCTGGCAACGTTAATGATGACTAGGACTTATAATCACAATGTAAGAAAATGAGAAATTTCTATTTATATCAATGGTAAGCAGAGGATCTAGAATCATGATGCTCATATGTCATCCAAATTGTTTATAAAGTCATTACCACTAAAATAAACTGAAAAAACAAAAAAGTTTGCTAATCCCAAACTCTTATATCCCAAAGACGGTTTGAATGTAGCCAATCAATCTTTATTCTTATTTGCCATGTGATTCACTTGAGTATGGATTTACTTCATGTTTAGGCACATGTCCTAACATAAGCTTATAAAATTGAAAGAAAATAAATTTCTCAAGAATATCAGGGTGAGCCCCACCTAGATTCCACCTTGGTGGGGAACACACGAAATTTGAATCCCCCTCTAACCACCTTCCATGTCTACAAAAGAGGATAAAAATCATCATAATAAGAGACAACAATTAATTTTCTTACAAGGCATTCAATCAAAATCATACAGGAAATAGGCTATGAATAATCTAATTGTATAGGATAATTTTTTAAGATTGTGTGTGGGCCCATTCAATCTGGTTTGGTTTTGGGATCGAGTTTAGGTTTGGGTTTTGAAGTTTAGGCTTAGGTTTAGGTTAGGGAGTTGAGATTAGGATTATGTGTAGGTTTAGGTTTAGGGATTTGAGAATACATTTAGGTTTTAGGTTTAGGTTTAGGTCTTAGGTTTTAGGTTTAGGTTTAGGTTTTAGGTTTAGATTAAGGTTAGGTTATAGGTTATAGGTTATAGGTTAAGGTTTAGGTTAAGGTTATAGGTTTAGGTTTAGGTTATAGTTTTAGGTTAAGGTTTAGGTTATAGGTTATAGCTTTAGGAAATTAAGAATAGGTTAAGGTTTAGGATTAGGAAATCGGGTTCGGGTTCAGGATCGGGTTTAGGTTTGGGTTTTCAAGTTTAGGTTTAGGTTTAGGTTAAGGAGTTGATATTAGGATTAGGTGTAGGTTTAGGTTTAGGGATTTGAGAATACATTTAGGTTATAGGTTATAGGTTTAGGTTTAGGGAATTGAGTTTAGGTTTTAGGTTAAGGTTTAGGTTTTAGGTTAAGGTTTAGGTTTAGATTATAGGTTTTTGGATTTGAGAATAGGTTTAGGTTAATATTGTAGGTTATAGGTTTAAGTTATAAGTTTATGTTAATTTTGTAGGTTATAGGTTTAGGTTTAGGGATTTGAGAATACATTTAGGCTTTAGGTTTAGGTTTAGGTTTTACATTTACATTAAGGTTACAAGTTTAGGTTATGTGTAGGTTATAGGTTTAGGTTTAGGTTAGGTTATAGGTAAACTTTACGGAATTGAGAATAGGTTAAGGTTTAGGTTTAGGAAATCGGCTTCAGGTTCGGGTTTAGGTTTGGGTTTAGGTTTTGGTTTTCAATTTTAGGTTTAGGTTAAGGAGTTGAGATTAGGATTATGTAACATCCCGAAAATCAGGGGTTGGGTAGAAACCCAACTCCCGAGTTCTGAAACATCACTTATGCAACATAAATAATGATAAATGCATGTTGTCTGTAGAATGGCGTTAAACAAGATTGAGACTAAGCCAAAACAACATATCATACTCCAGAGAGTTAAATTAGCAAGCGAAAGACTGTGATAAATACATAAAATATATAATTAATTGTAAATCTCCAAAGTGTGAACATGTTACCAGGTTAATTAAATGCATGTATACTCCAAAAATGGAAAGAAAAGAATATACATGAGTGCTCTAAAAATATAAAATGACAAGTGTCAAGGCGTCTAATCAACCTCCCTGTAATCTCGTCGATCAGAACATGCATAAAGGAGGGTTCCTCCTCCTCCTCATCAAGTCCGGCTCCACTTCACAAGCAGCGCCATCATCTGCAACTAAAATAGGGACTGGTGGGTGTCCGAAACACCATCCCGTAATGTGGGAATGAGTAATTAACTCAGTGGAATCATAGAGCAAATATTAGCATGTTATCAAATCAATCACGCGATAATAGTAAAGCAAACAATCAAACATTCCTAGATACTATTGTTAATGCATGCATGAAATGACATGATGGATGCCCTCACCGATATACTCCCTCATACGGCACCATCTTACGCCCACGGCATGCTTTCTTCCCGCAGTGCTCCACATCTTCCAGGCACATGCAATGCGATATGGATAATGATTACCAAGTTATTATTAGTCCTTTTCATACAGCAGGATTGAGAAACTAAGGTACCTTCCTTATATCAATCCCAACATAAATCTTGTCTAGGGTCGTCACTCCTAGTAGTCTCAGACGATGATATATTTCCTAGTCACTGCAAGGGCTGCCAGGGCTATTGCACGCACTCCTTGCTCCACTCTCCCATCACCTTATCAATACAGGCCTAGTTTGTACTCTTATTGTTATGGAAGGGTCGCCCCTCACGTAGACTCAGAGTACGCTCGAGGTCACTACAAAGGGCTGTCAGGGCTGTTGTTCGCACTCGTTGCACCGCTGCCCCATCACCTTATCACTGTAGGCCGACAACAAGAATATAGTGTCTCATACCACCATAATCTGCTCACGAGTCTAAGGTGCTCACTGGTCATTACGGGGAGGTTTGTGGCCCCAGCGTAGGCCGACAGCTCGACCACGGTGTCCCATACCACCATGCCCGGCTCATGAGTCTTTATGGATCAAGGTACCATGGTTAACAGGGTTTCCAATGGTAAGTTCAATACCATAGGTTCAAGCAGTTATGACTCATACAGGGTGAACATACAATGGCCAGTCGGGTTACTTGACGAGCTCGACTAGTACCAGCGCATCTCAAGCTGAACGACATGAAGTGCATAAAACACTTTGTGTGGCCTAACCACTGCCGCTAACCCAAAACACGACTCGCGTTCATTGACACATCCTTCGTGGTAAATAGAAGCCAACCACGAATTCAATCCATTACCGACTGCCTGGACTAGTGCATAGCCCCAAACATTTGTAAACAACGTCAAGGATCATTTGAGAGTAATAGAAATGACATACAACAATACAAGCATGTTGACAACATGTTATAACATACAATGTAAACAAATCCACCAACACATATATTCCATACATATGATGAAATCAATTCATATAAGAAACATGGTGGAAATCATATACATCATCATGTTGATTGAGAATTCAATCTCAAAACTAATCTACAATACCATTTACTCAATACATACTAATACAAACATTTATACAAACACTTAGTCTACACACTTTAGTCTACATAGCGTATGTCGACTAAAATGTGCATTAGGGCAAATCTCTTCGCCAAACAGATCATGCATGCATAACCAGTATCATAACACGACAATCATTTTTGCAAAATACGGACGTATACAGTATTTTTTATAAATACCCAAAATAGCCTAAATCTCATATTCTCCGTATGTATACGAAATGGAAAACGGACAACATGTTCTACATGTCAAACGGCGCTCTCATCAATAATCTACTATTAAACGACATTGAAAGCTTTGAAATCAGTCAATCAAACCGTCTAAAATCCTCACATTTCGCCTTAGACATGTATCAATTTGAATAAAACGTCTACGCTTTGTCAACGACGTTATGGCAACCTAATACACAAGATACATAAGCTACTTCGCCATTTGTATCAAAGGAATCCCAAAAACAGTGATAGGTTAGGGTTTTCTTACCTAGGACGGAGTTGGAATCGCCAGAATAGCGATGCAGGTGGATGGATTTGGCACGTGGAGCAGTAGGGAAGAATCCCAGGAGAAATCCCCAACTTCTCCCTCACTTCTCTCTCTTTTCTCTCTTCTCTCCCCAAATTCGTATGGAATGAAAGAGCAAGGGTTTAAGCCCTTTTTATAAGCCCAAACATGACCAAAATAACTTGGGGCCAAGGTATACTTATTTTGTAACCAAAGTGGGCTTATTCTGATCCAACGTAGCATTTTTAGAGGTCTTGTGACTGAATGCGGTCGGACTTAAGCTCCCTTACATTGGATCTAGGTCAGGTAGAGTTTTCAGTCCGATCGGATATCCAGATCGACCGTGGCGGACCAGTTTCAGTTCAACGGTTACGAGAACTCGATCGGAGCTAAAAGTACTATGACATGTAAGGGAAATTTTTTCTGATCTGAGGGTGAAATTTGATTGAATTCTGACGGTCAGAACGCTTAGAAAAAGCGCACAAGCGAACATGCCAGATTTCATAAATTATATTTATTTCTCACACTCTTCACTTTGGACTCAAGGAAATCGTCGTGGGACATCATCTGGACTTGATTTTCGAAGTGATTGTCAAGTTCAACTAGGCGGTCATATTCGCCTAAGTTTGGGGTAATCGGACTTCTGACGTGCGGTCCAGAGCCGATACAAAGTTTCAAGGTGCTCCTGAGAGCAATCAGGAATAAAGTTTGATCCTAGGTTTTACGGTATTGTAGCGTCAACTATCCTATACGTTTTGACTCTAGCAGATCGTATTGAAAGCGATTGGTGAGAATTTCATAGGCCATCTAGTGTAGCGCTAGTTAATTCTCGTTAGATTTCAAAAGGAAGCAGTCTTTATTGATTTTTGTTTGAGGTGGGATTTGAAGGGTGGAGTGAGGGTGCTTGGAAACGGAAGAAGGAAGAGTTTGGAGGGGTGATTTTTGCCAAAAATCGGACGTTTGGGAGAGAAAGGAGAGCTTGGAGGGTCACTTTGAGAAGGAAGTACCTGATCGGGAAGATTTTAAGGGACGGCCCACACCTAGGGAGGCTACCCTAACCATTTAAGGGCGTTGGCCCGAAGATCAGCCCGAGTGGGGCCCACCGTACGGCGAGCCCTCGCCGAACCGGTGAGGTCCTCGCCGGTCAAACTGCAAACCGGTGATGCCGACCACATGGGGCGTGGTCCCCCCTGCCCTGGAGGTCCCAAATATGTGTGGGTCCCACCCTGGTTCATTATATTTTATCTTGGGTGGGCCCACGACTCCGTTTCGATCCATTTCGGGTCGTTTCGGGTTAATTTATAAACTGGAATGAGTTTATGCAACATGTAGCATATGATTTTGGGTTAGGAGACGCTAATCTATCCAACTAACCTATTTATTTTGTTATATTCCAAAAGGTTAAGGGTCAAGATCTATTTTATCCATTTATTTACTATTCACGATAAATTTTAACTTCGGTATTGTTCTTCCTCATTTATACTGTAGGATTTATGTCTAATATGAAAGTACGTGAAAAAAGTTGAAGAACGGGGTGGCGAAAGGTGAGATTTTGAAGGAAATGGGTTGAAAAGCGATGTTTGAGGCTTTAGGATTGAGCTCTAAAAGTGTTATTGCTGACCCATTGCCTAAGGACGTCTAATTCCAGGTTGGCAAAAATTCAAAGTGTTACAATCTACCCCCCTTAAAATATAATTTCGTCCCCGAAATTAGCCAAGGGTAATGAGTCTCTAGAAAGACTTTGGTAGTGACATTTTAAGGAAGGTTCAAATCCGATTTTATGACCTAAACTTATGTATAACCTAAATCAACTTCTTTGAGCCTGGGCCAGCGGGGACGAGGCCAACCACGCTTCCGCCGCGCCACTCTGATCCAACGGTTGTATTAGCTAATCCTAAGTAGATTGGGCTCAATACGTTCTACCTCCCTTAAAATATAATTCTACTTAAGGCTTAAGAATCTATGTCTTGATCCGTATCTCAGAACAAGATGCAGCTTAGGGCCTAACCTTGACATGAAATGGAAAACAACTTCTCTCTACCTTGGTTTTCTTTTGTGAATGATGCGTTCTATGGCATTGGTACCTATGGTTATAGAAAGGAATTGAAATGATGGGTGTTGTGGTTGATTTCAGGATAGGTGTAAGCTTGCCGACAAGATATCTAATCTCTAATGGCCATATGTCCTCAACACTTCCCAAAGGCAAAGTTATAACTTTTGGTTGTAGGTGGTCGGGCCAACACGAAAGAAAAGTTGTGTAGTGGGTCTGAACCGGATACATAGACTTTCTGCCTAGACTATGACAGAAAATTTGTTGTATCATTTCTTAATCCTAGTTGATCCCGATCTTCTGCTTGATCAGAGCATTGAGTTCATTCGTACCTACTAGGATTGAGAATTTAGTTCAAACTGCGAATACATCGCTTATATACATAGTTTCTCTATTCTGTGTTCCCGATTGTACTAAGTCCTTGGGAAGGCAATTCTAAGGGGAATTCTAAGGGGCGTGCTGGTTTATTTTAAGTTCAATCTGAGGGATTTATAAGTTTTCCCTGAGATTGAATGGTTCTCAGTCAAAACAATTTTCCTAAGGGTTATAACAAAAGTCTATAAGTATTAAGGGGATCTATCGGAGGAATGAGGTTCTACTCCAACCAAATCTTACCGACTATTCCTTAGCATGTACAGGCTTTACATTGCCTAATACAACTAGTAGCCTAGTCTGTAACTCACTAGCTGTATTCCAAAGTCTAGGCTTATACGCTAGATGGTTTCATACCATATCTACTACGGGGAATTGTTCCATCACTTAGGGTCAAGATTATCTAAATGGAATTGAGTTGCCCGAACCTGAATTTACCTACGCTCAAGCACTACACCTATTCACATGCTAGCTAAGAAGGTCCTAGTGTTCATGTTATTAATCTATTGAATTTCCTACATCAAATCCTTTGAAGTCTACGAGTCGAAATTTATTTATTTATTTTAGTCTAAAACTCTAAGTTGTATTAAATGGATGTCGTTGCTAATCCTACCTCAAGATTTGAATTGGCAAGTTTTGGCAGGAGGGTGGGAGGGGATTAAAATGTAATCCTATAGGCTTTGGAAAATGAGTCTTGTGTTGGGAAGCATAGTGTTGGAAAGTGTGTAATGGGATTTCTAAATCCCATGATGATAAATTTCCAAGTGAAATTTGAAAGGAATCTGGGGATTTACTTTTAATTATATACATTCTGAACATGGTGTTAGAAACCATGAGATACACCTAATCTAGGGGCATGTTACTTTTAAAATTCCATCCGCCCTAAGCACACCTAATGCAGTTGGTTAAACGAGCCCTACATGTCCCAACATTTGGAGGTTGAGAAGGTTATGCGACTCAAAGGTGTGGATTTTGTGCCCAAATGAGGAGGTATAAGAAAGGTGAAGAATTGTAAAGAATAGTGGTGGATGGGTGTAGAAAACGGAAGCTTGAGTGAATAGAAGTGGGGATATGAGAGCATTTCACATGGTCTCGGTTACGTATGGGCAATTCTACGATAGTTAATCTCGCCCGTCGACGAAACTTGGGATTCTAATATGGTTTCAAGATTCCATCGCCCCCTTCCTAAGTCAGAGTGCATCAGTGTGCGTCGTGTTTCCATAACCCAGGTCCAGTTTAATCCAAATCATGCTCTGATACCATCTGTAACATCCTGAAAATTGGGGGTCGGGTAGAAACCCAACTCCCGAGTTCCGGAACATCACTTATGCAACATAAATAATGATAAATGCATGTTGTCTATAGAATGACATTAAACAAGATTGAGACTAAGCCAAAACAACATATCATACTCCAGAGACAGTTAAATTAGCAAGCGGAAGACTGTGATAAATACATAAAATATATAATTAATTATAAATCTCCAGAGTGGGAACATGTTACCAGGTTAATTAAATACATGTATACTCTAAAAATGGAAAGAAAAGAATATACATGAGTTCTCCAAATATATAAAATGATAAGTGTCAAGGCGTCTAATCAACCTCCCTGTTTACATTGATTTCATCATGTGTATGGAATATATGTGTTGGTGGATTTGTTTACATTGTATGTTATAACATGTTGTCAACATGCTTGTATTGTTGTATGTCATTTCTATTACTCTCAGATGATCCTTGACGTTGTTTACAAATGTTTGGGGCTATGCACTAGTCCATGCAGTCGGTAATGGATTGAATTCGTGGTTGACTTCTATTTGTCACGAAGGACGCGTTCATCAACTTGAGATGCGCTCGTACTAGTCGAGCCCGTCAAGTAACCCGACTGGCCATTGTATATTCACCCTGTATGAGTCATAACTGCTTGAACCTAGGGTATTGAACTTATCATTGGAAACCCTGTTAACCATGGTACCTTTATCCATAAAGACTCATGAGCCAGGCATGGTGGTATGAGACACCGTGGACGAGCTGTCGGCCTACGCTGGGGCCACAAACCTCCCCGTAGTGACCAGTGAGCACCTTAGACTCGTGAGCAGATTATGGTGGTATGGGACACTATATTCTTGTTGTCGGCTTACATTGATAAGGTGATGGGGCAGCGGTGCAACGAGTGCGAGCAACAACCCTGACAGCCCTTTGTAGTGACCTCGAGCGTACTCTGAGTCTACGTGAGGGGCGACCCTTCCGTAGCAATAAGAGTACAAACTAGGCCTGTATTGATAAGGTGATGGGGGAGTGGAGCAACGAGTGCGTGCAACAGCCCTGATAGCCCTTGCAGTGACCTAGGAAATATATCATCGTCTGAGACTACTAGGAGTGACGACCCTAGACAGGATCTATGTTGGGATTGATATAAGGAAGGTACCTTAGTTTCTCAATCCTGCTGTATGAAAAGGACTAATAACAACTTAGTAATCATTATCTATATCGCATTGCATGTGCCTGGAAGATGTGGAGCACTGTGGGAAGAAAGCATGCCGCAGGCGTAAGATGGTGCCGTATGAGGGAGTATGTTGGTGAGGGCATCCATCATGTCATTTCATGCATGCATTAACAACAGTATCTAAGAATGTTTGATTGTTTGCTTTACTATTATCGCGTGATTGATTTGATAACATGTTAATCTTTGCTCAATGATTCCACTGAGTTAATTACTCATTCCCACGTTACGGGATAGTGTTCCGGACACCCACCAGTCCCTATTTTAGTTGTAGATGATGCAGATGATGGTGTTCCGGACACCCACCAGTCCCTATTTTAGTTTGAACCGGCGAGGTCCTTGCCGGTCAAACTGCAAACCGTCGATGCCGGCCACATGGGGCGTGGTCCCCCTTCCCTAGAGGTCCCAAATATGTGTGGGTCCCACCCTGGTTCATTGTATTTTAGCTTGGGTGGGCGCACGACTCCGTTTCGATTCATTTCGAGTTGTTTCGGGTCAATTTGTAAACTGGAATGAGTTTATGCAATGTGTAGCATATGATTTTGGGGTAGGAGACGCTAATCTATCCAACGAAGCTATTTATTTTGTTATATTCTAAAAGGTTAAGGGTCAAGACCCATTATATCCATTTATTTACTATTCATGATAAATTTTAGCTTCGATATTGTTCTTCCTCATTTAGACTGTAGGATTTATGTCTAATACGAAAGTACATGGAAAAATTTGAAGAATGAGGTGGCGAAAGGTGAGATTTTGAAGGAAATGGGTTGAAAAGCGATGTTTGAGGCTTTAGGATTGAGCTCTGAAAGTGTTATCGTTGACCCATTGCTTAAGGACGTCTAATTCCTAGTTGGCAAAAATTCGGGGTGTTATAGATTAGGTGTAGGTTTAGGTTTAGGGATTTGAGAATACATTTAGGTTTTAGGTTTAGGTTTAGGTTTTAGGTTTTAGGTTATAGGTTATAGTTTTAGGGAATTAAGAATAGATTAAGGTTTAGGTTTAAGAAATTGGGTTCGGGTTCAAGATCGGGTTTAGGTTTGGGTTTTCAAGTTTTGGTTTAGGTATAGGTTAGTGAGTTGAGATTAGGATTAGGTGTAGGTTTAGGTTTAGGGATTTGAGAATACATTTAGGTTTTAGGTTTAGGTTATAGTTTTAGGTTTAGTTTAGAAGTGTAGGTTATAGGTTTTGGTTTAGGTTAGGTTATAGGTTAAGGTTTAGGGAATTGAGTTTAGGTTATAGGTTATAGGTTCTAGGTTATAAGTTAAGGTTTAGGTTTTAGGTTAAGGTTTAGGTTTAGGTTATAGGTTTAGGTTTAGGTTTAGGTTATAGGTTTGGGATTTGAGAATAGGTTTAGGTTATAAGTATAGGTTGAGGTTAATGTTGTAGGTTATAGGTTTAGGTTATAAGTTTATGTTAATGTTGTAGGTTATAGGTTTAGGTTTAGGGATTTGAGACTACATTTAAGTTTTAGTTTTAGGTTTAGGTTTTACGTTTAAGTTAAGTTTATAGGTTTAGGTTATAAGTGTGGGTTATAGGTTTAGGTTTAGGTTAGCTTATAGGTTAAGGTTTAGGTTTAGGAAATCGGGTTCCGGTTTAGGTTTGGGTTTTCAAGTTTAGGTTTAGGTTAAGGAGTCGAGATTAGGATTAGGTGTAGGTTTAGGTTTAGGGATTTGAGAATACATTTAGGTGTTAGGTTTAGGTTTAGGTTTTAGGTTTTAGGTTTTAGGTTTAGGTTTAGGTTATAGGTTTAGGGAATTGAGAATAGGTTAAGGTTTCGGTTTAGGAAATTGGGTTCGGGTTCGGCATTAGGTTTTGGTTTGGATTTTTAAGTTTAGGTTTAGGTTTAGGTTAGGGAGTTGAGATTAAGATTAGGTGTAGGTTTAGGTTTAGGGATTTGAGAATATATTTAGGTTATAAGTTTAGGTTTAGGTTACGGTTAGGTTATAAGTTATAAGTTTAGGTTATAGGTTAAGGTTTAGGTTATAGGTTTTGGTTTAGGTTAAGGTTATAGGTTTAGGTTTAGGTTTAGGTTTTAGGTTTTAGGATTTGAGAATAGGTTTAGGTTTAAGATTTGGGGTAGATTCAAAGCTCAAGTAGACCTCGAAATGAATTGGGGCCGCAAAAGTTTTCTATCAAGCTGATATTTGTGTTATTCCTTATCCAGGTCTAGGTCTATGTGAGCTTACCAACAGGTTGGATCTCAAATAACCACCATGGTGGGTCCCAGTAAGGAATCAACAGTCAGGGGCAGTGTCCCTACCATGTTGTTTAGTTTTAGGTATTAGTTTTAGTGTAGGTTTAGGTTTAGGCTTATACTAGGGTCTACTCTAACAATTTCGAGCTAATACGTAAATACGGCCTGACCAAATGGTCAGGCCACTCCAATGTTGTCCATAGGAAATGGACAGCTTCATCATGGTCATAACAGTGGTTCCCACCTTCTAAGGACCCCCGCTCAACATCCAGATAGCTCTAACACACATCCGAGTCTGCTTCATCAATTTCGAGTAAATACATAAACACGGCCTATCCAAATGGCCAAGCCACTCCAATGTTGTCCATAGGAAATGGACAGCTTCATCATGGTCATAACAGCGGTTCCCACCTTCTAGGGACTCCCACTCAACATCCGGATAGCTTCAACGCACATCCGGGTCTGCTCCATCAATTTTGAGTTAATACATTTAAAAACAACATAAAAGGTAATTAAAGTAAGAAACACCCATATGAAGATATTGAGGGGAATTACTAGTGTATCTATATTCCTTCTATATACTATGTTGATTTTGAGTTGTTACTTAAATGATAAAACTTGATATCATTTCACTATTGGGATGGATGCCTTAAGGCATGTCATTATTTATTCATTTTGCATCCTCTATGATACACAAGAAACATAGGCAAATAGGGACTCTCACACTTCCAATAATCAAACATGCATTACATGCCCAAATATCAAACATTAGAACAAAAACAAAATAAAAAAGCATTAGATGAACTTCAATATGGAATTGCGTGGAGTGGTGCAGTATATAAAGTGTGTACACACACATGCATGTTATAGTGATGATACCATAAAAGGCAGAACATCAAACATCTGTTGAGGAACCCAAGTTCATTCAATAGATCTCAGAAAATGAATCATAGCTAGAGAGTTTCCAAATGTGCTAAAAAAAAATAAAGTAGGTTCTGAGCAAAACAAAAAAAAAAAAAAGAAAAAGAAAAAGAAAATATGAAACAAGAGAGACTAGGCAAAAAGGTGGAAAAAAATGAAAGAAAAGCATGAGTGGGTCAGATGAACCAACACTTATTTATAAGAAACTTAATAGCAAGTAGCATTTGATGGAAGATTTTTATTTTCATTCTTCCTCACAATCTTAGGTAGTGACAAGTTTCATTAGCATTGCCTTCCCATATAGTAGAAAACTATGGAAAGTTTGTCTTCAAAATTTAGTTAAATTTACACAAATGGAAATGGTGACTCTTTAAGATACTGAGTCTTCTAACAGATAAATCTAATAAAGAAGGGGCTTTTTTGAAGACGCTGCGCATTAGTGCCTTTGACTTAAGTCATAATTGTTTTCACCAATGACGTTTTGAACACAAGGTTTTGTGGACTTCTTGAAAATGGATTTTATTGTGATCACTAATGTGTATGGTGTATATTTAGGGGAACCTTCACCTTGGCAAAGTCCTTTGGTGGATGTGTGATGGTGTTTTCAACCACACACACACCCACTCACTCCAACCAGAAGGTTAGTGACCCAACTTTAAGACCTATGGATGAAAAATCAGCTCCATCTGTGATTCAGGTAGACGGTACGGTTGGAAACAATGCACAGACAACACTCACCCTCATAAATATTTCCCTTAGTATGGCCCACTTGAATCACAAATAGGGTTGGTATGTGGGCCTTGGACCTAACATGAGATGACACACTTAGTGGTTGGGGTGGATTTCACATCAATATCGTGGTGGAGCCCACCTAAATGGGCCAAGCCAGCAAAATTAACAGGGGAAATGAAATCAGTTTCAGGGATATGGTGTTTTCTGGTGTTTGTATCACAAACAGAAGCCGTGGAAATCAATTGTCATTATTACAATCCTTCTTAACCAACTTAATATGCCACACCGCTAGTATCCTTATTTACATGGGTAAAGGAAACTGAGATGGTTCCCTTCATTACCCTAACTTCCTCTATCCATGTGGAGAACCACCATCTGTAATCAACAAAAAGGGAACCTCGTCTAGTAGTATTATCCGAATATCCTTCGATTACAGTAAATGGAGCATAAAGATGAACCCCATCTCTCTCTCTCATAAGAAATCAGGATTTTAAAAATATTCAATTAGTCAGCTAATACGAGGCAATCAATTGGTAACTATCCACTGATTGACTTTAGCTTAGTGGCTAGTTGCCAAATCGTTTAGCCTGTTTTGGTCCAAATCTTCTAGAACATGAAGCATCTTATACATGAGAAGAAATTCAAAAAATAGCTTAGTGGCTATTTAGGGTAGGCTGAAATTCAAAAATTCAACATTCATACATGAGATGAAATTAGAACCTTTTTATGAAAATGCATACCTCATCAAATTGAACACTTCCAACTCTTGATAATTGTCAGCAATTAGATGCAAAATTTTGTCCAAAATATTCTGCAACTGGCCACATCAAAAAAATAAAAGTTAAAAACATGCTTCAATATAATAAATTTTAAAATTCAACAATCAAGAAAAAAAAAATTATAAAAATAATAACAAGGAAACATTTTCATGCATTAAATACAGGGCTGTTTACCATCACTGGAGGCTGGATCGGTATTGGCGGCAGAAGTCCAACTTAACCATAATGTTACAAGTTCCTTGCGTTTGTAGGGTGAAATTTTAACATTCTCTATACTAAGATGTTTGCAAATGGACTTGTTTATAAAGATGCAACATGCATTATAAGTTCTTGCCTCAATTGTTTATCTTTACAAATATCACATTCTATAAAATTTTTAGTAGATAACAAAGATAGCTGCAACTTACAGTTAATATATTGGAAATGCATATCCTACAATCATATCCCATTAAAAAAAGAAAAGAATAGATTTCTTTAGATCATCAATGTATCAAAAGCTAGAAACAATAGTTGATTTGTACTTTCGAGAGAAGTTTGCAACAAAAGATCCTAGAATGAGGGACATACTCATGTACAAAGTTAACCCAATTTGCTCTTACAAATAGATCCGAGTTCAATACCTTCAAATGAAAATCATTATTTGAGGAATCGTAATTTTCCTTATTGTGGAGAAAAAGGGGCAGAATTCATCATATATATAAATAAATAAATAATCATTCATCGATACCATATCGATCATCATATATATATAACTTGAATTTTCTACCAGGATTTGAGCCAATAGCTACCAAACAGTACACATCCAATGTCAAAAGCTTCAATGACATATCATAAGGTATTTGAATTGGATCTTGCTTGCTCATTCGAGGCTCATTGTCATGATAAAAGCTATGGGAATGTAACTTTCCAGAATCTTAGAGAAGATGTAATCTAAAATAAAAGATGTAATCGAAAATTAAAAATTGAGAATTTCGATCCCCAAATCAAAAAATTAGGGATCTCCATCCCCAAATCAGGAATTGGGATTTTAATTCCCAAATTCGATGATAAGGGTTTCGATCCCCAAAAATTTAGTATTAGGGATTTTCTAAATTAGCATACCATGGGAATACGATTTCAACTGTTGAAACCTTTCTAAAGACTACAATGATATTTATTTGTCATTCACCTTGATTCAGATTAAAGGGGGTGAGGGTGGGGCGTATAGGAGTCCATGGCCTCAAAAATGACACAACACTATGAAAGAGAAGCTCACCTATTTGAATATTGTGCTTCGATGGAAGATGATGCTAGATGGAAGATGACGCTCGATGGAAGATGATGCTCGATGAAAGAGGGAGAAGTAACAATGGCGCTCGATGGAAATGGCGCTCGAAGATGAATTTGGAAGATGGAAATGGCGCTCGACGGATATCCTCTTTTGGATATGATAAAAACTTGAAATTCAAATTCTATGAGTTTTTCATTATTTATAACACAAGCTATATTAACAACCGTACAAGCATGGGACCATTTTCTAGATGGTTAAGATTATATTATACAATAAAATTACAAATATTTACCATCTACAACTAGACTGATTATTTGGATGGTCTAAATCTTTGCCACTATTGTTATGAATGAGTCACCATTATTTTAAATCAAATACAAAACTCACATTCTTTCACTCTCACCTAAAAAAGGTGCTTGAGCTTTAGATCTGGTATGGCTCTGTGGCCCTACCATGATTCGTGTCAAACATCTACCCCATCAATTAGATGTACCATTCCATGGTGGGCCTAGGGATTAAAAATTAAATCAATATGTGATTTTTGTGGGCCACACCACATATAAAAGTTGAGAGGGGTTACCCTCCATTAAAACATTCATAATTATTTTTTAGGCCCACAGATATGTGGTTCACAAATCCAGCCCATCCATTATGTGTGTACCTCTTGGATGAGGGGTCATACTAAGTTTCAGACGCATCCAAATTTCAAGTGGGGCCTACCAAGTGCTTTTATATGTTTTAGGCATGTCTTCACATGATTTTAGATGGTATGGCCCACTGGAGTTCCATATACGGCTGATTTTTAGGATATCCCATAATTTAAAGGGGACCCATCAAATGCACGGTGTTGATGTTTGACACACGTCATGGTGGGGCCCACACAGCTCGACCTCATGGGGAGTTCCCATGAGCTCGACATATAGAACCCTTTCCATATATATATATATATATATAATATTTAGAAAAATATAAAAACCTATGATGTATTTGTTATATCCACACCGTCCATCCATTTTGAGATATCATTTTAGGTTATGAGCCAAAGAATGAGACAGATAAAATTCTATAGTGGACCCTGCCACAAAAAACAATGGGGAGGGTGATTCCCACTGTTGAAACTATTCGAAGGCCCATCGTAATGTTTATTTGAAATCCAACTGGTTCAAAAGTTTTTTTTTTATTATTTTTTTTTAAAAAAAACATGAAATAAGGGAATACACAAATATCAGCTTGATCAAAAACTTTTGTGGCCTTTAGAAGTTTTTAATGGTGGGCATCACTGTCCCAATGTTTTTTGTGTTGGGGTCCACTGGAGCTTTGGATTTAACCTGTTCTTTGGACATTATCCTAAAATGATCTCTCCAAATGGATGGAAGGTGTGGATATAAAACACACATCATGGTGGGGCCTAAAAATGAGAGGTATATAAATCTCAGGTGGACCACACCACATGAAAACAATGGTGATTGGATATCCATCATTAAAATCCTCCTAGGGCCCACTTTACTGTTTATTTGACATCCAATCTGTTTATTAGGTCATACAGGCCCCAACAAAGTTCTTTGTTGCCCAGCTCCTGTGGCATGACCTCAGCCAACCTGATGCTAGACTTGACCTTGGGCCCACTTTGATTTATATATTGTATATCCATATGGTCCATTTGTTTTTCCAACTCATTATAGGATATGAGCCCAATAATGAATCATATTCAAATCTTAAGTAGAATACAACATAAAAAAAACAATGGTAATTGAACACCCACCATTAAAAACTTTATGGGCCCACCTTCGTGCCCACTGTAATATTTATTTTTATCTGACCTATTGATTAGGTCAGACATACCCGAACAAAGGAAAATAAATAAAAAATAAATAAATATCAACTTCATCCAAAATGTGGTGTGGTCCAACAGAAATTTGGATGTGCTCCATGAGCTGACAAAACGAAAGAATGGTGTGGATATACAATACTTACTTCAAGGTAGGCCCAATAGTTAGGGCTGCACCTAAATTGAGAGGTATATAAAGATCATTTTATGACTTGATCCCAAAAATTAGAGGTATATAAATTGATATCTCAGGTGCACCACACCACACGAAAACAATAGTGACTGGATATCCATCATTAAAATCCTTCTAAGGCCCGCTGTACTATTTATTTGACATCCAATATGTTGATTAGGTCATACAGGGCTAGATGAAGGGTAAAAATAAAAATTAGCTTGATCCAAAGCTTTTATGGCCCCAAAATGTTTTCTAATGATTGATGCTCATTCAACATTATTTCCTAGAATGTGGTCCACTTAAGATTTGGATATATCTCATTTTTGGTCTCATAGCGTAAGATGATCTTTAAAAATAGATAGACGACATGGATTAAACACATACATCATGGTAGGGCTCATAAAGCACCAACCACCAGCCATTGGATGGTGTTAGGGGGAGTAGTCAATCTGTTCCCCTTATTTGTGGTGTGGTCCATTTAATCTTTGGATATGATTCATTTTTTTGGATAATTCTCTAAAATTATCTCAAAAAATGGATGAACGGTGTGGGTTAATCCCAAATTTTCAGTAAATCCAAAACTCAAGTGTACCATGCCACGCGAAATAGTGTGGAAAAATGATTTCCACCGTTGATACCTTCCTTGGGCCCACAATAATGTTTATTTGACATCTAACATGTTCATAATATCAGAAAGATATAAATGAAGAGAAAACACAAACATTGGCTTGATCCAAAACTTCTATGAATGCTATTTTTAACGGTGGATGTTCAGTCCTTACTTTGTAGTCCACTTAAGCTTTGGACCTGCCCCATTTTTTGGTTAATATCTTAAAATGATTCGAGAAAAGTGTTCAACGGTATGGAGAAAGTCAATCCATGACTTAGGTGGGCCAAGAGGATAAAAATAAAGTCAATCCATGACTTGGGTGGGCCACAACACATAATATAATGGAGAGGGGTTTCCTTAAAACATTCATAATCATATATTGGGTCTACCTAAATGTGATTCACATATCCAACCCACTCATTATGTGTGTCTCACTTGGATGAGGGGTCAGACCAATTTTCAGCTACATCCAAAACTCATGTGGGCCCCACTAAGTGCTTTTATATTTTTTAAGATGTCTTCACATAGTTTTAGATGGTATGGCCCACTTGAGTTTTTGTATACAGATGATTTTTTAGATCTCATAACCTAAAGGGGACACATCAAATCCACGGTGTTGAAGTTCGACACACATCATGATGAGGCCCACAAAATTTACTAACATAAATTCTTAGGTTCTCACGAGATCAGTAAGTTGGGTCACAATTTTGACCAAAATATTTGGCCCATTTTAGATGTCTGGTCCATTCACTCTATTTTACTGATCAATACTCTCAATTCGACTAGTTACTCACCTCAATCGAGGTACATATGTGAAAAATATTGGGCATACAAGATTGATCAACAATTTCAGTGAAATTTGATTTAAACATCTGAAGTTATTTACTGTTCAATTTAAACTGATTAGATTGTCCAAAAATGATTAAAGGTTCAATTAGTGGATGTGCCTAATAATTTAGTAATTTTATTTTTCACAGATAAATTTCAATTTCCATTTAAAAATAACATTTTTTTTTTCAAAATGTATATTTTTTTACTCTTTTAACAAACTATCATTTTTATTATAAAATATTTCACAAAAAAATTTAAAATACAAATTCTGAATTTTTATTTTCAAAATCTCAAAATTTTTCTCATATTTTAATTTTTTCCTCAAAAATTTCAAAATGCTTATTTTTCTTTTCTTCAAAAGCATTATTTTATTCTCAAAATTTTTCTCAAACATGGTTAAAATTTCTAAACTTCTCAATATCCATTTTCATGTGATATTACAAATCATTTAAATATTAGCTTTAAATTATATATATATATATATAGGCACGCGCACACACACACACACACACACACACACACACACACACACCCACGCACGCACGCACACACACACACACACAAACATACTACCTTTACCGACAGATTTTGTTCATCGGTAAAAAACATTACCGACGGTTTTCATCCGTCGGGAAAAAATGCTTTTACTGACGAAGTACTTTTTCATTGGTAAAAACATTATTCCCGACGGCTTTGGTTCGTCGGTAACACTGTTACTGTGAAACTTTTCAAGGCAACAGGAAAATTTTAAAATTATATCATTATTCCCGACGTAAAACATAAGTTTTACCGACGAAATTTTTTTCATCGGTAAAACTCTTACTGTGAAACTTTCTAAGGTAACGGGAAAATTTTCGAAGTTAAAAATTATATCATTATTCTTGACAAAATTTTTCATCGGTAAAACATAAGTTTTACCGATGAAATTATTTTCGTCGATAAAAACACTATTCCTAACAATTTTAGTTCGTCGATAAAACTCAGCGCAAAAATTTTCTATATTGAAAATATAATAGTTTTACCGATGAAAAGTGTCATCGTTAAAAACATTATTCCCGGTGGTTTTAGTTCGCCGGTAATACTAAGCGCAAAAATTTTCTATCTTGAAAATATAATAGTTTTACCGAAGAAAAGTGTCATCGGTAAAAACATTATTCCTGAGGGTTTTAGTTCATCAGTAAAACTCAGCGCCAAAATTTTTTACCTCAAAAATATATCAGTTTTACTGACAAAAAGTTTCATCGGTAAAAACATTATTCCCGACAGTTTTAGTTTGTTGGTAAAACTCAGCACGAAATTTTTTATCTGGAAAATATATAAGTTTTACCGTCATCGGTAAAAACATTATTCCCGACGGTTTGAGTTCGTCGGTAAAAGTCAGCATGAAAATTTTCTACCTCAAAAATATAACGGTTTTACCGATGAAAATTATCGTCGGTAAAAACATTAATACCAATGGTTTTAGTTCGTGTAAGACCCATATCTTAGATTGTACCGTTTCATAGACTTTCACGATCTTACCGGTCGAATTCTGGCAACTTTCGACCCTTAACCGATATTTGCGCGCGACCTTGAGTCACACATCGTTAACCTGAGTCAACTCAACCCAAGACCTTTACCATAGCGACCACGTCATTGCCGCGGTTCCAATGTCGCGACTCGCGCGCTAAGGCGATACCTTGTTCCTGAGATGTGGGCCAGCATTCGGTGCGAGGAAAACACCGCGCGTTGCAAAATTCAAGGGAATCTCTATGACTTGTCAAATCAATCCATCAATCCATCAATCTCAATATGTCAAGTACACATCAACTTTCACCCATTCCCAAGCAAGCCTCAAAAGTCAAAAAGTCTCTTACACTCCCATGCCTTTCTTACACAAATGGCCACAAAAGTCAAAAAGGCCTCTTACACCCATCACCACCACATTTATCACTCCATCATCCATCACTCTCTCTCCCTTTACAAGTCTCTCTCTCTCATTTTCAAACTCATTCCAAGCAACCAAAGACCTCCATACGTTTGAGCCTCTCCCTCTCTTTCAAGCTCCAAGTGTGGCCCACCTTACCATCCTAAAATCTCCCATCTCAACCATCCAAACCTGATCTCCTCCGTTGGAATCGAAGCTAAGGAGCTAAGGAACCCAAGGGAGTAAGAAGATCAAATGGCGGGTGCTTGATAAGAGTAGTTTTTCATGTTTTTAAGATGGGCCAATTGAGGCCAACCGATCAATGGTTTGGATCTCACTTGTGACCCTAAGATGTGGGCAATGGCCCACTAGGATCATCATGATCATTCCATGATGGGGCCATTCTCCATGGACCCCATCATGATGTTTATTTTCCTGCATTAAAAAGGTCATCTAGACCGTCCATATTGGTGGGGAAAGGATCTCCACCGTTGATTTTTTATTTCGGTGGTCCCATGTGTAAAGGGATCCATTTGATTGTATGATTTCTTACAAGGGAGGGCTCATAGTGGCAGAGCCCTCCATCACACGCGTGCCCCACTCTCTATCTCTCTCTCTCCCTTTTTATTTCATTTTTTTATGAGATTATAATATGGTTGTGTGGCCTACTTGAATGGACCCCACCATGAGGCTTATATTCTATCCAAATCATCTACAAGTGTGACCCACTTTGTGTGTGTTGTATACACACTATTCTCCATGAGGTGGCCCACCTAATCAGGGCCTACCTCAATGCATATTTAGTGTTCAACCGTCCAGCATCTGGGACGCTAGACGTGAACTGGGAAAGCATGAATATTAGCTTATTTTTTAAGCTTTTGGGGTGGTCCACTCACATAGGCCCCACCTTGATGTATGTATGCAATCCATGCCGTCCACCTCATTCCTTGGATCATTTTAGGTGTTGAGCCGAAGAATGAGGCTGATCCGAGCATCTGGTGGGCCATAGCATAGAAGACTTGGTGGTTACCGTTGAAAATCACCTGATGTTTTCTATACACCCATAAATCTGGAACTTTAGACTCATTTTGCCTGTTACGAGTCGTAGAATCCCATGGTTGGGATAGATTTTCCGAATGTGGGTCCCACCTGTGAAAAACCACAGGAAAACAGTTTTTTTTTTTTTTTTTAAAAAAGAAGGGTGAGAGGGTGCTGCAGCAAGCGCTGCAATTGTCAATGCAGGTGTTGTTGCCAGCGTCGTGGGTGGACTGGCCAGGGACCACGGCTCCAACCGTGGGCCCCACCATGATGTATGTTTAATATCCACACTATTCATATGGTGGGCCACCTTCTGAGGTGGGCACCCTTCAAATATCAGGCTGATCTGGGTTTCAGATGACCCACATCATGAGAAATAATGGATTGAACGTCTGCCCTTGAAACCCTTTTGGGTTGTCACAGGGACTTTGGATCATTATGAAATTTGGTTCTCCTCTCCTTCTAGGTCTGTCTGATCTTACCAATGGCATGGATGGCAGATTTACATTATGATGGGACCCACATGGGACCCACTCATGGTAGAAAAGGGTGGGCTGCATGATCACGCACCAGCTATATAACGTCAGCAAATGCTGCGCCCATCATGATGCATGCGTTGCATATATGCCGTCTAGCCATTTTATGAGGTTGCTGGACGGCCAAGTGGACCCCACCCTTGATGTCTGTGTTACATCCAAACCGTCCGTCCTCATGGGACCCACCATGATGCATGTGTTGCATCCAAACTGTCCATCCACTTCGTAAGCTCATTTTATGGCTTGAGATAAAAAAAATGAGCCAGATCCATAATCCAAGTGGACCCCACCCTGGCATGTTTTGAGGTCCATCTTAATATATTTGTGGTAGTTCATTGGGGTCCACTTTGATGTGGATGTAAGGCCCATGTCATGGGGCCATTCGAGGTATTTACGGCCCATGGTTGAGACCCACTTTAATATATATGTAAGGCCCATGGGTTGAGGCCCATTTAATGTATTCTAAGGCCCATAGGATTAGGTCAATTGATGTATTCTAAGGCCCATGGGATTAGATGCATTTTGATGTATTTTAAAGCCCACGGGATTAGGTCCATTTGATGTTTTAGGGGCCCATGGGTTAAGGCCCATCGAGATGTACTAGGGCCTATGGGTTGAGGCCCATTTGATGTACATATGGGGCCCAATTGGTGTGGCCCATTTGTTATATATAAGACCCATGAGATTAGGCCCATTTGATGCAATCTAAGGCCCACGGGTTTTGACCCATTGCAATGGATATAAGGCCCATTGGTGTGGCCCATTGATGTGGCCCATTTGATGAGTAAAAGGCCCATATGATATGGCCCATTTGATGTATTTAAGGCCTAATGGGGTGTAACTAAGGTCCATTGCAATGTGTGATCCCAACCTGGCTTACGTAATGACATTCACTACGGGCTACACCTTGGGAGCAATGTTGGTTTGACGTCCACATTACGAGTATAATATTGGTTGGATGTCCACATTACTACTCTCCCTAGGGCCCATTGATAGACCGTACTTGTTGTGTGTCGGCCGTCTAGGCCACCTACGTTGTAAGGATAGTGCATTACCTTATAACATGTTTAATATAGTTTCATGACTCATGATCATACGCATCATATGTATGCTTAATATGAGAAGTGACTGATCATAGCATATGCCTTCGGGCAGATTGTTTATGGGACCCCAATTAGGCGGTGTTGCCTTACATGAGCGCACGATACGCGCAGGATTTGCTGCATGATTGGATAGTGTGATTCATGCATTTCGCATTGTGTGATATGGTTACAGTACGTCCTAAGGACATCGAGGTCATAACCTCCACAAATGCATCATGGTTGGCAGGATTGGATAACAAAAATTTTATTCTACATGGGGTGTTATAGATATCCCTAGGTGAAAGTTCCTAAATCCTTATGGTACTAAGAGGTTACTCCATCGTCTAGACCGAGTGCGTACAGGAGCATCGAGTGCCGATTACCACACGGTTGTGCTTTCCACTGTGTCATGGTCCGTTGGATGGGGGTGCGGCCTTACCCGCTCGAAAGTAAGGGGCAAAGCTAGGCTGAGTCTGACCAGCTCGAGGAATGGGTCCACTATCGATGAGTCGAGCTCGATATTGGCAGACGGATAGTGAGGTCTCTTCCACTTGCCTTATTGGGCGCGATGGGGCGGCGATCTGGTTTAGAGTGTATTAGACCCCGATGATATTCCAGAGTTGAACTGTTTTGATATGTGGACTTAGATGAGGATTGTATGCTTGAGTTGTATTTCACATCGCATGGCCTCGGTATGACTGACATCATTCATGCTTTGCACCGCATGTCCTTGGTACGACCAATAGTATTCATGGATCCATCAGCATATTTCACATTACTCTGATATTACATGATCATATTACTACCTTGCGCACACACTTTCACCACCCTCTAAGCTTCTCATAAGCTTATGCATGACCGTTGCGTGCAGGTGACGTTAGGGCACAGCAGCGCTGAGGCAGGAGCACTTTGCAAATCATTTTAGAGATTTTAGTCTATCATCATTGTATTTCCGTTTATGCTCATTGTACTTGTAAAGTTTTTTATCATAGTGAAAATGTAATGGAGTTTTTGGTTGTTGTTTGTGGGTTATGTCTTTGGTTATGCTTATCACCAATCAAAGTGATGTTGAAAATCCTCCTCGTAGCATCCAAGGATCGGAACCTGGCGAATGGGAGCTGGGAGCAGAGAATGGAGTTTTACGTAGGCTGTCGGTGCCAGATTTGACAATCAGAAATTTTGTGAGCTCGGTTTCTAAGTTTGGGGCATGACAAAAGTTGGTATCAGAGCATAACTTGGGAATAGCCGAGAACAACATTACATGTCTGTTATGAGTTTAGAATGACTAAGTCCCGAAGTTCGGATAGCTTAGCGATCTTTTATTATCGACCCTTAACGTGTGTGCCTTCGAGAGCTTTCAAAAGTTGATAGATACCTTCTCTCTTTCCTGTAAGACATGGCGCATAGGAGAGTGACCTGATTGACTCCCGCACCACCACCTGAGACTCCCGTTCCACCACCTGCAGCTCCCGCCCTACCACCTATGATGTCCTCTCCACCACCAGAGGTTCCTACTGCCCATCCTGAGGATGCTGCTCCTCCACCAGAGACCGGTGCAGACCCGATGGTATCCGTGAGTGCCTCTCAGTTGTAGCAGATGTTACAGGTTATGACGGCTACACCCCAGAGGTAGGGCAGACACCCAGTTGTTCCACCGGTCCAGGCAGAGTAGGAGCGCGCGAGCGCCCTCCTTCATGAGTTTCGACGGATCGATCCCCCGTGTTTCCAGGGAGAGCCAGACCCAACGGTGCTGAGAGATGACGCGCCGATCTGGAGAAGATATTTGAGACGATGGGATGTACGACTGAGCGGCAAGTTCAATTAGCCGTATTTCTTCTCCATGGTGAGGCTGAGTAATGGTGGACATCAGTCGCACGGGCAGTAGGCGCCGACTTTGTATGGACTTAGGAGGATGTAACACCCTGGATTTTTGCTAACCTGGGGTTAGACGTCCTTAGGCAATGGGCCAACCATGACACCTCGGTAACCTCTTAGAACCTAATTCCAAAGCCAAAGAAATCACTTAGAACCAAATTCTTTAGAAATTTAACGCGAGTTAGCTAGCGCTATGCTAGATTAGCTATGAAATTAGCACTGATCGCTTTAAATACATTCTGCAAGACCCAAAACTTGTAGAACCAATGACGCTACAGTACCCTGAAATCTAGGATCAAACTCTAAACCCATTTGCTCGTAGGAACCCTTTGAAACTTCGTATTGGATCTAGACCGCGCGTCGAGAGTCCGATATCTACAATCTTAGACCATTACGACTGCCTTGTTGGACTTGTCAATCGTTTCGAAAATCAAGCCCAACCGATGCTCTGAGGCTATTTCATTGAGCCTGGAGCAGGGAGTGTGAGAAAGAGTGAAAGTCATTTAAAATTAAATAGAATTTAAATAAATCTGGCACGTTTCTCTTACGGGATCAGTATAAGCATTCAGACCGTCGAAATCTGATCCAAATACACCATCGGATCAGGAAACATTTCTCATTCAGGTCAGTGTACTTGGAATCCTTGATCGAGTCTCTGTGACCGCTGAACTGAAACTGGTCCGCCACGTGTGATCTGGGAACTCTACCGGACTGAAAACTTGGTGTGAGCAAGATCCAATGTCCATGAGCTTAAGTCCGACCGCATTCAGCCAAGGAACCTCCTGAAATGCTCTTTTAGATCGGGAAAGACCCGATTTGGCTATAACCCAAGTATACCTTGACTTAAAGTCTATTTTGGTCATGTTTGGGCTTTTAAAAGGGCCTTAAACCCTTAGCTTTCTAACCCATACGAATTTGGAAAAAACCCTAGGAGAGAGGAGAGAAAAGAGAGAGAGTGAGGGAGAAGCTGGTGATTTCTCCTGGGATTCTTCCTTGCTGCTCCATGTGCCAAATCCTTCCACCTGCATGGCTATTCTGGCGATTTCAACTCCGTTCTAGGTAAGAAAACCCTAACCTTAACCTGTTTTGGGGATTCTAGCAATACAAGTAGTGAAGTGGCTGATGTATCTTGTGAATTAGGTCGTCATATCACCGTTGACAAAGCGTAGACTTTCTATTCGAATCGATACGCTTCTACGACGAAAGGTGCAGATTTTAGATGCTTAGATTACCTATTTTCAAAGCTTTCAATGCCGTTTAATGATAGATTGCTGATGAGGATACTATTTGATATGTACAACATGCTGTCCGTTTTTCATTTCGTATACGTACGAAGAATATGAGATTTAGGGTATTTTAGGTATTTGTAGGAAATACTGTATACGTACGTATTTTGCCGATATGATTGCCATGGGTATTTGTCGTGTATTTATACTAGTTATGGATGTATGATCTGTTTGGTGAAGAGATTCACCCTAATGCACATATTGGCCGACATATGCTATGTAGACTAATGTGTGTACACTAAGTGTTTGTTGAAATGCCTAAATCAATATGATTTATGCCTGTCATATGTTTTGAATGTAAGAACATGATTGTGTGTACTAGACAACTCCTTGATATAAGGATCTGTTATATTATATGTTGAAATCAACATACGTCAAGTATTTTGGAATTGTGTAGACTAAGTGTTTGTATAAATGTCTGTATTAGTAAGTATTGAGTAAGTGGTGTTATATATTAGCGTTGAGAATGGATTCTCAACTAATTTGATGATGTACATGAATTCCTCCATGCTTGTTGTATTGAATTGATTACCTTATGTTTGAAATACTCGTATATGGTTAACTGCTTATGATGTATGTTATAACATGCTGATAACATGCTGGAATGTCTTGTATTTCGATTATGTCTCTCTCACGTGATTATTGATTCACATTACATGTGCTTGGGGCTATACTCTAATCCAGGTAGTCGGTAACAGTTTAGAATTCGTGGTTGGCTTCCATTTACCACGAAGGACGCGTCGATGAACGCGAGTCTTATTTTGGGCAGGCGGCAGTGGTTAGGCCGCATGAAGTGTTTCATGCACTTCATGTTGCTCAGCTTGAGATGCGCTCGTACTAGTTGAGCCCGTCAAGTAACCCGACTGGCCATTGTATGTTCACCTTGTATGAGTCATAACTGCTTGAACCTAGGGTACTAAACTTACCATTGGAAAGCCCCTCTAACCTTGGTACCTCGATCCCCTAAAACTCATGAGTCGGGCATGGTGGTATGGGACACCGTGGTCGAGTTGTCGGCCTACGCTGGGGCCACAAACCTCCCCGTAGTGACCAGTGAGCACCCTAATCTAAGCAGATTATGGTGGTATGGGACACTATATTCTTGCTGTCGGCCTACATTGATAAGGTGATCGGGGAGTGGAGCAACGAGTGCGAGCAACAGCCCTGGCAGCCCTTTGTAGTGACCTTGAGTTTATCCTGACACCGCATGGGGGCGACAAGTCCTGATGCAGTCTTAAGGATATAAACTAGGCTTATATTGATAAGGTGATGGGGGAGCAGTGCAACAAGTGCGTGCAACAGTCCTGGCAGCCCTTGCAGCGACTTAGAAATATATCATCGTATGAGATTACTAGGAGTGACGACCCTAGACTAGATCATTGTTTGGGTATTGATATAAGGAAAGTACCTTAGTTTCCCAATCCTACTGTATGAAATGGACTAATAACAACTCGGTAATCATATCCACGTCGCACTGCATGTGCCTGAAAGATGTGGAGCACTGTGGGAAGAAAGCATGCCGCGGACGCAGATGGTGCCGCATGAGGGAGTATGTCGGTGAGGACATCCATCATGTCATTTCATCCACGCATTAATCATAGTATTTAGAAATGTTTGTCTTATTTACTTTATCATTATCACGTGATGGATTTGATAACATGTTAATCTTTGTTCTATGATTCCACTGAGTTAGCTACTCACTCCCACGTTATGGGATGGTGTTCCGGACACCCACCAGTCCCTATTTTAGTTTCAGATGAGGACCCTGCTTATGGAGCGAAGCTTGACTTGTATGATGCTGAGGAGGACTTCTCCTCCATGTTTTGATCGACGGGATTACAGGGAGGTTGATTAGATGCTATGACACTTGTCATTTTATATTTTTGGAGCACTCATGTATATTCTTTTCTTTCTATTTGGGAGTATACATGTATTTAGTTAACCTGGTAACATGTTCACACTCTGGAGACTTACAATCATTTATATATTTTATATATCTATCACATTCTTCCGCTTGCTAATTTAATTATCTCTAGAGTATGATATGCTGTTTTGGCTTAGTCTCAATCTTGTTTAATGTCATTCTACAAACAACATGCATTTATCATTATTTATGTTGCATAAGTGATGTTCCAGAACTCAGGAGTTGGGTTTCTACCCGACCCCCAATTTTTGGGGTGTTATAGAGGATTTTTTGAATCGGTTTGACTAACAGTATTTTCCTGATCACATCTGACGACAGCGACTGTTGGAGTTCGTGGCCCTCGTGCAGGGTGATATGACAGTGGCTCAGTACACAGCTCGCTTTGTAGCACTGTCCAGATTCACACCTTACTTGGTAGATGATGAGGAGAGGAGAGATCGCCACTTCAAGGACGACCTATGTTACGGTCTTCGCGGCCGTGTTATCAGGCACGAGCTCCCGACTTTTGAGGGAGTGGTACGGAAGGCCCATATTTTTAAGGCTAAGTGGGCCGGTTCTCAGTCTGATCACGGTCAGAGGAGAGACCGGAAGAGGCAGGCTCCTTCACGTGAATCCCAGCAGCGTCGACCACAGCAGAGGCACACAGGTCACCCAGCCTTTCGAGCGCTAGCAGCACCTCCAGCACCACCTCCGAGGCAGTTCACCGGCACTTGTTTTAGGTCCGGTTCGACGGGACACCATAGTTGGGAGTGTCCCAGCCCCCAGAAGTAACAGAGAGGTCCACAGCAGCCTCCACCACAGTCGCGGTAGAGACCCCCACAGTAACAGTGACAAAAACCCCCACCACCGAGGCCACCTCAGCAGTAGCATCAGCCTTAGAGGCCGCAGTAGCAGAGGCAGCAGTTTCAACCACCTCAGCGACCCCAGTAGCAGTAGTAGGCTTAGAGGGGACAGACACCTCCCTAGCCAGCTCAGGCTAGGTTCTGTGCGGCTCAGCAGGATCCACAGTCCTCTGGAGGAGTCGTTGAGGGTATACTTCCAGTATTTACATGCATCGCTTGGGTTTTATTTGATTCCGGTGCTTCGCACTCGTTTATGTCTGAGGGATTCTATCGTTCGATTGGATTGTCGAAAGAGTCTGCTCGAGATGGGTTGACCATATCGACACCCTTGGGGAAGACTACAGTATTAGGCCGCTTCTGTCAGTCTTGCCCCGTGTTAGTAGGAGAGACTTTCTTGCCTGCTGACTTGTACATACTGTCGATGTCAGATTTTGACGTTATCCTGGGCATGGATTGGCTTACTGAGTACTACACTGTACTAGACTGCTCCGTGAGGACAGTCACATTCTGTATACCCGGCGTGACACAGTTTTAGTTCATTGCAGAGCCTAGAGGAGAGCCGTTGTCTTGTTTGATGTCATGTGCCATAGAGGAGCCCATAGCAGTGAGCATCGACCATTTTCCTGTGGTTTATAATTTTTTCGATGTATTCCAGGAGATTCCGGGATTACCGCCTCGTCGACTCACTGAGTTTCAGATTGATCTCGTGCTCGGTACCGCACCTATTTCGAAGGCCTCATATCGCATGACACCATTGGAGTTAAGAGAACTACAGAAGCAGTTGGACAAGTTGTGCGAGTTAGGTTTTATCCGTCCGAGCAGTTCACCGTGGGGAGCACCGGTAATCTTCATGAAGAAGAAGGATGGCTCATTGAGGCTCTGCGTAGATTACCGCGAGCTCAACAAAGTCACGATCAAGAACAAGTACCCGCTCCCGAGGATTGATGATTTGTTTGATTAGCTTCAAGGTGCACAGTTCTTTTCGAAGATCGACCTGCATTCTGGTTATCATCAGATTCATGTCTGAGATTAGGACATTCCGAAGATGGCTTTCAGGATGCGTTACGATCATTTTGAGTTTCAGGTCATGTCCTTCGGATTGACCAATGCACCCACGGTCTTCATACAGTTGATGAATGAGGTCTTCTACCCATATCTTGATCAGTTTGTTGTAGTCTTCATCGATGACATTCTGATCTATTCGAGGACTCGTGAGGAGCACGAGCAACACTTGGAGATTACTTTACAAACCCTCCGTGCACACCGGCTATATGTGAAACTGAAGAAGTGTGAGTTTTAGCAGGAGGAGGTGAAGCTCCTTAGTCACGTGGTGATGAGGGAGGGTGTCGCAGTGGACCCCTCGAAGGTCGAGGCAGTGCGTCTGTGGGGCCAACCCACGACTGCGATGGAGATCTGTAATTTTCTTAGTTTGGCGGGCTATTACCGGTGTTTCATTGAGGGATTCTCTCGTATTGCTACCCCGCTGACTAGGTTGACTCGGAAGAGTGCAGAGTTTATTTGGAGTGATGCCTGCGAGCGAGCATTTATGGAGTTGAAGGACCGTTTGACATCCGCTCCTGTCCTCACTCTTCCCTCTGAGAGTGACGAATTTATTGTATTTACTGATGCCTAGCATATTGGTTTGGGTGTTGTCCTAATGCAGCATGGGAGACCAGTGGCCTTCGCGTCTCATCAACTCAAGATCCATGAGCTGAACTATCCTACGCATGATTTGGAGCTGGCTACAGTTGTCTTCACACTGAAGGTGTGGAGACACTATCTTTATGGGGTCAGGTTCGAGCTTTTCTCTGATCACAAGAGCTTGAAGTACCTCTTCTCGCAGTCTGAGTTGAACATGAGGCAGAGGTGCTAGATGGAGCTCCTGAAAGACTATGATTTCAATCTTCAGTACCACTCGGGCAAGGCGAACGTGGTGGTAGATGCCCTCAGCCGTCGGCCACGAGGCCTAGTGGCGCATATGATGATTCAGGAGTGGCAGATGCTTGAGGATGTAGCAGAGTATGATTTTGAGTTTGGCTTATAGTTTTCTATCGTGCAGTTATCGAGCTTGTCGATTCAACCCTCTCTTGTCGCAAGGGTGATCGAGGCTCAGTAGGCTAATGAGTCGTTGCAGAGTTATATAGCGGAGGCTGCATCTGAGAGTCAGGCAGATTGGTAGATTGGTGTAGATGGTGAACATTCGCTTCAGAGGCCGATTATGTGTCCCGAATGTTCCAGAGTTGCGCAGAGATCTTATGACCGAGGCACATCGATCGTGATTTTCTATCCACCCTGGCTCGATGAAGATGTACCGTGACATGAGGTGACAGTATTTTTAGGCAGGGATGAAGCACCAGATCACCAGTTTTGTGGACGAGTGTGACACATGCCAGCATGTCAAGGCCGATCACCAGAGACCCCCTAGTCTATTACAGCTGTTGAGTGTCCCCATGTGGAAGTGGGAGCATGTGTCAACAGACTTTATTATGGCTTGTTGAGGACTCAGCGTGGTCATGATGTCATTTGAATTGTTGTGGATCGACTGACGAAGTCGGCACATTTCCTTGCGATGCGTGCAACTTGGTCTATGGACCGGCTTACGAGATTATTCATCGAGGAGATCGTGAGACTGCATGGCGTTCCAGTCTGGATCGTTTCTGATTGAGACTCGAGGTTCACGTCTCAGTTTTGGGGGAGCTTCAAGAGAACGATGGGGACTGATTTGTAGCTCAGCACCGTGTACCATCTGCAGACCAATGGCCGACCGAGAGGGTCAACCAGATCCTTAAGGATATGCTTCGGGCCTGCACGATTGATTTCGGGGGTAGCTGGGATGAGCATCTACGATTAGCTGATTTCACGTATAATAACACTATCAGGCGACCATTGGCATGACTCCTTTTGAGGCACTATATGGCAGACCATTCATATCACCGAGTTGTTAGACTAAGGTTGGAGAGCATTGTCTCCTAGGTCCCGAGCTTGTGCAGGAGACGTCAGAGGCTATTGATATCATCAGGCGGAGGATGCACACAGCTCAGAGCCGACAGAAGAGTTTTGCTAATCATCCGCGTCATCCCTTAGATTTTGATGTAGGGGACCATGTCTATCTCAAGGTCTCGTACATGAAGGGCATAGTTCGATTTGGGGCAAAGGGCAAGCTTGTCCCGAGATTTATATGACCTTTCGAGATCACTGGGCGCGTTGGTGTTGTGGCCTATCGGCTTACCTTGTCATCTCAGTTGTCTGGCGTTCACAACGTTTTCCATGTCTCTATGTTGAGGATGTGTGGGTCAGACATTGTTCCCATTATTGATTGGCAGCCGCTGGAGGTTCATAAGAACACTTCTTACATCAAGCAGCCAGTTCGTATCCTTGATCGGAAGGAGCAGGTCCTCTGGACCAAGGTCATTCCTTTGGTGAAAGTTCCATGGGGTCACCATTCTGTAGAGGAGGCTTCTTGAGAACGTGAGGCCGAGATTCGAGAGCGCTATCCCCATCTCTTTGATGATTGATAATGTGATGTATTTTGTATATTATCTCTGGATTTATATAGTGATGTTATATTTCTTCTTCCACATGAATTATGCCTAGTTGCGATGATTGTGTAAATTTCGAGGATGAAATTTTTATTAGGAGGGGAGAGCTGTAAGACCAGTATCTTAGACCGTACCGTTTCATAGACTTTTGCAGTCTTACCCGTCGAACTCCGACAACCTTCGACCCTTAACCGATATTTTCACGCGACCTTGAGTCACACGTCGTTAACCTGAACGACTCAACCCAAGACCTTTACCATAGCGATCGCGTCGTCGCCGCGACTCGGGCGCCGAGGCGATACCCTGGTCAAGAGATATGGGCCATCATTCAGTGAGAGGAAAACACCGCGCATTACAAAACCCAAGGGAATCTCTATGACTTGTCACATCAATCCATCAATCCATCAATCTTAACATGTCAAGTACACATCAACTTTCTCTCATTCCCAAGCAAGCTTCAAAAGTCAAAAAGTCTCTTACACTTCCATGCCTTTCTTACACAAATGGCCCCAAAAGTCAAAAAGGCCTCTTACACCCATCACTGCCACATCTATCAGTCCATCATCCATCACTCTCTCTCTCCCTTTACAAGTCTCTCTCTCTCATTTTCAAACTCATTCTGAGCAACCAAAGACCTTGATATGTTTAAGCCTCTCCCTCTCTTTCAAGCTCTAAGTGTGGCCCACCTTTCCATCCTAAAATCTCCCATCTCAACCATCTAAACCTTATATCCTCTATTAGAATCAAAGTTAAGGAGCTAAGGAACCCAAGGGAGAAAGAAGATCAAATGTTGGGTGCTTGATAAGAGTATTTTTTTTATGTTTTTAAGATGGGCCAAGTGAGGCCAACCGATCAATGGTTTGGATCTCACTTGGGATCCTAAGATGTGGGCGATGGCCCACTAGGATCGTCATGATCATTCCATGATGGGGCTATTCTCCATGGACCCCATCATGATTTTTATGTCCCTGCATTAAAAAGGTCATCTAGACCTTCCATATTGGTGGGGAAAGGATCTCCACCATTGATTTTCGATTTTGGTGGTCCCATGTGTAAAGGGATCCATTTGATTGTATGATTTCTTACAAGGGAGGGCTTATAGTGGTGGATTCCTCCATCACACGCGTGTCCCACTCTCTATCTCTCTCTCTCTCTCCCTTTTTAGTTCATTTTTTATGAGATTACAATATGGTAGTGTGGCCTACTTGAATGGACCCCACCATAAGGCTTATATTCTATCCAAATCATCCACAAGTGTGGCCCACTTTGTGTGTGTTGTATCCACTCTATTCTCCATGAGGTGGCCCACCTAATCAGGGCCCACCTCAATGCATATTTAGTGTTCAACTGTCTAGCATCTGGGGTGCTAGACGTGAAATGGGAAAGCATGAATATTAGCTTGTTTTTTAAGCTTTTGGGGTGGTCCACTCACATAGGCCCCACCTTGATGTATGTATGCAATCCATGCCATCCACCTCATTCCCTGGATCATTTTGGGCGTTAATCTGAAGAATGAGGCTGATCCGTGCATCTGGTGGGCTATAGCATAGGAGACTTGGTGGTTACCGTTGAAAATCACCTGATGTTTTCTATACACCCATAAATCTGGAACTTTAGACTCATTTTGCCTGTTACGAGTCGTAGAATCCCATGGTTGGGATAAATTTTCTAAATGTGGGTCCCACCTGTGAAAAACCACAGGAAAACAGTTTTTTTTAAAAAAAGAAAGAAGGGTGAGAGGGTGCTGCAGCAGGTGCTGCTGCCAGCACCGTGGGCGGATGGGCTAGGGACCACGGCTCCAGCCGTGGGCCCCACCATGATGTGTATTTAATATCCACACTATTCATATGGTGGGCCACCTTCTGAGGTGGGCCCCCTTCAAATATCAGGCTGATCTGGGTTTCAGATGGCCCACATCATGAGAAATAGTGGATTGAACGTCTGCCCTTGAAACCCTTTTGGGTTGTCACAGGGACTTTGGATCATTATGAAATTTGGTTCTCCTCTCCTTCCAGGTCTATCTGATCTTACCAATGGCGTGGATGGAAGATTTACATTATGATGGGACCCACTTGGGACCCTCTCATGGTAGAAATGGGTGGGCTGGACGATCACGCACCAGCTATATAACATCAGCAAGTGTTGCGCCCAACATGATGCATGCGTTGCATATATGTCGTCCAACCATTTTATGAGGTTACTGGACTGCCAAGTGGACCTGTAACATCCTGAAAATCGGGGGGTCGAGTAAAACCCCAACTCCCGAGTTCCAAAATGTTATTTATGCAACATAGATATGTATGATTGAATGTTGTCTGTGATAATGTATTAAACATGAGTGAGATTAAGCCAGAACAGCATATCATACTCCAGAGACAGTTAAATTTACAAGCGGAAGACTGTGATAGTATGTATAACATATATAAACTGTTGTATGTCTCCAGAGTGTGAACATGTTACCAGGTTATATACTTTCATGTATACTTCAAAAGTAAACAAAAAGAATATACATGAGTGCTCTGAAAATGTAAAATGACAAGTGTCAAGGTTTCTAATCAACCTCCCTGAAATTCCATCAATCAGATCACACATAAAGGAGAGATCCTCCTCGTCATCATCAAATCCAGCTTCGCCTCGCAGGCCGCGCCATCATCTGCAATCACAATAGGGACTGGTGGGTGTCCGGAAACACCATCCCGTAATGTGGGAGTGAGTGATCAACTCAGTGGGATAAGAGAGAAGAGATTAGCATGTTATCAAATCAATCATGCGATAATAGTAAAGCAGTAAATCAAACAATCCTAATACTATTGTTAATGCAATATGACATGACGTGATGTATGCCCTCACCGACGATCTCCCTCATACGGCACCATCTTACGACCGCGGCATGCAATCGACCCTCAAGTGCTCCACATCTTCTAGGCACGTGCAATGGTATGGTGATATGATTTTCGAGTTGTTATTAGTCCATTCAAACAGCAGGATTGGGAAACTAAGGTACTTCCCTTATATCAATCCCAACACAGATCCTGTCTAGGGTCGTCACTCCTAGTAATCTCATACGATGTATATTTTGTAGGTCGCTACAAGGGCTTCCAGGGCTGTTGCTCGCACTCGTTGCACCGCTCCCCCATCACCTTATCAATACAGGCCTACTGTACTCTACTGCTACTGAAGGGTCGTCGCCTCCCGTAGACTCAGAATACGCTCGCGGTCACTACAAAGGACTCGTCGCCTGATCAGTGTAGGCCGACAGCAAGAATATAGTGTCCCATACTACCATAATCTGCTCATGAGACTAGGTGCTCACTGGTCACTACGGGGAGGTTTGTGGCCCCAGCGTAGGCCAACAGCTCGACCACGGTGTCCCATACCACCATGCCCGGCTCATGAGTCTTCTTGGATCAAGGTATCATGGTTAACAGGGTTTACAATGGTAAGTTCAGTACCTTAGGTTCAAGCAGTTATGACTCATGCAGGGTGAACATACAATGGCCAGTCGGGGTTACTTGACGGGCTCAACTAGCGCGATCGCATCTCAAGTTAACGACATGAAGTGCGTAAAACACTTCGTGTGGCCTAACCACTGCCGCCAACTCCAAAACACGGCTCACGTTCATCGACGCGTCGTTCGTGGCAAAGATAAGCCAACCACGAATTTGCTCGGTTACCGACTGCCTGGACTAGGTATAGTCCCAAACACATATGAATTCACATCAGCGATTCATGTAAGAGTATTGGAAATGAAATACAACCATGTGAGCATGTTAACACATGTTATAACATACAACTTAAGTAAATCCTCAAGTACATGCATTTCATACATATAATGAAATCATGCATATAGCTAACATGTAGGAAATCATTTACATCAGCATATTAATTAAGAAATCAATCTCAAACTAATTCATAACACCATCTAATTCAATACATACTAATACAAGCATTTATACAAACACTTACACTACACACTTAAGTCTACATATAGTATGTCGACTCAAAGTGCGCATTTAGGCGAATCTCTTCACCAAACTAAATATGCACGCATTTCTAACATTCTAATATGACAATAAGCCATGTCAATCGCATCGGCAAAATATGAATGAAAACAGTACTTCCTACAAATGACTAAAATGCCCCAAATCTCATATTCTTCGTCGGTTTACGAAACAGGAAACGGACAGCATGTTGTACATGTCAAACGGCATTGCCGTCGATAATCTACTATTAAACGACATTGAAAGCGTTGAAAATAGTCAATCAAAGCGTCTAATATCCGTACCTTTTTCCTTATAGGTGAAGTGATTCGAACGGAGCGTATACGCTTCGTCTACGGCGAATAGGGAACCTGATTTATGAGATCTATCAGCTACTTTGCTATTAAACCAAGGGAACACTAAATCAATAACTTCTAGGGTATTTTCTTACCTGAAAATGCGGAGAAATCACCGGCCAGGTGATCAGAGTGCGTGGCTTTACCACTTGCAGCACGTGGCACAAGCAGCAGGGAATTCTCTCCCACATTCTCTCACAAACTCTCACCTTTTCTCTCTCCCAATCTAGGGATTTTTACAAATTCGGATGGGAGAGAGGAGTGAGGGTTTCAACCCCTTTTATAAGCACAAAAATGCTCGAAATAGGCTCGGGAACAAAGTTCACTTGAGGTTTATCCAAATCGGGGCTGTTTCGGTCCAAAAGAGCATTTCTGGAGGTCCCCTGGCCAAATACGGTCGGACTTAAGCTCATGCATACTGGATCTAGCATACATCAAGTTTTCAGTCCGGCAGGGTTCGCAGATCGCACGTGGCGGTCCAGTTTCAGTTCAGCGGTCACCGCACATAGATCAGGGCTGCAAGTCTCATGATATGAAATAGAAATTTTTCCTGATCTGAGAGTGTAATTTGGCTGAATTCTGACGGTCAGAACTCTTAATACTGACACGTCAAGTCGTGTGCCATATTTGAATTTGAAATTCCAAATATGTCCCTATTCTTACTCTCTTCAGTCCGGGCTCAATAAAATAGCCTGTGATTGTCGGTTGGACTTGATTTTCGAAATGATTGTCAAGTCCAGCTAGGCGGTCCTAACGGTCTAAGATTGAAGGTATCGGACTTTCGACGCGCGGTCTAGATCCAATACAAAGTTTCAAAGAGGTCCAGAGAACAAACCAGTTTAGAGTTTGATCCGAGGTTATAGAGTATTATAGCACCATGCATTCTACAAGTTTTGGGTCTTGTAGAACGTATTTAAAGTGATCAGGGACTATTTCCCAACTACTCTAGCATTGCGCTAGCTAACTTATGCTTAGTTTCTAAAGGAATTAACCTTAAGTAATTTCTTTGGATATGGAATTGGGTTCTAAGTGATTTTCCAAGTGTTTTAGTCGACCCATTGTCTAAGGACGTTTAATCTCAGGTTGGCCAAAATTCGGGGTGTTACAGGACCCCACCCTTGATGTCTGTGTTACATCCAAACCGTCCGTCCTCATGGGACCCACCATGATGCATGTGTTGCATCCAAACTGTCCATCCACTTTGCAAGCTCATTTTATGGCTTGAGACAAAAAAATGAGCCAGATCCATAGTCCAAGTGGACCCCACCTTGGCATGTTTTAAGGTCCATCTTAATGTATTTATGGTAGTTCATTGGGGTCCACTTTGATGTGGATGTAAGCCCATGTCATGGGCCCATTCGAGGTATTTACGGCCTATGGTTGAGACCCACTTTGATATATAGGTAAGGCTCATGGGTCGAGGCCCATTTAATGTATTCTAAGGCCCATAGGATTAGGCCATTTGATGTATTCTAAGGCCCATGGGATTAGACCCATTTTGATGTATTCTAAGGCCCACGGGATTAGGTCCATTTGATGTTTTAGGGGCCCATGGGTTAAGTCCCATCGAGATGTACTAGGGCCTATGGGTTGGGGCCCATTTGATGTACATATGGGGCCTAATTGGTGTGGCCCATTTGTTATATATAAGACCCATGAGATTAGGCCCATTTGATGCAATCTAAGGCCCACGGGTTTTGACCCATTGCAATGCACATAAGGCCCATTGGTGCGGCACATTGATGTGGCCCATTTGATGAGTAAAAGGCCCATATGATATGGCCCATTTGATGTATTTAAGGCCCAATGGGGTGTACCTAAGGTCCATTGCAATGTGTGGTCCCAACCTAGTTTACGTAATGACATTCACTACGGGCTACACCTTGGGAGCAATGTTGGTTTGACGTCCACATTGCGAGCATAATGTTGGTTGGATGTTCACATTACGACTCTCCCTACGGCCCATTGATAGACCGTACTTGTTGTGTGCCGGCCGTCTAGGCCACCTGCATTGTAAGGATAGTGCATTACCTTATAACATGTTTAGTATAGTTCCATGACTCATAATCATACGCATCATATGTATGCTTGATATGAGAAGTGACTGATCATAGCATATGCCTTCGGACAGATTATTTATGGGACCCCGATTAGGTGGTGTTATCCTACATAAGCGCACGATACACGCAGGATTTGCTGCATGATTGGATAATTTGATTCATGCATTTCGCATTGTGTGATATGGTTACTGTACGCCCTAGCGACATCGGGGCCGTAGCCTCCACAGACGCATCGTGGTTGGCAGGATTGGATACCAAAGATTTTATTCTACATGGGATGCTATAGATATCCTTGGGTGAAAGTTCATAAACCCTTATGGTACTAAGAGGTTGCTCCAACGTCTAAAACGAGTGGGTAAAGGAGCGACGAGTGTCGATTACCAGACGGTTGCGCTTTCTACTGTGTCATGGTCCGTTGGAAAGGGGTGTAGCCTTACCCGCCCGAGAGTAGGGGGTAAAGCTAGGCTGAGTCTGACCAGCTAGAGGAATGGGTCCGCTATCGACAAGTCGAGCCTGATATTGGCAGACGGATAGTGAGGTCTCTTCCACTTACCTTATTGCGTACGATGGGACGACGATCTAGTTTAGAGTGTACTAAACCCCGGTGATATCCCAGAGTTGAGTTGTTTTGATATGTGGACTTAGATGAGGATTGTATGCTTGAGTTGTATTTCGTATCGCATGGCCTCGGCATAGCCGACATCATTCATGCTTTGCACCGCATGGCCTTGGTACGACCAATAGTATTCATGGATCCATCAGCATATTCCACATTACTCTGATATTGCATGATCATATTACTACCTTGTGCACACACTTTCACCACCCTCTAAGCCTCCCATAAGCTTATGCACGACCGTTGCGTGTAGGTGACGTTGAGGCATAGCAGCGCTGAGGTAGGAGCACTTTACAGATCATTTTGGATATTTTGGTCTATCATCATTGTACTTCCCTTTATGCTCATTGTACTTGTAAAGTTTTTTATCATAGTGGAAATGTAATGGAGTTTTTGGTTGTTGTTTGTGGGTTATGTCTTTGGTTATGCTTATCACGAATCAAACTGATGTTGAAAATCCTCCTCGTAGCATCCCAGGATCGGAACCTAGTGAATGGGAGCTGGGAGCCAAGAATGGGGTTCCACGGAGGCTGTCAATGCCAGATTCGGTGATCGAGAATTTTGTGAGCCCAGTTTCTGAGTTTGGGGCATGACAGTTCGTCAGTAAAACTCAGCGCGAGAATTCTCTACCGTGAAAATATGATAGTTTTACCAACAAAAAGTTTCATCGGTAAAAACATTATTCCCGACGGTTTGTGTTCGTCGAAAAAAGCACGAACATTTTCTACCTCAAAAATATAACAGTTTTATCGACGAAAATAGTTGTCAGTAAAAACATTATTCCTGATGGTTTTAGTTCGTTAGTAAAACTCAGTGCGAAAATTTTTTACCTAAAAAATATAACAATTTTACCAACAAAAATTGTCTTCGGTAAAAACATTATTCCCAACGGTTTTAGTTCATCGGTAAAACTCAACGCAAAAATTTTCTACCTTAGAAATATAATTTTTTTATCGACGAAAATTTTCATCGATAAAAACATTATTCCCAACAGTTTTAGTTCGTCGATAAAACTCAGCGCGAAATTTTTCTATCTTGAAAATATAATAGTTTTACTGACCAAAAGTTTCATCTGTAAAAACATTATTCCCGACGGTTTGAGTTCATCGGTAAAACTCAACATGAAAATTTTTTACCCCAAAAATATAACAATTTTACTGACGAAAATTTTCATCGATAAAAACATTATTCCCGGTGATTTTAGTTCATCGGTAAAACTCAACGCGAAAATTTTCTACCTAAAAAATATAAAAGTTTTACCGACAAAAATTTTCGTTGCTAAAAACATTATTCCCAACGGTTTTAGTTCGTCAGTAAAACTTAGCACAAAAATTTTCTATCTTTAAAATATAACAATTTTACCAACAAAAATTTTCATCGGTAAAAGTAGTTTTGTGCTTTTTACCGATGAAAATATTTGCCGGTAAAACTCTTATAGTGAAATTTTCTATCTTAAAAATTATGATAGTTTTACCGACAAAAATTTTTGTCGATAAAAACATTATTACCAACAAAAAAAATTTCATCGGTAAAAGTGCTATTTTATTGAGGAATTTTTTTCATCGACAAAAAACTTATCGGTAAAAGCATTATTTCTTGTAGTGGCACAACTTCACATGGAGAAACTTAGGGTGTGGTCGAATTCGATTTCCTTACAAGATGAATGGTTCAGATCATGATATTATCTCAGATGATAGGTCACAGATCACACCTATGCATGGCATCCTTTTGGACTGGTTCTTGTCCTTACGCACATGTATTCCCATATGTAAGCCCTGTATCCTATACTGTACTGTTCCGTAGACTTCCACGGTCTTTCCAGTCAAATTTCAGCAACCTTCGACCCTTAAACAGTATTTACGCGTGACCCTGAGTCACACGCCGTCAACATGATTCTACTTAACCCAAGACTTGTACCTTAGAGACCGTGCCATCGTCGTGGTTTCGATGTCGTGTCTATCACGCCGAGGCGATACCTAGGCCAGGAGATGTAGGCCCACATTCGGTTCGAGGAAAATGTCACGCGTACAAATTCTGAGAGAATCTCTACAACTTGTTACATCCATCAACCCATCAACCAATCACCTCAACTAAGTACACCATCACCTTTCACCCTTCCCCAAGCAACTCCCAAAGTCAGAAAGGTTCTTACACACCCATACTTTTCTTATGCCATCTACCACAAAAGTTAAAAGGTCTCTTACACATCCATCACCCACCTCTCTCTCTCTCTCTCCTTATAACCCTCACTCTCTCATTTTTCAAACTCATTTCCAAGCAACCAAAATACCATACATCCAAGCCCTTTCTAAACTCTAAGAGAACTTTGTGTGTGGCCCACTTCCTACCCTCTCATCTCCTATCTCAACCATCCAAACTCCGTTTCCTCCGTTAAGATCGAAGCTAAGGAGTAAAGGAAGCCTAGGGAGTAAGAAGCAACGGTGGGTGATCTTGGATCTCCACTTATTTATTTATTTTTTGTGATTTAAAGGCCCACTTGTGGTGGGACCCACCTTGATGTAGGCTTTATATCAAAGAGGGGCCCATAGTGGCCGGGCCCTTCCATCCTCGCCGATGTCTCTCTCTCTCTCTCTCTCTCTCTCTCTCTCTCTCTCTCTCTCTCATGTATGGTGGCTTGTGGCCCACCTTGATGCTTGATATCATCCACCCTGTCCACCCATCCAAAACGGTGTGGCCTGCCTTGATCATGCCTTTTAAACAGTGTCATCCATCCATTTTTATCTAAGTAATCCGGTGGGCCTAGATGATAAGAAACACAAATATCAGATCCATCCAAATCCATTGGGCCATGACTATGTGGGACCCACCTTGATTTTTAGAACACCGTCCATCCAGCGTCCTTGGACGCTGGACGTGTTGACTGCAGTGTGAAACGACAGGGTTGTGTACTCACATCAGCGTTGTTCTTTTTGGGCTTTTGGGTGGGTCATGTGTACAGGTTCCACCTTAATGTGTACAGAAAATCCACGTCGTCCATCCTATTCCTCGGCTCATTTTAGGTGTTGAGTAGAAAAATGAGGCCAATCCAAATCTTCGGTGGGCCATAACATGGAAAACAGTATTTTCTACCCTTGAAATCTTCATTGATGTCTCTATACACCTAAATACCTTGAATATTGGGCTCATGTGGACTGTCATGAGTAGTGGAATCCAATGGCTGGGTTGGATTTTCTGGATGTGGGCCCCACCTATGAAAAATCACAGGAAAACAAAAAAAGAAAAGAAAAAAAAGGGAAACACAGCAGCTAACGCTGTTGCTATAAGAAGGCACACAGACAGCGCCTGCTATGCTGACAGATGGGCAGACAGGTGGACCCACGGTCCCAGCCGTGGGCCCCACTATGATGTGTGTTGGGGATCAACACTGTGCATCTAGTGGGCCCCTTTTTGGGTGGTGGGCCCTCTGAATATCAACCTCATCTGGAACTCAGGTGGCCCACACAGTAGGAAACAATAGTGATTGACGTCTGCCATTGAAATCCCTTTTAGGCATCCAGAAGTTTTGGATCATTTTGAAATTTATTTTTCCACTTCACCAGGGTCCGTGGGACACATTCACACTGTCCATCCATTGGGGTGGGCCGTGCCATCACGTGTGTTGTGTCCATGTCCATGGACGGTGGGACCCACCCCACGTGTGGAGCTTCACCCTGATGTATGTGATCGTCCAAGCCCTGGACGGCCTGGATGTTAGATATGATATATATATATATATATATATATATATATATATATATATATATATATATATATATATATATATAATATTATATATGTATATATATTTTATACCCATTGTGGTGGGCCCTACATGGGACCCACCTTTGCCTTCCTAGTGTAGCCTGTTGCATGAACAACAGCTATGTGGTTGCTCCTCTTGTCTGCAACATGCTCATAGGCCCGACAAGATGTATGTGTCTTATTTACACCGTTCATTATTTCGACGATGGGGCCCCCCATGATGCAAGTGTTGTATCCATGCCATCTAACCATTTGTGAGATCATTTTACAGCATGGGAAAATAATGGTGAGCCAAATCTAAAGTTCAAGTGGACTCCACTATTTAAATAGTGGACCGTGTCATCCACCATTCAAACTCCTAAGGGCCTCAGTAGTTTTCAATTAAGTTGATAATTGTTTTCATTTCATCTATCTCTTTGATAACTTATGAATATGTCGATTCTCAAATGCATAAGGGTGGGCCCGATTTGATATACACTCGACCCATTTGACTAGGCCCAATGTGATGTACTTCGGGCCCAGTTGGTTAGGCCGATGTGATATACAAGGCCCATTGTTAAGGCCCACCTTGATATATATGAAGCTCATATGATTAGGCCCATCTTGATGTAGTTATGATCCATCCTTTGAGGCCCACCTGATATACATAAGGCCCATGTTATGCGGCCCATTTGTTGTATCTAAGGCCCATTGGTTGAGGCCCAATTGGATGTACATAAGTCCATTACAATGTGTGACTCTACCATGGTTTGTGTAATGATGTTTATGACGGCCGTGTCTGGGTAGCAATGTTGGTTTGACGTCCACATTGTAAGAATAATGTTGGTTAAATGTCTGCATTATAATTCTCCCTAGGGCCCATTATTAGGCCTATACTTGTAGGCCGTTTAGGTCCATCTTTGTTATGAACAACATCCATCTCCATATAACATGTTTAGATAGTTCCATGATTCATGATCATACACATCATATGTATGCTTGATATGAGAAGTGATTGATCATAGCATATGTCTTCGGGCATATTGTTTAAGGGCTCCCAGATAGGCGGTGTTGCCCTATATGAGCGCACAATATGCGTAGGATTGTGGCATAACTAGATAGCATGATTCATGCATTTGCATTGTGTGATATGGTATTGTACGCCCTAGCGACATCAGGGCCATAACCTCTGCAGGCTTATCGTGGTTGGCAGGATTGGATATCAAAAATCTTGTTCTACATGGGGTGTTATAGATATCCCTAGGTGAAAGTCCCTAAACCCTTATGGTACCAGGAGGTTGCTCCAACGTTTAGACCGAGTGGACGCATGGGCGCCGAGTGGGGATTACGAGGAGGCCGCGCTTTTCACTATGTCATGGTTGGTTGTGTTGAAGCATAAAAATCATTATCATCAAGGAAGAACGGAGATCAGAAACCAAACAAGGAGTGAGGGAGAAAGAAAGGATTAAATTTATATAGGGGTTGCGCAGGTCGTGTAACAATAAGTGGTTGGGGGATCGCGCACCAAGTTATAGCAGTTGCGCGGGTGGAGAAAACAGTTTATTGAAGTTAAAAGCAAATGTGGTCCTTGCGTAGATCATACAAGAAGAGGGTTTCATTACCTGGGTCGCGCAACGAGATTCTTCGTTCCACGGATAGCACAATCGAGAGTGGAGAATGTTCTAAGGGTACGAAAATCGAGGGTTGGCATGTGTGAGAAGCCTATAAATACCCCACTTCCCCTCTCATTTGGACGATGAAAGAATTTTGGAAGAAGACTGAAGGTGAGGAGTGAAATCAGAGATCGGTTGCGTGGATCACGTAACCTCTATATGATGTTGCGTGAATCGTGTAATCACTTTAACCAGTTGCGCTGACCGCGCAATGAGCAAAAACAGTTGCGCGGGTCATGTAACCAGGTTTCTATGGAAGCTATAATGCTATTGAAATCATTACAGGCATTCAAGTCTAAAGCTTCACTGTTTCATGCTTTGGACGAGTTCAAAAGAGAGATCAGTTGATCAAATCGACTTTCCTCCTAAGTACTAGGGAGATGACCCAAATGGATGTCAGAAGGCTGCCAGATTTAAGATTTTATATACAAGCTTTTATAATTATAATTCATCTATGTTAAAGGATTTATCTTAGAATCAAGGGACATTGAAGGGATGTATATGAACTCAGAATTAATGATACACTGGTTGTTCTATGTATTCTTTTTATTATTTTCAAATAAAGTAATTTCCCCTAATCAGATGCATTTATTTCTTGTTCGAAACAAAATGGCGACTCCACTTAGGATCTTTATTTTATTTTGATAATAACATTGAGAGTATGATAGAATTTTCATTGTAATTTGGTGTATTCTGACACCAAAATAGCGACTCTCAGTGGGAACATCCTCCCTTCATCTCTAAGATAGATTGTTTTACTTTCTCAATACTAATTATAATTGTGTGTTGTAATTGAAGGTTTCTAAATTCAACAACAAGTTATAGCTAATGTCAATCCCCCAGAGAACAGTGAACTTTTGTTTCACCTCGATAGGATTTATGATAGAATACACGTCAGACCAACCTCCTGAATCTATGATTCTAATTTCTACAGGAAAAAATAATATGATTCAAGTGACTGCTAGGCTTGTATCTATTTCACCCCAACTGCCGGAAGGTGATAAGGGCTAGACTATTGTAACATCTCACAGGACAAGGGTGCGGAACAAAAGAAATTCCTAGGTAAATTGGCCCTTACCAAGAGTCAAAGGGCCTATAACTCGCAACACAGCTAGGAAACATCCTGAACTCACTCCTTCTGAGATATATCTTGAGTGAACAATTCCTCAGTTGGCATCATGCGACTTTCCGGCTCTAGTCACCCCAAGGGTCAAATGGACTGAAGAGCAGAAAGGTAAAGCATTAATGGTAAATTCACCAATGTCCATATCGCCTCAGGTAAATTTATCTAAGTCTATATCACCTCAATCAATTGATAGCACTGAAAGTATAGAGAGGCCAAGTGAAACCCCATCTTCTTCTCTTTTCATAAGTCCTATTACATCAACATACTCCTATCCCACCCCAATTACAGCTTCGTCCAAAAGTGAAGCTATAGTACACATGGCTGGGACAAATCAGGAAAGTGTGCCGAATATAGAGGATCGCATGAATGCGATGGTAGAAACACAAAGAGCACTAATGGAAGAGTGCAAGAATCTCCGTGAGGCTTTAGCGACTCTGGCGCATAATGTAGCTCAGATAGCTATTCCTCCGATGATGCATATAATGAATGAACCGGAAAGTCAGCCTGAAGGTTTACAACCACAAGGGGCAGGATCACTAGCGTCTGTCCCCGTGACGAGAACCATAACACAGGATGAAGTGAGACAGGTCGTTGAAGAAGTGGTCAGAATAGAGAGAGAACGTGAAAACACAAGCCACTTCAGACATCGAATGCCATATCCAAGAGAGGTAGAAGACGTCCCATTTCTGGCTAATTTCAAACACCTAGATTTTCAGAAGTTTAATGGAGAGGGATCGCCGGAAGAGCATTTAATGCACTTTATCACTAGTATGGGGAATTTCTCTACAATACCACAGTATTTCTTACGATTGTTCGGATCATCACTCACACACAAAGTATTCCGATGGTATTCTAACTTGGCTCCAGGGTCGATATGCACTTGGGAATATGTAACATCCCGAAAATCGGGGGTCGAGCAAAAACCCAACTCCCGAGTTCCAAAATGTTATTTACGCAACATAGATATGTATGATTGAATTTTGTCTGTGATAATGTATTAAACATGAGTGAGATTAATCCAGAACAGCATATCATACTCCAGAGACAGTTAAATTTACCAGCGGAAGTCTGTGATAGTATGTATAACATATATAAACTGTTGTGTGTCTCTTGAGTGTGAACATGTTACCAGGTTAAACATATACATGTATACCTCAAAATAGAAAGAAAGCATATACATGAGTGCTCTGAAAATATAAAATGACAAGTGTTAAGACATCTAATCAATCTCCCTTTAATCCCGTCGATCAGAACACGCATAAAGGAGGGATCCTCCTCCTCCTCATCAAGTTCGGCTCCGCCTCGCAGGCCGCGCCATCATCTGCAATCACAAAAAGGGTCTGGTGGGTGTCCAGGAACACCGTCCCGTAACGTGGGAGTGAGTAGCTAACTCAGTGGAATAATAGAGTAAAGATTAACATGTTATCAAATCAATCATGCGATAATAGTAAAGCAGTAATTCAAACATTCCTAATACTGTTGTTAATGCAATTATGACGTGACGTGATGTATGCTCTCACCGACGATCTCCCTCATACGGCAACATCTTACGACCGCGGCATGCCACACTCCCTAGAGTGCTCCACATCTTCCATGCACATGCAATGCTATGGTGATATGATTTTCGAGTTGTTATTAGTCCATTCAAACAGCAGGATTGGGAAACTAAGGTACTTCCCTTATATCAATCCCAACACAGATCCTGTCAAGGGTCGTCACTCCTAGTAATCTCATACGATGTATATTTTGTAGGTCGCTGCAAGGGCTGCCAGGGCTGTTGCTCGCACTCGTTGCACCGCTCCCCCATCACCTTATCAATACAGGCCTACTGTACTCTACTGCTACTGAAGGGTCGTCGCCTCCCGTAGACTCAGAATACGCTCGCGGTCACTACAAAGGACTCGTCGCCTGATCAGTGTAGGCCGACAGCAAGAATATAGTGTCCCATACCACCGTAATCTGCTCACGAGACTAGGTGCTCACTGGTCACTACGGGGAGGTTTGTGGCCCCAGCGTAGGCCGACAGCTCGACCACGGTGTCCCATACCACCATGCCCGGCTCATGAGTCTTCGTGGATCAAGGTACCATGGTTAACAGGGTTTACAACGGTAAGTTCAGTACCCTAGGTTCAAGCAGTTATGACTCATGCAGGGTGAACATACAATGGCTAGTCGGGTTACTTGACGGGCTCGACTAGCGCGATCGCATCTCAAGTTGACGACATGAAGTGCGTAAAACACTTCGTGTAGCCTAACCACTGCCGCCAACTCCAGAACACGGCTCGCGTTCATCGACGCGTCGTTCGTGGCGAAGATAAGCTAACCACGAATTCGTTCGGTTACCGACTGTCTGGACTAAGCATAGTCCCAAACAATTAAGGAATCACATCAGCAAATCATATGAGAGTATTGGAATTGAAATACAACCATGTGAGTATGTTAACACATGTTATAACATAGAACTTAAGTAAATCATCAAGTACATGCATTTCATACATACAATGAAACCATGCATATAACTAACATGTAGGAAATCATTCACATCAGCATATTAATTGAGAAACCAATCTCAAACTAATCCATAACATCATTTAATTCAATACATACTAATACAAGCATTTATACAAACACTTACACTACACACTTAAGTCTACATATAGTATGTCGACCCGAAGTACGCATTTAGGCGAATCTCTTCGCCAAACTAATTATGCACGCATTCCTAATATCCTAATGCGACGAGAAGCCATGTCAATCACATCAGTAAAATATGCATGAAAACAGTACTTCCTACAAATGACTAAAATGCCCTAAATCTCATATTCTTCGTTGGTTTAGGAAACAGGAAACGGACAGTATGTTGTACATGTCAAACGGTGTTGCCGTCGAGAATCTACTATTAAACGACATTGAAAGCTTTGGAAACAGTCAATCAAAGCGTCTAAAATCCGCACCTTTTTCCTTTTTGGGGTGTGAGTTCGAACGGAGCGTATACGCTTCGTCTACGGCGATTAGAGAACCTAATACACAAGTTCTATTAGCTACTTCACTAGGAAATGAAAGGAACCTCAAATCAGCAACTTCTAGGGTATTTTCTTACCTGAGAACGCGGAGGAATCGCCGGGAAAGTGATCGGAGTGTGTTGCCTAAGCACGTACAGCACGTGGCACAAGCAGCAGGGAATTCTCTCCCACCTTCTCTCACAAACTCTCACCTTTTCTCTCTCCCAATCTAGGGATTTTTTCAAATTCGGATGGGAGAGAGGAGTGAGGGTTTCAACCCCTTTTATAAGCCCAAACTTTCCCCGAAATAGGCTCCGGTACAAAGTTCACTTAGTGCATATCCAAATCGGGGCTGTTTTGGTCCAAAAGGACATTTCTGGTGGTCCCCTGGTCGAATGCGATCGGACTTAAGCTCATGCGTACCAGATCTAGCATGCATTAAGTTTGCAGTCCGGCAGGGTTCGCAGATCGCACGTGGCGGACCAGTTTCAGTTCAGCGGTCACCGCACGTAGATCAGGGCTGAAAGTCTCATGATATAAAATAGAAATTTCTCCTGATCCGAGGGTGTAATCTGGCTGAATTCTGACGGCCAGAACGCTCAATACTGACGCGTCAAGTCGTGTGCCAGATTTGAATTTGAAATTCCAATTCTGTCCCTATTCGCACTCTTTTCGGTCCGGGCTCAATGAAATGGCCTGTGATTATCGGTTTGACTTGATTTTCGAAATGAGTGTCAAGTCCAGCTAGGTGGTTCTAACGGTCTAAGATAGGAGGTATCAGACTTTCGACGCGCGATCTAGATCCAATACAAAGATTCAAAGTGGTCCAGAGAACAAACCTGCTTAGAGTTTGGTCCGAGGTTATAGAGTATTATAGAGTCATTGGTTCTACCCGATTTGGGTCTTGTAGAACGTATTTAAAGTGATCAGGGACTATTTCCCAGCTACTCCAGCGTTGCGCTAGCTAACTGACGCTTAATTTCTAAAGGAATTAATCCTAAGTGGTTTCTTTGGCTATGGAATTGGGTTCTGAACGATTTTCCAGGTGTTTTAATTGACCCACTGCCTAAGGACGCCAAATCCCAGATTGGCCAAAATCCGGGGTGTTACAATCTACCCCCCTTAAAATAAAATTTTGTCCCCAAAATTGGCGAAGGACAAGGAGTACTTTTTCTAAGGAAGGTTCAAATCCTATTTAATAACCTAACCGTACATATAACCTAAATTAAATGTTTTGATCTTGGGCCAGTGGGGAAGAGCCTAACCACGCTTCCACTGCGCCACTCTGATCGAACGGTAGCGTTGACTAACCTAACTGGATTGGACTCAATTCGTTCTACCCCCCTTAAAACTTGGTTTTACTTAAAATTGAAGAATCTATGCATCGCTCCGTACATCAGAACGAGGTGCAACTTAAGACTTATCTTTAACCTAAAATGGAAACAACCTTCCTCTACATAGTTTTCCTTGCTAATGATGCGTTCTATGGCATTGGTATCTATGGTGATAGAGACGAGCCTAAGCTCTATAGTGGTTGAGTTCAGGGGTAGGTATGAGTTGGTGGCAAGATGTCTAATTCTCTACTGGCTTTAAGTTCTTGCCATTTCCCAAAGACAATGTGATCTGGTTTGGTTGTATGTGGTCGAGCCAACACGGAAGAAAAGTTGTATAGTGGGTCTAAGCCGGATACGTTGAACCTTCTGTCTAATCAGGACAGAAAATGCATTGTATCAGTTCTTAATCCGAGTCGATGCTGATCCTCTGCTTGATCAGAGCATTGGATTCATTGGTAACCACTAGGATTAGGAAGTCGATTCAAACCGCGAATACATCGCTTACATGTAGTTCCTTTATTCCGCGTTCCCGAATGCAATAAGCCCTTGGGGAAGGCAATTCTAAGGGGCGTGCTAGTACATTCTAAGTTCAATCTGAGGGATTTATAAATGTTTCCTGAGAGTGAATGGTTCCTTCCTATGGGCAACAACAGAAGTCTATAAGTCATAAGGGGATCTATCGAAGGAAGGGGGTCCCATTCCAACCAAATCTAACCTACTATCCCTTAGCATATATAGGCCTTACATTGCCTAAGTCAACTAGTAGCCTAGTCTGTAACTCAGTACTTATAATCCAAAGCCTAAGTTTATACGTTAAATGGTTCCATACCATTTCTACTACAGGGAGTTGTTCTATTGCTTAGGGTCAAGATTATCGAAATAAAATTGGCTTTCCTATATCATCAGATCCTTCAAATCTAGGAGTGCTAACACTAGGTCCAAAACGCCAAGGGCCTATTGTATGAAACGAAACTACATTCCTAATCCCATGTTGGGATTGGGAGTAGCATGCTAGTCACAAAACACGGAACAAAGTTCTACAGTTTCTACCTCTGACGTCACTAAACCTAACAATAACAAAACACAGAGATTTCAAAATGGTAATCAAACATCTACAAGACAACGTCACAGATGCCTAATGCTACCAAGGACTCTACCACAGTCCCGACTTACCTTCTTTATCACTGTCGAGTCTAATACTGTCTGTTGCTCACTAGAGCTCTCTCGGCCATATATTTTCAGTATCCCTTAAGCAAAGAAAATGGAGAAATAGGATTGAGAGGGAGGATGGTGGAAAGAGAGCAAAAGGCTAAAACAGCTTAACAATAGCCATAAAAAATGGGAGAAATACAAGGAAATGGCTAACCAAAATAGAAAAGGGAGATCTAGGCGTTGTAGAGGGATGCTTCAAGCTCCCCTGGGATGTATTTTCAGAAAGAAAAGAGAATGAAAAAGGGGAATGGAGCACCTCACGATTTCCAGCCTTCTATGAAGATTGTGGGAGCTCCAAATGATAAAAGTGGAGAGGAAAGGGAGTGCCAATGGCTATGAGTGATGAAGTAGGGTCGGTTGTGACCGAAAATGAGATTGGGAGAGGTTTGACATCGAGATTTGAGGGGAAGGCAGCAAAAATGTGAAGAAAGGAGAGCTTAGAGGGGCATTTTGTGAAGGAGGTACATCTTTTAGGGGGTTTCAAGGTACGGACCGCATACCAGGGGCCTTCCCTAGCCCCCAAACTCCTCCAGCCCAAAGGCCAGACCCATCTGACGAGTTTGACCGGCGATGCATCGCCGAATCGGCGATGGAATCGCCGGTGAACTTGAAAATTGGCCATTTAGGCCATATGAAATGGGTTCTCCTTTCCCTAGGGATTCCAAAAAGGTATGGTTCCCACTTTGGTTCATTGTAGATTGCCCTAGGGAGGCCCAAACATCCATTCGAGGCTTTTCAGTTCCAATCTACAATCTCGAATATAAAAACCTATCATGCAGCATATTATTTTGGGGTAGAAGGAGCTAGTACATCCATCTAGTGCATTATTTTCTAAATAAAGTGAAGTTAGAATGGCCTTATGGCCATTTTTCATGAAATTTTACTATTCACTGTAACATTTTGTGAAAGTATGATTTTATGTTATTTTCACATTATTATTGATGCCTAACATGAGATGGATAAAAAATAATTGAAGATTGGAGTAGTGAGAGGAAGAATTTTGAAGATTTTAGGTAAAACGGGGTTTTTAAGCCCTGGCGATTGAATACAGGGGTCGTGGTTGTCCCACGGCCCAAGAATTCACATTTACAGGTTTAGAATTGTTCAAAAAATGTCTCAACCCACTCACCAACAACCTAGGAGCTATTCGGGTTGCTTCACACGACCCTAGATGCGTTACGAACTCGATCACGCGATCGATTCGAATAGTCTTCGCCTATTGGTGAATCTGGGATCCTATAAGTGTTTCTAGACCCTTCTCGCACCCACCTAAGTCAAAGGAAGCGACAGTGTACATCGCGTGACCATAACCCAGGCCCGGTTTAATCCAAATCATGCTCTGATACCATCTGTAACATCCCGAAAATCGGGGGTCGAGCAAAAACCCAACTCCCGAGTTCCAAAATGTTATTTACGCAACATAGATATGTATGATTGAATTTTGTCTGTGATAATGTATTAAACATGAGTGAGATTAATCCAGAACAGCATATCATACTCCAGAGACAGTTAAATTTACCAGCGGAAGTCTGTGATAGTATGTATAACATATATAAACTGTTGTGTGTCTCTTGAGTGTGAACATGTTACCAGGTTAAACATATACATGTATACCTCAAAATAGAAAGAAAGCATATACATGAGTGCTCTGAAAATATAAAATGACAAGTGTTAAGACATCTAATCAATCTCCCTTTAATCCCGTCGATCAGAACACGCATAAAGGAGGGATCCTCCTCCTCATCATCAAGTCCGGCTCCGCCTCGCAGGCCGCGCCATCATCTGCAATCACAAAAAGGGTCTGGTGGGTGTCCAGGAACACCGTCCCGTAACGTGGGAGTGAGTAGCTAACTCAGTGGAATAATAGAGTAAAGATTAACATGTTATCAAATCAATCATGCGATAATAGTAAAGCAGTAATTCAAACATTCCTAATACTGTTGTTAATGTAATTATGACATGACGTGATGTATGCTCTCACCGACGATCTCCCTCATACGGCAACATCTTACGACCGCGGCATGCCACACTCCCTAGAGTGCTCCACATCTTCCAGGCACATGCAATGCTATGGTGATATGATTTCTGAGTTGCTATTAGTCCATTCAAACAGCAGGATTGGGAAACTAAGGTACTTCCCTTATATCAATCCCAACACAGATCCTGTCTAGGGTCGTCACTCCTAGTAATCTCATACGATATATATTTTGTAGGTCGCTGCAAGGGCTGTCAGGGCTGTTGCTCGCACTCGTTGCACCGCTCCCCCATCACCTTATCAATACAGGCCTACTGTACTCTACTGCTACTGAAGGGTCGTCGCCTCCCGTAGACTCAGAATACGCTCGCGGTCACTACAAAGGACTCGTCGCCTGATCAGTGTAGGCCGACAGCAAGAATATAGTGTCCCATACCACCGTAATCTGCTCACGAGACTAGGTGCTCACTGGTCACTACGGGGAGGTTTGTGGCCCCAGCGTAGGCCGACAGCTCGACCACGGTGTCCCATACCACCATGCCCGGCTCATGAGTCTTCGTGGATCAAGGTACCATGGTTAACAGGGTTTACAACGGTAAGTTCAGTACCCTAGGTTCAAGCAGTTATGACTCATGCAGGGTGAACATACAATGGCCAGTCGGGTTACTTGACGGGCTCGACTAGCGCGATCGCATCTCAAGTTGACGACATGAAGTGCGTAAAACACTTCGTGTGGCCTAACCACTGCCGCCAACTCCAGAACATGGCTCGCGTTCATCGACGCGTCGTTAATGGCGAAGATAAGCTAACCACGAATTCGCTCGGTTACCGACTGCCTGGACTAAGCATAGTCCCAAACAATTAAGGAATCATATCAGCAAATCATATGAGAGTATTGGAATTGAAATACAACCATGTGAGCATGTTAACACATGTTATAACATAGAACTTAAGTAAATCATCAAGTACATGCATTTCATACATACAATGAAACCATGCATATAACTAACATGTAGGAAATCATTCACATCAGCATATTAATTGAGAAACCAATCTCAAACTAATCCATAACATCATTTAATTCAATACATACTAATACAAGCATTTATACAAACACTTACACTACACACTTAAGTCTACATATAGTATGTCGACCCGAAGTACGCATTTAGGCGAATCTCTTCGCCAAACTAATTATGCACGCATTCCTAATATCCTAATGCGACGAGAAGCCATGTCAATCACATCAGTAAAATATGCATGAAAACAGTACTTCCTACAAATGACTAAAATGCCCTAAATCTCATATTCTTCGTTGGTTTAGGAAACAGGAAACGGACAGTATGTTGTACATGTCAAACGGTGTTGCCGTCGAGAATCTACTATTAAACGACATTGAAAGCTTTGGAAACAGTCAATCAAAGCGTCTAAAATCCGCACCTTTTCCCTTTTTGGGGTGTGAGTTCGAACGGAGCGTATACGCTTCGTCTACGGCGATTAGAGAACCTAATACACAAGTTCTATTAGCTACTTCACTAGGAAATGAAAGGAACCTCAAATCAGCAACTTCTAGGGTATTTTCTTACCTGAGAACGGGGAGGAATCGCCGGGAAAGTGATCGGAGTGTGTTGCCTAAGCACGTACAGCACGTGGCACAAGCAGCAGGGAATTCTCTCCCACCTTCTCTCACAAACTCTCACCTTTTCTCTCTCCCAATCTAGGAATTTTTGCAAATTCGGATGGAAGAGAGGAGTGAGGGTTTCAACCCCTTTTATAAGCCCAAACTTGCCTGAAATAGGCTCCGGTACAAAGTTCACTTAGTGCATATCCAAATCGAGGCTGTTTCGGTCCAAAAGGACATTTCTGGTGGTCCCCTGGTCGAATGCGATCGGACTTAAGCTCATGCGTACCAGATCTAGCATGCATTAAGTTTGCAGTCCGGCAAGGTTCGCAGATCGCACGTGGCGGACCAGTTTCAGTTCAGCGGTCACCGCACGTAGATCAGGGCTGAAAGTCTCATGATATAAAATAGAAATTTCTCCTGATCCAAGGGTGTAATCTGGCTGAATTCTGATGGCCAGAACGCTCAATACTGAAGCGTCAAGTCGTGTGCCAGATTTGAATTTGAAATTCCAATTCTGTCCCTATTCGCACTCTTTTCGGTCCGGGCTCAATGAAATGGCCTGTGATTATCGGTTTGACTTGATTTTCGAAATGAGTGTCAAGTCCAGCTAGGAGGTATCAAACTTTCGACGCGCGGTCTAGATCCAATACAAAGATTCAAAGTGGTCCAGAGAACAAACCTGCTTAGAGTTTGGTCCGAGGTTATAGAGTATTATAGAGTCATTGGTTCTACTCGATTTGGGTCTTGTAGAACGTATTTAAAGTGATCAGGGACTATTTCCCAGCTACTTCAGCGTTGCGCTAGCTAACTTACGCTTAATTTCTAAAGGAATTAATCCTAAGTGGTTTCTTTGGCTATGGAATTGGGTTCTGAACAATTTTCCAGGTGTTTTAATTGACCCACTGCCTAAGGACGTCAAATCTCAGATTGGCCAAAATCCAGGGTGTTACAGAACAAATGCAGGAAATGTTCATGTGAAACTTCTTCTCTTCAGAGCATGGGGTTAGTATTACGAAATTGGCTTTTGTACGACAGAGAGAAGGAGAACCAGCGGAAAAGTTTATCGATAGGTGGAAAACATTGGGAGCTTTGTGTAGATAGTTGCCAGAAGAAAAGGAGCAAGTTAAAATGTTTCTCAACTCTATGGAAATAGGAATAGAATTTGGACTTACCAGCGTTGACATCAGAACTTTTCGTGACATAGCCACTAAGGCTCATGCCTTGGAATTGATGACCCGTAAGATGCCGGCATTTCATGGTGAAACAACAAGGAGAGTACCCAGTAGAATGGTTGTGAATGCTATTGATCGTGATAGGAGAAGAAAAGATATGAGAGACTCAAGGGAGCAGAGGCAAGAGTGAAAAGAAGAATGGAGTCAATCAAGAAATAGATACAATGGGAACAGGTCTAGGATGCTTAATTCTCAAGAAGGATTCGCGTTCGATAAGGAAGACGTCGTTCCTATGATGAACCAATTGCTAAAGGCCAGCATGATCAAATTACCAGAACCCAAGCACCCTGAAGATGTGACAAAAACCAGAGAAAGGGATTTTTGTCGCTACCAACGCTTGGTGGGACATTCGATAGAGAATTGTTACACATTAAAGTGTATAATACAACGGATGATAGAAATGGGTGAAATAGTTATGGGAAAGGATAAGGAGAGGAGTACGATGGCGATGGTAAATATACTTACATTTCAAGGAAATGCTCAAGATATGGAAAAGGAAGGAGACAATGAAGCGATAAAGAAGGTACCAGTAATTATGTTGTGGTCAGGAAAGAAGATGACAAGCCCGAAGATGACAAGCCCCGTGAAGCAGAAAGCAACAACTATGCGAAGAGAAATTCCTAAAAAGCAGAATGACAATGATGAAAAAGGAAATGACAAGACAATGAAAGTAACTTATAATGTAGTAAGTCATTTGAAGGGTATACTAGCCTGGCTAAGCGTTTATGATGAGCTTAAGTTGTTAGAGGAATTTTGACAGAGTCTGGTTAGAGCACTGTCCAATCATGATGTCAGAGAGACGTTATTGGCAGAGATGGAACAAAAACAGAATGATGAGAAAGAGAACTGCCTGCAAGTTGTTTCCTTTTCTTATGACGATTTAATTCGTGAAGCAGAACATAACAGACCGCTAATGATGGAAGGCTATATATGTGGGAAGAAATTTAAGTGAATTATGATAGACAACGGATTGGTGGTGAATCTCCTACTACTCTCAATGTTGGGTAAATTATGTTATTGTCGTTCTGATATATGCCCTAGTGGAATGATGATATAGGGCTTTAATCAAGATGGGCAACGTGCACTTGGCAAAATTGAAGTAATGCTGGAAATAGGCGAACTAATTACAAATGTCATGTGCCATGTTATAAGTGTTATGACTACATACAATCTCCTCTTAGGAAGGCCATGGATACATCAGTACCATATTATACCCTCTACTCTACATCAATGCTTCAAATATTGTAAAGGAGAAATTCAATATAAGGTAATGGCTGATATGAAACCTTATACAGATGCAGAATCTTTCTTTGCAGGCGCTAGTTACTATAAAGGGTTTGTTAAAGAAGAGGGAAAGAATGATGCAAGCAAAGTTCTAAGTGACATTCATGAGAATGTGACTGAAGGAGAAATAAAAAAGGTAGAATCATCAAGGATTGTGGAATCAAATAAAAAAATTTATTTTGTGCCGAAGTGTTTGCGACAACCAGGGCAGCCGCCACTAACGTTATTATCTCCCAATCAGTTGAAGATCTTATAGTCTAATTATACCGTGTCATTGTCATGCATTGAAAGGCAAAGGCCTTTTTTGGCCGCTTTGGGAAGATTCTATGTTAAGCCTAATGCAAAACATCTCAACCCGATAAAATTTCACGCTTCGGAAGAAGTTAAGACAGAAAAAATGAGTAAGAGTAACGTATACTAGGGAAGATTGACATCACGAGATCTTGAGAATTATAGTCCAGCAAGAAAGAGAATCATGAAAAGTATGGGTTTTGATTATGAAGTACCCACCAGGTTAAATCAGGGAGGAGGGATTCAAATTCCTATTGGGGTCGGTCAAGAAAAATGGAAAAAATATCAAGGGCTGGGGGCAGAGTCATCAGTGAATATGGTTATGGTCACATAGCTGTTGGAAGAAGATTCCCAATTAAAATACAAGTTGCGTCAATCACAATACCAATCCATCAGCTTGTTTAATGAAAATGCAAAAATAAAGCCAAGCGATCATATCAGGTAAAGATGTCGGCTACCTTAGATAGACAAGTTAAATATCGCTCTTTCAAAAAGGGAGATTTGGTTTTGATGTTAAAAAGACCTATAGTGGTTACCCGCCGAACAGGGGACAAATTTGATCCTAAGTGGGACGGGTTGTACATGATAAAGGAAGTGTATTCTAATGGTGCATACAAAGTCATGGATCAAGATGGGCAAGGAATCAGTATACTAGTCAATTCTCGCTTCATTAAAATATATCGTCTCTAAAGACACTATTGATTTTGATCCAGCATATTACCAGAATAATACTCCTATAACAAAAGGGGGCAAGAACAACCAAGGCCATGACTATGTACGATCAGGTAAATGAATAAAGAAGAAAATTTGTAAGCATATCAAGACTATGTGCCAACAAGTATTGTAAAAAGAAAGTGATCATCATCATCATCAAATGAGATCTGCTAAATTCTACCGAAATTGGTATCGTCACCAAGCTGATATATTATAAACAGCTCAGATGATTATAGTTGAAAGTATTAGCAGAAATGGTGATGTACTATCAATGTCAGGAAAATGTATGCTATCGATGACCACTTACTTTTATATTTCAACGGTTGCCTAGCTAAGCTTATACAACCAACTGTGCATAAGACCTATCAAGATCACCATTCGAGCAGCGGTGAGAAGCCAGTGGTCTTAAAAAGCCAGTGAAGGCCATCATATGCATACCTATGCGGGCTGCGGATGAAGCTAGTGACCAAAAAGCCTAAAAGGCCAAAAAGTCCCTAACGGCTAGTCACGCATTACCCCCATGCCACCTGTATAGTTTTCTAGCAGCGCCACGGGGAATGGAGGAAAATACCCTTCCGTGAATGGGCCCGACCTTGCAGGCGAAGAAAAAGTGGACCGCAGTGTGAGATCTTTGGACTATGTTCATAGATAGGCCAACCATGTGTAAGACTCCCCAGATCTACGGCTCAATTTCAGTACTAACTCATGAGGAAGGGCTTCAACCTACTCATTGACGGACTGACAGACCTGAATTTGGTACCCAAAGGTAGCCTAATGAGCCCCGTGAACTCTGGAGAGTTACTGTGGCCAACCCTGTGTGTGAATCCAATCGAGTTCATGGCCCTAGTAGCTTCACTGGGCCCCTCTGATGGATCACGGTTTGTGAACTCCCCAGGCAGTGAGAAGTCCAGTGAACTCTTAAGAGTTACAAAGACCATCACGTGAGACTTGACTCCACTACTCATGAGTCTAAAAAAATGTGTGTTGCTTCACTACTCAAGAGCTTAAACTATGTGTTGCTCCACTAGTCAAGAGCTTAAACTGAGTGTGACTAACTAAATTGAAATCTAGTACCGCCAACTTGGACAAAGATCATTTAGGAAATCCCTTACTAACAAATCATAAAAGAATCAAACAAAGGCATAAAGCAGAAAGCACGATACATTAATCATAAAGCATTGATCAAAACATTCGGTAAATAAAACAAGAACACCATTATCAAAATGTCACGGGGTACAGGTATAAATTAAAATTTTAAGGATGTTAAAAATAAAGCAAAAGAAAGATAGTAAAGCTGTACACCTTATAATTCTCCTATAATACCTAGCGCTACCAAATATTGTTGCAAACTTTCTTGAAAATCAATTTGAGCAGCTGCATGTTCTAGCCTAGCATTCGAAATCATTCTTACAGGATCTGGGAGGCAAGATAACTTTTCTTCTAGAGAGGTAATTAGTTCTTCATTCTTCTCCAATTTAGACTTTTCAGAGTCTACAAAAAGAAGGCTACATTCTATCTTCTCCTGCACTCTTTCTAGGTTTAAACCCTCCTTCGAACTTTGCTTCTCCAATTGTATGATTTCTTGCTTTAGAAGAGAGATAAGATCCTGAATTATTGTCTGATCGTTAGTGAAATTTTTCAGTTGATCTTGTAAAGACAATTGTTCCTAATCATGGTGAGAGACGATGGGAGCAAATTAGGAAACTTTCTCCTTAGAATAGGAAAGCTGCTTCTTATATTCTAAAATTTTAGGCAGGATAGTCACAGTTTCAGCTGATGATAAAGCCACAATGGAATTATGGAATCTCAAAAGAGTGTTGCACACAAAAGAGACATCAACTTTAGCCATTCGAGAAACACCGTCTAGGACATCTAAAGCAACGGTCAAATCGGACCATTGATCGGGATCCTTAAAAATCTTAACATTAGCTAATATAAAATTCTTGATCAATGCCAATTTATATGTAGAAACCTTCTCAAAGGATAGCACATTTGATGAAGTCCCAGTAGAGCCAGAACTTGCTGCGCTATTTCGAGGTACATTCCCTATTAAAGAGGTAAGAAATATAAAGTTATAATGAAATTGTATTTGTAGGTAATATAGAAAGGTGTAGATGTGGAAAAGGACATACCTTCCACTGGTATTGAAGCAGCAAGTAGTTGCGTTTCCTTAACAAGGGAGAGGTGAGGTTCTACCATCTCTGCAAAAGGAGCCCTATCCTAAGTACTTGAAACAACAGTAGTGGAGGCAGGTAAAACACTTAGCTCCATCGAAAAGGTTACTTTGTATTTAGTACCTGAAGCAACCATGGTAGGAGTGGGCAACTCGATTGGCTCTGATGGAAAAATAATCTCGCATGCCACTGCTCGCGGAGGTATTGAGAATCTTAGTGAAGCTACTGGCATAAGAGGGGGTAAATCCAGAAGAGAAGCACCATCTGTCCCCATGTTTACAGCATGAACACCTGAAATAAAATGTGTAAGATGATAAAGAAGGAAAGAACAAGAGTAAACAACAATAGTAAAACTTTCTCACGTGGCGAATATCCATATTCCCCATAGTCTAAGGGTTCTTCTTCTTCTTCTCTCGCTAGAGGAGAAGTTTTTGCAGGAATGGCCTTGAAAGTCGGAAGGATACGTTCCTCCTCAGTAGGAACGCCTGTCGCAATTATATCACCTTCATCACTAATTTCACTTCTCCTTCCTCATAGTCATTCCCTCAATTCTCGCCTTCTATCTCACTTTCATCAGAAGTAGTATGTTCAAGCGAAGAAGCTGAATCTTCACCGACAATATCCTCTGTGTTCGACTCTTCGACAATAACTTGTTTTCTTTTAGAGGGAAGAGATTGGGGACCCTCCAAGTGAGTATTTGCAGTAATCACAACTAGAGGAGCAGTAATAATGGTCTCTCCCTGTGGGGAAGCTTGAGCGAGTGTTCGGGATCTTGTCATTGAAGAGGAAGTTATTTGTTGTTGAGGGAGTGTAGTTCTAGATACGGGAGAAGGAACTGGATGTTGCTGATGATGAGTTGAAGAGGAAGGCTGGTCTGGGGGATTGACAATATTCTCTGACTGGAGGAAAGCCTCTTCTGCAGCCTCTTCTCTTTGAGGACGATGAAGAGAAATTTGTTCAAATTCTCAAGTATCACCGTATGTTATCCATCCTTTAAGGGTATTATCAAGTTTAATCTCACGAATAGGTTCATCAATAGAGATCATAATACAGTGATGACCAGTAGAGGGGACATGGCTGGTTTCTGTGATGAAACCTACTCCCGCTTTAATGATACGACCCCTAAGCCTAGGAGGTGGGAGCCATACGGGTCTAGACACTAGTAAACTTTTTCTAACCAAGTATGATTGATGTACCAACCATCTCATGTGGTTATACGATGCCCTCGGAGTACAATCGCAGCCTGGAATGATGAAGGAAGAATTAGCTCGACCCAATAATTGCTTCCAAATCATCGCCCAATTGAATGGGCCGGTGCCGTAGCTCCACATCCTCCGAGTGACTAGCCCGTAGTCTTCTAACACTACCTGATCGAAGCCAAAATGGTGAGCAAAACGACTAAGGTAATAAGGTTCTCGTTAGAACTCGGTCCCTTCCCTCAGTGGGAGACTACATGATTTAATAGATATAAAAAATCCCCTTTCTGATGAGGAGAGAGATTCCATATCTGCTTTCTCCGTATCGACGGTGTAATGAGGCAAGCAGAATTGGAAGTAGTTTATCTTGGCAACAGAGGAAATGACATCTTTTGCCCAGTCATAATATCTCTTCGCCATGGATCTCTTTTGGAAAAAGAAGAGAGTAACTTGGGAAGGGTGGTCGTAAACCTTTTTTGGAACTTCGAAAGTCCAAGGAAAGTATACACCGAGCCAATAAAGAAAGTAATGCCATGGCATGTAGGTTGAGGCGGAACCAACAGAAGGGATTTTTACATGACAGGCAATCTCTCCAAAGCCTCTGTAGATTGAGTAAAGAACGGGAGGGGCAAGAGAGAATTTAAGTCCCTCAGCCATAACACCCGCTACTACAAATAATGAAGGACGGATGGCGTCTGCCGACTTGGAGCTTGGAAAGACCACTATGCTTAACCAATACGCGATGAATGCTACAAGCTCCCCATAAACAGAATATTCAGCTCAACCCTTTATAGTTCTCCGAAGACGTTCAAGTTCTCGAGAACGATCGTTGTTGAATCTAAAAAGAAATAGAAGAGAGAAAAGAAGAAAATATAAGTAAATGGATTAAGACTACATGCATATGTGGTTACAGTAGAAGAAAGAAGAAAGGAGAATTACTTGAAAACTCTGCTGAAGTGGGCCAGCCATTGCATAGGATGAATTTTGTGGATGTTTGGGAATTTTGACATTTCCTTGAAAAGTTCAATGGTGGACTCCGAGATGAAAGGGGTGAGATCAGGAGAAGAGATGAAAGCAAATTCCTCATTGGTAGGGATAAATTCATCAAAGAATTGTCCAGTTATTGGCAAACCGGTAATCTTATGAATATCCCATAGAGTGACACTCATTTCACCTTTAGGCAGATGGAAAGAATTGGTGGAGGGATACCAGTAGTTAAGGAATGCTTTCAGGATAGAATGTTCTTTATAGAAATGATGTGACGTTACTTCGATAGCATGGAAAATGTCAATTTTTTAACATGGTTTTAGCATGTTTTGCCAAAATTGCAGCAGCCGATTTGGAATAATAATTGCGCGGAGTAAGGAGACCTCTTGTTCTGAACTCTTCTGGACTCCAGATGAGGCAGTGGTGACTGAAACGTTACTTGAGGTTCTCATAAAAACAAGTCAGGTATAAACTATGAACATCATAAGAGGAGACTAGGAAAATCATGGAATGGATGTTGCCTATTTGCTGCCTTGGTCTTGGTGGCTGCAGGATGCCTTCTAATAGCCTTGGTTCCTTAAATGACCAAGACTCTGTGTAGGCTAGTCTTTCTACGATCATGTGGTCCTTGGGCTCGCAAACTAGCATGGAGTGGTGGCGATGAATACTGATCAGAATAATGATGATGCCCTGCTTATAGGGGTTGTCAAAATGAATGGTACCCTGAACAGCGCGGATTGACTCCTAAAAGTTGTGGAGTTTCTTCCTATTATGTTCTTTAATCTTCTCTTGGAATTCCTCGGCTTTATTTCGACGATGCTTCTTTAGTCTAGAAGGAGGAGTATCTTCTTTAGCAGGCAGCTTCTGAATGATTTTCTGATAATGTGCTATTTTTTTCAGCCATTCATCCCGATTGTAGTCACGACCATGTCTTGGAGGCATTTTTAGGTCGCCCATGGCGATAGCCCTGTGGATGGGGGATGATAATGCCTTAATGCGTGGGGTGAAGTCAAAAGCAGGGAGTACTAGCTATTTTATGTAAGAAGGAAATCTAGCAGTCGTCTTGAATTACTTATGTGGAGGTTGAGTTGGAGAGGATGGTGATTTTGTCATTTGAGGAGTTATCACTTGATAAGCTTCAGTGTTTGGCAGCTCTCGATGTGAGCGTTGTTCAGAAGGAGGATCGACGGCGATGAAAGTTCATTTGGTTCGAGCCATGACGAAGATGAAGAAATTTAGTTAAGTCTGAAAATTATTGAAGTGGCAGTTGCGTGGATCACGCAACAAACTGGAGCCTTACATGACGAAGAAATGGTTGAGCAGGTCGCGCAACGGGTTGAAAGTTGCATGGGCAGCGTAACTGTTTAAAGCCTTACGCGAAGAAAGAGTCATTGTACGGTTCACACAACAAGTGTCAGTTGCACGAGAAAAAAAATTCTCCAGAGCTTCGCTATAGAAAATGAGAACTGAAAGAAATGGATTAAGTCCGAATATTTATAGAGGTAAGGCCATTAGTGGTACATGGGTGTATGTTGCACAAGTCCCGCAACGAATTCAAAAGATGAAGATGTATAGGTAGATTGATCCTGATTCTTTGATTCAAGGGAACAAAGAACGGATCAAGGGGACATCTGTTGAAGCATAAAAATCATTATCATCAAGGAAGAACGGAGATCAGAAGTCAAACAAGGAGTGAGGTAGAAAGAAAGGATTAAATTTATATAGGGGTTACGCGGGTCGCGTAACAATAAGTGGTTGCACGAATCGCGTGCCAAGTTATAGCAGTTGCGTGGGTGGAGCAAACAGTTTATTGAAGTTAAAAGCAGATGTAGTCCTTGCGCGGATAGCGCAACAAAAGGGTTTCATTACGCAGGTCGCGCAACGAGATTCTTCATTCCGTGAATAACACAATCGAGAGTGGAGAATGTTCTAAGGGCACAAAGATCGAGGGTTGGCACGTGTGAGAAGCCTATAAATACCCTGCTTCCCCTCTCATTTGGACAATGACGGAATTCTAGAAGAAGACTAAATGTGAGGAGCGGAATCAGAGATCAGTTGCGCAGATCGCGTAACCTCCATATGATGTTGTGCAGATCGTGCACTCACTTTAACCAGTTGCGTTGACCGTGAAATGAGCAAAAACGGTTGCGCAGGTCACGCAACCAAGTTTCTATGGAAGCTGTAATACTGTTGAAATCATTGCAGGCATTCAAGTCTAAAGCTTCACTGTTTCATGCTTTGGACGAGTTCAGAAGAGAGATCAGTCAATCAAATTAACATTCTTCCTAGGTAATAGGAGATGACCCAAATGGACGTCAGAAGGCTGTCGGATTTAAGATTTTATATACAAGCTTCTATAATTATAATTCATCTATGTTAAATGATTTATCTTAGAATCAAGAGACATTGAAGGGATGTATATGAACTCAGAATTAATGATACACTGGTTGATCTATGTATTCTTTTTGTTATGTTCAAATAAAGTAATTTCCCCTAATCAGATGCATTTGTTTCTTGTTCGAAATGGGTTAGAAGGGGGTGTGGCCTTACCTACCCGAGAGGAGGGGAAAAAGTTAAGCTGAGTTTGACCAGCTCAAGGAATGGGCCCGCTATCGACGAGCCGGACCTGATATTGGTAGGTAGATAGTGAGGTCTCTTCCACTTACCTTATTACGTGCAATGAGACGAAAATTCAGTTTAGACTGTACTAGACCCCGATGATATTCCAAATTTAAAATATATTGACATAAACTCAGATGAGAAATTATATGCTTGAGTTGCATCTCGCATCGCATGGCCTTGGTATGGTCGACATCATTCATGCCTTGCACGCATCACCTTGGTACGGCTAATAGTATTCATGGATTCATCAGCATATTTCGCATTACTCTGATACTGCATAATTGTATTACTACCTTGCACACACACTTTCACCACCCTCTAAGCTTTCCATAAGTTTATGCACGACCATTACGTGGAGGTGACGTTGGATCGCAGCAACGTTGAGGGTAGAGTGCATGGCAGATCATCTTGGAGCTTTCGTCTTCATCATTATATTTTCTTTTTTATGCTTTGTACTTGTAAATTTTGATCATAGTAAAAATGTGATGGAGTTTTTGGTTGTTGTTTGTGGGGTATACCTTTGGTTATGCTTATTACGAATCAAACTGATGTTAAAAATTCTCCTCATAGAATCCCAGGATCGGAACCTGGTGAATGGGCTCTAGGAGCCGAAAATGGGGTACTACGAAAGTGGTCGGCATCGGATTGGGTGATCAGGAATTTTGTGAGCCAGGTTTCTGAGTTTGGGGGGTGACAGAAGTTGGTATCAGAGCATAACTTATAAGTAACCGAGAACAACATTACATGTTTGTTATGAGTTTAGAATGACTAAGTCCTGAAGTTCAGATAACTTAGCGATATTCCATTATAGGCCCTTAACGTGAGTGTCTTTAAGAGTTTTCAAAGTTAATAGGCATCTTCGCTCTTTCCTGTAGGACATGCTACGTAAGAGAGTGACCCGATCAACTCCTGCTCCACCACCTGAGACTCCCACTCCACCATCTGCAGCTCCTTCCCCACCACCTACGAGGCCCACTCCACCACCAGAGGTTCCTACCTCTCATTCTGAGGATGCTGCTCCTCCACCAGAGACCGATGCTGATCCTACCATATTTGTGAGTGCCTCCTAGTTACAACAGATGTTGCAGGCTGTGATGGCAGCCCTTCAGGGGCAGGGCAGGCACCCCATTGTTTCACCAGACTAGGCCGAATAAGACCGCGCGAGCGCCCTTTTCAAGAGTTTCGACAACTCAATCCCCCGCGTTTCTAAGGCGAGCCAGACCCGACAGCAGCTAAGAGATGGCGCTCTGATGTCTAGAAGATATTTGATACAATAGGATGTACGACCCAACGGCGAGTCCGATTAGCAGTATTTCTTCTCCATGGTGAGGCTGAGCACTAGTGGACATCAGTCTCCCGAGCAGTAAGCGCCGACTTTGTGTGGGCATGAGAGGATTTTGTGGATCGGTTTAACCAATAGTACCTTCCTGATCACATCCGACGATAGTGAGCGTTAGAGTTCGAGGCCTTGGTGCAGGGTGATATGACAGTGGCTCAGTATGCAGTTCGTTTTGTAGCGTTGTTCAGATTTACACCATATTTGATAGATGATGAGGAGCGGATAGCCCGCCGCTTCGAGGATGGCTTGCGTTACGGTCTTCGAGGCCGTGTTATTGGGAATGAGCTCTCTACTTTTGAGGGGGTGGTATAGAAGGCCCAGATTTATGACGCTGAGTGGGTCAATTCTCAATTTGATCATGGTCAGAGGAGAGAACGAAAGAGACAGGCTCCCTCTGGTGACTCCCAGCAGCGTCGACCTCAGCAGAGGCACACAGGTCACCCAGCCTTCCAAGAGCCAGCACCACCTCCAGCACCACCTCTGAGGCAGTTCACCGGCACTTGTTTTAGGTGTGGTGCAACGGGGCACCGAATGTGGGATTGTCCCCGCCCCTAGCAGTAGCAGGAGCCAAGAGGTTTATAGCAGCCTTCATCAAAACAGCAGCAGAGACCCCCACATCAGCAGCGACCACCACCGAGGCCACCTCAGCAGCAGCATCAGCACCAACCTCCGAGACCGTAGTAGTAGAGGCAGCAGTTTTGACTGCCTCAGTGACAACAGCAGTAGCAGCACACTCAGAGGGGATAGACACCTTCCCAACCGGCTTAGGCTAGGTTCTATGTGGCTCAGCAGGACCTGCAATCATCTGGAGGAGTCGTCGAGGGTATACTTTTAGTTTCTTCATGTACTGCACGTGTGTTATTTAATTTTCATACATCGCATTCTTTTGTGGCCTGGCTTGCCATTAGAGTCTGCTCGTGAGGGCCTGTCGGTATCGACTCCCTTAGGGAAGACTGCAGTGTTGGGCTGATTTTACTCATCTTGCCCCGTTCTAGTAGAGGATACCTTTTTACCTACCGATTTGTTTGCTTTGCCGATGTCCAAGTTCAATGTCATCATGGGTATAGATTAGCTTGCCAAGTACTACAACATCTTGGACTGCTCCGTGAGGACAGTCACGTTCTGTATACTAAGCTTGCAGTATGTTTCAGTTCGTTACAGAGCCCCGGGGAGAGCCATTATCTTGCTTGATATCCTACACCGTTGAAGAGCCTATTTCCACTTGTATCAATCAGTTGCCTGTTGTTTGTGTTTTTCTGATGTGTTCCAGGAGATTTTAGGATTACTGCCTCGTCGACTCACTAAGTTTCGGATTGACCTTGTGCCTGGTACCGTGTCTATTTCGAAGGCCCTGTATCGTATGACACTATTGGAGTTGTGGGAACTGCAAAAGTAGTTAGACGAGTTGTGCGAGCAGTTCACTGTGGGGAGAGTTGTACTCTTCATGAAGAAGAAAGATGACTCGTTGAGGCTCTGCATGGATTATCATGAGCTCAACAAAGTCACGATCGAGAACAGGTACTGTAACGCCCGTGAAAAATCCATCCTTGGGCTCGAGTACCAACTCGACCCGAATTTGCGTAGAATTCATTCCTTTGGAAAATTTGACTAGGTTAGCTAGTGCAACGTTAGAATAGCTGGGAAATGGTCCCTGATCACTTTAAATACGTTCTACAAGGCCCGAAGCGAGTGGAACTAAGGGTGCTATAATGCTCTAAAGCCTCGGATCAAACTCTAAGCCGGTTTGTTCTCTGGACCACTTTGAATCTTTGTATTGGATCTAGACCGCACGTTGAAAGTCCGATACCTCCTATCTTAGACCGTTAGGACCGTCTAGCTGGGCTTGACACTCATTCCAAAAATCAAGTCAAACCGATTATTACAGGCTATTTCATTGAGCCCGGACCGAAGAGAGTGTGAATAGGGACATAGTTGGAATTTCAAATTCAAATCTGGCACACAAATTTGACGCATCAGTATTAAGCATTCTGACCGTCAGAATACAGCCAAATTACACCCTTGGATCAGAAAAAATATCTATTATATATCACGGGACTTATAGGCCTGATCTTGGTGCGGTGACCGTTAAACTGAAACTGGGCCGCCACGTGCGATCTGGGAACCCAACCGGTCTGAAAACTGGATGTATGCTAGATCTAGTATGCATGAGCTTAAGTCCGACCGCATCTGGCCTGGGGACCTCCAGAAATGCCCTTTTGGACCGAAACGGCCCCGATTTGGTTAGGCACCAAGTATTCATTGTTCCCAAGCCTATTTTGGGAATGTTTTAGGCTATAAAAGGGGTTGAAACCCTCACTCCTCTCTCCCATCCGAATTTGAGAGAAGCCCTAGCTTGGGAGAGAGAAAAAGAGTGAGAGATTGTGAGAGAGTGGGAGAGTTCTTCCCGCCACTTGTGCTACGTGTTGCACGTGCTTAAGCGACACTCCTCTACCGCTTTCCCGGCGATTCCACCGCAATCCTAGGTAAGTAAAAACCCTAAATAGTTGGTGATTTGAGTTTTTCTTGTTTCCATAGCGATGTAGCTTATGGATCTTATGTATTAGGCTCCTTACTCGCCGTAGACGAACCATATACACTCCGCTTCAATTCCCGAGTCTACAAGACACTAGGTGAGGATTTTAGACGCTTTGATTGACGGTTCCCAACGCTTTCAATGTCGTTTAATAGTAGATTCTTGACGGCATCGCCGTTTGACATGTACAAAATGCTCTCCGTTTCCCGTTTCGTAAGCTAACGAAGAATATGAGATTTAGGGCATTTTAGTCATTTGTAGGAAGTACTGTTTACATTCATATTTTGCTGAAGTGATTGACATGGTTTGTTGTCGCATTAGGAAGTTAGGAATGCGTGCATAATTAGTTTGGCGAAGAGGTTCGCCTAGTTGCACACTTTGGGTCGACATACCATATGTAGACTTAAGTGTGTAGTGTATGTGTTTGTATAAATGTTTGTATTAGTATGTATTGAATTAAATGATGTTATATGATAGTTTGTGATTGATTTTTCAACTATTATGCTGACCTAGATGATTTTCTACATGTTGATAAAATGCATGATTTCATTACATGCATTGAATGTATGTGCTTGAGGATTTGCTTAAGTTGAATATGCATGGGAAGTATGCCTTGAAGATTTGCTTAAGTTGAATGTTATAACATGTGCTAACATGCTCACATGATGTATTTCAATTCCAATACCTTTTATAGTGATTCCATAGATGTGTGGGACTTGACTTAGTCCAGGCAGTCGGTAACCGAGCGAATTCGTGGCTGACTGGTCATAGCCACGAATGACGCGTCGATGAACGTGATTCGTGTTGAGAGTTGGCGGCAGTGGTTAGGCCACGCGAAGTGTTTTACGCACTTCATGTCGTTCAATTCGAGATGCGATCGCGCTAGTCGAGCCCGTCAAGTAACCCGACTGGCCGATGTTTGTTCACCTTGTATGTAACATAACTGCTTGAACCTAGGGTACTGAACTTACCATTGTAAACCCTATTAACCGTGGTACCTTGATCCACAAAGACTCATGAGCCGGGCATGGTGGTATGGGACACCGTGGTCGAGCTGTCGGCCTACGCTGGGGTCACAAACCTCCCCGTAGTGACCAGTGAGCACCTAGACTCGTGAGCAGATTATGGTGGTATGGGACACTATATTCTAGCTGTCGGCCTACACTGATCAGGCGACGAGCCCTTTGTAGTGACCGCGAGCGTATTCTGAGTTCACGGGAGGCGACGACCCTTCCGTGCAGTAGAGTACAGTAGGCCTGTATTGATAAGGTGATGGGGGAGCGGTGCAACGAGTGCGAGCAACAGCCCTGGCAGCCCTTGCAGTGACCTACGAAATGTACATCGTATGAGATTACTAGGAGTGACGACCCTAGACAGGATCCGTGTTGGGATTGATACAAGGGAGGTACCTTAGTTTCCCAATCCTGCTGTTTGAATGGACTAATAACAACTTGGTAATCATATCACCATAGCATTGCATGTGCCTGGAAGATGTGGAGCACTCTAGGGAGTGTGGCATGCCGCGGTCGTAAGATGTTGCCGTATGAGGGTGATCGTCGGTGAGGGCATACATCACGTCATATCATCTTGCATTAACAACAGTTTTAGGACTTGTCTGATTTACTGCTTTACTATTATCGCGTGATTGAATTGTGAACATGCTAATCTTTGCTCTATGATTCCACTGAGTTGATCACTCATTCCCACGTTACGGGATGGTGTTTGCAACACCCACCAGACCCTGTTGTAGTTGCAGGTGACGATGAGATCCAGGAGGTGGAGCTAGATGATGACGAGGACCAGGATGAGTTCTCGTATATGCAGTATCATGACGGCTTCCCGTAGGTGACCTGGATCGAGGGGACATCAGTGGGACTTTTCTTTTTGAACATTATTCTTTTGTTATGTACATGTATATGAGACTCAGAGATGTAGTCATACTTTGGAGACAGTTGAGATTACTTTGTTTTTCCATACAGTGATATATATCTTGTTTAGTCTTCCGCTTGCTTTTATCACTGGATCTGAAGTATGAATTGCAGTTTTGGTATACTTTTACTCATGTGAATGCTTTAAATCAGACAACATTGAATCATAACCATTTTTGTTGCATAAGTGACGGTCTGGAACTCGGGAGTTGAGTTTATACACGACCCCCGATTTTCAGGGTGTTACAAGTTGGTATCAGAGAATGAATGAGAGTATACTGGGCCTGGGTTATGGTCTTGCGACGTACGCTGTCGCTTCCTTTGACTTAGGTGGGTGCGAGAAGGGTCTAGAAACACTTCTAGGATCACAAATTCGCCGATAGGCGAAGTCTATAAGGATCGATCGCAAGATCGAGTCTGTAACGCATCTCGGGTCGCGTAAAGCGACCCGAATCACTTCTAAGCTGTAGGAAGTCGGGTGGAGACGTCCTATGAGCGGTTTTAAACCGCAAAAGTGAATCTTTGGGCCGTGGAATGACCACGACTCTAGTAATCAATCGCCAGGGCTTAAAAACCCCGTTTTGCCAAAAATTCTCAAAATTCCCTCTCTAAACACTTCAACCTTCAGTTCTTTCTTATCCATTTCATGTTAGGCATCAAACCTAATGTGAAAATAACACAAATTAGTACATTCACCAAATTTTATAGTGAATAGTAAAATTTCATGAAAAATGGCCATAAGGCCATTCTAACTTCACTTTCTTTAGCAACTAAGGAGCTAGAAAGATGTACTGGATCCTTCTACCCCAAATTCATATGCTGCATTATATGGTTTGGTATTCGGGATTGCGATGTGGACCCGGAAAGCCCCGAACACATGTTTGGGCTCATAGGGACCAAAATATAATGAACCAAGGGGTGGGACCAACTTTTTTGGGGCCCTGGGACCATGGGGGACCAGACCCATGGGGTCCCGCTGGCCAACCTGAAGGTTGGCCGGCGATGCCATCGCCGGCCGGGCGATGCATCGCCGGCCGGCCACCTCCGATGGTGCTGCCCTTTGGGCGCACCCACTTAAATACCTCCCCCATCACTCCTAGCTACCTCCCATCCCACGAAAAACCCTAAAACACCCCTCTCCTTCACAAACAGCCCCCTTGCATGCCCTAGATTTGATTTTCAGCGCTCCATTCCAAACCCCGGCGACCCAAACCCCTCCTAATCCCTTCCTTGGCCAAAACCGACCACCACCCATTGATTATTGGGTGTTGGCAGCCCCTTTCCTTGAAAATTTTCCCATTTGGAGCTCCAAAATCCCCCAAATAGTGCTGAAATCGTGAGCAGCTCCATTCCATCTTTTTGTTCTTATTTTTCCCTGAAACTACAGCCTTGGGAAGCTTGAAGCATCCCTCTACGACGCCTAGATTTCCTTTTGTCAGATTGGGCAGCCATTTCTCCGCATTTTCGGCGTTTTCCATGGCTTTCGTGGAAGCTATTTTGGGTCTTTTGTCACTCTCATCCATCCTGTCTTCGATGGGTAAGAGGAAAACTGCAACAGACGAGGCTGGGCCGAGCCGCCCTGCTCGATTGAGAAGACCGCGGGGTGGTGCCGCAAGTTCAAGCGCCGCCGCAGGTCCAGCGGCAGTCCTGGAGTGCCGTACAAAGCGGGATTTGGATCCCCATGCACATCTTGGACGAACCATCCTATCAGAGATGCCTCATGGTGAATACACTGATCGTAGAGTGTTATTTGAGGCGGACGTAGATGGGCGATTGTTCGGCGAGTATCTGTTGTTCGAACGCATTGAAGCCGCGCACTGGGGACCGATCTTTGAAGCTCGCGCTCGTGCTAATGTGAGCACTGTTCGTGCCTTCTATGCTAGCATCCAGAGTCCTACCTTGGAGCCCTTGCAGTTCAAAATCCCTTTTGGTAGAGATCGGATGGCTACGATCGACGTCCGGTTGGTTGCGCGACTTCTCAATGTGCCTCTAGGTGATGTACATCCAAGTGAGAAGAATTTGAGGACTAGACGTGAACGAGATCGCCGCACCAGGTTTCTGTGCGGTAAGTTGGTTCCATGGCAGCCTAATAATAGCCTCAAGGCGACGTACATGTCTGAGGATTTACGTCTGCTGCATCACATCTGCACGTTCAATGTTTATCCTAGGTCGACGAACCGCATTGAATGTACACGTCTTATGGTCGATTTCTTATTTCTGGTGGCCCAGGGAGAGAACGTATGTATGGCCACTTTCATCTTACGGCAGATAGTTCTTATAGCCAGGTCGAGAAGAACATCCGAATCCCTTCCCTTTGGCCGACTCATTTGCAAGATTGCGCTTGAGTTTGCCTATAGACTTGGACCCGAGTTGCCGGTATCGATTCACACCATCGATGAGTCGACGATGGTTAAGATGAAGATTGGGTCGCAATATCGTGAAAATCAACTTGAAAGGGATAGTGGGGACGACTTTGATGAAGAGGAAGATCAAAGCGAAGGAGAACCTAGTGCAGAGGTTCAGGAAGAGACTCAGGAAGAAGCAGAAGAGGAGGCTCAGGATACTGACGAGAGCCCTCCTCCTTCTGCGCAGACTACTATTGACGATCGCATTGCTCGGATGGAGGAGAGTCAGACCGCTTTGCGAAGGGAAGTCCAAGAACTTCGAGCAGAGGTCGCTGATGCCAAGGCCGTTACGAAGAAGAAGTTTGGCAAGGTGACTCGCACCTTGAAGGCAATCCTGTGTTGTTTACAGGATAAGGGTGCTCCTCCTCCGTCGCCAGACTCCGACTAGCAACGCGATCTTTGATGTTGTTATGAGTAGTTAGCTATTTTCTGTTTTATGTGTGTAAAGCCTATTAGGGCTAGTGCTTTGCTTTTGTTGCTGTTGCTTAACTGTCTTAATTTCCATGTCATTCTAGTCATGATGCTTGTAAGGATATATCCCTTGTATTGTGACAATTTTGATTAATTGAAATGCATGGATTGCCTTTGACTCTTTAGTGAATGATTGTGGTGTATTTGAGCAATTGAGACTGACAAGGTTGCGCCCTATTTTGAATATAGGGAATGCCACCTAAGACTACGAGGAGCACGGTTCGGCTTTCGTTGTCTGAGCAGATGGATCAGACTCCCTCTCAGTCTGGCACTCGTCCGGACCCTGCTGTGGGCCCGATTCCTGAGACTGTTCGGTCGACTCAGCCTGCTGTCGGTCCTACAGATGGACCACCGCCGTTTACACCATCAGTTAGAGAGCCACAGCGCGCATCTACTTCCGCACCTCATCCGCCACAGCCTGCTCCGCCACCTGATAGATTCGAGCAGATGATGGCTATGATGCTACAGCAGCAGCAGTTATTGACTACCATAGTCGGGACGTTAGCCCAGGGTGGGGGTGCGACTGCATCTACTCCGCCTGCACCACCTGCGCATCCAGCTGAGGATGCCTATGCTTACGCCCAGGATGAGGGCATAGCACTTCCTGCGCAGCCTGCTTTCCCTGCGGGGAACCCTGCCGACACACGGGGCCTTCTGGAGCGATTTCAGCGCTTGCGGCCTCCTACTTTCACGGGTTCTCACAGACCCGAGGAGGCTGAGTTTTGGCTCGACCGAGTGTCGAAGATTCTGCGCATGTTGCACTGTACTGAGGCAGAGCAGGTAGAGCTGGCTACCTTCCAGTTTGAGAGAGAGGCCAGTATGTGGTGGGATAGTGTATTGCGGACTGTTACCGCAGACTTCGTATGGACATGGGCAGCATTCGAGTTTCGCTTCCATGAGAAGTATTATCCTCAGACCTACAGACACGAGAGGGAGAATGAGTTTCTCCGTCTCAGGCAGGCAGCGATGACGGTCACCGAGTATGAGCATCGGTTCACAGAGTTGGGCAGGTACGTCCCGACGATTCTAGCTGATGAGCAGATGCGCATACGGCGCTTTTTGGAGGGCTTGCGACCGGATATTCGGTCGAAGATGTGCTGTATCAGTTTCTCCTCCTATGCGGAGTTGGTTCACATGTCCATGCGGGCAGAGCAGGACGTGGATCGACTTGCGCGATCACAAGGCCCGACTACTTCTAGGCCGCGACCGGAGTTGCCAGATAGGCCCTTCGCGGGCAAGAGGCCTCGCATTGATCCTCCTACCAGGACCACGGCGCCAGTAGGACCGTTTCGGCGCCCTGATCTATCATGCACATACTGTGGGAGGACGGGCCACCTAGCGCCGAGTTGCTTTACGAGGATGCGGGACAGTGGGTTCTCGCCGCCGCAGAAGATTGATCGTGTACGTCCACAGGCGATATCAGCACCGCCTATACGGTCAGCTCCTGCGCAGTCCTCTTTCAGACCCACAGTATCGCAGATTCGACAGCCCCCACGGCCCTTGACACAGCGGCCGAACCGGCCACAGCAGGCTCGAGTTCATGCACTGACCGCTGAGGCAGCTACGACGCCGACTTTCCAGCATTCAGCCTTCGAGGTCACGGGCCATATCGGAGGTACTCCCGTTCTTGTCATGGTGGACACTGGTTCCACGATTTCTTTGATATCGCGTGCCGTAGTCAGACGTCTTGGGTTGCAGACTATTACTATGGATAGCGTGCGAGTCCTTGCAGCTCATGGAGATTATTCGGATGTCACCCAGATGTGTGAGGGTTGTTTACTTGATCTGGGAGGCAGGACGATGACTCTTGATTTGGTCGTCGATCCCTCGCTCGTATATCTCGACGTCATTCTTGGCATGGACTGGTTGACTGCAGCGAGAGCCGAGATTGACTGCGAGGCTCGTGTGGTGACGGTGTACGAGCCTGAGGGCACGCCTTTCACATTTTCAGTGCGGGTAAATCTTCCTTTCCGCATTCTTAGCTACGCCACTCTGTTGCGCAACGCTGGTGCCCAGGTACTTGAGCAGACGCCAGTTGTTTCTGAGTTCGGGGATCTGTTCAGGAAGATCCCTGGTTTGCCACCCCGACGTGAGATCGATTTCACTATTGATCTGATTCCTGGTTCTACACCCGTCTCACTGCCGACGTATCGCATGGCACCATGTGAGATGGAGGAGTTGAGGACGCAGATTGATGGTCTACTAGAGCTTGGCCTTATACGGCCTAGCGTATCTCCTTGGGGAGCACCGGTCTTGTTCGTGAAGAAGAAGGATGGTTCGCTGCGATTGTGTATTGATTATCGCAGGCTGAACCAACTCACAGTGAAGAACAAGTACCCTTTGCCCAGGATCGATGACTTGTTTGATCAGTTGAGAGGAGCGCAGTACTTCTCGAAGATTGATCTTCAGTCAGGATATCATCAGCTGCGCGTCAGAGATGAGGACGTGCAGAAGACAGCGTTCAGGACCAGTTTTGGTCACTACGAGTTCCTCGTGATGTCGTTCGGTCTCACGAACGCACCGGCCGTGTTCATGGATCTGATGAACCGGGTATTGCGGCCTTTCCTCTATCGATTCGTCGTTGTCTTCATCGACGACATTTTGGTATACTCTAGGAGTCGAGAGGAGCATGAGGAGCACTTGCGTTTGGTCCTTGATACGCTCAGACAGCATCAGTTGTTCGCACAGTATAAGAAGTGCGACTTCTGGAAGCAGGAGGTGAAGTTTCTGGGACACGTGGTGTCCAAGGATGGCATGGCAGTTGACCTGTCTAAGGTAGCTGCGGTGCAGGACTGGGAGCAGCCTGGTTCTGTCACTGAGGTGAGGAGTTTCTTGGGTCTCGCTGGCTACTATCGGCGCTTCATTCAGGATTTCTCGAAGATCGCGAGACCCTTATCTCAGTTGACACGGAAGGACGTGAAGTTCGCCTGGAATGATAAGGCGGAGTCAGCTTTTCAGGAGCTGAAGGACAGACTTACGTCCGCCCCTGTGCTAGTATTGCCAGAGCAAGGGGTTAAATACACTATATACACTGACGCGTCTAGCGTTGGTTTGGGTTGTGTCCTTATGCAGAGGGACAGGGTAATTTCGTATGCCTCGAGACAATTAAGGAAGCACGAGGAGAATTACCCTACACACGACCTGGAGTTGGCAGCCGTGATATTCGCACTGAGGCTCTGGAGACATTACCTCTATGGAGAGGAGTTCGAGCTCTTTTGCGACCACAAGAGCCTCAAGTACATATTCACACAGCGGGACTTGAATATGAGGCAGCGGCGATGGATGGAGACGCTGAAGGACTTCAAGTTTGAAGTCTCTTACCATCCTGGGAAGGCGAACCTTGTGGCTGATGCGTTGAGCCGCAAGAAGGCGATAGAGTTTGCGGCTCCGCTGATGGTTGCCGAGTGGGATATGGTTGAGTTTTTGCGAGACTTTGAGCAGAAACTCACCGTAGAGGAGCCATTTGAGTTCATCGCACATGTTCAGGTGCGATCCCCGATCGATGACCGTGTCATCGAGGCGCAGAGGGACGACGCGCATCTTACTGAGCTTCGAGAGCAGGCCAGTGATGATGCTGACGCCGACTGGCGAGTTGGCATGGATGGGGGCTTACGTTACCGTGGCCGCCTATGCGTTCCTGATGTCCCTGACTTGAGACGAGAGATTCTCGAGGCTGCGCATTCTACTAGACTCGCGATGCATCCTGGCAGCACGAAGATGTATCGTGACGTGAAGAGAACGTACTGGTGGGAAGGTATGAAGACCCACATAGCTGAGTTCGTGTCCCGTTGTCTCACTTGTCAGCAGGTGAAGGCAGAGCATCGCCGACCACCTGGACTTTTGCAGCCTATGCCGATTGCAGAGTGGAAGTGGGATTTCATTTCCATGGACTTCATTTCTGGGTTGCCGAAGATGAGGAAGGGGCATGATTCTATTTGGGTGATCGTCGACCGATTGACGAAGTCGGCGCACTTCCTACCGATCAGAGTTACGAACTCTGCAGACGAGCTGGCTAGATTGTATATTAGAGAGATCGTGCGTCTGCATGGAGTTCCGTTGGAGATCGTGTCGGACAGAGACACGCGGTTCACTTCTATTTTCTGGACTCGCATTCAGGAGGCTATGGGTGTGAAGTTGAAGTTCAGTACTGCCTTCCACCCACAGACGGACGGACAGACAGAGCGAGTGAACCAGATCCTGGAGGAAATGTTGCGAGCTTGCGCATTGGACTTCAAGGACAGTTGGGATGACTGTCTTGCATATGCGGAGTTTGCGTACAACAATAGCTTCCAGGCGAGTATCGGCATGGCACCTTATGAGGCGCTGTATGGGCGACCTTGTCGCGCACCGCATTGCTGGTTAGAGGTCGGTGAGCGCAGCTTGATTGGCCCAGAGTTGGTGCAGGCGACGTCAGAGAAGATTGATATTATTCGACGTCGGCTACTTACAGCGCAGAGCAGACAGAAGAGCTACGCCGATACGAGACGGAGACCACTAGAATTCACAGTCGGGGATCATGTGTTTTTGCGAGTTTCCCCTATGAAGGGAGTCCTTCGGTTCGGGAAGAAGGGGAAGCTGGCACCGCGATTCATTGGCCCCTTTCAGATCCTCGATCGTGTGGGAGCAGTGGCTTACCGATTGGCTTTACCCACGCCCCTCGCGAGCGTCCACAACGTATTTCATGTTTCTATGCTGAAGAAGTACGTTGCTGATCCTTCTCATATCATCAGATGGGAGCAGGTGCAGTTAGGAGAGGATGTTACTTATATCCTGCGACCGACACGCATCTTAGACCGGAAGGAGCAGGTACTACGTAGCAAGGTGATTCCCCTTGTGAAGGTACTATGGACGCATCATACTGAGGAGGAGGCTACTTGGGAGACAGAAGCCGAGATCAGAAAGAACTACCCACAGCTTCTCGAGGAGTACGAAAAGGTACAAAATTTCGAGGACGAAATTATTTGTTAAGGGGGGTAGATTGTAACGCCCGTGAAAAATCCATCCTTGGGCTCGAGTACCAACTCGACCCGAATTTGCATAGAATTCATTCCTTTGGAAAATTTGACTAGGTTAGCTAGTGCAACGTTAGAATAGCTGGGAAATGGTCCCTGATCACTTTAAATACGTTCTACAAGGCCCGAAGCGAGTGGAACTAAGGGTGCTATAATGCTCTAAAGCCTCGGATCAAACTCTAAGCCGGTTTGTTCTCTGGACCACTTTGAATCTTTGTATTGGATCTAGACCGCACGTTGAAAGTCCGATACCTCCTATCTTAGACCGTTAGGACCGTCTAGCTGGGCTTGACACTCATTCCAAAAATCAAGTCAAACCGATTATTACAGGCTATTTCATTGAGCCCGGACCGAAGAGAGTGTGAATAGGGACATAGTTGGAATTTCAAATTCAAATCTGGCACACAAATTTGACGCATCAGTATTAAGCATTCTGACCGTCAGAATACAGCCAAATTACACCCTTGGATCAGGAAAAATATCTATTATATATCACGGGACTTATAGGCCTGATCTTGGTGCGGTGACCGTTAAACTGAAACTGGGCCGCCACGTGCGATCTGGGAACCCAACCGGTCTGAAAACTGGATGTATGCTAGATCTAGTATGCATGAGCTTAAGTCCGACCGCATCTGGCCTGGGGACCTCCAGAAATGCCCTTTTGGACCGAAACGGCCCCGATTTGGTTAGGCACCAAGTAAACATTGTTCCCAAGCCTATTTTGGGAATGTTTTAGGCTATAAAAGGGGTTGAAACCCTCACTCCTCTCTCCCATCCGAATTTGAGAGAAGCCCTAGCTTGGGAGAGAGAAAAAGAGTGAGAGATTGTGAGAGAGTGGGAGAGTTCTTCCCGCCACTTGTGCTACGTGTTGCACGTGCTTAAGCGACACTCCTCTACCGCTTTCCCGGCGATTCCACCGCAATCCTAGGTAAGTAAAAACCCTAAATAGTTGGTGATTTGAGTTTTTCTTGTTTCCATAGCGATGTAGCTTATGGATCTTATGTATTAGGCTCCTTACTCGCCGTAGACGAACCATATACACTCCGCTTCAATTCCCGAGTCTACAAGACACTAGGTGAGGATTTTAGACGCTTTGATTGACGGTTCCCAACGCTTTCAATGTCGTTTAATAGTAGATTCTTGACGGCATCGCCGTTTGACATGTACAAAATGCTCTCCGTTTCCCGTTTCGTAAGCTAACGAAGAATATGAGATTTAGGGCATTTTAGTCATTTGTAGGAAGTACTGTTTACATTCATATTTTGCTGAAGTGATTGACATGGTTTGTTGTCGCATTAGGAAGTTAGGAATGCGTGCATAATTAGTTTGGCGAAGAGGTTCGCCTAGTTGCACACTTTGGGTCGACATACCATATGTAGACTTAAGTGTGTAGTGTATGTGTTTGTATAAATGTTTGTATTAGTATGTATTGAATTAAATGATGTTATATGATAGTTTGTGATTGATTTTTCAACTATTATGCTGACCTAGATGATTTTCTACATGTTGATAAAATGCATGATTTCATTACATGCATTGAATGTATGTGCTTGAGGATTTGCTTAAGTTGAATATGCATGGGAAGTATGCCTTGAAGATTTGCTTAAGTTGAATGTTATAACATGTGCTAACATGCTCACATGATGTATTTCAATTCCAATACCTTTTATAGTGATTCCATAGATGTGTGGGACTTGACTTAGTCCAGGCAGTCGGTAACCGAGCGAATTCGTGGCTGACTGGTCATAGCCACGAATGACGCGTCGATGAACGTGATTCGTGTTGAGAGTTGGCGGCAGTGGTTAGGCCACGCGAAGTGTTTTACGCACTTCATGTCGTTCAATTCGAGATGCGATCGCGCTAGTCGAGCCCGTCAAGTAACCCGACTGGCCGATGTTTGTTCACCTTGTATGTAACATAACTGCTTGAACCTAGGGTAATGAACTTACCATTGTAAACCCTATTAACCGTGGTACCTTGATCCACAAAGACTCATGAGCCGGGCATGGTGGTATGGGACACCGTGGTCGAGCTGTCGGCCTACGCTGGGGTCACAAACCTCCCCGTAGTGACCAGTGAGCACCTAGACTCGTGAGCAGATTATGGTGGTATGGGACACTATATTCTAGCTGTCGGCCTACACTGATCAGGCGACGAGCCCTTTGTAGTGACCGCGAGCGTATTCTGAGTTCACGGGAGGCGACGACCCTTCCGTGCAGTAGAGTACAGTAGGCCTGTATTGATAAGGTGATGGGGGAGCGGTGCAACGAGTGCGAGCAACAGCCCTGGCAGCCCTTGCAGTGACCTACGAAATGTACATCGTATGAGATTACTAGGAGTGACGACCCTAGACAGGATCCGTGTTGGGATTGATACAAGGGAGGTACCTTAGTTTCCCAATCCTGCTGTTTGAATGGACTAATAACAACTTGGTAATCATATCACCATAGCATTGCATGTGCCTGGAAGATGTGGAGCACTCTAGGGAGTGTGGCATGCCGCGGTCGTAAGATGTTGCCGTATGAGGGTGATCGTCGGTGAGGGCATACATCACGTCATATCATCTTGCATTAACAACAGTTTTAGGACTTGTCTGATTTACTGCTTTACTATTATCGCGTGATTGAATTGTGAACATGCTAATCTTTGCTCTATGATTCCACTGAGTTGATCACTCATTCCCACGTTACGGGATGGTGTTTGCAACACCCACCAGACCCTGTTGTAGTTGCAGGTGACGATGAGATCCAGGAGGTGGAGCTAGATGATGACGAGGACCAGGATGAGTTCTCGTATATGCAGTATCATGACGGCTTCCCGTAGGTGACCTGGATCGAGGGGACATCAGTGGGACTTTTCTTTTTGAACATTATTCTTTTGTTATGTACATGTATATGAGACTCAGAGATGTAGTCATACTTTGGAGACAGTTGAGATTACTTTGTTTTTCCATACAGTGATATATATCTTGTTTAGTCTTCCGCTTACTTTTATCACTGGATCTGAAGTATGAATTGCAGTTTTGGTATACTTTTACTCATGTGAATGCTTTAAATCAGACAACATTGAATCATAACCATTTTTGTTGCATAAGTGACGGTCTGGAACTCGGGAGTTGAGTTTATACACGACCCCCGATTTTCAGGGTGTTACAGGTACCCTCTCCTGAGGATTAATGATTTGTTTGATCAGCTACAGGGTGTACAGTACTTTTCAAAGATTGACCTGTGTTCCGGTTATCATCAAATTCGGGTCCGAGAGGAGGACATTCCAAAGACAGCTTTCAGGACGTGTTACGGTCATTTTGAGTTCCAGGTCATATCCTTCGGACTGACTAATGCACCAGTGGTCTTCATGTAGTTGATGAACGAGGTCTTCTGTCCATATCTTGATCAGTTTATCGTAGTCTTCATCGATGACATTCAAATCTATTCGAGGACCCGTGGGAAGCACGAGCACCACCTGGAGGTTACCTGGCAGACCCTCCGCGCACACCAACTGTATATGAAGCTGGAGAAGTGCGACTTCTGGCAGAAAGAGGTGAAGTTCTTCAGTCACGTGATGACGAGGGAGGGCTTCGTAGTGGATCCCTTGAAGGTTGAGGCAGTGCGTCAGTGGGACCAGCCTATGATTGCATCTGAGATCCACAGTTTCTTTGGTTTGGTGGGCTACTACCGGCGTTTCATTGAGGGATTTTCTCATATTGCAGTCCCACTGACCAGGTTGACTCGGAATGGCACAGAGTTTATTTGGAGCAACGCCTGCGAGTGAGTATTTATGGAGTTGAAGGACCGCCTCACGTCTGCTCCTATCCTCACTCTTCCTTTTGAGAGTGATGGATTTATTATATTTACCGATGCCTCGCATATTGGTTTGGGCGCTGTCCTGATGTAGCACGATAAACTAGTGGCCTTTTGTAAGTGCTATGATTTCATATCCCTTTGGTTGTCAAATTTTGTGGTGTCAAAACCTATATCTATGTCTTGTACATCTTGTGTTTTATGATTGAAGACTATTCATTGCAATCAAGTCATCGCATTTCAAGATAAGATCTTAAATGAAGAAACTTTTTAAGACATGGATGAAGAATTTAAGTATTGAAGTCTTCAAGTTTGTTTGTTCAAGATTCGATCAAGTTCAAGTTTAGTAGAAGACTTTGTCAAGTCAAGATCAAGCTCAAGAAGGCCTACTACAAGATTTGTATATTCTCAAGCTTCTCTTAAGGGTCATCTGAGTGTACAGACTTTCAATGTCCATCTCACTTTTAAGGTTTATTTGACCTTCGATTGACCTTAGGTTGGGCTCTACAGTAGGTCATTCTGAATACATAACTCATATACTTTATTATGCTTATTTGGAGTGTTCTAAGACCAGTCCTAGGGACTTCAAGACCAGTCCTAGCTTTGCTACGACCAGTCTTATATTTTTCAGGACCAGTCCTAGGTAGTTAAAGATTTTCAGATCTTTCTGGCTGTCCTACGACCAGTCCTAGACATCGTACGACCAGTCCTGTGAGTTCTACGACTCATCCTTTGACCGGTCGTAGCCCTACGACTCAATCTCTAGCAACCATTTTTGAGGTCCTACGACCGGTCGTAGGTGTCTCACTACCATTCGTAGGTGACCCACGACCAGTCGTAGATCGCCCAGGATCGGTCGTGGAACAGAAAATCTTATCCCGCGAAAATCTTTCGAAAATCTTTGGACCTACGACTAGTCCTAGGTTCCTAAGACCAGTCGTAGACGAGATTTTTTAGGCTATAAATACAGCATGAATTTCAGAGTTTTAGCACTTCAAATCAATTCTATTCAAGCATTCTTTAGGATATACTTTGAGTTAAGTTTGTGTTTATTTTAAGCTGCTTTGTTCTTATTTAATATTCCTTTTGCTAGCTTATTCTTATTTGATTTTGATCTACATTCCAATCTTATTAGAAAAGGGGAATTTCTGATATTCCTTCTTCTTGGATTCAAAATCAAATAGATCTAGCCCGTTTGATTTAAAATCAATTAGACTTAGAACCATTCTTAAAGTGAGTATTGGACTTCAAACGTCGAATCGAACTACTACTCCAATTGGTTCTACCGGGCTTCTTCGAAAGGTGATTCAGGTATTTTACATGCTTTGTAATTTACTTTCTCTGGTTTTTTATTTGAGATTCGCCCGAAAAATCTCATTGTATTGGTTATCTGAGGAGAGCCAGAAAACTCAGACTGTGGGGTTTTTGGATTGTGTAAGCCTAAGATCAAAGACACAATTGTGAAGGTTTTAGGTGAACCTGTGAAACCTATTTTGATAGTGCATGATAATATCCCCTGTGTGAGGATATTAGGAGTGGAGTAGCAATCTGTGTGGCTGTTGGATAACAGTTGGTATACACACAGGCGAACTACTATTATCGTTGTGTTGTGGATGTGTTTTACTCTTTCATTCTTTTATTCTTTCTGTTTTGTGGAGAGTGTTTGTGGATGAATGTTGTAATCACTTCAAGTGTGGATGAATGTTGTAATAACTTAGGATTTATTTTCTGCAAGTTATTTTGATTTTCTTGCTTATTATTCCTCATTGATTTGTGATACAAAGGACATTCTAGAAATAAGGTTGTCCTACCTTAAACCTCTGGTTTTTGGTGTAAGGTTGTCCTTAGAACTGATAAAGTATCAATCTCTTTATTTTAGGCTATTGTGATTGTTTTATATTCAGCATTGTGCTTTCTATCTTTTATTATTCCGCTGTTATAAGTTTTATTTGGCATTGCCCTATTCACCCCCCCTCTAGGGTATATAGCAAGGCCCTTTCACCTTTGCGTCTCTTCTGCTCAAGGTCCATGAGCTGAAATACCTCACGCATGATTTGGAGCTGGCTGCAGTTGTCTTTACACTGAAGGTGTGGAGGCACTATCTCTATGGGGTTAGGTTCGAGCTCTTTTCTGACCACAAGAGCTTGAAGTACTTGTTCTCTTAGTCTAAGCTAAACATGAGGTAGAGGCATTGGATGGAGCTCCTAAAGGACTATGACTTCGATCTTCAGTACCACCCGGGTAAGGCGAACGTGGTGGCAGATTCCCTCAGCCATCAACCACGCAGCCCGATGACGCATATGATGGTCCGGGAGTGAAGGATGCTCAAGAATATCACAGAGTATGATTTTGGGTTCGACCTACAGTCTTCTATCGTGCAATTATCGAGCCTGTTGATTCAACCCTCTCTTATAGCAAGGGTGATCGAGGCTCAGCAGGCTGATAAGTCATTGCAGAGTTATATGGCTGAGGCGGCATCTAAGAGTCAGGCAGATTGGTTCAGATGGCGGGCTTCACTTCAAAGGCCGATTATGTGTCCCAGATATTCCTGAATTGCACAACGGTCTTATGACAGAGGCACATCGATCGCAGTTTTCTATCCACCCTGGCTCAACGAAGATGTACCATGATATGAGGTGACAGTATTTTTTTGGCGGGGATGAAGTACCAAATTGCCAGGTTTTTAGCTGAGTGTGACACATGCCAGCTTGTCAAGGCCAATCATCAGAGACCCCGTGGTCTATTATAGCCGTTGAGCATCCCGATGTGGAAGTGGGAGCACGTGTTGATAGATTTCATTATGGGCTTGCCGAGGACTTAGCGTAGTCATGACGCGATCTGGGTTATTGTGGATTGTTTGACGAAGTCGGCACATTTTTTTGCGATGTGTGCGATTTGGTTATAGACCGACTTGCAAGGTTATATATTGAGGAGAATGTTAGAATGCATGGCATTCCAGTCTCGATCGTTTCTGACCGAGACCCGAGGTTCACATCTCAGTTTTGGGGGAGCTTTCAAAAAGTGATGGGGAATGATTTGCAGATCAGCATCACGTACCATCCACAGACCGATGGCCAGACTGAGAGAGTAAACCAAATCATCGAGGATATGCTTCGGGCCTGGGCGATTAATTTCAAGGGTAGCTAGGATGAGTATCTGCAATTGGCTGAATTCGCATACAACACAGCTATCAGGCGACCATCGACATAGCTCCTTTTGAGGCACTATATGGCAGACCATGCAGATCACTGAGTTGTTAGACCGAGGTTGGATAGTGTCATCTCCTAGGTCTGAAGCTTGTGCAGCAAACATCAGAGGCTATCGATATCATCTGGAAGAGGATGCACACAGCTCAGAGCCAGTAGAAGAGTTTTGTTGATCATCGGCGTCGTCCCTTGGAGTTTGATGTAGAGGACCATGTATATCCCAAGGTCTCGCCCATGAAGGGTGTAGTTCGATTTAGAGTAAAGGGCAAGCTTGCCCTGAGATTCATAGGACCTTTTGAAATCACTGGGCATGTTGGCGTTGTTGCCTATCGGCTTACCTTGTCATCTCAGCTGTTTGGCATCCACAACATTTTTCATGTCTCTATGTTGAGGAAGTGTGGGTCAGACATCGTTCCTGTTATTGACTGACAGCTGTTAGAGGTTCGTGAGGATGCTTCCTATATTGAGCAGCCAATTCATATCCTTGATCGAAAGGAGCAAGTCCTCCAGACCAAGGTCATTCTGTTGGTGAAGGTTCAGTGGGGTCACCATTTGTTGAGGAGGCTTATTGGGAGAGCGAGGCTGAGATTCGAGAGCGCTATCCCCATCTCTTTGATGATTAATTGTGTATTGTATTTTGTATGTTGTCTTCTATTTTATATAGTGATGTTGTGTTTCTTCTTTCTCATGAGTTATGACTAGTTGCAATGATTGTGTAAATTTTGAAGAAGAAATTTTTATTAGGAGGGGAGAGCTATAAGCCCTGTATCCTAGACCGTACCATTCCGTAGACTTCCGCGGTCTTCCCGGTCGAATTTCGATAACTTTCGACCCTTAAACGGTATTTGCGCGTGACCCTAAGTCACACGCCGTCAACCCCAGTCAACTCAACCCAGGACTTGTACCCTAGCGACTACGCCGTCGCTGCTATTCCGATGGCTCGTCTCGTCCACCGAGTCAATACCCGGCTAGGAGATGTGAGCCCGCGTTCGGTTCAAAGAAAACACCGCGTGTACGAATTTCGAGAGAATCTCTACAACTTGCCACATCCATCAACCAATCAACCAATCACCTCAACCAAGTACACCATCACCTTTCACTCTTTCCTAAGCAACCCCTAAAGTCAAAAAGGTTCTTACACACCCATACTTTTCTTACAGCATCTACCACAAAAGTCAAAAAGTCTCTTACACATCCATCACCCATTTCTCTATCTCTCTCTCTCTCTCTCTCTCTCTCTCTCTCTCTCCAACCCTCACTCTCTCATTTTTCAAACTCATTTCCAAGTAACCAAAATACCATACATCCAAGCCCTTTCTAAACTTCAAGAGAACTTTTTGTGTAGCCCACTTCCTACCCTCTCATCTCCCATCTCAACCATCCAAACTCCATCTCCTCCATTAAGATCGAAGCTAAGGAGAAAAATAAGCCTAAGGAGCAAGAAGGAATGGTTGTTGATCTTGGATCTCCACATATTTATTTTGTTTTGTGATTTAAGGGCCCACTTATGGTGGGACCCACCATGATGTAGGCTTTGTATCAAAGAGGGGCCCATAGTGGCGAGGCCTCTCCATCCTCACCGATGCTTCTCTCTCTCTCTCTCTCTCTCTCTCTCTTATGTATGGTGGCTTGTGGCCCACCTTGATGCTTGATATCATCCACCCTGTCCACACATCCAAAACGGTGTGGCCTACCTTGATCACGCCTTTTAAATGGTATCATCCATTCATTTTTATCTAGGTCATTTGGTGGGCCTAGATGATAAGAAATATAAATATCAAATCCATCCAAATCTAGTGGGACACATCTGTGTGGGACCCACCTTGATTTTTAGAACACCGTCCGTCCAGTGTCCCTGGACGCTAGATGTTTTGACTGTAGTGTGAACTGATAGTGCTGTGTACTCACAGCAACGTTATTTTTTTTAAACTCTTAGGTGGGTCACGTGTAAAGGCTCCACCTTGATGTGTACAACAAATCCACACTATCCATCCTAATCCTCGGGTCATTTTAGGCGTTGACCCGAAAAATGAGGCCAGTCCGATTCTTCGGCGGGCCATAACATGGAAAACAATATTTTCTACCCTTGAAATCTTCCCTGATGTCTCTATACGTCTAAATACCTTGAATATTGGGCTCATGTAGCCTGTCATGAGCCGTGGAATCTAATGGCTGGGTTGGATTTTCTAAATGTGGGCCCCACCTGTGAAAAATCGCAAGAAAACTAAAAAAAGGGAAACACAGCAGCTGACGCTGCTGCTATCTGAAGGTGCGCAAACATTGCCTGCTTCACTAATGGACGAGTGGGCTGGTGGACCCACAGTCCCAGCCATGGGCCTCACTGTGATGTGTGTTGAGGATTAACACTGTGCATCTAGTGGGCCCTCCGAATATAATCCTAATCCGGAACTCAAGTGGCCCACACGGTAGGAAACAGTAGTGATTGACGTCTGCCATTAAAATCCCTTTTGGGTGTCTAGAATTTTTGGATCATTTTGAAATTTGTTTTTCCTCTTCACCAGGGTCCATGGGACCCATTCATGTCATTCATCCATTGGGGTGGGCCACCCCATCACGTGTGTGTTGTGTCCACCGTCCATGGACGGTGGGACCCACCCCACGCATGGAGCTTCACCCTGATGTATGTGATCGTCCAGGCCCTGGACGGCCTGGACGTTAGATATGATATATTATATTATATTATATATATTATATATTATATTATATAATATATATTATATATGTATGTATATATATATATATATATATATATATATATATATATATATATATATATATATATATTTTATACCTGTTGTGGTGGGCCCTATGTGGGACCCACCTTTGCCTTCCTAGTGTAGCCTCCTGCATGAACAACAATTATGTGGCTGCTCCTCTTGTCAGCAGCAAGCCTATAGGCCCCACATGATATGTGTCTTATTTACACCGTCCATTATTTCGACGGTGGGGCCCACCATGATGCAAGTGTTGTATCCATGCCGTCTAACCATTTGTGAGATCATTTTATAGCATGGGAAAATAATGGTGAGCCAAATCTAAAGTTCAAGTGGAGCCCACCATTTAAATAGTGGACCGTGTCATCCACCGTTCAGACTCCTAAGGGCCTCGGTAGTTTCTAATTAAGTTGATAATTGTTTTCATTTCATCTATCTCTTTGATAACTTATGAATATGTCAGTTCTCAAATACATAAGGGTGGGCCCGATTTGATATACATTCAGCCCATTTGACTAGGAACGATGTGATGTACTTGGAGTCCAGTTGGTTAGGCCGATGTGATATACGAGGCCCGTTGTTGTGGCCCACCTTGATATATATGAAGCCCATATGATTAGGCCCATCTTAATGTAGTTATGGCCCATCCATTGAGGCCCACTTGATATATGTAAGGCCTATGTTGTGCTGCTCATTTGTTATATCTAAAGTCCATGGGTCGAGGCCCAATTGGATGTACATAAGTCCATTACAGTGTGAGACTCTACCATGGTTTGTGTAATGATGTTTATGACGGTCGTGCATGGAAGCAATGTTGGTTTGACGTTCATATTGTAAGAATAATATTGGTTAAATGTCCGCATTATAATTCTCCCTAGGACCCATTGTTAGGACCATACTTATAAGCCATCTAGGCCCATCTTCGTTATGAACAACATCCATCGCCATATAACATGTTTAGTATAGTTCCATGATTCATGATCATACGCATCATATGTATTTTTGATATGAGAAGTGACTGATCATAGCATATGCCTTAGGGTAGATTGTTTAGGGGCTCCCGAATAGGCGGTGTTACCCTACATGAGCACATGATATGCGTAGGATTGCTACATGACTGGATAGCATGATTCATGCATTCGCATTGTGTGATATGGTATTGTACACCCTAGCGACATCAGGGTCGTAGCCTCCACAGGAGTATCGTGGTCAGCAGAATTGGATACTGAAAATCTTGTTCTACATGGGGTGCTATAGATATCCCTAGGTGAAAGTCCCTAAACCCTTATGGTACTAAGAGGTTGCTCCAACGTCTAGACCGAGTGGACGCATGGGCGCCGAGTATCGATTACCAGGAGGCCGCCCTTTCCACTGTGTCGTAGTCGGTTGGAAGGGGGTGTGACCTTACCTGCTTGAGAGGAGGGGGAAAAGCTAGGCTGAGTTTGACCAGCTCGAGGAATGGGTCCGCTATTGACGAGTCGAGCCCGATATTGACAGGCGGATAGTAAGGTCTCTTCCACTTACCTTATTATGCGCGATGGGGTGACAATTTGGTTTAGAGTGTACTAGACCCCAGTAATATTTCAGATTTAAACTGTATTGACATATGGACTCATATGAGGAATTGTATGCTTAAGTTGCATCTCACATCACATGGCCTTGGTATGGCCGACATCATTCATGCCTCTCTTCGCATAGCCTTGGTATGGCTAATAGTATTCATGAATTCATCAGCATATTTCGCACCACTCTGATACTGCATAATTGTATTACTACCTTGCGCACATACTTTCACCACCCTCTAAGCTTTCCATAAGCTTATGCACGACTGTTGTGTGCAAGTGACGTTGGATCGCAACAGCGTTGAGGCTAAAGCGCATGGCAGATCATCTTGGAGCTTTCGTCTATCATTATTGTATTTTCCTTTTTGCGCTTTGTACTTGTAAATTTTGATCATAGTGAAAATGTGATGAAGTTTTTAGTTGTTATTTGTAGGTTATGCCTTTGGTTATGCTTATTACGAATCAAACTGATGTTGAAAATCCTCCTCGTAGCATCCCAACATCGGAACTTGGTGAATGGGCACTAGGAGCTGAGAATGGGGTACTACGGAAGCTGTTGACGCCAGATTCGGCGATCGAGAATTTTGTGAGCCCGATTTTTGAGTTTGGAGCATGACACCATACATGGAACATGTAGGGTTTTGGATGGTTTTGAGGGTTTGGATCATTAGTCTGTAACCTGATGATAGGCCCAATTTAAAATGGACGGTTGAGGTCTGTTTCTGGCAGGAAACACAGATAGAAAGAAAGAAAATCTCCCTTTTTATTGTTATTATCGGGTCAACACAGTCAAGCCATGTTGACAGGTTCTGTGCGTTGCGAGTATATGCACACTTGTACACATGCAATTGTGGTGGGAGCCACCGTGATGTGAATGAATGAGATCTAATACATTCATCAGTTCTACCTAGTCCTATTAGGGTATTAGATGAAGAGTGGGGCAAATCAGGCGGGCCTCATCTATACATTTATATGTCTAGTTGATTGTTTCGGTTCATTTAGTGATTGGTTTGTCATCTAACATGATCCAACCCAGTCCGAGAGGGTCTTGAGTTAATGTTTATTGAAATTCACTTACTTTGGATGTCTCGATCAGGGCCTCAAAATAAAGATGAGGCAAATATAAGGCTCAATCGGGCCACAATAAGTGATTCAAGTGTCTTTCAACAATCGGGTGGTCTCATAGTTTCCCAGTTTAATTTGAGTTAGATTTCATAGCTGATTAGATGGTTTACTTATGTGTTTATGTGATGATTAAGTGTGGATTATTGTGGTAAGATGAATGGTGGGTTTGATGATCTGGGTTCGATATTAACAATAGACGGCTCGTTCTACCTATCGAGGAGATCGAGATCCTATGAATGAATTTTCCAAATCATGTGATGGTCCTACTTGGAATTCAATGTGTGGATGGTTCAATCTATGGATGATGATTGTACTTAACGGTTGGATTCAGTTTAACGTGAAGTTGAATGTTTAAGTAGGTTAAATTTAGGTTTACACCAAGTTGAGCCTGCATAGTAATACCTGATTACTGAAAAGTACGGGCTATTACACTAGCATTGATGCCAATGTGGTGAGAGCATCTGTAAACTAATTCTTTGCTCATGGCAAGTATGAGAAGGCGACTTCTTTGAATTCTTCGAACAGATTTTCAAGGTATACGTGATATAGTTTCAACTTCTCATATTTAGTCTTTAAGTTACCATTGGTCTGGTTGATAATAAATTGTGAGTCTTCAAATACTCATATCTTCTTTATGCCCAAGATTATGGCTTCTTTTAGACCAACAATGCAAGCTTAATACTATGACATGTTGTTGGTGCACTTGAATGCTATTATCTTGGAGATAGGAATTGGGACATCAACAGGAGGGTAGAGGATAGCTTTGATTCCCCTTCCCTTGGAATTTGCTGCCCCATCAAAGAATAATGTCCACTTGTTTGCCTTTCTTTCTTCTTTTTCATCAATGAGTAAGAGATCTTCATCAGGGAAGAAGGTCTTCAATGGCTGAAAATCATGCAATGAGTGGGCAGGGAGATGACTAGTGAGGGCTTGCCCCTTGATTGCCTTCTGAGTGACATAGGTGATGTCGAAATCAAATAGAAGTAGTTGCCATTTAGCTATCCTTCTAATGAGAGATGGCTTCTCATATAGGTATTTAAGCAGATCCATATGAAAGAGAGGAAAAGGATAGGGAATATGATTAAGTATTGTCGAAATCGCTGAGTTGCCCAAACTAGGGCTGGGCATGTCTTCTCAAGTCTGAATATCTGGTCTCATAATCGGTGAACTTATGACTTAGATAATATATTTCCTTTTTCTTCCTTTCTATTTCGTCGTGTTGGCTGAGGATGCGACCAATGGTGCCTTCTACAACTGAGATGTACAATAGTAAAGGTCATCAGGGGGTTAGTGGCACTAGAACTAGAGGATTCATGAGATATCTTCTGATGTGATTGAAGGTGGCTTTACAATCATCATTCCATTCCTTAGGTGAATTCTTCCGAAAGATCTTGAATATCAGCTCACAGATACGAGTGAACTGTGCAATTAAGCAGTTGATGTACTAGATTCTACTAAGGAAGTTGTAGAATTCTTTGTCTTTGGAGGTGGGATCTCAATGATGGCTCTTATCTTTGTTTCATCGACCCTGATGCCCTCCCCACTGACTATGAAGCCGAGAAGCTTGCATCCGGATTCACTAAAGACACATTTTGAGGGTTAAGTCAGAGTTTTTACTTTTCTAACCTATTAAAGAGCTTCTTAGGTCTTCAAATTGTCCTTCAATTGTGGGAGACTTAACGATCACATCATCAATGTATACTTCCATTTCATTTTTCATCATATCGTGGAATAAGGCTATCATTACTCACTGTTATGTAGCTCTTGCATTCGTCAGACCAAATGACATAACCTTGTAGTAGAATGTTCCTCATGGCATGATAAACAAGGCCTTTTAGTGATCTTCGACAACCATCTTGATTTGATTGTAGCTCGAGAAACAGTCCATGAAATAAAAGATCTTTTGCCCTGCAGTGTTGTCGACCAAAGTGTCGATATGTGGCAGGGGGAGTCATCTTTATGACTCGCTTTGTTGAGATCTCGGAAGTCAATGCACATCCAGACCTTGTCATCCTTCTTTGGTACTAGTATAATGTCAGCGAGTCATTCAGGGTAGTTAAATACTACTAAGAATCCGACATTATATTGTTTGATGACTTCATCACGAAGTTTCAGGGCCCATTATGGCTTAATTCTTCTGAGTTTTTGCTTTATTAGCTTCATCTCTGTCTTTATAGGTAGATGGTGTACAATGATTTATTCATCGAGCCTCAACATGTCTTCATATGCAAACGTGAAGATAAATAGTTTTGAAGTCAGGAATTCTACCATTCTCTACTTGAATTCTAGTGGCAAGGATTTCCCAATAAGTACTTCTGTAAGGACATCGGGGGTTCCCAAATTTACTACCTCAAAGTCATTAGCTACAACATTGGACTTGGTTTCGAACTTTTTGAGGAGATCCTCAACTTCTGGAGCTGGGTTATCATCTTCTTCACCTTGAACTTTGTCCAGACCCATGAGTTTGAAGTCTAACTTGATGTTGAAATCATGTGTCAACTTTGAACTTATGCGACACTTCAGACGAACTCAACACATTAATGAAATCATGCTTGAAAAGCTCTTTGATTTTTGAAAATTTAAGAAAATTGAAATGGTAAATGGTTTTTGAAGATTTTTTACTTTTTGGGATTTTTAGCCTCCAAGAGACCCTGAGCATGTTGACATTGCAAACCATGATTGATCCTAACCTAGATCAAGAAGTCAAATGCTATTTAGATTGATGTTTTCTTTCCTTTTTTTTTTTTTAGAGATCGGCACCCTTGGATGGCTCACGGACTAACTCGATGGTTAGGGGAGTAGTTGTCCAGTTGAGACCCCGAGTTCCCACCTCTAAAGAGGCAACAGTCCATGCATAAAATGAAAAATCATGGTCTGGCCCAATGACCATGATTTTCCTTTGATCGAGTTAAGGATACGAGTTGTACTCAATTCCTATCAAGTCACTTATCGTGCACTGGAGATCCTCCAGTTCTGCCATCAGGTATTGTTGTGCGATTTGCACATTAGACCATTCCAGGGTCGGTCACTTCCTCTTCTTGGTCCAATGGATTGGACAATATTGGTCGTGACTAGGTGATGGATGTGTTTGGTTGTTGAAGGATGATGTATGTAGGGCAGGCATGCCATGCCCTTAGTTAATTTCAGAAGCTGAGACCAGAAAGGTGTACCATTGGTTGATTGAAGTTGAGACAGGCAGGGTGTGCCATTATTGGTTGAAGTTGAGATTGGCAGGGTCTGCCTTTGGTTGGTTAAAGCTGAGATAGGCAGGGTGTGATGCTAGTTGTTTGAAATTGAGATAGGTAGGGTGTGCCCCTGGTTGGTTGAAGCTGAGATCATATGTAGGGTGTGCCCTTGTTGGTTTAACTTGAGACAGGCATGGTATGCCCCTGTTTGGTTGAAACTGAGAGAGGCAAGGTGTGCCCATGGTTGGCTAAAGCTGGGACAGGCAGGATGTGCCCCTGATTGGTTGAAGTTGAGACAGGCAAGGTGTGCCCTTGGTTGATTTAAGATGAAATAGGCAGGGTGTGCCCCTAGTTGGTTTAAGTTGAGACTGGCAAAGTGTGTCGTTGGTTGGTTGAAGCTGAGATAGGCAAAGTGTTCCCCTGTTTGGTTAAAGCTGAGATAGGCAGGGTGTGCCCCTAGTTGGTTAAGAGTGAGACAAGGAGGGTGTGCCCTGAAATTACGGTAGAACCGCTAGTACTGAAGTATGAAGTATGACCAAATGTCCTATAAGGAGAGTGAATAGGACTTTTCAAAAACTTTTTTTCTATTAGGAACAAACAATGCCTAAGTTTTAAATAGAAGGTTAAGGCAAAGTAACTTTAAGGCTTCCAAGCCAATAGAGGGTCCAATTCATATAAGCTTTCATAAGATTTACAAATAAGGGACAAGCCTATAAGGATAGTGTCTGTGATAGTCTGTGGGATGTGATTTCTATCAATATTTATATATTAATTAAATCAAGCATCATAATGATCATATGATAAACATAAGCATAGCTAGATAAATGTACTCAAAGCAATCCCAAACATAGTCATATATAGTGGTTTGACTTCTTGCCTACTCCACTCCCAGCGGACGCACTCCCTCCTACAGTGTACCGGATTTCACTATCTAATGGTTTTAAATCAAGTTAACCATGAACTTTTAAAACCCACACAAGGTTAACTAGGAGACCTACACAAGGTTCCCCTAGGTGCCTACACAAGGTAACGAGTCCTACACAAGGCGACACATCCTACATAAAGACATAACTAAGAGCCTACACAAGGTAACCCATGCCTACACAAGGCAACACGTATTCTCCCATCAGAGGCCTACAATTAGGACTTGGCGAGTTTGACATTCAAACTCTGAATCTCAATCCTACATAAGGAAAGGGCTTCAGACACGTTAGACTCTAAGTACTTCCTAGTAAGTGAATGAGTCTCATTCTCGCACAATGTGAAGATCTTCAATGATGATGAAGAGTCTTCAGCTCCCTTGAATCACAACCTTCTTTTGATGTTTCGATAAATTCTCCAAGGTTGTGAGGTTTAGGGTTTTGAATTTCTCTATTTAAATGTTATAATTTAAATACATAGAGAAGGTTCCCATGAGCTATGCATTCAAGAGTCCCAATAACATGATTGACCTACACGAAGGTTTGTTAGAATCTCGCTGAATGCTAGAGTTCATAATTCAATATTAAGCACATAAGATGGTAAGTTAATGCATATGCCAAGATTGAATGATAAACTCTAATGGGAAAGTGAGAGTGAGGTAGAAGGTATATAGATGTTGAAAGAACATGCTCAAACTCACTTGGATTCTAGCTCATTTCATTAAGAGACAACCTATGATATTTATAGAAGAAGAATCACAATGGTAAAAAAATAGGCAGAAATTTATCATTTTTGATATTATTGAATAGTCTTCAATATCATCAAAATTTGAATTTCGATGGTTTTGAGTCTAATTCAATTGTATCGACACTCTGTACACATATATGTTCATTTTTGTGTAGAACAGATTCTGCTCAATTTTATCGAGTACCCTTCGATTTTATCGATGTCCACTTCGATGTCATCAAAACGTAGTTTAATCTAATCAGATTTTCTTCAAAAAATCACTTTTGGTTACTAGAAGATTTTGTTCAGATATTCGATGCTATCGATCATCATTTGATGCAATCAAAATTTGAAGTTCGATTACATCGAATGGTATTCGATGTGATCAAAGAGTTTATATTTTCTTTGATGGCTTGCTAGATAAAAAAATGTTCCTTATCTTTGATGTAATTGAACATACTTCGATACAATTGAGAACTTACTCTCAATGTAATCGAAGGTGAGTTGATTATATCGATGAACACTTTTTATAATGTAATTTGTGTAGAGGGAGTGCCCTAAGTCGATGTCATCGAATATGGTTCGATTCTATCAAAGTTTGAATTTCGATATCATCAAACATCAATCGATATAATTGAATATTTTCAGCATTTGGTCTTTTTGTTACTGGACAAAATGGGCCTAATCTTCGATGCAATCGAACCATGTTCGATATAATCGAAACTGACTTCGATTGCAAATCGATGCAATCGAATATATCATGTAGTTCATATTTTACTCCTCTAACATTCTAAGTATTCAACACTTAAGCTTACCAAATGTGTTTTTAAATGAATTTGAGGTAAGTTTAAGTTGAATGGGGGTCATATACCTTAGGGTTTGGTTTAGGGAAGAGAGACTTTATTTTCCTGTTTAGAGCACTTGAGCTTCTCTCTTGTTGAGGTCTTAATCTTAAAATCTTTATCTTGGGACTTACTTAAATACAGACTCAACATTCATGTAATTTGACAAACTAGGGCACTTTCAGTTACACTACAAGTGATGATAGGGCGTATCAGCAGCGTTGAGCCTGGAGCATGAGTCTGATCTTTTAGGATTTTGATTAAATGTTGTATTTCACTTTTCAACACTATACTTAAAGATTATAAAGTGGATATGTGATAATGTTTTATGAATTTGGTATACTTATTATTATGCTCCTTTGTAACAAAAAATAAATTACCTAGAAAATCTTTCTTCTAGGATCCCGGGATTAGAATTTGGTGCAATTATCATCGGCTTTCGGGGATGCTGGTATCACCTTGTAATCACCCATCATCTCATTCAACCGCTCAACATTCATTTCTCTCACACCCTTCATGAAGGCAACTCGGTGGCAGATGGTTTAGCTAAGATAGTAAGCGGCGGAGCTTCGGACAAGATGTACTCTACCTGTTCCTCGCTTAGTCATATTATCAGGGGCTCCCTTCTTCTGGACAAAGTGGGTGTGGGGCTTATAAGGAAAGGTAAAGTGAAAAAGGGAGTGGGATAACTTTATTGTCCGAGTCTGCCAATGACTTATCTCCCTGGGCAATGACCCCGACTTGGTCCCAGGTAGGGGTGTACATCAAGTTGAACTGAGTCGAGCTGAGGCCAGATCGAACTCGGCTCGGCTCAGTCCTTGAGCTTGACTGGCCAGCTCAGCTCAATTCGATCAGCAGCTCGGGCCAGTTCGAGCTGAGTTCGCCATTGCAACATTTTCACAAACACCTGGACTGCACCTTCAAAATCTCACTGTATTTGAGATAGCAGCAATAGTTTTACATGTATTTTTTCAAACACCTTCTAAGAAACATAAAAATTAAGAAAAAAGGGTGTTAGTTTCATATACTAACCTTCCTTGCCACTAGCCACACTTCTTTGAGTCATTTCATCAAACACTTGGTGAGCAACATCAATATCAAAGTAATCGAGTCACCGAACTAGTTCGATCTGAGTTTGATTCGAGTTGAGTCGAGCTGGGGCCAGCTCGAACTCATTTTTGAGCTCAAAAAATCTGCTCGACTCGGCTCGAACTTAGCTTCAAACCAAGTTGATTCGAGCTTTTTTGAGTCAAGTCGAGCGAGCTAACAGAGATAGCTCGGTTAGTGTACACCTCTAGTCCCAAGTGGTAGAGGAAGGTTTACCTAATGGGCCTCAGTCAACATCGACTTTTGGGGATGCTACAGTTGGTGCTCGGTTCCCAGTTGGGAGTTTCCCCGGTTTCCTGCTCTTTGCCTTACTTTTTCTCTCCTTAGTTGTTTAGTCCATATGATAGGTGTGGCCCGCTTCTTTTTGTGTGGGGCCCACCTGAAATTCCAGCTTGTACATCTCTTGTTCATTTAATTAATGGAATAGGGGCTTGACCCTCCTTTTTAAAAATAAAAAATTGGCACATAAGAGGTAGGTGATGAGAACGGGGTACTACGGAGGATGTCGGCACCGAATTCGACTGCTGAAAATTTAGTGAGTTCAGTTTCCGAATTTGTGGCGTGACATTTTATGATAATATGAGCGTTATTTATTTGCAAAAGAATTTAGTTAATCACAAGAGAAGCATGTGCATTGCAATTCGCCACCGTTTCATTCGTTAGGTTAGTGAAATGGGAAAATTCGTTTGTTAAAGGTAGGAACAAATGAGAATGTAGTGGACATGCTTACAAAAATCGTTTAAGTGGAGAAGTTAGATTGGAGCTTGACTTCTCTATACTTTAGGCAAGGTAATGATAGTGGATTGGCAAGGCAATGAAGTGATTTTTCTATCAAGGTGGGGATTATTAAAATTCTGACACCAAAATTAAGATGAGTTTATTCACTTTTTGGAGTCCATATGACCCATATTTCACATGCTGCAAGGCCCAAGTATTAGTAAACCCTTGGAACGTTATGTTTGCCATTTCTCTAATGAAGGAGAGGCTTTTAGGGTAAGTTGTATTGGGAAAATGGGGGAGTTACGAATTTTGGAGAGAGAGGGGTTTCTTCTTGCTCAAGTGGGTTTCAAGAATAAGGTTTTGTTTTTGAAGGCTTGATTTAAGGCTTTAAGGTTTTCCAAAAAAATCTGAAGTGAAAATATTTATTGCTAGCATTTCAATGGTAAATGGTTTTTTCATTTTAAACTTGGATTCAACATAGTTTTGTTGTATTTATGAAGAGGTACTCCACTTATTATTTATAATTCTAGTTGATATCGAGAATATTTCTTTGCCAAATTGCTTGTGAATGTAACCTAAGCGGTGAACCACACATATCCAGTGTTTTGGTGTGACCGTAGTTTTGAGTATTTCTCTATTATCTTCTTTCTATTTATTACATTGGATCATTACATATTCCATATGACATTAGGATGAAAGGATGTTTGATTTTAGCGTGTTGTCTTGGATGGTGATTTTAGTCGTATCAAGTACCCATCAATGATTTTAATCGCTTCAAAATGCAAGCCACAAAGCTCGGCCTCATAGCTAAATACTTACCTAACCCACGACTCAAGTGGGCCACATCGAAGACAAAAAAAAAAAAGCGAATGGGGCAGCCAAACTCTAGGTTTGCATGTGGTGACGTGAATGGTGCATATTCCATCGAACCTATTCGTTAGATTCCACACAATTGGACTGGTACAAAAGTCGAGTACCACAACAGGTTTTGGTCATAATTTGAAACTGTTCCTGTACTTAGGCTCGCTTAAGTTTTAATTGTACGGTGAACATGAGGGACTGCATCTGATGGACCGAATGGATGTCAAACTATCAACATGGTGGGGCCAAAATCTCAACAGTGCTGGAACGATCTTAAATTACGTAAATACCCTTCTCTTCGGTTAAAACTTAAAACCCCTCTCCCCCGCTGCTCATGTAAAAAAATCTCGCCTGCTGCAGGCGTACATACAGTAAAGACAATCAGATCGTCCGGAGCGGATTAGGTGTTACTCCCCGTTGCAGGCCTACTTACAGTAAAGACAACCAGATCCTCCAGAGCGGATTACGTGTTACCCAGGTAACACGTCAGTGGGTGGTTTTCCTGACTTCAGAGCCCACCTGATGTACGTGTTGTGTATCACGTCGTTTATAAGTTTTCCTAAGAAGAAGATCGAATCTCAAGTAGACCACACCAAAGGAAAAGAGTAGTCACTGAACGCTCACCATTAAAAAACTTTCTAAGCCCTACCTTAATGTTTATTTCCTATCAAACGTATTGATAAGGTCACATAGATTGAGAAAACACGATATCAGCTTTCAAAACTTTTATGGCCATAATGTTTTAATCCCTTCTGTGTCGTCCAGTTTAGTTTTGTATCTCTTCATTTTTTTATACCATACTCTACAATGATCGGAAATAAAACTGATGGATGGTGTGGATGTAAAACACATACGTCAAGGTGGGCCCCACGGTCAGGGAAACACCCACTAAAGTGTTCCGTGGATAACACCTAATCCGCTCCTCAGATCGTCCATGTTATGTGGCCCATTTAGCATGCATTATCACCTGATAATCATACCTGTCTGTTGATCTTGACCATCCAACTGTTGTTATTAAGTGATCCGATTAAACAGGAACGGTCAATTGTTCCAAATTCAACAGGCGATCTCAGACATACGGTTAAGATTATCTGACAAGTATTATATTTGTTTATGCTACATCCACAAGAAGGTCCATAAATTGGATGGCGTCCTTTTAGCCCATGCGTTGGACGTGAACTGCAGATGGGTGGCCATCCATTTTAAACAGAGGAAGAAAATAAAATTCGAGTACAATCAGTTGTACAACAGTATACAGTCCAACGAGAATGAGAGTGGCAATCGCTCGTGTTGAAGGCGGAAGCGTATTGGCTGGTGTACCACACACCAGGGACGCATAATCCCTTTTCCTGCCCAAGGATTCTGGGTGGGGCTACTGAGATGTTTGTAAGAAATCAAATCCGTCCATCCGTTTTTTGACCTCATTTTAGGACATTCAACCAAAAATTAGGAGAATCCAAGACTAAAGTGGGCCACAGGAGATGAAACAGTGGGGAAAGGAATGCCTACAGTTGCAACCTTCCTAGGCTCCACCTTGCTATTTATTTGCCATCTAAACCGTTTATAAGGTCATTTTCACCTAGATAAAGTTAAAACACCAAAAAAATTAGACCTTACAAAACTTTTATGGCCATTTAAATGTTTCAATAGTAGCCACTAAATCTCTACTGTTTCCTCTCATGTAGCCCACTTGAGTTTTGGATCCTCCTCATTTTTGTTCTCACGTTTTAAAATGGGCTTAAAAAACAGATAAGAGGAGTTGGATTTCTCATAAACATCTAATTTAGCTCTACACAGAATCCTTTGCACCTCCACACGCCACCTGTTGGGTCCTTGCTCTTGCTGGCTGGGAGTTTCAACTCCCAAGTAGCCATAGGTGGTGGAATTCCACTAGCGTGAGTGTGCGGGGGTGCGTGTAAAAAAAAAATATTAAAAAGAAAAAGAAAAAGCTCCCCTAGGTACGTGTGGTGCAAAGGCGAGCATTGACGCCCCTTGAGCTCCGAGTTGAGTTGTACAAACGGTTCAAAGGAGATCAAAGTTATATTGGCCAACTGTGATATATTTATTATATCTACACTGTTCATCTATTTGCAGAGATCATTTTAGAGCATTATCCAAAAAATGCATCATATCCAACAATCAGCTTGACCACACTTCAAATAGCAGCGGAGGTAATGATTTTCACCGTTAAAACATTTGTAGGGCCCACCATAATGTTTATTTTCCATCCAATCTGTTCATGAGGTCACAAATACCTAGATGAAGAGGACAAACAAATTTTATATTGATCCAAAACTTCTATAATCACAAAAAGGGTTTCAATGGTAGACGTTAAATTCTCCACTACTTTCTGCAATGTGGTCCACTTGATAGTTAGATATATCTTATTTTTCGTCTCAAGACTTAAGATGAGCTCGCAAAATGGATAGACATTTGGATATAACACATACCTCATTATCAGACCCACCGAACTTGTTGACGTGAATACAACAGCTGGTGTGAGGTACACCAGCCAATCCGCTTCTGTTAAAGGCACGCAAAATTGAAAAGCATACCACACATCTGCCATATACCTGGTGTAGAACACCAGCCATGCAACTAGTGTAGATATGTGTCATGCCAAGACGAGGGCCGATGCTCCTTGAGCTCCGAGTTGTACTAATAGTTCAAAGGAGATCAAAGTTGATGTATTTATTATATCCACACTAATTCATTCATTTTTCAAGATTATTATAGAGTATTAAACAAAAAAATAAATCATATCCAAAGCTCGAATGGTCCATAACCAAATTAAATAGCACCGAGGATAATGATTTTCACCGTCAAAAAATTCCTAGGCCCCATCATAAAGTTTATTTTCCATCCAATCGGTTAATAAGGTCAAAAATACATGGATGAAGTGGAAAAACAAATTTCCTATTGATCAGAAACTTCTGTGACCCTGAAAGGGTTTCAATGGTAGGCCTTCAATCCCCCTTTGCTTTTTGCAGTGTGGTCCAATTGATCTGTAGATCTGTCTTATTTTTCTCTTAAAGCCTTAAGACGAGCTCGCCAAATGAATGCACGGTTTAGATATAACACATATCTCATAATGGGACCCACAAAATTTATTGAGGTCAATACACCAGCTATCTAGCAGGTGTGTGGTACACCAGCCAATTGGCTTCCGCAAAATGCGGATGCGGATTTCCTGCAAAAGGATTCCACGTAAAGTTCCTGCGAAGGGATTTCGCATGAAGTTCCTGAGCTGGGAGCCGAGGTGGGGCCCATTGCAATGTTTGCGAGAATTCCACCTGTCCATCCTTTTGGTGAGTTCATTTGTGAGAAATCCACCTGACCATGCTTTTGATTAATTCCTTTTAGGACATGAGTATAAAAATGAACCGATCGAATACTCAAGTGGGCCGATGACATGAGAAATGAATGTCTACGGTTAAAATATTCGTAGGGCTACAAAAGTTTTGAATCATGCTAATATTTGTGTTTTCAGTTCATCCCAGTAGGAATGACGTTGTTAGCAGTATGGATGGCATGTAAACACCACTGTCTAGCCCAGTAAAGTTTCAATGGTAGGAGTTTCCCTAAGTATCTTTTCCTCTAGTACGGACGACTTCGGCCATTAATCCTGCTCGCGTTTGATCCAATACCTGAAAATGAGCTCACAGAACGGATGGACGGAGTGGATTCCTCACTAACATCACAGTGGGCCCAACTAAGTTTCCGTAGCAGGAACTTCGTGCGAAAGCCTCTCCCAGGATATCGCGTCCAGAAAATTCCAGTGCAGTCTCTTTTCATTGGTCCACCTCATTGCCGACAACACCTTATCACAAAACGCGGAAAAATCCATTGCATGTCAATATTCATTGGTCCACCTCATTGCCGACAACACCTTATCACAAAACGCGGAAAAATCCATTGCATGTCAATATTCATTGGTCCACCTCATTGCCCATAACACCGTATCACAAAACATTGCACGCTATCCAACCCAACTTTTAACGTATGAAACTAGGCTGGCCCACCATGATTTATGTATTAAATACACAGTCATCAATTTATTCAGATCATTTTAGAGGGTGAGGCTAAAAATGAAGCACATCCAAAGCTTAAGTAGACGACACCAAAAAAATCAACGAAAATTCAACTTCTACCTTGGGTCCTTACTCTTACCCGGGTGGTAGACTCTTGGAGTTATAACACCGGATAAGGGTTCGAGTACCCATGGTGGTGAAATCCCACGGTGCGTGTGTCTGTGCGTGTAAATTTTTTATTTTTTATTTTTTTTATTTTAAAAAAACTTCTACCGTGGAAATACTTATGGGTCCACTGTGATGTTTATTTGCCACCTAACCTCTTCCTAAGGTCGGATCTGAGGATGAGAATACACGAACGTTAGCTGGAAGAGCCTTCCGTGTCCAGGTAAATTTATATATATGCTGCACCGCAAACAAGCAACGGAATCTCTTGACATTTAAGTGCGCCACAATTATCTTTTTTTTTTTTTTTTTAGATCCACTCCGTCCATTCATTTTTTCAGATCATTTTAGAATATTAACCCAAAAATAACAAAAAAAAAAAGCTAAAGTGAACCACACCAAAAGAAAATAGTGCAACCATTGAAAACTTCTATAGGCCACGGAATACTCTGATCAAGCTTATATTTGTATTTTACCTTTATCTTGATATGCGTGACTTTACGAAGAACTTAAATTGAAAATAAACCTCACGGTTGGCCTTTGCATGGTTTCAGTTGTAGTGTGTTCAGTCCAAACTTCTTTTCTGTGGTGTGATCGAATTGAGCTTTAAATGTACCTAAGATTTGGGCTCATGGTTTAGAATTATCTAGAAAAGTTGACAATTGGTGTGGATCTAACACAAAAAAAACCTATGGTCAATGCAGAAACATTTCACAGGTTATATAAAAGCTGTGTTGTCTAGCAGCCAATCTATTTACGAGAGAGAAATCCTAAATAGATTGCTTGTACATGAATAGAGCTGTTCTAAAATGACGTGTACCAATGAGAAACCACGGCACTGGTGATTTCCTGTGCCTTCAACATGGACCGTCCACAATTTTTCTCAATATCCATTATCCAACCCTTCTAATAGTTTGGGGCAACCATGAGATCATATTATACAAAAGTCATCCTCATCCACTCATCAAGCGGTCGATACCGTACAAAACAATTTATAACCATTGATAAATAACAAAATACGTGTGGTCTACATGATGATTAGATTGCCTTACATTTTATCAAAGATGTTCTCCATGGTGGGAACAACAAATTGCACGGGCTGGATGTCGTGTATACTTGAAAATTTGGAAATTATTCACAGCATGAACCATTACTTATGGTACAACCTGTTGGACTTGAGATCTTAACTTTAAACAAAAAGTGGGCGTGGAAATGTCACGACAGCGTAGCCCGAGAATATAAGACGCATGGTGTTGCAAGTGCCCTCCACGATAGAAGATTCATTTCTTTATCTCACCAGAGTTGGAGATGGAAAAATATCAGAGTAACCCTATTTTCATTCTCAATCTACTCGTATCCTTTCTAACATGCACCCTTGGTGAAGATCTCCTTTCTTGTCTAACGCACACTGGGGTGCGCAACTTCACCACCCAGTCCTCCTCACCTCCCACGTACAACCATTTCCTCCAGCACACCATGCAAAATCTACTGTTTGAAAGGCCCGCCTTCCTCAAACCTTTCTCCATTGTCTTGCCAGAGACCAAACACCAGCTGGCGGACACGATTGTTTGCGCCCGGAAAGCGTCACTGGCAATCAGGATAAGAAGCGGGGGCCACAGCTATGAAGGGCTATCATCAGTCGCCGACACCCCATTCGTGATAATCGATTTGATGAACCTAAACCGAATCTCAGTCGATCTTGACTCTCAAACTGTTTGGGTCGAATCAGGCGTGTCGATTGGCGAAATCTACCACGCTGTTGGTGAGTTGAGCAGCTCGTTTGCCGTTGCGGCCGGGTGGTGCCCCACCGTTGGGAGCGGTGGGCACTTCAGCGGTGGGGGGTCCGGCACCTTGACGAGGAAGTATGGCCTTGCAGCAGACAATGTGGTCGATGCGATTCTAGTCGATGCTGATGGACGGATAATGGACCGGGAAGGGATGGGAGAGGACGTGTTCTGGGCCATACGAGGCGGAGGAGGTGGGGTCTTCGGCATAATCTACTCATGGAAGATCCAATTGGTTCTGGTCCCAGAAATCGTTACAGCCATCTCGTTCAACAAAATAGTTCATCTACCTGATGCGGCAAAGCTATTGCATATATTTCAATACGTCGCACCAGAACTAGTAGAAGATTTCTCAGTAACGATCCTAGCTGGTGCTAGGCCCGACGGGGAAATCTGGGTACAATTCTATGGTCTGTACTTAGGACCCAAGTCAGCCGCCCTCTCATTTGGAAGCAGAGTTTTCTCCGAACTAGATGTCGCCATTGAAGAATGCAAAGAAATGAGTTGGATCGAAGCGGTTGCTTATATGCTTGGATTCGAAAAAGCTGTCCAACTAAAATCAAGAACTCAACCACATAAGTTGGGTTTTAGGTCAAAGAGCGACTTTGTGAGGGCGACGATGCCACTCGAAGTGTTTGCTGACGTCCTTGAGAGGTTACGCAAGGAGCCGCACGCGTTCATCGCATTGAATGGTCAGGGTGCAGCAATGGCTCGGATAAGGAGTGATGCGATTCCGTTCCCACACAGAGAGGGGAATTTGTTCGCCTTTGAGTATGTTATAACTTGGGATATGGAGGAGGATTCACAGAGCCATGTTTTTGTCAAATGGCTACGTGAATTATACAACTATATGACGCCGTTTGTATCGAAGAATCCAAGGGCTGCATATGTGAATCATGTGGACCTTGATCTTGGCTCAATAGATTGGAGGGTGAACAATGGAGACGCGGTAGAGATCTCAAGATCTTGGGGAGAGAAGTATTTCCTGGGGAATTACGATCGGTTGGTGTTGGCAAAGACAATCATCGATCCGAACAATGTATTTCGCCACCCGCAGAGCATTCCACCGCTGCCGTCGATCTGTGCCACAACGATTACAGATGGAGGAGATCCAGCAGTCGCTGGAGGTCTCGCGAACAAATGGTGTGTACATTAGGTTTGATTAAAGAGGAAATGAACTAAGGGCCTGTTTGGATTCGCATATTGCATTGTATTCGGGTACTGTTCATGCATACATTGGACGGTTTTCAGAATACATCCAAATCAATCAGATACTAATCTGATAGCAGAGTGGGTTGATAGCCGAATAGGCTGACAGCAGAATGGGCTGATAGCAGAAGTGGGCAGCTGATAGCACTGGTGATATACCTCTGTTGATTCACTAATAACAGAGTGCGCTGATAGCAGAGTGGACAACTGAGGTTGCTGGAGATGCACCTCTGTTGATTCACGTAAGAGAATTACTATTGCTGTTTAAACTATACTTTCTTTAAAACATTTATTATATTTCCAACTCACTGCGGGTTACAATGATGCAACACTTAAATAGCTAAAAGATAAAAACTAACTCAATTTTTTCTCAACTAAAACAACAACTTAAAGATTTTTCGGCAACTGTTAAAAAAACTTAGTCAGCAACAATTTTTCAACAACAGTTCAGTCAGCAATAACTTTTCAGCAACGGTTCAGTCAGCAACAACTTTGCAGATTAGTCGGACTGGCAAGTTTACCCATCAACATTCCCCCTTAAACTTGTCTCTTCAAGTTTCATCATCCCGAGCATTGCCTTCAATCTTGTAAACACATTGTGTTTGAGCGGTTTTGTAAAAATATCAGCAATCTGGTCATGTGTCCTGCAAGAAACTAATTCAACTTCTTTGTTTTTCACATGCTCTCTTATGGAATGATATCGAGTATCAATATGCTTGCTTCGGTCAGAAAACACTGGATTCTTTGCTAGTGCAATTGCTGAACGATTATCGATGTAGATCTCTGTAGGATGATTCTGTGGAAATTCCAAATACTTCATAACATTCCTTAGCCATATACCATGGCAGACAACTGAGCTAGCAGTAACATACTCAGCTTTACATGATGACAATGTTACAATCGATTACTTCTTTGATGTCCATGTGAATGCTGTATCACCCATACAGAACACAAATCCTATTATGCTCTTTCTTTCATCCAAATCTCTTCCCCAATCACTATCAGAATAACCAACTAGTTTGCAAGCTTCACTGGAAGTATAGAACATACCATCATTGATGGTACCCTTGATGTAACGAAGTATCCTTTTCACTGCATTCAACTGTGATTGGTCAGGAGTCTCCATGTACCTACTGACTAATTCGACTCTATAAAGTATATCTAATCTAGTACATGTGAGGTATCTTAAACTTCCAACTAGACTCTTGAAATAAGTTGAATCAACATCTCCTTGCCCATTCTTTCTCAACTCTAATCCTATTTCTACTGGAGTAGTGACAGAATTACAGTTCTCCATTCCAAATTTGTTCAGAATTTTCTTTGCATAATTACTTTGGGAGATGAAAATTCCTTTCTCGTTTTGCACAACCTCGATCCCGAGAACATGTGCCATTAGTCCAATGTCAGTCATTTTAAACTCTTTGACCATGTTCCTTTTGAAAACTTCAAACATACCTGAATTGTTGCCGGTGAAGATCAGATCATCAACATATAGACATGCATATAACAAGCTTCCGTCTGACTCCTTCATATATAATGCATGCTCGTAGGGACACTTCTCAAATCCATTCTTTTGGAAGTAATCATCAATCCTTGTATTCCATGCACAAGGTGCTTGCTTTAAACCATATAATGCCTTCTTCAGCTTGTATACCTTGTCTTCTTGGCCTTTATTTATATATCCAGGTGGTTGATCCACATAGATTTCTTCTTCAAGATATCCATTCAGAAATGCTGACTTTACGTCTAGCTGATAAATCTTCCATTTGTTTTGAGCGGCTAATGTAATTAGCAACCTTATGGTCTCAAGTCTGGCAACAAGAGCAAAGACCTCTCCATAATCAATTCCTTCTTTCTACTTGTATCCTTTTGCTACAAGCCTTGCCTTGTATCTGTGGACTTCTCCTTAAGCATTTCTCTTTGTCTTGTAGACCCGTTTCACTCCAATGGTCTTGCGGTCTTTTGGTAGAGTAGTCAGCTCCCATGTTTTGTTCTTTTCAATGGATCTAATTTCTTCATCCATTGCTCTCTTCCATCTATCTTCTTTGTTAGCTTCTTCAAAGCTAATTGGATCATTGCTCATCAGAAGACAATACAGAGTGATGTCCTCATCCATTGGTTTTGTATATACTTCATTCAAGCTTCGATAACCACGAGGTCACATGTTTGAAAATTCTCGTTCCTCTGATGATGAAGCTTCATTCCTTAATGGTGAAGGGGAACCGTGTGGAGGTGTCTGTTGTGGTTCTCTAATCACTTCTCTCGACTAATCATGCTCTTTTCCGTCAAGAATTACCTTTGCATTTTTGGAGGATTCAATCTGATCCCAGTTCCAGGATTCATTTTCTTCAAACATGACATCCTTGCTGAAGAATACTTTCTTGGTAATGGGATTATATAGCTTGTATCCCATAATTCTGTCACCGTATCCAACAAGGATACACTTTACTCCTTTATCTTCAAGCTTGGTCCTTCTTGCTTCTGGAATTTTGTCATAGGCAATACAACCAAAAATTCTGAGATGACTCACCTTTGGTTTGTGAGTACTCCATGCTTCTTGTGGTGTCTTTATTTGCAAACTTCTCATAGGACACCTGTTTAGCAGATATATCGCACATGAGACAGTTTTAACCCAGAAACTCTTTGGCATATTTTTATCTTTTAACATGTTTCTTGCTATGTTGAGAATAGTGTGATTCTTCCTTTCGGCTACACCATTTAATTAAGGAGTATAAGCTGGTGTGAATTGATGTCTAATTCCTTGTTGCTTAAGGAATTCTTGAAAATTGTAACACCCCGGATTTTGGCCAACCTGGGATTAGACGTCCTTAGGCAATGGGTCAACTAAAATACCTGGGAAATCGCTCAGAACCCAATTTCATAGCTAAAGAAATCACTTAGGATTAATTCCTTTAGAAACTATGTATAAGTTAGCTAGCGCAACGCTAGATTAGCTGGAAAATAGTCCCTGATCGCTTTAAATACGTTCTACAAGACCCAAAACTTGTAGAATCCATGGTGCTATAATACTTTAAAACCTCGGATCAAACTCTAAACCGGTTTATTCTCTGGACCTCTTTGAAACTTTGTATTGGATCTAGACCGTGCATCGAAAGTCCGATACCTACAATCTTAGACCATTAGAACCGCCTAGCTGGACTTGACAATCATTTCGAAAATCAAGTCCAACCGACATTCTCAGGCTATTTCATTGAGCCTGGACTGAAGAGAGTGAGAATAGGGCTAGATTTGGAATTTGAAATTCAAATCTGACACACGACTTGACACATCAGTATTAAGCGTTCTGATCGGCAGAATTCAGCCAAATTACACCCTTGGATCAGGAAAAATTTCTATTTCGTATCATGAGATTTGTAGACCTGATCTACGTGCGGTGACCGCTGAACTGAAACTGGACCGCCACGTGCGATCTACGAACACTGATAGTCTGAAAACGGGATGTGAGTGACATCCGACATGTACGAACTTAAGTCTAATAGCGTTCAGCCAGGGGACCGCCAGAAATGTCCTTTTGGACCGAAACAGTCCCGATTTGGATATACCTCAAGTAAACATTGCTCCCGAGCCTATTTCGAGCATGTTTGGGCTTATAAAAGGGCTTAAAACCCTCACTCCTCTCTCTCATTCGAATTTCAGAGAAACCCTAGATTGAGAGAGAGAAATGGTGAGAGTTTGTGAGAGAGAGTGGGAGAGAATTTTCTGCTGCTGGTGCTACCTGCTACACGTGATTAAGCAACACACTCCAATCACTTTGCCGATAATTTCTCCATATTTTTAGGTAAGAAAATACCCTAATAAGTTGCTGATTTGAGGTTTCCTTAGTTTTCATAGCGAAGTAGCTGATAGATCTTGTGTATTTGGTTCGCAGTTCGCCGTAGACGAAGCGTATACGCTCTGTTCGAATCAATACACCTATAAGAGAAAAGGTGCGGATTTTATACACTTTGATTGACCGTTTTCAACGCTTTCAATGTCGTTTAATAGTAGATTATCGACGGCAACGCCGTTTGACATGTACAACATGCTGTCCGTTTCCTGTTTCGTAAACAGACGAAAATTATGAGATTTAGGGCATTTTAGTCATTTGTAGGAAATACTGTTTTCATCCGTATTTTGCTGATGTGATTGACATGGCTTCTTGTCGCATTAGGATATTAGGAATGTGTGTATAATTAATTTGGCGAAGAGATTCGCCTAAATGCGCACTTTGAGTCGGCATACTATATGTAGACTTAAGTGTGTAGTTTAAGTGTTTGTATAAATGTTTGTATTAGTATGTATTGAATTAAATGGTGTTATGAATTAGTTTGAGATTGATTTCTCAATTAATATGCTGATGTAAATGATTTCCTACATGTTAGCTATATGCATGATTTCATTATATGTATGAAATGTATGTGCTTGATGATTCACTTAAGTTGTATGTTATAACATGTGTTAACATGCTCACATTATTGTATTTTATTTCTAATACTCTCACATGATTACTGATGTGGATTCATAATTGTTTGGGACTATATCTAGTCCAGGCAGTTGGTAACCGAGTGAATTCGTGGTTGGCTTATCTTTGTCACGAACGATGCGTCGATGAACGCGAGTCGTGTTCTGGAGTTGGCGGCAATGGTTAGGCTATAGGAGGTGTTTTACGCACTTCATGTCGTTCGACTTGAGATGCGCTCGTACTAGTCGAGCCCGTCAAGTAACCCGACTAGCCATTGTGTGTTTACCCTGTATGAGTCATAACTGCTTGAACCTAAGGTACTAAACTTACCATTGTAAACTCTGTCAACCATGATACCTTGATCCACAAAGACTCATGAGCCGGGCATGGTGGTATGGGACACCGTGGTCGAGCTGTCGGCCTACGCTGGGGTCACGAACCTCCCCGTAGTGACCAGTGAGCACCTATGACTCGTGAGCAGATTATGGTGGTATGAGACACTATATTCTTGCTGTCGGCCTACATTGATAAGGTGATGGGGGAGCGGTGCAACGAGTGTGAGCAACAGCCCTGACAGCCCTTTGTAGTGACCGTGAGCGTATTCTGAGTCTACGGGAGGCGACGACCCTTCCGTAGCAGTGAGAGTACAGTAGGCCTGTATTGATAAGGTGATGGGAGAGCGGTGCAACGAGTGCGAGCAACAGCCCTGGCAGCGACCTACAAAATATACATCTTATGAGATTACTAGGAGTGACGACCCTAGACAGGATCTGTGTTGGGATTGATATAAGCAAAGTACCTTAGTTTCCCAATCCTGCTGTTTGAATGGACTAATAATAACTCGGCAATCATATCACCATCACATTGCATGTGCCTGGAAGATGTGGAGCACTAAGCGGGATGCAAGTATGCCGCGGTCGTAAGATGGTACCCTATGAGGGAGAACGTCGGTGAGGGCATCCATCATGTCATGTCATATTGCATTAACAATAGTATTAGGATTGTTTGATTTATTGCTTTACTATTATCGCATGATTGATTTGAGAACATGTTAATCCTTGCTCTATTATTCCACTGAGTTAGCTACTCACTCCCACGTTACGGGATGGTATTTTCGGACACCCACCAGTCCTTATTGTGATTACAGATGATGGCGTGGCCTTCGAGGTGGAGCTGAACTTGATGATGATGAGGAGGATCCCTCCTTTATGCGTGTTCTGATTGACGGGATTACAGGAAGGTTGCTTAGATGCCATGATACTTATCATTTTATATTTTTAGAGCACTCATGTATATTATTTCTTTCTATTTTGAGGTATACATGTATATGTTTAACCTGGTAACATGTTCACACTCTGAAGACACACAACAGTTTATATATGTTATACATACTATCACAGTCTTCCGCTTGTAAATTTAACTGTCTCTGGAGTATGATATGCTGTTGTGGCTTGATCTTACTCATGTTTAATACATTAACACAGACAACATTCAATTATACACATTTATGTTGCATAAGTGATGTTCTGGAACTCGGGAGTTGGGTTTTTACTCGACCCCCCGATTTTCGGGATGTTACAGATGGTATCAGAGCATGATTTGAATTAAACCGGGCCTGGGTTATGGTCACGCGACGTACGCTGTCGCTTCCTTTGACTTAGGTGGGTGCGAGAAGGGTCTAGAAATACTTATAAGATCGCAGATTCGCCAATAGGAGAAAACTATTCGTATCGATCGCGCGATCGAGTCTGTAACGCATCTAGGGTCGCGTGAAGCAAGCTAAGTAGCTTCTAGGTTATAGGTAGGTGGGTTGAGACGTTCCTTGAATGATTCTAAACTCGTAAATGTGGATCCTTTGGCTGTGGGACAACCACAACCCCTGCATTAAATCGCTAGGGCTTAAAAACCCCATTTTACCTAAATTCTTCAAAATTCTTCCTCTCACCACTCCATTCTTCAATTCTTTCTTATTCTTTTCATTTTAGGCATGGATCCTAATGTGAAAATGACATTAAAATCATACTTCGACAAAATTTTATGGTGAATAGTAAAATTTCATGAAAACTGGCCATTAGGCTATTCTAAGTTTACGATCTTTAGTAACTAATAGACTAGATGGATGTATTAGCTCCTTCTACCCCAAAATAATATGTTGCATGATAGGGGATTGCATTCAGGTTTGCAGATTGACCCAGAAAAGCTCCAAATGCATGTTTGGGCCTCTATAGGGCAATCTACAATGAACTGAGGTGAGGCCCATACATTTTTAGGGTCCCTGGACCATGGGTAACCAGACCCATGTGGTCCCACCGACCAACATGAGAGATGGTCGGCGATGCCATCGCCGATCCGGCGATGCGTCGCTGTCCAATGTGGCCCACTTGATCTGAAAGTTGGCACGTGTGGGTTTGTTGGGTAGTACACCCCTCCCACATGTGGGCCGACTGTAGAAAACCCCAAAAAGGGGTACTTCCTTCATAACAGCCCCCTTCCCTAGCTCCATTTTCATTTTCGTGCTGCCCTCTCTCAAAACCGTGGCTCCAAATCCTTCCCAAACCCATTCCTTGTTGAAAACGACCCCACTCCATCACTCCATTACAGTTTGCAACTCCTCCTCTTGCAAATCTCATCCGTTGGAGCTCCTACAATCCCCCAAAACGAGCTGAAATCGTGAGGAGCTCCATTCCCCTTTTTCATTTTCTTTTCTTTCTGAAAATCCATCTTAGGGGAGCTTGAAGCATCCCTCTACAACACCTAGATCTCCCTTTTCCAGTTTGGGCAGCCATTTCTTAACATTTCCCCCACTTTTCATGGCTTTTGTTGAGGCCATTTTGGGTCTTTTATCTCTCTCTACCATCCTCTCTTTGATTGGAAAGAGAAAGACCGCAGCGGATGAGGCCGGGCCTAGTCGCCCTGCTCAATCAAGAAGACCGAGGGGTGGCGCCGTAAGCTCAAGCGCCGCCACAAGTTCAAGCACAGCCCGAGAATTCCATACAAAGCGGGATTTGGATCCCCATACTCAACTTGGGCGAGTGATTTTAGCTGAGATGCCTCACGGTGAATACACTGACCGTAAGGTGTTGTTTGAGGCGGACGTGGAAGCCCGACTCTTCGGCGAATTCCTATTGTTCGAGCACATTGAAGTTGCGCATTGGGGTCCGCTCTTTGAAGCTCGTGCTCGTGCTAATTTGAGCACCGTTTGTGCCTTCTACGCTCATATCCAGAATCCTACGCTGGAGCCATTGCAGTTCAAGATTCCTTTTGGTAGAGACCGGATGGCTACGATCGATGTTCGGTTGATAGCGCGACTTCTAAACGTGCCTCTTGGTGATGTTCATCCCAGTGCGAAGAATTTGAGGAGTAGGCGTGAGCGAGATCGCCGTACCAGGTTCCTATGCGGTAGTCTGGTTCCATGGTAGCCTAACAATAGCCTCAAGGCGTCTCATATGTCTGATAATTTGCGCCTGCTGCACCACATTTACACGTTCAATGTGTATCCCAGGTCGACAAATTGCATTGAGTGTACGCACCTTATGGTTAATTTCTTGTATCTGGTGGCCCAGGGAGAAAATGTGTGTATGGCCACTTTCGTGTTGCGACAGATTATCCTCATAGTGAAATCAAGAAGAACGTCCGAGTCGCTTCCTTTTGGCCGACTCATATGCAAGATCGCACTCGAGTTTACTTACAGACTTGGGCCGGAGTTGCCAGTTCCGATTCACAGCATTGATGAGTCTACCATGGTCAAGATGAAGATCGAGTCTCAGTACCGTGAGACTCAGCTTGAGGAGGATAGCGAGGACGATTTTGATGATGAAGAGGATCCAAGTGAGGGAGAACCTGGAGCAGAAGTTGAGGAAGAAGTCTAGGAAGAGGTAGAAGAGGAGGCTCAGGATACAGATAAGAGCCCTCCTCCTTCTACTCAGGCTACTGGTGATGATCGCATTACCCGAATTGAGGAGAACCAGGTCGCCTTACGAAGGAAAGTTCAAGAACTACGGGCTGAGGTCGAGGATACCAAGGCCGTTATGAAGAGGAAATTCAGCAAGGTGACTCGCACCTTGAAGGCGATCCTATGCTACTTACAGGATAAGGGTGCTCCTCCTCCGTCACCCGACTCGGACTAGCGATGATTTTAGATGTTGTTGTTAGTGGTTAGTCGTTTCCTACTTTAAGTTGTGTAAGCCTGATAAGGCTAGTAGTTTACCTATGTTGCTGTAGTAGCTGACTAGCTTAGCTCCCATGCATTTCTTGTCATGGTACATGTAAGAATATGTCTCTTATAGTGTGGCAATTTTGATTTAATAAAATGCATGACATTTTTCGGCTTGTTATGTGAATGTTTGTGTTATGGTTTGGGCTTAACATAGTCGAATTCGGTTAGATGGAATGCGTGCCGTTTCGTTCGCTGTAAGGTATTGTCCCTAGTCTGGGTGTATCCTAGGGTTTCCACTGTCATATTGTAAATCCCAGGATTAAGCCTACAAAATTAGTTTTTATCCCACCCCACCCTCCTACCAAGCATGTCACTTCCAATCCCGACATGGGACTAGGAATGCAGTTCCATTTAATATAATTTAATGCCACTGGCCATATAGGCCCTTGGAGTTTTGGACCTAGAGTTAGTACGCCTAGATTTGAAAGATCTGACGAGATAGAAAAATCCAATTCCATTTAGAAAATCTTGACCCTAAGCGATAGGACAATTCCCTGTATTAGAGATGGTATGAAACCGTCTAGTGTATAGGCTTAGGTTTTAGATTATAGCAAGTGAGATACAGACTAGACTACCTGTTGAATTAAGTAGTGTAAGGCCTTAGATTTGGTTGGGGTAGAACCTCATTCCTTTGATAGATCCCCTTAAGACTTATAAACTTCTGTTATAACCCTTAGGAAAGTTATTTTAACTTAGACCCATTCACTCTAGGGGAAAACTTATCAAATCCCTCAAGTTGAACATAGAATAAACCAACACACCCCTTAGAATTGCCTTCCCCAAGGGCTTATTGCATTCGGGAACGCGGAGTAAAGGAACTACATGTAAGCGATGTATTCGCGGTTTGAATTGACTTCTCAATCCTGGTAGTTGCCAATAAATCCAATGCTCTGATCAAGTAGAAGATCGACATCGTCTAGGATTAAGAACTGATACGGTAAATTTTCTGTTCTAGGCAGATAGTCTATGTATCCGGCTCAGACCAACTACACAACCTTTCTTCTGTGATGACCCGACCACCTACAACCAAACGTGATCACATTGTCTTTGGGAAATGGCGAGGACTTAAAGTTAGTAGAGAATTAAACATCTTGCCACCAACTCATACTTGCCCCTGAACTTAATCACAATAGAGATTAGGCTCATCTCTATCACCATAGATACCAATGCCATAGAACGCATCATTAGCAAGGGAAAACCACTGTAATGAGAGGTTGTTTCCCAATTCATGTCAAGGATAGCCCCTAAGTTGCATCTCGTTCTGATATGCGAAGTGATGCATAAATTCTTAAACTTTAAGTAGAACCAAGTTTTAAGGGGGGTAGAATGTATTGAGTCCAATCCAGTCAGGTCAGCCCATGCAACCGTTCGATCAGAGTGGCGCAGCGGAAGCGTGGTTAGCCTCTTCCCCATTGACCCAGGATCGAAACAGCTGAGTTAGGTTCTACGTAAGGTTAGGTTATTAAATAGGATTTGAACCGTCCTTAGAAAAAGTACTCCTTACCCTTCGCCAATTTCGGGGACAAAATTGTGTTTTAAGGGGGGTAGATTGTAACACCCCGAATTTTGGCCAACCTGGGATTAGACATCCTTAGGCAATGGGTCAATTAAAACACCTGAAAAATCGCTCAGAACCCAATTTCATAGCCAAAGAAATCACTTAGGATTAATTCCTCTAGAAACTATATATAAGTTAGCTAGCGCAATGCTAGAGCAGCTAGAAAATAGTCCCTGATCGCTTTAAATACGTTCTACAAGACTCAAAACTTGTAGAATCATGGTGCTATAATACTTTAAAACCTCGGATCAAACTCTAAACTGGTTTGTTCTCTGGACCTCTTTGAAACTTTGTATTGGATCTAGACCGCGCGTCAAAAGTCCGATACCTACAATCTTAGACCATTAGAACCGCCTAACTGGACTTGACAATCATTTCGAAAATCAAGTCCAACTGACATTCTCAGGCTATTTCATTGAGCCTGAATTGAAGAGAGTGAGAATAGGGCTAGATTTGAAATTTGAAATTCAAATCTGGCACACGACTTGACACATCAGTATTAAGCATTCTGACCGTCAGAATTCAGCCAAATTACACCCTTGGATCAGGAAAAATTTCTATTTCATATCATGAGATTTGTAGACCTGATTACGTGCGGTAACCGCTGAACTGAAACTGGACCGCCACGTGTGATCTACGAACACTGATGGTCTGAAAACAGGATGTGAGTGACATCCGACATGTACGAACTTAAGTCCGATCGCGTTCGGCCAGGGGACCTCCAGAAATATCCTTTTGGACCGAAACAGCCCCGATTTGGATATACCTCAAGTAAACATTGTTCCTGAGCCTATTTCGGGCATGTTTGGGCTTATAAAAGGGCTTGAAACCCTCACTCCTCTCTCCCATCCGAATTTAAGAGAAACCCTAGATTGGGAGAGAGAAAAGGTGAGAGTTTGTGAGAGAAAGTGGGAGAGAATTTCCTGCTGCTGGTGCAACCTGCTACACGTGATTAAGCAACACGCTCCAATCACTTTGTCAGTGATTTCTCCGCATTTCTAGGTAAAAAATTATCCTAATAAGTTGCTGATTTGAGGTTTCCTTAGTTTCCATAGCGAAGTAGCTGATAGATCTTGTGTATTTGGTTCGCAGTTCGCCGTAGACGAAGCGTATACGCTCCGTTCGAATCATTACACCTATAAGAGAAAAGGTGCGGATTTTAGACGCTTTGATTGACCGTTTTCAATGCTTTCAATGTCGTTTAATAGTAGATTATCGACGGCAATGCCATTTGACATGTACAACATGCTGTCCGTTTCCTATTTCGTAAACAGACGAAAATTATGAGATTTAGGGCATTTTAGTCATTTGTAGGAAATACTGTTTTCATCCATATTTTGCTGATGTGATTGACATGGCTTCTTGTCGCATTAGGATATTAGGAATGTGTGTATAATTAGTTTGGCAAAGAGATTCGCCTAAATGCGCACTTTGAGTCGACATACTATATGTAGACTTAAGTGTGTAGTTTAAGTGTTTGTATAAATATTTGTATTAGTATGTATTGAATTAAATGGTGTTATGAATTAGTTTGAGATTGATTTCTCAATTAATATGCTGATGTAAATGATTTCCTACATGTTAGCTATATGCATGATTTCATTATATGTATGAAATGTATGTGCTTGATGATTCACTTAAGTTGATGTTATAACATGTGTTAACATGCTCACATTGTTGTATTTCATTTCCAATACTCTCACATGGTTGCTGATGTGGATTCATAATTGTTTGGGACTATATCTAGTCCAGGCAGTCGGTAACTGAGTGAATTCGTGGTTGGCTTATCTTTGCCATGAACGACGCATCGATGAACGCGAGTCGTGTTCTGGAGTTGGCAGCAGTGGTTAGGCCACACGAGGTGTTTTACGCACTTCATGTCGTTCGACTTGAGATGCGCTCGTGCTAGTCGAGCCCGTCGAGTAACCCGACTGGCCATTGTGTGTTCACCCTGTATGAGTCATAACTGCTTGAACCTAGGGTACTAAACTCACCATTGTAAATCCTGTCAACCATGGTACCTTGATCCACAAAGACTCATGAGCCGGGCATGGTGGTATGGGACACCGTGGTCGAGCTGTCGGCCTACGCTGGGGCCACAAACCTCCCCGTAGTGACCAGTGAGCACCTATGACTCGTGAGCGGATTATGGTGGTATGAGACACTATATTCTTACTGTCGGCCTACGTTGATAAGGTGATGGGGGAGCAGTGTAACATCCCGAAAATCGGGGGGTCGAGCAAAAACCCAACTCCTAAGTTCCAAAATGTTATTTATGCAACATGGATATGTATGATTGAATGTTGTCTGTGATAATGTATTAAACATGAGTGAGATTAAGCCAGAACAGCATATCATACTCCAGAGACAGTGAAATTTGCAAGCGGAAGACTGTAATAGTATGTATAACGTACATAAATTGTTGTATGTCTCCAGAGTGTGAATATATTACCAGGTTATACACATACATGTATACTTCAAAAGTAAACAAAAAAGAATATACATGAGGGCGCTAAAAATTCAAAATGACAAATGTCAAGGTATCTAATCAACCTCCCTGCAATCCCGTCAATCAGAACACGCATAAAGGAGGAATCCTCCTCATCATCAAGTCCAGCTCCGCCTCACAGGCCGCGCCATCATCTGCAATCACAAAAGGGACTGGTGGGTGTCCGGAAACACAATCCCGTAACGTGGGAGTGAGTGATCAACTCAGTGGGATAAGAGAGCAGGGATTAGCATGTTCACAATTCAATCACGCGATAATAGTAAAGCAGTAAATCAGACAATCCTAATACTGTTGTTAATGCAAGATGACATGACGTGATGTATGCCCTCACCGACGATCACCCTCATGCGGCAACATCTTACGACCGCGGCATGCCACACTCCCTAGAGTGCTCCACATCTTCCAGGCACATGCAATGCTATGGTGATATGATTACCAAGTTGTTATTAGTCCATTCAAACAGCAGGATTGGGAAACTAAGGTACTTCCCTTGTATCAATCCCAACACGGATCCTGTCTAGGGTCGTCACTCCTAGTAATCTCATACGATTTATATTTCGTAGGTCACTGCAAGGGCTACCAGGGCTGTTGCTCGCACTCGTTGCACCGCTCCCCCATCACCTTATCAATACAGGCCTACTGTACTCTACTGCACGGAAGGGTCGTCGCCTCCCGTGGACTCAGAATACGCTCGCGGTCACTACAAAGGGCTCGTCGCCTGATCAGTGTAGGCCGACAGCTAGAATATAGTGTCCCATACCACCATAATCTGCTCACGAGTCAAGGTGCTCATTGGTCACTACGGGGAGGTTTGTGGCCCCAGCGTAGGCCGACAGCTCGACCACGGTGTCCCATACCACCATGCCCGGCTCATGAGTCTTCGTGGATCAAGGTACCACGGTTAATAGGGTTTACAATGGTAAGTTCAGTACCCTAGGTTCAAGCAGTTATGATACATACAAGGTGAACAAACATCGGACAGTCGGGTTACTTGACGGGCTCGACTAGCGCGATCGCATCTCAAGTTGAACGACATGAAGTGCGTAAAACACTTCGCGTGGCCTAACCACTGCCGCCAGCTCTCAACACGAATCACGTTCATCGACGCGTCGTTCGTGGCTATGACCAGTCAGCCACGAATTCGCTCGGTTACCGACTGCCTGGACTAAGTCTAGTCCCACACATCTATGGAATCACATTAACAACATATGCAAAAGTATTAGAATTGAAACAGGATCATGTGAGCATGTTAACACATGTTATAACATTCAACTTAAGCAAATCTTCACCCACATACATTCCATGCATGTAATGCAATCATGCATAAGGTCAACATGTAGGAAATCATTTAGATCAGCATATTAATCAAGAAATCAATCTCAAACTTCTACATAACAGTATTTAATTCAATACATACTAATACAAGCATTTATACAAACACATACACTACACACTTAAGTCCACATATAGTATGTCGACCCAAGGTGCGCAACTTGGCGAATCTCTTCGCCAAACTGATTATGCAAGCATTCCTAACTCCCTAATGCGGCGACAAACCATGTCAATCACGTCAGCAAAATATGCGCGTAGACCGTACTTCCTACAAATGACTAAAATGCCCTAAATCTCATATTCTTCGTTAATTTACGAAACAGGAAACGGAGAGCATGTTGTACATGTCAAACGGCGATGCCGTCAAGAATCTACTATTAAACGACATTGAAAGCGTTGGGAACCGTCAATCAAAGCGTCTAAAATCCTCACCTTATGTCTTGTAGACTCGGGAATTGAAACGGAGCGTATACGCTTCGTCTACGGCGAATAAGGAGCCTAATACACAAGATCCATAAGCTACATCGCTATGGAAACAAGGGAAACTCAAATCAACAACTATTTAGGGTTTTTACTTACCTAGGATCGCGGTGGAATCGCCGGGAAAGCGGTAGAGGTGTGTTGCTTAAGCACGTGCAACGCGTAGTACAAGTGGCAGGAAGAACTCTCCCACACTCTCACAATCTCCCACCTTTTTCTCTCTCCCAAGCTAGGGCTTCTCTCAAATTCGGATGGGAGAGAGGAGTGAGGGTTTCAACCCCTTTTATAGCCTACAACATGCCCAAAATAGGCTTGGGAACAATGTTTACTTGGTGCCTAACCAAATCGGGGCCGTTTCGGTCCAAAAGGGCATTTCTGAAGGTCCCCTGGCCAAATGCGGTCGGACTTAAGCTCATGCATACTGGATCTAGCACACATCCAGTTTTCAGACCGGTTGGGTTCCCAGATCGCACGTGGCGGCCCAGTTTCAGTTTAACGGTCATCGCACCAAGATCAGGCCTATAAGTCTCGTGATATATAATAGATATTTTTCCTGATCCAAGGGTGTAATTTGGCTGTATTCTGACGGTCAGAACGCTCAATACTGATGCGTCAAATTGTGTGCCAGATTTGAATTTCAAATTCCAATTCTAACCCTATTCTCACTCTCTTCGGTCCGGGCTCAATGAAATAGCCTGTGATTATCGGTTTGACTTGATTTTTGGAATGAGTATCAAGTCCAGCTAGACGGTTCTAACGGTCTAAGATAGGAGGTATCAGACTTTCGACGTGCGGTCTAGATCCAATACAAAGATTCAAAGTGGTCCAGAGAACAAACCTGCTTAGAGTTTGGTCCGAGGTTTTAGAGCATTATAGCACCATTGGTTCCACTCGCTTTAGGCCTTGTAGAACGTATTTAAAGTGATCAGGGACTATTTCCCAGCCACTCCAACGTTGCGCTAGCTAACTTATGCTTAGTTTCTAAAGAAATTTATCCTAAGTGGTTTCTTTGGCTATGGAATTGGGTTTTGAACGATTTTTCAGGTGTTTTAATTGACCCACTGCCTAAGGACGTCAAATCCCAGATTAGCCAAAATCCGGGGTGTTACAAGCAGTGCAACGAGTGCGAGCAACAACCCTGGCAGCCCTTTGTAGTGACCGCGAGTGTATTCTGAGTCTACGGGAGGCGACGACCCTTCCGTAGCAGTGAGAGTACAGTAGGCCTGTATTGATAAGGTGATGGGGGAGCGGTGCAACGAATGTGAGCAACAGCCCTGGCAGCCCTTGCAGCGACCTACAAAATATACATCGTATGAGATTACTAGGAGTGACGACCCTAGACAAGATCTGTGTTGGGATTGATATAAGCAAAGTACCTTAGTTTCTCAATCCTGCTGTTTGAATGGACTAATAATAACTCGGCAATCATATCACCATTACATTGCATGTGCATGGAAGATGTGGAGCACTGAGCAGGATGCAAGCATGCCGCGGGCGTAAGATGGTGCCGTATGAGGGAAAACGTCGGTGAGGGCATCCATCATGTCATGTCATATTGCATTAACAACAGTGTTAGGATTGTTTGATTTACTACTTTACTATTATCGCATGATTGATTTGAGAACATGTTAATCCTTGCTCTATTATTCCACTGAGTTAGCTACTCACTCCCACATTACGGGATGGTGTTTTCGGATACCCACCAGTCCCTATTGTGATTGCAGATGATGGCGCGGCCTTCGAGGCAGAGCTGAACTTGATGATGATGAGGAGGATCCCTCATTTATGCGTGTTCTGATTGACGGGATTACAGGAAGGTTGCTTAGATGCCATGATACTTGTCATTTTATATTTTTAGAGCACTCATGTATATTATTTCTTTCTATTTTGAGGTATACATGTATATGTTTAACCTGGTAACATGTTTACAATCTGGAGACACACAACAGTTTATATATGTTATACATACTATCACAGTCTTCCGCTTGTAAATTTAACTGTCTCTGGAGTATGATATGCTGTTCTGGCTCGATCTCACTCATGTTTAATACATTAACACAGACAACATTCAATCATACGTATTTATGTTACATAAGTGATGTTCTGGAACTCGGGAGTTGGATTTTTACTCGACCCCTCGATTTTCGGGATGTTACAAAAATCGTCTGAAGTATATTCTCCGCCTTGATCTGATCGCAATGTCCTGATGAGATAGCCACTTTGTTTTTCCACAAGAGCTTTAACCTCTTTGGAAAAACCAAATACTTCTGACTTTCTTTTAAGAAAGTATACCCACGTTCTTCTGCTGAAGTCATCGATAAAGGTGAGGAAGTATTGATTATGTCCATTTGATATTGGATTTAACGGACCACATATATCTGTGTGAACTAGTTCAAGAGGCTTAGTTGCTCTCCAATCATTTTGTTTTCCAAAGATGTTTCTGTGTTGTTTGCCCAAAATATAGCTTTCACATATTTCATTTGGATGATGGTTGCTGGGCAAGCCTTTCACCATATTTTTTCTTCCCAATTGTTTCAAACTTTTAAAGTTAAGATGTCCATACCTTCGATGCCAAATCCAGTCTTTGTCATTGATGATAGCATTTAGACACTTTGGAGTGTCATGATGAATAGACAGAGGGAACATCCTGTTCTTTATCATCTTGACTCGAGTCACCAACCTTCCTTGAGTGTCAGCAATAGTCAGCTGCATATCTTTAAGGCTAATATTATAGCCTTTCTCCAGAAGCTATCCGAGACTCAATATGTTGGTCTTCATGTCTGGGACATAATAGACATTGGAGATAAAAGCATGATCTCCATTCTTCTGCTTGATCAATATATTGTCTTTCCCTTGAACAGGGACCTTTGAGAGATCGCCAAATGAAATCTCTCCTTGAATCTTCTCATCAAATTTGGTAAATAAATTCCTTCTGCTAGTCATGTGATTGCTAGCTCCAGAATTGAGGTACCAAATATTTTGATCCGGATCGATTATATTATGTACCATAAGACTTAACAAATCATCTTTAACTTGATCATTTTCTGCATAGTTAGCAAATTCATTAGCTTCATTGGATGGAGGCTTACCTCTGCACTCATTGCTGTAATGGTCATACTTGTAGCAGCTATAACATTGGACACTTCTTTTGTCAGTGTTTTGACGGTTGTTGTAACCGCCTCTTCTTCCTCGTCCTCTTCCTCATGGAACATAATTTTGTTGTCCACATCCTTCTATGTTGAAGACTCTTCTACCATAGCCACCATTTCTGGGTTCAATATTTCCAGAACCTCTTCCACGAGATCCTCAACCTCATCCTCGTTGTGATGTCTCCCCCCGATCATGTCTTTCTTCAGTGATTAATAGCTTTGATTGCAAAGCTTGCTCTAATGCTTTATCATCACTCCTTTTATGCACCTTTTGTTCATGGGCTTGCAATGAACCTACAAGTTCTTCCACGGACGGAGTCTCCAGATCTTTTGTCTCTTCTATGGCCACAACAATATAATCGAATTTTGGATCTAAGGATCGTAAAATTTTCTCTGAGATTCTCGTGTCTGTGAGAGTCTCGCCATTCCTTCTAAGTTGGTTTGCAATTATCTTTGTGTGTTTTGTAGAGAGTCTCCCAGACTTCTTTGGAAGTCTTGGCAGGTGCTATGATCTCGAACGTGGATTCATCAAGTCCTTGGTATATGATAGACTTTGCTTTGCAATCTTTTTTACGATCGGATCTGAGGAGTACCTTTTGTGCTTCTGGCAAAGTAACTTCTGCTTCTTTGGAGATTGGTTCGGAATAGCCATCCTCGACGATGTCCATAACATCCTGAGCACCTAGTAGTGCTCTCATTTGAATACACTAGTTGTTGTAGTTGCTTTTTGTGAGCTTCGGAATAATAACATGTGCATTTCCGTTGGCCATTGATTAAAAAATATAATATTTTCTTGATACCGCCTTCTGGAGTCTGAATATTAAAAATCTGATTTTGTAGATGAGTCTGGAACGAACGAAATAGTTGGAAAGCACTATTGGATCGTCTGAATTAGGCTGTGGAAACCTTCAACTTGGCTCTGATACCACTGATAGCAGAGTGGGCTGATAGCCGAATAGGCTGACAGCAGAATGGGCTGATAGCAGAAGTGGGCAGCTGATAGCACTGGTTATGCACCTCTGTTGATTCACTAATAACAGAGTGCGCTAATAGCAAAGTAGGTAACTGAGGTTGCTGGAGATGCACCTCTATTGATTCACATAAGAAAATTACTATTGCTGTTTAAGCTATACTTTCTTTAAAACATTTATTATATTTCCAACTCACTGCCGGTTACAATGATGCAACACTTAAATAGCTAAAAGATAAAAACTAACTCCACTTTTTTCTCAACTAAAACAACAGCTTAAAATTTTTTTGGCAACTGTTAAAAAAACTTAGTCAACAACAACTTTTCAGCAACGGTTCAGTCAGCAACAACTTTACAGATTAGTCGGACTGACATGTTTACCCTTCAACATAATCAACGTTTGCATGGGAGGTATTGTTTTGCATAGTATACATTATGTAATACAGATCACTATTTGGATAGGACGTATTACATATGTGTATTATACAATCATACAAATTTCTATCTGAAATACTGTTATACGTGAGATAAATGGCTCACGGCCCATCCCTTTGAAAATCAATCAGGAGTCTTACCTCATACACAAACCACCATCATCATCTTCTTCTTCATCCACATCCTCATCATGTCTCTCCATCGCTGCAGCTGTGGCCAAGTAATCCCAAAACCAGCAATGCCACCCTGTAATAATCTACACCCACTAGCCTAAGATCATCCACACATAGGCTAGCGACTTTATGGCTCTAGTGCAAAAGCTCACTGGCCTATCTCGGTCTAAAGACCCAGCTCCAAAGTCCCAGCCATCTGAGGGTGGTAATACTTCCTCTGATGGTTACAGTGGCCCAAGGATCATCGGTCACGATGACGGGACATCATCTTTAGCCTTTACAGATGAGAAATGTGGTGGAGGCAACGTGGGGGCCAGCTCAACGTCAGTATCATCTCTTTTCGCCATGCCAATCTATCTGAAATACCGCTATTCACGCCAAATCCAACAGATTTCTTCTGTTCATCAAGGCTATTTTTCAGATACCCTGATTCTATTTTCTCTCCTCCGAACATGGGGAAGTCGATCTCACCACTGGTTTTGGAGGCAATGAAAGCATTCCCGGAGTATTGAAATTCAAATATTGTTGAAGGAAGATTCGCCAGGATGCATAGATAATTTATGCTCGGGTGCTGAATTTTGAGAATGATAATATGGTGCAGTGCAATCATTCGGGAGTAATGACGACAAGCTTGAATTTTGACAACATTGTACCGCACTTTCGATTTTTTGGAAATCGTATGAAATCGCACACTTAGGATACAATGCTTGTTCGCTCCCATCCAAATGCTGAATAATGGGAATATTCGAGAATATTCAGTTATAATACGATACAACGCACTCTTATACGCGAATCCAAATAGGCCCTAAACTAGTGACACTGTGACAGAAATCATTAGTGGGTTACTTTCCAAATTCAGACTCCTGTGTGTGTTCGGGTCAAAAAGTTCCATCCAACTTTCTAAATGGGTCAGTTTTGGGTCCTCTCAAATTCCAACATTCCGGACCTACTTCTTGAATGGGTCATATTCAGATAGACCCAACAGAATCCAAGAGAAAATAGTTACATCTGTTTCTCTCATTTATGTCTATATTACAGTAATGGTTCGCAATCTTTTTCTAAAGGGTGATTATCAATTACTACTGATGATATGAACAAACCAAATCATGGCCGATATCACTTCGCCGGATTTTCAATTAGCTTCCAAAGAGACAGGTATTCTAATTAATTTCACCCAGGCCTATCGCCACCCTAACCCATTATCATTCTTATTTAACTCAAATTTAAACTGTCCAAATAGTGGGCCACACTTTAGATGGATCACAAACCAAATATTGTGGAAATGTGCAACACAAATTAACTGTCCATCCACTTTAAATAGATCACAATCCAACGTAATATAGCAAATTCTTATTTTAGTTGTTTAATATGTGAATACCTGTATGTCTTCAATTGGTCATAAATAGGGGATCTCGATTGATTAAATAGCCTAGTCAATTAATTGAATGCTTTCTGAATTAAATGGATTGGTCACTGGATAGTTTTAGACAAGTTCGATCCATTGGCTAGTTTGGACGATTGATCAAGGAAACTCTAAATCAATTAGTTAACTCTTTGAATACTTTTGAACAAGTTCAATCGAACATGGTTGCTCGATCGATGTCGATCGATTGATGTATAGATCGATGGTGCACATTATTTTGCATAATTGCATGAATTATTTCTTATTTAGGGTGTAACTTATAAATATAGATGTAATGCGGCGTTAGGGTAGTCTAAGTAATCAAGGGGCTTGTTCTAGAGAGAGGCTAGGGTTTTGAAGGAGAGTTTCACATTTGTAGGTCGATTTATCTCTTGCAATTCATTTTCATAGTGGATTTGCTTGTTGGTTTGTGTTGTACTTTTTCCCATAAGGATTTTTTATATAAAACTTGTGTGTTCCTATGCATGTTTTGTTGTGTTTTCCTATCACGTGTTTAATTCAAATTCGGGGTTTACTTCTGTGGTCTTCCATCAAGTGGTATCAGAGTTATGCATAGGGATTTGAGTTTGAATTTGAAACATGTCAATGAAGGAATTTAACGTGATGTATAAAATTGAGAAGTTCACCAGGAAAAATAACTTTGAAATATGGAAGGTGAAGATAAGATATCTTATACTTCAAAAAGGATTGCAATAGGCACTCCTTGGTGTAGCGAAGCGTCTTATGACTATAAGCGATGGAGAGTGGGAAGAACTGGATGAGATAACAAAAACCTCAATTCAATTATGTGTGTCCATCGAGGTCCTTTACAATGTCCTGATCAAAAGACCACACCAGAACTTTGGACAAAGTTAGAAAGCATGTACGTGATGAAATCTCTCTCTAATCATCTGTATCTGAAAAAGGTAATTCTATAATATGAAGAAAGCGAAAGTGTCAGAAATTAATGATTAAATTAGCACGTTTAATCAAATACTTTGCAAACTGACGAGTGTGAAAATGAAGATTGGTGAGGAAGACTAAGCCCTAATTATGTTAAACTCTCTTCTAAAGTCTTACGAGAGTCTTGTAAACACCATGTGCCATGGTGAGGAGACTATAGACATTGAAACTATTATCTCAGTCATTCATTCTAAGTAGTTAAGAAAGAAATACATTAGCAGTGGTTCCACTACGGATGCGTTAGTTACTAGGGAAAGAAATTCTGAGTGGGAGAAAGAAAACTCATGATCTTGGTCTAAGTTTAAGGATAAAGGGAAGATGAAGTACTGAAATTGTGGGAGACATGGGCACATGAAGAGTGATTGTCGAAATCCTAAATCCCAAAAGGGAAAAAAAAATCAGATGAAATATCGAAGGAGGTCAACATAGTGAAATCTAGTGAGAAGGTGGGTGGTTATGACGTTATGATTACATCCAAATTCTGATATCTCAACAATGAGTGAATTGTGAATTTGGGGGTTTCATTCCACATGACATCTCATCAATGTTGGTTCATTAGTTACAATGAGTACCATGGTGGCCAAATGTTTTTGGGCAATGAAGTTGCTTGTAGGGTTGTTGGTATTGGAAAGGTGTGCATCAAGATGTTTGATAGATAGAGCGTATCCTGATAGATGTGAGACGTGTTCCTGACCTAAGGAAGAGTGCCATAAGTTTGGGAACTCTTGATGCACTTGGTTGTAAATTCACTGGATATGATCTTGTCCTGAAGGTTTCAAATGAGGCACTCATTGTAATGAAAATATAGTGGAGCAGTAACCATTACAAGCTAATTAGAAATAATGCATCAGGTAGAGTTGTAGTGTCTGTTGCAAAATCCACATATGCACATTTATGGTATGTGCACCTAGGCCACATGAGCGAGTGTGGTATAAATGTACTTTCTGATTGTTATTTAATTTATGTATTTAAAACTTTTGATTTTAATATATGAGAGCATTGTATATATGGTAAATAATCATGGTCATATTTTGAATTTGGAAAACATGTAATGGTGTTCTAGATTATGTGCATTCGGATGTATGGGGATCATCATTTTGTCTCATTCATAGATGACTGCTCTAAAAAAGTTTGGATTTACTTTATAAAGTACAAATCCAATGTTTTCGCCACCTTTAAGATGTGGAAGGTGATGGTGGAAAAGTAGATATAACGAAAGTTTAAAATATTAATAATAGTCAATTGTGGAGAATTCGTTTCAAAGGAATTCAATTAGTTTTATAAAGATGAGGGGATCGTATGGCAAAACACGATTAGGAAAACACTATAAAAAATGGTGTGGTGGAATGAATAAATCGGACTCTATTGGAGAGTAACCAAATTTGTTAAGTAATGTTAGGTTAGGTAAGGATATATGGATTTAGGATGTTAACATAGCTTGCTGCCTACTGAATTAGTCTCCATCTATGCCGATCAGTTGTAAATTTCTAGAAGAAGTGTTGAGAGATCATGAAGTTGACTAGTCAGAGCTACAAGTATTTGGTTGTGACGCTTACTCTCATGTATTATCAGTAGAGAGAGGTATGCTAGACCAAAGGGTGAAGAAGTGCACTTTTGTAGGCTACAGTTATGGTTTGCAGGGATACATGCTCTATGATTGGGTCGCATGAAAAATCATGATTAGCCATGACATCAGGTTTGATGAGGATTTCATGTTCTATAAAGATGTAACACCCCGTACTTTTTAATACTTGGGTGTTATCATGAAGATCTAATTTAGTAACATAAACTTAATTCATTAAACATTCACCTTTATTAAGCCAAACCTAACCATATATCTTAGGCTTTGAAGCCTAAATCATCAGGACCATGACATCTTGTCCCTTGACACGTCGCTTAATCACACTAATAGGGCTCCCTAAGAAACCATGTATTAATTGTTGTACCTCAGATCCACGGTTAAGTTGATCTACAAATACTAATAGATATTCCATCATTGTTTACGACAATTAAATTATCTGACCACTTAAAACTACCACTCATTTCCCTTTAAACAAGTTAGGCAACCTTTTATTTTAGTGTGGGTTAGAGTTGGAATAAATCTGACCATTTGAACTAAACTGCATCTATAAATCGAGTCATCCATCTGTCGACTAGCAAGATGGGCCTTAAATCCGACTACTAATCACGGTGTGGATAATCCTTAGGCCTTTAGAACCCTTTTGATCAGTGATGATAGAAAAATTTGACCATCAGATTGGCATGAATCAATAGATGACCGTGAAATCACTAGGTATGGCTCACTTGAACTTTAGATCTACCTATTTTTTGGTTAGAGGCCCTGATGGGGATCCTTAAACTAAATGGATTGGAATCAGAGGAGATTCAGCTGTTAGTTCATTAGAAAATACTATTTCAACATGCAAATCAAGTTATGGGGCCCACTTGAGTGTTGGATCGGTCTCATCTCTGGTCAAATACCTCGGGGGACTGGTAGAAACTAATGGACGGAATGGATTTGACAGACCATCTTTGTGGGCCCCATGAATAAAGCATGTGTTCACAACCTATGAACGCGCCCGCAGTGCACCGGACTAAGAGCTTGGTCAATCGTGTGTTGACCCGATAAACTCCAAAAGAAGAGAAATTTTCTCTTTCCTCCTATTTTCTTGCTGTTGAAGTTTTAAACGGACGATGTCCGTTGTGGCGCTTGTTGGCCCACCATATCTAACCATCAAGACAATCCAAACCATCCATCTGATTTAGGTAGTCGACTTGACCAAAACCCAACTATTCTAGCAGGTTTTCCTATACATGTGGGCTTACAATTGTCAGCCCAAATTGGACTTGTGCACGACTTTTCAAAAAGTAGAAACTGTTTCAGTTTGCCTAGCTAGAAATTCACGTGAACACGCACTACAAAAAAAAAAAGGGGCAAAGGATTCAGACCACGTTAGTTTTTTGTTATGGATATAAACCTTAGCTATGGTTGCTACGGTTTTAATCCGTAGCTAAAAAGTTGATACACCATTAATAATTAATGGTGTTGTAAGGGGCTCTATGAGGCCTAAAAAAAACTATATGTTATATCTAACCCATCTATATATTTGTAAATATTACGTTAGAGGATTTAAAAAAAAAACCAGCTATTTCGAAGGCTCAAGTAGACCACATGGTAGGAAATAGGGATATTAAATTATAGTTGCTTCTTATAGTGTGGTCCACTTGGGCCTTAAATATACCTGAAATTTGGAGTCATAAACTAAAATAATTTATTAAAATTATTAATCAGAATGGATTAACCAAATACACATGGTGGGCCCCATGGAACCCCTGTCCAGACCGTCTGCGTTCGTCCATGAGAAGACGCCCAAATTGGGCACTTTAGAAAAAGCTACATACTATAGGAGAATATTGCTACGGTTATAAACCGTAGTAATAGTGCTACCGCATATAGAGTTAGACGGTCCCCTAAGACCCTCCATGGGGCCCGCTGAAATGTATGTGTTTTATATCCATTTTTACAGCTAATTTTAATGTATAAGCCCAAAAAATGAGCCAAATCGAAGGCTCAAGTGGACCACAGCATAGGAAATAGTGGATATCAAGTTCCTATCATTTATATTTGGTGTGGTCCACTTGGGCCTTCGATATTCCTCATTTTTTTTATCTTAACTTATTATTTTAAGTTAAAATTAATGGACGGATTAGATAAGAAACATACATCATGTGGGCCCCATGAGCCCATGACAGGAGTGTCCACGCATTGACGGGGTCTTTTTTGGGTAAAAGACCCTAAAAATCCCTCACTCCCGCCCTTGCTTTCACTCTCTCTCTCTCTCTCTCTCTCTCTCTCTCTCTCTCTCTCTCTCTCTCTCTCTCTCTCTCTCTCGCCCTTGCCCTCTCCCTCTCTCACTCCCCGAACCTCTCGCTTTCCCTCTCTCCCTCTCTCAATCTCGCTGCCATTCTCGTGGGCTGCAACAAGTTCACAACCCTAAAGGGTATCTCTCTCTCTCTCTCTCTCTCTCTCTCTCTCTCTCTCTCTCTCTCTCTCTCTCTCTCTCTCTCTTCTCACCGATCTCTCTTCCTCTCAATCGGACTACTAGCTATGCTCAACTGTAGCAACTCGGTAACCCATCTCCACACACAGGGGGTTGAATCCATTGAGTGCATTGATGAACAAGGTTGAGATAAGGGTTAGGGTTCTGATTTGATCACATGATTCTTGAAATCGATGTTAATGGAGTGGAAAACTATTCTAATTTTGGATTAAAATGCTAGCCTCATAGAAAAAAATTCATGCGCAAAGTTTTCATTCATGTTAGCATTTGTATAGTTATGGTCTTCATAGATCTGGTTGATTCATCTTACAGGCCATGATTCCTTTAATTTTTTATTACATCGTATGTTGTTTTTTTTTTTCTATTGGCTTTGATTTTTGGGAAGGCATTAATTTTTGTTTATGACCTTATGTAGTATGGTTTGTGTCACCAAGAATGAAGTATTTAGATTAAGTTGTTTTAAGAAAGGCATGTACGATTACATGATGCTTGTTAGATGTTTGATGAAATGGGCTTGTTATGTTTGGTTGTTTGGATGATGCTTGTTAGATATTTGATGAAATGCCCAGGAGAAATCTTGTTTGGGTAGAAGTAATTCTATAGTTTGTGTATGGAATAAATATTCTTTTATTCAGTTATTCTATATAGTTTGTGTAAGACCCGTATCCTAGTCGGTACTGTTCTGTCAACTCTTGCTATCCTTTCCATCTAATTCCGGCAACCTGCAACATATAATCGACGTTTGTGCTCGACCCTAAGTCGTATCCCATAGATTTGAGTCGGTTCAATATGAGATTTATACCATTTCGACCGCACCATCACTGTGGTTCTGGCACCGCGTCTTAAATACCGATCCAATACCCTAGTAGGGAAATGCAGACCCGCGTACGGATTGAGGAAAAACACCTCGCGTTGCAAATCCTAAGAGAATCTATACAATATGCCCCATCAATCAATCAATCACTCCTTCAATCAATCAATCACCTCATGTCAAGTACAAGCAACCATCCCCCTCTTACATCCCCCTTACCTAAAGTCAACTCTTTCCCTCTCTCTCTCTTACACCACCATACATGTCAAGTACACCATTACCTTACCCATCACTCACATCCATCACTCTCTCTCCTTACATCCCATCTCTCCCTCTCTTTTTCTTCACATTTTCCAAGCACCAAATGAGCTCACGTCCAAGCATTCCATGTGAGGGAGAAAAGTGACCTTGTGTGGCCCACCTTTCCCACCCCAAAAATCATCATCTTAGCCATCCAAACCTCATCACCCTCCATCAAAGTGAAGTATAAGGAGATTGGCTTTCCAACAGACCGAGATGATCGAATGGTCGGTGCTTCTATAGGCTAGTTTTCATATTTTTATTATGGGCCAAGTGAGGCCTACCGATCAATGGTGTGGATCTCACTTTGGACCCTAAGATGTGGCCGATGACCCACCTTGACTATCATGATGTTTACTTCTAGTTTGAAAAAGGGTCATCTAGACCTTTCATCTTGGTGGAGAAAAGATCTCCATCGTTGATCTTTGATTTGGTGGGCCCACATGTATTGGGACCCACTTGATGTATGATTGAATGCTTGAAAGGGAGGGCCCATAGTGGCAGGGTCCCTTCATCACACGTGTCCCACTCTCTTTCTCTCTCTCTCTCTCCCTCTCTTTTTCTTTCTTTTGTGTGATGATATGGCCATGTGGCCTACCAGATGTACCCCACCTTGATGTGTGTCTTATCCAACCATCCAAAACATCTGAACCCTACCTTAGGGAGATGGGAAAACATAAATATTAAGTTGATCCAAATCAAGTAGGTCACGTCCACCGTAGGACCCACCAACTGTGGTCCCCACCCGTGGGACCCACCTTAATTCGTTGTATCCAAAACCGTCCGGCGTCCAGGGACGCTGGACTTCAATGAAGTGTGAACTGACGAGTGGTGTACCGTCCAGAGAAAAAAAAGAGATGTCAGCTTGATTTTTAAACTTTGGGTGAACCACTCCTATAGACCCCATTTGATATATATTTTTAATCCAAGCCGTCCATCCCCTTTACTAGCCCATTTTAGGCATTGAACTGAAAAATAAGGCCAATCCAATTTTCTGGTGGGCCATACCTTTCAAAACAGTGATTCTCACCGTTTTAATTCACTTTAATTTTTCTACACCCCAAAATATATTCAATATTAGACTTGTTTGGCTTGTCTTAAGCTGTAGAGTGTAATGGCTAAGATGGATTTAGCTAATGCGGGCCCCACCTGTGAAAACTCTCTAAAAAATAACAAATAAAATAAAATGATCAAGAGAGGAGCCACTTGCTGTCAGACGCTGCAGCAAGGCAGGGTCCTACGGATTATAAACGGTCAGTGACCATGGCCCCCACCACAGGTCCCATCTTGATGTAGTTCTAACATCCACACCATGCATTTTGATGGGGCCCCTTAGGGCTATAATCCCTCAAAAAATCAGCTATATCAGAAGCTCAGGTGGCCCACGTCACAAGAAACTGTGGGATTGGGTGGCCGCCATTGAAACCACTTTTGGGTTTTTCCCGAAAGTTTTGGACCATTCTGAAATTTGTTTTTCCTATCCAACTAGGTCCATGCGACCTTATCAACAGGTTGGGTGGAAAATGAACATTATGGTGGGCCCCATAATGATGTATGTGTTTCATTCACACCGTCCACCGACCGTGGACGGTGGAACCCACCATGATTTGAGTGTTCTATCCACACCGTCAACACCGGACAGTGGGACCCACCCCACGTGTGGGGGTGTGTGTGCGTGTGTAACCCATAGGTGGTGAAATTCCACCCGTGTGAGCATGTGAAGGCTGTGCCTCGTGTGTGTGCATATATATATTATTGTATATATTATATATATTAGACATATTATATATTATATTATATTATATACATATGAGGGTGGGCCTTTATGAGACCTACCATGACGCAGGTGTTGCATCCAATCTGTCCATCCATTCTGAAAGCTCATTTTACGGCATGAGTTAAAGAATGAGTAAGATCCATCTATCTGGTGGGACCCGCACCATGATGCATGTGTTGCATCTAAACCATTCACCATTTGGCGAGCTTATCTTAATGGCTCGAGACTAAAAAAAATAAGACAGATTTATAGTTCAAAGGGACCCCACCTTGGTATGTAGATGAGGCTCATCTTGATTTATTTTGTGGTCGTTCATCGAGGCCTACTTGGTATATATATAAGGCCCAAGTGAATAGGCCCATCTCATTATATTTATGGCCCATTGTTGAGACTCACCTTGATGTGTACAAGGCCATTGTTGAGGCCCATGGTGGTGTATTTGAAGCCCATGGTTAAGGCCCATTGTGTTGTATTTGAAATCCGTGGATTAAGGCCCACCTATTATGTATTTGGGGGCCCATGGGTTGAGGCCCAAAATGATGTGTATAGGGCCCATGGGTTAAGGCCCATTGTAATGTATTAGGGCCCATGGGTTGAGGCCCAAAATGATGTGTATAGGGCCCATGGGTTGAGACCCACTTGTGATGTGTATAGGGCCCATGGGTTGAGACCCATTGTGATGTATAAAGGCCCGTGGGTTGTGACCCACTTATGATGTGTATAGGGCCCGTGGGTTGAGACCCATTGTGATGTATAAAGGCCCGTGGGTTGAGACCCACTGTGGTGTGTATAGGGCCCATGGGTTGAGGCCCAACTTGATGTACTTGTGGCCCGTTGTTGAGGCCCACCTTGGCATTTATAAGGTCCATTTGAGGAGGCCCATCTGATGCATTCGTGGCCCGTAGTTGGGGCACACTTTAATATATAGGGCTCATGTTACGAGGCCCATTGTGATGTATTCAAAGGCCCATGGATATGGCCCATTGCAATGTACATAAGGCCCCCTTTAATGCGGCCCACTTAATTTATGAAAAGCCCATATGATACGGCCCATTTGATATATCTAAGGCCCATAGATAGAGGCCCAATGGGTTGTCCTTAGGGTTCATTGCAACGTGCGATTTCTCCATGGTTTATGGCGGGCTATGCCTTGGGAGCAATGCTGGTTTGACGTCCACATTGTAAGTGTAATGTTGGTTAAATGTCTGCATTACGACTCTCCCTAGGGCCCATTGATAGGCTCATACTTGTTGTGTGTAGGCCGTCTAGGCCCATCTGCGTTATAAGAATAGTTCATTACTTTATAACATGCCGAGTATAACTCCATGATTCATGACCATACGCATCATATGTATGCTTGATATGAGTAGTGACTAATCATGGCATAAGCTATTGGGCAGACCATTTGTGGAACTCATTATGAGACGGAGTGCCTCACATTATCCCGCTGTACATGCAGGATTACTGCATGACTATATGATATGATTTATGCATCTCACATTTGTGTACCTTGATCATTATACGCCCTAGCGACATCAGGGTCGTGGCCTCCACAGGCACATCGTGGATGGTTAGATGGGACATCAAAAATATTTGGTTCTAGCACTATGGGACACTTAGGATGTCCTTGGGTGAAAATCATAGAACCTCCGAGGCTAGGAGTAGCCCCAACGTCTAGACCGAGTGGAACATGAGCGCCCGAGTGCCGAATACCAGTAGGCCGGGTCTCCCACTGTGTCGTGGTCGGTTGGGAGGGGGTGTGGCCTTACCCGCCCGAGGAAGGAGGCTATAAGCTAGACTGAGTATAACTAGCTCGTAAATGGGTCCGCTATCGATGAGCTGGGTAGGTATTGGCAGACTACTGGCCAGGCGGATAGTGAGGTCTATTTCGTTCGCTGGGCTATGCAACTAGGGAAGAGGCAGTCGGTGTCGAGTGTAATAGACCCCGGTGATTTTTTCAGAGAGTAACTGTACTGATATGTGGACTTATTGAGCAGGAATTGTATATTCATTCATTCATTCATTCATTATTCACTCGGGCTGGTGGTGCGTAACTATTTGTTACGTGTACCTTTGTATGGCCAGGATTTCAGTTGGGCACGCGACTAACCTGAGACCAGGAGTTTACCATATTGTGTCTGACTATCTAAATTTAGGTATGAGACTAGTTTAAATAAAAGTCCCTTGTGATGGACCCCATAGCCTGTGATACTTCGTACTATCATACCAACTTCACATTCCATCATGGTCATTTCATTTGCACCACATATTTCATTACATCCGTAGTACTTAGCATTTTGAGTTACTATGTTGTTGCACGTATATGGCCTAGACGGACTTAGAAGGATTTACATATTGCATTGTACCCTCGACATCTGACATTTGACTCTCTATGACTCGTTCACATAGTTGATTTATCTTGCTAGTATTTCTAATATTGTATGATTTATGGGCTTATTATTATTTCTGCTTACTCTGATATCGTATGATTCATGACCTTGTCATTTTTTCTACTTATCTCGATGATGTATGATTGTAACATCCCGAAAATCGGGGGTCGAGGATTAACTCCACTCCCGAGTTCCAAAACATCACTTATGCAACATTTTCAATGATGGATGAAGGTTGTTCATATTATGTAGAAAACATGAGTGGGATTAGACCAAAACGGCATATCATACTCCAGAGACAGTTAAATTAGCAAGCGAAAGAATGTGATAGATATATAAAATATACAAATGATTGTAAGTCTCCAGACTGTGAACATGTTACCAGGTTAACTAAATACATGTATACTCCAAAATAGAAAGAAAAGAATATACATGGGTGTAGAAATAAAAGGTAAAATACCAAGTGTATTGACATTTAATCAGTAACCCTATAAACCCATCGATCAGAACCAGCATATAGGAGAAATCCTCCTCATCATCAAACAATTTCAGCTCCACTTCACAAGCAGCGCCATCACCTGAAACTAAAACAGGGACTGTTTGGTGTGCGCAACACCGTCCCGTAACGTGGGAGTGAGTAGCTAACTCAGTGGAATCATAGAGCAAAGGTTAGCATGTTATCAAATCAATCACGCGATAATGGTAAAGCAAGCAAATCAAACATTCCTAAATACTGTGATTAATGCAAGCATGAAATGTCAAGATGGATGCCCTCACCGACATACTCCCTCATGCGACACCATCTTACGTCCGCGGCATGCTTTCTTCCCTCAGTGCTCCACATCTTCCAGGCACATGTAGTGCGATATGAATATGATTACCGAGTTGTTATTAGTCCTTTTCATACAGCAGGATTGGGAAACTAGGGTACCTCCCTTATATCAATACCCAAACAATGATCCATTCTAGGGTCGTCAGTCCTAACATATCTCATACGAAGTACGGTTCTATGTCGCTGCAAGGGCTGCCAGGGCTGTTGCACGCACTCGTTGCACCACTCCCCCATCACCTTATCAATACAGGCCTAGTTTATATCCTTAAGACTGCATCAGGACTCGTCGCCCCCATGCGGTGTCAGGATAAACTCAAGGTCACTACAAAGGGTTGCCAGGGCTGTTGCTCGCACTCGTTGCTCCACTACCCCATCACCTTATCAATGTAGGCCGATAGCAAGAATATAGTGTCCCATACCACCATAATCTACTCAGAGTAGGGTGCTCACTGGTCACTACGGGGAGGTTTTTGGCCTTAGCGTAGGCCGACAGCTCAACCGCGGTATCCCATACCACCTTGCCCGGCTCATGAGTCTTAGGAGATCGAGGTACCAAGGTTAGAGGGGCTTTCCAATGGTAAGTTTAGTACCTAAGGTTCAAGTAGTTATGACAAATACAAGGTGAATATACAATAGTCAGTCGAGTTACTTGATGAGTCTGACTAGCACGAGCGCACGTTGAATCGACCGACATGAAGTGCACAAGCACTTCGTGTGGCCTAACCACTGCCGACGACTCTAGTACGACTCGGGTTCGTCATACACATCCTTCGTGGAGAATAGAATCTACCTACGAATTCTAAACTGTTACTGACTATCTGGACTAGAGTATAGCCCCAAGCACATGTAATCTAAATCAATAATCATATGAGAGACAGAATTGAAATACAAAAAATTCCAGCATGTTATCAGCATGTTATAACGTACATCATAAGCAGTTAACCATACACGAGAATTTCACGCCCAAGGTAATCAATTTAAATACAACAAGCATGGAGGAAATCATGTGCATCATCAAAGTAGTTGAGAATCCAGTCTCAACGCTAATCTACAATACCATTTACTCAATACTTACTAATACATACATTTATACAAACACTTAGACTACTCAACTCCAACGTACTTGACGTATGTTGATTCCAACACATAATATGACAGATCCTTATATCCAGGAGTTGTCTAATACACAACAATCATGTTCTTACATTCAAAACATATGGCAGGCATAAATCATATTGATTTAGGCATTTCAACAAACACATAGTCTACACACATTAGTCTACATAGCATATGTCAACCAATATGTGCATTAGGGCGAATCTCTTTGCCAAACAGATCATACACGTATAACTAGTATAGGTACACAGTAAATACTCATGGCAATCATACCGGCAAAATACGTACGTATACCGTATTTTCTATAAATATCCAAAATACCCTAAATCTCATATTCTTCGTATGTATTCGAAATGAAAAACAGACAGTATGTTCTACATGTCAAACAACATCCTTATCAGCAATCTACCATTAAACGGCAATGAAAGCTTTAAAAAATGGTAACCAAAGCATCTAAAATCTGCACCTTAAACCAGAAATTGTGAAACGAAGTTAATTCAGACGATAAGTCTTCGTCAACGGCTCAACGACAACCTATACCACGAAATAGGTTAGCTACATCATCACTTATGCTATTTGGAACTCTAGAACAGGTTAGGCTTATGATTTCTTACCTAAGAGTGGAGCTGGAAGCACCGGAATGACGGTGCAGAAATGGCGTTGAAGCACAAGGAGTAGCAGGGAAGAATCCATGGAAGAAAAACCCCATCTTCTCCCCCACTCACTCCCTCTTTCTCTCTCTCTTTTCTCTCTTCTCTCTCCTAGGGCTTAGAAAATTTGTATGGAATAAGAGAGTAAAGGTTTAAGCCCTTTTTATAAGTCCAAAAGCGACGAAAATAGACTTGGGGCCAAAGTATACTTATGTTATGTCCAAATACGGACTGTTCCGTCTCAACGGAGCACTTCTGGAGGTCCTCTTATCAAATGCGATCGAACTTAAGCTCCCTGACATTGGATCTAGGTCAGACAGAGTTTTTAGTCTGATCGAAAATCCAGATCGACCGTGTCAGACCAGTTTCAGTTCAACGGCTACCGGTACTCGATCAGAGGTATAAGTACTATGACATGTAAGGGCCACCTATCCTGATCCGATAGTAAAATTTGATCGAATTCTGACGGTTAGAACGCTTAGAAAAAGGTGCACAAGCGACACGTGCCAGATTTCATAAATTATATTTAATTTCTAACATTTCTCACACTCTTCACTCTAGGCTCAAGAAAATCGTCGTGGGACATCATTTGGTCTTAATTTTCGAGGTGATTGTCAAGTCCAACTAGGCGGTTAGGATTGTCAAAGTTCGGGATAATCGGACTTCCGATGTGCGATACAGATCCGATATAAAGTTTCTGAAAGCTCCCGTGAGCAACCGGGTTTAGAGTTTGATCCTAGGTTTTAGGGTATTGTAGCGTCACCTATTCTATACGTTTTGGCTTTAGTAGATCGTATTGAAAGTAATTGGTGAGAATTTCATAGGTCATTTAGTGCAGCGCTAGTTAATTCTCGTTAGATTTCTAAAAGAAGTAGCTTTATTGATTTTTGTTTGAGATGAGATTTGAAGGGTGGGGTGAGGGTGCTTGGAAACGGAAGAAGGAAGTTTTTTGCTAAAAATCATACGTTTGGGAGAGAAAGGAGAGATTGGAGGGTCACTTTGTGAAGGAATTAGGTAATTGGGATGTTTTTAAGGGACGACCCATGTACCAGGGGGTTACCCTAACCCCCAAAGACCATCGGCCCGAAGGCCTGACTGAACCCAGCCCGTTTACCGGCGAGGCCTCGCTGAACCGGTGAGGTCTCGTCGACCACTGGTGGATTTGGCGAGGCCTCACCATTTGGGTGAGGTTCTCCTGTCCCCTAGGCCCCAAAAAAGTATGGGGCCCACCCTGGGTCCCCCTGGAAGTTGATCGTTTGGCCCCCGACTCCATTTGAGGCATTTACCGAGTCTTATTTACAAACTGGAATGAGTTACGCAACGTACAATATATTATTTTGGAGTAGAAGAAGCTAATCCATCCAAATAACCTATCTACATCATGAAATTCTAAATATTAACTAGTCAAAATCCCATTTTACGCATGTATTTACTATTTATAGTAAGTTTTAGTTTCAGTATAGTTCCTCACCTTTTAAACTTTAGATTTGTGTCTAATATGAAAGTACTTAGAGAAATTTGAAGAATGGGGTGGTGAAAGGTGAGATTTTGAAGGAAATGGGTTGAAAAGCGATTTCTAAACTTTAAGATTGATCTCTAAGAGTGATGTGGTTGACCCATTGCCTAAGGACATCTAATTCTATGTTAGTGAAAATCTGGGGTGTTACAATGATTTATGGACTCTATTGTATACTCGGCACTTACCTTACACACACTTACACTACCCTCTAAGATTTTGTAAGCTTATGCATGATAGATGCGTGCAGGTGGCGTTAGGTTGCAGCAGCGTTGAGCTTGGAGCGTGCAACGATTTTCAGGAGCTCTGATTTTGATATATGTATTTTTCTTTCAACATTGTATTCAAGTGATTATATTAGTGGATATGTGATGATGATGTTGCCTTTATGATTTGGGTAAACTTGTGGTTATGCTTATTACAAGACAAATGTACGTTGGAAAATCTTCCTCGTATGATCTCAGGATTAGAATCTGGCGTATGCTACGCTGGGAGTCGAGTATGGTGTACTACAGAGGCTGTCAACACCGGATTCGGCGATCGGGATTCCTGTGAATCTGATTTCCAGGTTTGGGGCGTGACAGTTTGTGTATAAGAAATTCTAAAAAAAAAGAAAAAAAGAAAAAAGAAAAATATGTAGATGCATGCTGCTACAAGCTCACCATATCTAATTGACTTCGTGTCTGGAAGTCATAATTATAGTCCAACTCTAGCCAACTTGAGGAAAAGATGTCTATCTAAAACATTTTCAAGCGAGTTATCTTGGCATGATTCCGCCTCATTGCACATCTCCAAATGCAGCCTCAGTGCTTTGTTTGAAGTTTATGAATTTGAATGAATTAGAGATAGAGCTCTAGTCCTTTGGCATCTCTTCTTTTTGATTTCAGAGATGGTTGTTTCGGAAGTTGATAAGATTGGCGAACTCGAATAAATGGGATTTCCAATGGCTTGCGCAACAAAGGCACTCCATTATTCTGGTGAGGCAATTGATAAGAATTCTCTTTTCATCTCTACTTCGCATTTTGTAATAGTAAAGATACTTCCATATAAGAATGGACAAGGCTATGATGATGAAATTCATGTTTGTATCTCACTAAGAAGTTCAATTTCTTCTTCCCAAATCATTATTGTTGTTGTCATGAGTTTTTGTTTGATAATTCTCTGGATGTCTATGAACTTATGCACTATTAAGGTTTTGAAAAGATGGCCGTTTTTTTTCCCTAAAGAATTGATGCTTTTTTTTTTTAATTTAAATATATCAAATATATGATAGCTTGACTAATACAATGGCTGTGATGGTCATTATATCTACTCATGATAGGTCCAACACTTCATATATATATATATATATATATATATATATATATATATATATATATATATATATATATATATATATTTGCAGCCAATGATGTGATATATAGACTCGACCCCACCATGTAATGATTTCTGTAAGTGCTATGATTTCATATCCCTTTAGTTGTCAAATTTTATGGTGCCAAAACCTATATCTATGTCTCGTATATCTTGTGTTTTATGCTTGAAGTCTATTCATTGCAATCAAGACATATCAAGACATCGCATTTCAAGACAAGATCTTAAATGAAGAAAGTTTTCAAGTCTTGGATGAAGCAATCAAGAATAGAAGTTTTCAAGGTTGCATGTTCAAGATTTGATCAAGTTTAAGTTTACTAGAAGACTTTATCAAGTCAAGATCAAGCTCATGAAGGCCTACTACAAGTTTTGAATATTCACAAACTTCTCTTAAGGGTTATCTGAGTGTACAGACTTTCAATGTCCATCTCACTTTTAAGGTTTGTTTAACCTTAGATTGACCTTAGGATGGGCTTTACAGTAGGTCATTCCGGATACATAACTCATATATTTTTTTATGCTTGTTTGGAGTGTTCTAAGACCAGTCCTAGGAACTTCAAGACCAGTCCTAGCTTTGCTACGACCAGTCTTATGTTTTTCAGGACCAGTCCTAGGTAGTTGAAGATTTTCGGATCTTTCTAGCTGTCCTACGACCAATCCTGGACATCCTACGACCAGTCTTGGAAGTTCTACGACTCATCCTTCGACCGGTCGTAGCCTTACGACTCAAACTCCAGCAACCATTTTTGGGGTCCTACGACCGGTCGTAGGTGTCCCACGACCGGTCGTAGATGACCTAGGACTGGTCGTAGACCACCCAGGACCGGTCGTGGAACTGAAAATCTTATCCCGCGAAAATCTTTCAAAAATCTTTGGAGCTACGACCAGTCCTAGGATCTTAAGACCAGTCGTAGACGGGATTTTTCAGTCTATAAATTGAGCACGAACTTCAGAGTTTTAGTACTTCAAATCAATTCTATTCAAGCATTCTTTAGTCTATTCTCTTAGATAAGTTTGTGTTTATTTTAAGCTACATTGTGCTTATTTAATATTCCTTTTGCTAGCTTATTCTTATTTGATTTTGATCTACATTCCAATCTTATTAGAAAAGAGAAATTTCTGATATTCCTTCTTCTTGGATTCAAAATCAAATAGATCTAGCCCATTTGATCTAAAATCAATTAGACTTAGAACCATTCTTAAAGTGAGTATTGGACTTTGAACGTCGAATCAAACTTCTACTCCGATTGGTTCTACCGAGCTTCTTCAAAAGGTGATTCAGGTATTTTACATGTTTTGTAATTTACTTTCTCTAGTTTTTGTTTGAGATTCGCCAGAAAAATCTTATTGTAGTGGTTATCTGAGGAGAGTCAAAAAACTCAGATTGTGAGGTTTTTGGATTGTGTAAGCCCGAGATCAAAGACACAATTGTGAAGGTTTTAGGTGAACCTGTGAAACCTATTTTGATAGTGCATGCTAAAATCTCCTGTGTGAGGATATTAGGAGTGGAGTAGCAATCTGTGTGGCTGTTGGATAACAGTTGGTGTACACACAGGCGAACCACTATATATCGTTGTGTTGTGGATGTGCTTCATTCTTTCATTCCTTTATTCATTCAGTTTTGTGGTTTGTGTTTATGGATGAATGTTGTAATCACTTCAAGCAAGTGTGGATGAATGTTGTAATAACTTAGGATTTATTTTCCGCAAGTTATTTTGATTTCATTACTTATTATTCCTCTTTGGTTTGTGATACAAGGACGTTCTAGAAATAAGGTTGTCCTACATTAAACCTCTGGTTTTTGGTGTAAGGTTGTCCTTAGAACTGATAAAGTATCAATCTCTTTATTTTAGGCTATTAGGATTGTTTTATATTCAGCATTGTGCTTTAAATCTTTTATTATTCCGTTGTTATTAGTTTTATTTGACATTACCCTATTCACCCCCCTATAGGGCATATAGCTAGGCCCTTTCAAGTGGTATCAAAGCCTAATAGCTCATGCTTATTGTTTATTTATTTGGATTTATTTCCTGAGCTAACGATCTAAGCTATATTAAGATGTCAAATTTTGATAGCCTATCAGTCACTAGGCCACCACCCTTTAATGACACAAACTATGCCTATTAGAAAGCCAAGATGAGGATCTTCCTCAAATCCTTGGATGAAAGTGTGTGGCTGGCCACAGTGAATGAATGGAACCCTCCCATCACTGAAGTAACTAATGGCGATGGTTCAAAATCTATGAAAGTAACGGCTTATTCGCTTTAGACCACACTTCAAAAAAGTGAAAGTAGTGCAAATGCAAAAGCACTAAATGCAATTACTTGTGCATTATCACCAGATGAATTCAAAAGAATCATCTCTTGTGAAAATGCAAAATAAGCATGGGATATATTAGAAATGACACACGAGGGTACATGTATTGTCAAGAAATTTAAAGTCCAACTCCTCACAACTAAATTTGAAGAAATTTATATGGAGGAGAATGAGATGTTTATGGACTTCTACACTAGATTGAATGACATTGTGAACTCTATGTGGGGTCTTGGTGATAGAATCTCAGAAAGTAAAGTGTGCACAAAAATACTACGTTCACTTCCTGAACGGTTCAATTCTAAAGTGACCGCGATTCAGGAACTTCGTGATACGGATACCATGAGGGTTGAGGAATTAGTTGGTTCATTTCAAACCTATGAGTTATCCTTTAAGGCTCCTAAAGGAAAATCAATAGCTCTCAATTCATCTAAAAATATTTCTCAAGAGAGCACTTCGGATTCAGAAAATACCGAAGATGATATGACACTTTTAGCAAAAAGGTTTTACAAAATTTTTAAAAATAAGAAAAAGGTTGATTTTCAAAAATCAAATGATAAGAGACGATCTAAACCTAGAACTCGTAAATCCTTGAAAGATAGTCAATGTTACAACTGTCAAGAGTATGAGCACTTATCTAACAAATGTCCTAAAAAGGACAAATCAAAAAGGAAAAGCATGATAGCTACTTGGGATGAATCATCTGATTCTGAATCCTCTTCTAAATCAGAAGATTTTGAAACTGAGTCGGGCGATGGTGTTAAAGCCCTTATGACTCTAGCCAAGATCACCTATTCAGATCATGATGATATATCTAGTAAAGAAAATTTGAATAGTGATTGCACTAATGAAGATGATCTTCAAGATGCTTATAATGCTCTTTATAAAGAGAGTTGTAAAATTGCTGTCAAGCTTAAATTACAAAAAGAAAAATTTTCTAAGCTTAAGGAAGATTATGAGTCTCTTGTCTTAGAAAAGTCTCATTTTTTTGATTCTTTTGAAAAAACCAAAAATGATTTAGATTTCAAAACCTCCCAAATTGAAGATTTGAAATCCGAAAAAGAGAAACTCAAAAATGAGGTATCTTCCCTTCAGAGTTTGAAAGACACATGGAGATATGCCCATGGTGATCCTAAATTAAAAAAATTATTGTCCGGATCAAGAAAATGTGGTGATCGATCCGGGTTGGGCTATGAAAAGAATACATCTCCTAAACAAAAGAACACTGCTCCTAAATTTGTAAAATGAGAGTCTTCAAACTCAAAAGAAAAGAATACTTTTCAAGGTTTTTCTAAAAATTCTAAAACTTTTCAAAAACCTAAAAGTAGCCATGTCAAGTTTAAATTTCAAAACCGAAATCCATTGGCTGAAAAAATTATTGATCTTCTCAAGGAGCTATTAAAGTCGAACTCTATAGGTCATTCCTATAACAATAGACAGAAAAAGACCATCTATACTCTTAAACCCAAAATAGTTATGAAATGGGTTCCTAAAGTTGCCAGCTTGGTTGCCCACACTGCTTTCAAAGCAACAAGCCATTCAAAGTGGTACCTAGATAGTGGTTGCTCCAGGCATATGACAGGTGACAAAGCTTTATTCACCGATCTTAAAGATATGACTAACGGGTCAGTCACATTTGGTGATGGAAGCAATTGTAAGACTATTGGCCAAGGTACGGTTCAACTTTATAACCTTCCCTTATTTAAGAATGTCTTATATGTTGAGGGTTTAAAACACAACCTATTAAGCATTTCTCAGATATGTGATAACAACCATAGTGTAAAGTTTTCTAATCAAGGTTGTGAAATAATTAATAAAAGGGGTTCTATTATATTAACTGGTCGCAGAACTTCTGAAAACTGCTACATCGTTAGTGATGCTAGCTCATCTACTCAATCATGTTACATGGTCCATACTGATGAAACTGAATTATGGCATAAACGCCTTGGACATGTACACTATCGGAACTTATTTAGATTGAGAAAAAGATAACTAATTAGAGGTCTACCCAAATTGCAAAAAGTAGAAAAAATATGTGGTGAATGCCAGTTGGGCAAACAAATTAGGAGCTCTCACAAGAAAGTGAACTCCAATACCACATCTAGACCACTCGAGATTCTCCATATGGATCTTATTGGACCAACTAGATCAGAGAGTCGAGGAGGCAAAAAATACATCTTGGTTATCGTAGATGACTATACCAGATTCAGTTGGGTATCATTCTTAAAAGAAAAAACTGAAACCCTGGATGAAGTGAAAAAGGTCATCAAACGAATCCAAAATGAGAAAGGTTCTCTTGTTAGTAAGATCTGTAGTGATCATGGATCCAAATTCAAACATAGTAGTTTTGAGAAATTCTGTAGTGATCAGGGAATATCACATGAATTCTCAACGCCCAAAACACCGCAACAAAATGGTATAGTTGAAAGGAAAAACAGAGTGCTTCAGGATATGGCTAATGTTATGTTGAATAGCATGAAGCTCTCTAAAAATCTTTGGGCTGAAGCAGTTAATACCGCATGCTATATTATTAATCAGGTTTATACTAGTAAATTTGATAATAAGACTGCTTATGAATTATGGTTTGAAAAGAAACCTACTGTCAAATACTTTCGAATTTTTGGCAGCAAGTGTTATATTTTACGGGATCGTGAAAATTTGGATAAGTTTGATACGAAGAGTGACGAAGGAATTTTTCTTGGTTATTCTTTGAACAGTTGAGCTTATAGGGTTCTAAATAAGAGAACTGTTGTGATTCAAGAGTCCATCAATGTGGTCATTGATGATCATTTGAATACACTAGCCCCAAGTTCAGATGATGATGAAGCTCTTATTATTGACAATCTAGATATCTCATCAAGTCAAAAAGAATCTGTACCAAGGACTGTTAAAGATCATCCAACCAATCAAATACTTGGAAATCCTCTCACTGGAGTTCGTTCTCGCAAATAACTTGAGAACATATGTAATTATGTTTATTTTACATCCCAAATAGAACCAGTCAACGTAAAAGAAGCACTTTCTGACGAAAATTGGATAGTTGCTATGCAGGATGAACTTAATCAATTTGTTCGTAATGATGTCTGGTATCTTGTTCCTAGACCTAAAGATAAAAATATTATTGGAACAAAGTGGATCTTTAAAAATAAGTCTGATGAACTCGGAAATATTATACGAAACAAGGCTATACTGGTTGTAGAAGGGTACACTCAGATTGAAGGCATCGATTACGATGAAACCTTTGCTCCAGTCGCTCGCCTTGAATCAATCAGACTTTTTATTTCCATCGCATGTTTTAGAAAATTTAAAATCTATCAGATGGATGTAAAGAGTGCTTTCTTGAATGACGATTTACATGAAGAAGTGTATGTTGAAAAACCTTCAGGGTTTGAAGACCCTAAGTTATCTGACCATGTATTTCATCTCAAAAAGGCTCTCTATGGTCTAAAACAAGCACCCAGGGCATGGTATGAAAAATTGACTAAATTCTTACTTAGTCATAGCTTTCAAGTAGGTAGTGTCGATAAGACGCTTTTTGTTAAAAAGAATAACAATGATATTTTGATGGTTCAAATATATGTTGATGATATTATTTATGGATCTACTTGTTCTAACATGTCTACTGAGTTTGCAGAATTAATGAAATCAAGGTTCGAAATGAACATGGTTGGCGAACTTAACTATTTCCTAGGGTTGCAAGTAAAATAACAACCTAATGGAATTTTCATTTTCCAGACCAAATATGCTTCAAACTTGGTTAAAAGGTTTGGATTTGAGAATGGTAAGAATTTTGATACTCCTATGAGTACAATATTAAGACTCTCAAAAGACTCTTCAGGTAAAGATATAGATCCTAAATTATATCGCAGTATGATTGGTAGTTTGTTATATCTTACTACTAGTAGACCTGATATCGCATTTAGTGTTGGTATTTGTGCGAGATATCAGTCTAATCCTAAGGAATCACATCTTACTGCTGTTAAATGAATTATAAGATATGTCGCAAGTTCTATAAATTTGAGACTTTGGTATCCGTTTGATACTAATGTTCAATTAGTCGGGTATTCAGAAGCTGATTGGGCCAGAAATATTGATGATAGAAAATCAACCAGTGGTGGTTGTTTTTACATTGGAAATTTCTTAGTTTCTTGGTTCAGCAAGAAGCAAAGCTCAATATCGCTCTCTACTGCTGAGGCTGAATATATTGCAGCTGGATATGCATGTACTCAACTAGTTTGGATGAAACGCATGCTTAGCGATTATGGAATTAATCAAGATTCAATGATCTTACATTGTGATAATTCCAGTGCTATAAAAATTTTCAAAAACCCAATCCAGCATTCACGTACTAAACATATTGACATTAGGTATCATTATATTCGTGAGTTGGTTGAAGAAAAAGTTATTTCATTAGAATATATACCAACCGAAACTCAACTTGCTAATATATTTACTAAACCGCTCGACAAAAGCAGGTTTAATAAATTGAAATTTGATCTTGGTATGTGCATTTTACATTGAATATTCTTGCTTGCATGTATCATAGTGTATTATATTTCATATTATAATTGTTTAAATTTTAAAATTTTTAATTAAAAATATATTTTTGGTCAATGCTCGACCGATCGTGGATGTACACGACCAGTTGTGTTACGACCGGTCGTGAACCACACTCGACCGGTCGTGGAACTCATGAACATCATATAATTTGAATAAAATCCACTTCTTCTTCATTTCCACACCCACCTACGACGAGTCGTGGCTCGACCAGTCACAGGATTTCTAGCTTTTCTTTAAGGTAAGTCCTATTTCATCATTTTTCTTGAATATTTATGATCTCTATGCTTTGATTTGTTCATAGTACAGCTTGATTTTATCTCTTGTTGAGTTTTTCAAGGGTTTCCTCTCTATTTGCTGATCTAGAGAAAACCCATCTTTCATTTGTGCATCTTGCTTATTCTTTGTATATCTTTTTGAATATGAATGCTAGAAGGAAAAAGAAAACATCCTGTGGTCCATCTTCATCCAGATCTGCACCTATAACCAAACGGCACCTTCGGTCACCTGAAGATGATACTCAAGATGTACGGGATTTGTGTGCCCGTAACATTATCGTTGAGCATACCGTTGATCTAAATCACATTGCTCCATATGGTGTCATTTCCCTTCTTGAATCTATAGGCTAGACTAACATTTTGCTTTGGGGTGGGTCTGCATACCAGTCCATTGCTCAAACAATGGTAGCATGCATTTCAAATTTTTCCCTTGATAATTTAACATTTTCAATTGATACAAGAGAAGGGAAATTTGAAGTAGACCGTCATTTGATATCAGGTATTATGGATATACCTGTTAATGATGAAGGAATACCGATTCATACTTTATACGACAAACCTTCAGAATCAGAAAAATGCATGTTAACTAGAGATTTATGCAAAATTGATGTGCATTGGACTCACAAAGGGAATGCGCTCCCTGCAAAGTATTTGTTACCTTGTTACAGAATATTACATCGTGTCTTCATTTCCAATGTATATCCTCGGTCCGGTAATAAAACCGAGTTAATTTCTTTCATGGTTCGTGTGTTGCATTCTATTACTTCTAGAACCAAGGTTTGTCTTCCTTCTTTGATTTGTCATTACATTATACAATTTCGTTTCCATCCGGGTCATAGTGATATTCCATTCGGTTATCTTATAAATGTTTTAGCCACTCACATGCTTGTCGATAAACCTGTTAATGAGGCACCAATTCTTCATCTCATTTTCAACAATGCCAATCTTAATAAGATGAAATTGGAACTGCTCCCTAGCCAATTTGATGAAGCTGGTGTTAGTGGTGTTGGTGATGATGGTGGTGATGCTGGAAACGAAGAGGAAGCAGGCGATCTTCCACAACAAGATGTTAATATGGATGACTTATTTGATGACATAGAAATTGATTCACCTAATGATCCAGATTATGATCCTTCTGGTTTTGATGCACGCCTTCGTGCATTGGAGGAAAAACTTGATAATATGAATATAGCCTATGATATGAGATTTAAGTACATGAGAAAATATCTTCGTCGCATAAATAAGGGCTTACTCCAGATTGATCCATCTATTCCTGCTCCCTCCTCTGGATCAGATTAAGTGAATTATCTTCTGAATAGTATGTCATTTCTTTTTATTTTGGGTATGTATTATGAATTATGGTTTCATAACATTGCTTTTTGGATATTGTACTTTGTAGTATGGATTATGACTTGATGCTTAAGGTTTATTTTATGTCCTTTCATATCACCTTCTCATTATTTGCTCTCTATATTTTCCTTTCTATTGTTCCTTTCCCTTTTCATTTCGTGACAAAAAGGGGGAGTAGTAAGCATTGCTAAAAGGGGAGTAATACGGGGAGTAATACGGATAGGGGGAGTAAATTTGTTTGTTTGTATTGATTGAGAAGGATATGTGGATTGTTGGATATGTGGATTGAAGTCTTGAGGTTTTCATGTTATGTATTGATTATATGAGCAATACTCGTATTACTCAGGGGGAGTAGAGTATTTTGTGATTTCATGACTTATAATTCCTTATTATCTTTGATGCTATGTGTTTTGTCATAAATTTAACAAATGGAGAGATTGTAAGTGCTATGATTTCATATCCCTTTAGTTGTCAAATTTTGTGGTGCCAAAACCTATATCTATGTCTTGTATATCTTGTGTTTTATGTTTGAAGTCTATTAATTGCAATCAAGACATATCAAGACATCGCATTTCAAGATAAGATCTTAAATGAAGAAAGTTTTCAAGTCTTGGATGAAGAAATCAAGAATAGAAGTTTTCAAGGTTGCATGTTCAATATTTGATCAAGTTTAAGTTTACTAGAAGACTTTATCAAGTCAAGATCAAGCTCATGAAGGCCTACTACAAGTTTTGAATATTCACAAGCTTCTCTTAAGGGTCATCTGAGTGTACAGACTTTCAATGTCCATCTCACTTTTAAGGTTTGTTTAACCTTAGATTGACCTTAGGATGGGCTTTACAGTAGGTCATTCCGGATACATAACTCATATACTTTATTATGCTTGTTTGGATTGTTCTAAGACCAGTCCTATGGACTTCAAGACTAGTCCTAGCTTTGCTACGACCAGTCTTAGGTTTTTCAGGACCAGTCATAGGTAGTTAAAAATTTTTGGATCTTTCTAGCTATCCTACGACCAGTTCTGGAGATCCTACGACCAGTCCTGAAAATTCTACGACTCATCCTTCGACCGGTCGTAGCCCTACGACTCAAACTCTAGCAACCATTTTTAGGGTCCTACGACGGGTCGTAGGTGTCCTACGACCAGTCGTAGATGACCCACGACCGGTCTAGACCACACAGGATCAGTCGTGGAACTGAAAATCTTATCCCGCGGAAATCTTTCAAAAATATTTGGAGCTACGACCAGTCCTAGGATCTTAAGACCAGTCGTAGACGGGATTTTTCAGTCTATAAATTGAGCACGAACTTCAGAGTTTTGGCACTTCATATCAATTCTATTCAAGCATTCTTTAGGCTATTCTCTGAGATAAGTTTGTGTTTATTTAAGCTACATTGTGCTTATTTAATATTCCTTTTGCTAGCTTATTCTTATTTGATTTTGATCTACATTCCAATCTTATTAGAAAAGGGGAATTTCTGATATTCCTTCTTCTTGGATTCAAAATCAAATAGATCTAGCCCATTTGATCTAAAATCAATTAGACTTAGAACCATTCTTAAAGTGAGTATTGGACTTTGAATGTCGAATCAAACTTCTACTCCGATTGGTTCTACCGGGCTTCTTCAAAAGGTGATTCAGGTATTTTACATGTTTTGTAATTTACTTTCTCTGATTTTTGTTTGAGATTCGCCAGAAAAATCTTATTGTAGTGGTTATCTGAGGAGAGTCAGAAAACTCAGATTGTGAGGTTTTTGAATTGTGTAAGCCCGAGATCAAAGACACAATTGTGAAGATTTTAGGTGAACCTGTGAAACCTATTTTGATAGTGCATACTAATATCCCCTGTGTGAGGATATTAGTAGTGGAGTAGCAATCTGTGTGGCTGTTGGATAACAGTTGGTGTACACACAGGCGAACCACTATATATCATTGTGTTGTGGATGTGCTTCATTCTTTCATTCCTTTATTCATTCAGTTTTGTAGTTTGTGTTTGTGGATGAATGTTGTAATCACTTCAAGCAAGTGTGGATGAATGTTGTAATAACTTAGGATTTATTTTTCGCAAGTTATTTTGATTTGATTACTTATTATTCCTCTTTGGTTTGTGATACAAGGACGTTCTAGAAATAAAGTTGTCCTACCTTAAACCTCTGGTTTTTGGTGTAAGGTTGTCCTTAGAACTGATAAAGTATCAATCTCTTTATTTTAGGCTATTGTGATTGTTTTATATTCAGCATTGTGCTTTAAATCTTTTATTATTCCGCTGTTATTAGTTTTATTTGGCATTGCCCTATTCACCCCCCCTCTAGGGCATATAGCTAGGCCCTTTCAATTTCCCATTACCAAAATATCCAGAATCAGCACAAAATGCTACACTCTACCTCCGCAATCTTCCCCATTACATGATGTTTTCCATATATTCGACTGTTCCAGATGTATGTGCTTTATCCACCCAATCTATCCATTTTGACAAATCAATTTAGGTGATGTCCAAAAAAATGAGGCAATTGGTGGACTAAATTGTAGGATCAATTGTCTTACTTGGCGAATAGTGTTGCATTTAAAAGTCCCCTTTTTATGTGACTTTCAATGTCATTATATTGTCAAACAGTGTTGTAATTTGGCAAGTTCCTATTTTATGTTATTGCTTGATTTATAGTGGCTAGTGGGTTCCTTGTGTTGGAAAATTCTTAGAGAATGATGGTCGAGGATCTATTTGAATTAAGGATTATTTTATTGGAACTTTTAGGTTATGGTGTATGATATTTAAGGTTGTTTACTACAAGACTTTTACGGTTTTTACTATTGAATTGATATTAAAATCTTTGGGAGCAGTTCAGATCTTGTTGATGCGTTAACTTTCTTGGTTTTCCTTTATCATCCTTTGTGTTTCTTGTTATGTACATTGGATGGATAAGAATTCATGTGGCTTGTAAAATAACTTGACTGTCCAAATATTGACCATTGTTAGGTTCTAATATGTACTTGTCTTACCATTCATCTCCAAGCATCTTACACATGCTATATTGTATTTATTGGACTGACTTGTATTGGCTTTGTGGTGTAACTTTGATTTGTGCAGATATGGTAGTGGATCATGTGGCTCTGTTTTGTAGTTTGTATTTTGTGTTCACTGTAGATTTGTTTTTTTTTTTTTCTTTTAAAGATATATAACTCCGTATTGTTTAACCATGTATAAGCTTTGTAACTTAATAAGCTCTTCTTCTTTTAAAATTTCAGAATTGCAATTTATTTATGCAAATACAAAGAAGCTACTTAAAGAGGAAGATGGTCATTGTCCTCGTTGGTTTGCCATTGTTTTCCCCACCAAGATCGAGCTAGATGACAACTTGCTTCTTGTTGCTTCAAGTATGATCCATAGCTTCTATGCTTCATGACTAGAGCAACTTCTGGATTGGATATTTTTTTTTTTTGCAATTGTATATATACTGATGCATGAATTTTATTTAGGTGATGGAAATGTTCTTATATGAAAAGATTACACCTCAAAGGGTAAACAGAAGCTTGTTACAGCATTCTCATCGATTCAGGGCATACACCTAGTGTCCTTAGTGTGAATGTTGTTGTTGTTGACTATGGACGCAATATCTACGATGGTATCAGCTAGATATTCAGTTTTGGCGCCTAACATGGCTCTTTTTTGTTTTTGTTCACATTCCAACCTCAGTGAGTTATAGGCGAACTATAATAATAAGCAATCTAGGTGCGCTGGTAGCTTCTCATACATTTAGCTTTCTGTGGCTTGAAAATTTTCTACTTAAGGGGCCTTATCGATTGTCATCACAGGGTACAAGCCCGTCATATTTAAGTGTGATTGGGTGAAGGTGACACATCATGGTGTTTTAATAGTTTGATGGTTCATTTTCTAAGAGGGATTTTTAAAATGCTTAATGATTAATTTCAATAGTTTTTCGGCTTCTTCTACTATCATTTGAAGACCTCAAAGGCCCAACTAACTTGAGATTTTTATATGCAGGATGATATATTTTTAGCCCCGTAGATCAATGTTGCCACTACAAGGTTCAATATTGAAATGGTAAAGTTTTTAACTATTTATTTTATCTTTGTTTTTTCCTATTCTTCATAAATAATTTGATGTCTTAGCCTCCTGTCATTACCAGCTAGTCTTGTCACTATTTATACATATGTCATCTCATGAGTCTTACTTTTTGTAATTTTCTTACTCCCGTAGTGATTATCAAAAGCAGTGGGCCATCAATAAAAGATTACCCTTGTAGTGAGTCCAATCAAGGTATGGATAATATATGGTTTTAGGTTTTAGTTCATGGTAAATGGTACCTTTTATTGTGGATCACCCCTGGACAAAAGACCTGGTACCTTTTGTTGTTGTAAGCTCCTAATTAGTTTGTTTCTGCATTTATGTCGGAGCTATCCAGATGTTGAGCGGGGGTCCTTGGAAGGTGGGAACCGCAGTTATGACCATGATGAAGCTGTCCATTTTCTATGGACAATAATATGGGTGACCTGGCTATTTAGACAGGCCCGTGCTTATGTATTATCTCGAAATTGATGAAGCAGATTTAGATGTGCGTCGGAGCTATCCTTATGTTGAGCAGGGATCCTTGGAAGGTGGGAACCGCTGATATTTATTTTTTCCCTTTATCACTGTTTGTGTGATCTTGTGAACAAGTTAGATGATAAATAAACATCATTATGGGCCCTAGAAAGGTTTCAATGATGGAAATCATTATACCCATTGTTTCTTATGGTATGGTCCACCTGAGTTTTAGATATGATTCAATTTTGGTTTCAACCCCGTAAATGATCTGGAAAAGCAGATGGACAGTGTAGATAAACTACATATATTTATAGTGGGCACAATGATTTCCTAACCCTAACTTATACTTGAAAACCTAAATCTAAACCCAAACCAGAACTCGAATTCCTAAACCTAAACCTATAACCTATAACCTATAAACTAAACCTAAACCTATTACCTAGTTATAAACTATAACCCTAAACCCTAAACCCCAAACCTAAACACAAACCCAAACTCGAACCCCAATTCCTAAACCTATAATCTAAACCTAAACCTAAACCTAAACAAATAACCTAAACCTATAACCTATAACCTCATCTAAACCTATAACCTATAACCTAAACCTAAACCTTAACCTATAACCTACCTATAACCTACACCTAAACCTAAACCTATAACCTAAACCTAAACCTATTCCCAAATCCCTAAACCTAAACCTAAACCTAAACCTAAACCTATAACCTATAACCTAAACCTAAACCTATAACCTATGACCTATGACCTCAATCTAAACCTATAACTTAAACTTAAACCTATACCTAAACCTAAACCCAAACCTATAACCTATAACCTACCTATAACCTACACCTAAACCTAAACCTATAACCTTAACCTAAACCTAAACCTATAAATTTTAAATAAATAAATTTTAACACTCCCGAAATGTAGGGGGCCGTAATAGAAGTTGTAATTTGAATTCCCTAAACGTCTCTTTGGTTAGAAATAACATTTCACATAAATTTCAGCAATTAGAACTAATTAGAGATGAAGTTGGTATAGTTTCTGTTTGAACTAGTGAATATCTGATTTAAGTGTCATTTAATGTTTATTAAGCCTCTGAAATTTGATTATTGAATGTTGCCGTATTGCTTTTTGTTTGTTTCGATTCTGTTCTTTTTATTTGAATTTCTATTGTGATTTTGATTCTAATTCTGATTCTGATTGTTTTGGTGATGTTCTTAGTTACTGTGTATACAGAGTGATCAGTGCAATGGATTGTACATGTGGGTCCCACCATTTGGCAATCCAACTGACCTGTTCATGTGGTGGGCCATATTGTCGATGGGAAATGCGATAAAAGTTTTGCCCATTAGATTAATCTAACTGTTTGATTGGGCCACATTTGATGTGAACTATAGGTTGCCTCATGTGGGGAAATTTAGGCATGGCCCATCTCATAATGTGGCCCACCATTTCAACCATTGGCTCAATAAATGGTGGCCACACTCGTAAGAATACTGGATTTAACAAAAATGATGCCATTACTTCCTAATATCATTTGTACTGATTAAGGGGTTTGTATATTAATTTGCTTTTGTGTTGTTTTTGTTCTTTTGATCTTTGAATTTTGTTATCTGTTTCCTAAATTGGGTTTCTGTTTTTCGTAGTATTCTTCTCAAAACTATTATTTTTGTATAATACAATTGCTTGGAGATTTAAGTTCATTGCTCCTCTCACTGTATTTTGATTTCTTTCTATATAATGTTACACAAACCAATAGTCCATCAAACCACATTACTCATGTTGGATTTTGCCATAGTTTAGAAGATTAGCAGGTACATTTTTTATTTCTTCCTATGTAAGTGTTTTTTTGTCTTTCTTTCTTTTGAGATGTGTACAAAGGCGTGCTTGTTTGATTGTGTCTACAAATGCTGTTTTATACAGGCTGACAAGCTAAAGGAGTCATTGGAGGATGAAATTTATTTTCTCAAGGGAAGAGTTTCAGAACTTGAAAGTGATATTGTGTCAAAGCCCATAAAAGTTACATCTGCAGTTTCAGGGAAAGAAGAAACTCTATCTTCTGCATTTGCTGAAATTGACTGATTGAAGGAAGAAAATTCTGTAAAAACGTAAGCATTATTACATTATATGGAGGGTGTTTACTGTGTTGGAGTATATTTGTTTCTTGCACATGAGGGCACGCTGTAGTTTTAATTCTTATGATAGGTTGAGCAAAGTGAAGTATTGTTTATTTAGAAATGTGAATGTGGGATGCATTGTGTGATTTGATTGCTATTTGTAACAAATGCATCATTTTTTTCCTGATTGCATTTTATGTACTTTTCCTATCAGCATTAAGCTTTGATGAGTTATCAATCACGACAGGTTCTTGCAATGGAAACAAGCACCATTATTACAATTTTTTAAAAAATAGCTATGAATTTTGGCCGTAGCTATTGTTTTGAAAACCATAGCTATTGCTAACTACCACATATTGCTACGGATTTCATTCTACTTTTAGATACTGATATTATCCGTAGCCATAGGTACATTTCGCTACATAAATTATAACTACTACTTTTTTCCGTAGCTAGTGATATCTACTGCTACGGATCTAATTTGTAGTAATAGGTATATTCCACTACAGAAAGTATAGCTACTACCTTTATCCGTAGCTATTGATATCTATTGTTATAGATTTAATCTATAGGTGTAGCTACATTTCATTAAAGAAATTGTAGCTACGACTTTTGTTCGTAGCTACAGATATTTATTGCTACGGATATAATCCGTAGCCATAGGTTTTTTGACCTTTACCTACCCCACCAATAGCTACAGACATGCTACGAACTAGATTCGTAGCAAAAGATCTTTAGCTATGGTTTTTGGCCATAGCCTTTGCTTGTTTTTCGTGTAGTGACGCATCCTTGAATCTTAATCGTAGGAAAGGGAGCTGTAACACCCTGGTTCTCGAAACCCGAGGACAGTCACTCGAGTACGAGAACCCGAGGGTTACGCTATAAGGTGGACTAACATACATCTAAATAGTAACAAATTTCCTAACATGAAGTAAGGCATCATTGCATTAATTAAGGATATCAAGAGTAATAAAAGGAAGTTTAAATACATGTAAATGGAAACAAAATGGAATCCCTCAGTAGGGGAAATTATTATTACAACTCAAACAAAACACTAAGTTCAAATCATGAAAGCAAGCAAATCGTTGGGCTCCAATGGCTTAACAACAGACACATAGAACTCTTCCTCGCCACAATCCACCGCAGCTGTCCCTGGAGTCCTGTCATACAGGTCTTCACCTGCCATCAATCTTGCATCTATTTGGTGCAACCGTATAGTGGGTGAGTGAAAACTCAGTGGGAATTTCCCTCATAGATTTAACCATGACACATCATTCCTAAATGGGTTAACAATTCATATATAATTCATATGGAAATACACTAACAATGCGTTGGCATGAATGTATGAATGTATGCTCAAGTCACAGATCTGGGGATGCACATCCAGCTGTCAAAATAAAGAGGTCGCCCAAGGCGAACTAGTCACCCGAAAAAATACACATAGGTACGCCCAAGGAGAACTAGCTGCCCGGAAAAGACCATGCAGACCGCCTGCGGTAGGTTAACTACCTGGAAAAGTCCTTGAAGGTGAGTGCGCCCAAGGATGACCTCCTGGAAAAATACTCAGGGTACGCCCGAGGAGGTATAAAATCTCGGAAAAGCCTAATATAAAGAAAGAGCGGCCCAAAGTGCCCAAATGCACAAGTCTGATGGTTGGACTTAGGTAATAGAACCATAACCAACCTAACAGGATGTGACTTACGAAGAACACTCGGAAAATCTCACGTGTCGTGCGTGGATGTTATGCACCATGACGCATATATAGATTACTTTGATATAATAATAATGACCTTCAGCTTTCAAGTAGGAAATATCCAACCATGTATTCCACATGAAACTTTCATGATTTCTTTATATTCAAAGGAGGGCACACTATCATGTAAATTTCCAAGTGAGGTTGCATCATTAACTAAGGGTCCATCCATAAGTACACTATATGTAAACAAATTCTCATTTTCCATATTGTAAGAAACTTTTACATGATAATGCCAACTAATTTAGAGATTAAAGAATATAGACAATCATGAAGGGAATGTCTCATAATTCACAGATGATCTAATATGAAAGCCTCACTTTCTCAACATAAGAAAACAATTATAAATGTGACATGGAGTTTGCAAGTCAATACATCATACACATAATCACAAGGAAATATGGCATTAAAACAATTATTTCATGAATGTCAAGGTAGCTTGGAATTAATATTTCTCTAAAATTCTATACATTAGAGAGTTAATCCACATGGAAATTAGTGAATGGAAGAAGCTATGGGGGATGCTCCTCACCTTAATTGGATGAGGTGAGTCTATGAATTCCTGGTTTGAGGTTGCTTGAAGGAGAATGCCCTATCAAGAGTATCTGTTGCAAACAGTCCCCAATCAAATGTTATAGGATCTCCATGAGTCAGTACCGAGTTAACTCGGTTGGGATTCTCAACTAATAACCAGTTGAGTTGCTTCACAGGTATCGTTAACAACCAAGTTAGATTAAAGATCCTTAGAGTTCTAGGCTCCTCAAACCATCTACAGATGACTGGAGTAGGCTAAACTCAGTCAGGAAATGACCGGATCGACCCACCATGAGTACAGAGTCGACTCAGTCAGAATTTTCAACTAACAATTAGTTGAGTTAGTTTTAAGAGTTCTACTAACTATAGGGCCAAATTAATGATCCACTGAATCCAGTGCTTCCCAAATCATCCACAGATGATTGAAGTCAGCATAACTCAGTCAGGAAACTGACCGAGTCAGCCCGTTATAGAGTATTGAGTTGACTCAGTGCTAACTCAACTAGCTAAATTTCTTTAGCTAGCGATGTGCAACTGAGTGCACCCATCTGAGATGAGATTGCTATGCAGGTCACTGTGCAAGGTAGGCCGATCACACCTTTGGATTCCGATCTAGATTTTTCATCCAGAAATGTATCTGAGTCACTGAGTTAACTCAGGCTAGTTACTAATCATAGAGGTGAGAGGTTGATTGAGTTTATTTACAACTCATTATGGGTTTTCCTCACTCAGGAAATCAGGGTCATCTCCAAGGGCCCTTTGTCTAAATTCAAACTTAAGTCTCTGGAGATGAAACGTTCATGACTTGGTTGGGTATTTGCAGAGTCAACTCGATAACGAGTTTGAGGGCAACATCATAACAACGAGTGAGGTGGGTTTGAGATACCTGATGTTGAAGGGGGGTCAGAGAAATATCATCCCAGATCTGAGATTATCAAGTTCTCTAAGACTCGCAGCGACTCAGAACAAGTCAGCTCTCCTTGGTGCAGCAACAGATGGGCAGCATCAATGCACACCTCACGAACTCTCTTTCTCCTTCTTTCTTCTTCCCTTCTCACTATCTCCTACTTCCTCTAGATCTTCTTCACAGCAGTCAACAACCCAGCTGAGTCGAGTTGCTACAAAGGCCTGCAACTCACCCCAACAGTGCCCAAATCTCTATCTCTTTCTCTTTCTATTTCCTATCTCTCTCTTCTCCTTGGGATTCGCCCTAATCTCAGGCTATTTATAGCCGTTCCCATTTCTAGAAATCTCCACAGTTAATCACAAAGATTAGTACGGAGATCACCTAAGCTAACCGAAAATAGCTTGACACTAGGATCACTTAATAGTTTGGATCTTGAGCATTGGTCCATTTGATTGTCATTGATGGACTTCAAATGTGATGGGCCACACGATGAACGGCCTGGATAGGTGAATGGAATGGTCCTATAGAATGTGGGTCCAACAGTCGGATTGGAGAGGATGACAGCCTGTTAATGTCATTTGTTGGAGGGACGGTTTATTCACAGATCAGGGCCGTTTAGATGGTCCTAATATGTCCTAACAGTGATGTGGGGGCCACCTTATGGTGCAAGGAGAGCCATTGATTAAGATGACTCACTGACCCAAAAACTGAGGCGCTACTTCTAGTTCTCGCCAATATCTCAGCTGCTACGAAAAATATCTGCTTGCCCTATTTCGGATGTCCCAAATTGGTCGAGCGAAGCTTCCAGAGAACGTGCGACGGTTGGGATGGATTTTTGCTATAAGGGGAAAGAATTCCTCCACTTTTTGACGAGTAGGGAGCTTCTTTTGGAAATAGTAGGACTGACGGGGACTATATTGCGTGCACGAGTGGCATTCGACCATTCCGAACGGTCGGATTCACCAGCGCACCTATGGACGTGGATGTCCTCTCCTAGTCAGTGTCATCCCCATATGTTGTTTGATCAGCGGTCAACAAGGCTGGCACGAGCGGCTTTTAATCCTAGGGTTACACGTGGATAGGGTCGACGGGACCACTTCTATCAGTTGGACGGTCTGGATTAAGTTTTTGTATTCGGAAACACGTCCATTTGTGACATCAAACGGACGGCCCCGGTTTGAATCAGCGTCGGGCGGGAAAATGGGTAGAAATCCCATTTTTCTGGGTTTCTGAGAACAGAGTGCGTTTGACCGAGTTCCATGGTCCGGTGCACAGCTGTGGTGCACAGTTCGTGAACACGCATCCCTAAGTGTGGGGCCTACGTAGATGTTTTGAGAAATCTACTCCGTCCAATGGGTACACCAGTACCTGAAATGGTATATGACCTAAGATGAGGAAAATCAGAAACTCAGGCGGGCCATATCAAGGAATTGTGGTCCTTTTGTGTTGATTTCTTTTAATCTAATGGTCAGATTGATTTCAATCCGAACCCTGATGGTTAAAAGAGCCTAGGGAATTTTTTTTTAGGATGATCAGGATGTTTCATGGGCTACGAGGGATGGTTAGATGATTTTTGGGTTATCCTTCAAACATATTTTTAATGCTAGTAGTATTCCCTAATGGTTACCCAATTTACCACAAAATTTCTTGGTCCCCAAATGAATGATTCGATGAACTATCTTGAAGACTAATGGATGGATGGTCTACTCGGTGGATGACAACTGTTCTTGATTGTTAGATTGATGCATGATTGAGTTCATAGGTTGATCTTGATATGTTTATTACACCTAGTGGTCATATTTAGACTTGAGTGACGCTAAATGTTCAAATACAAAATATCAAGTTAAGTTACTTAGTAACACCCGAGTATCAAAAAGTACGGGGTGTTACAGGAGCATCCTAACCCTCTAAGCCAGGGCTCTCATGCTAGCTGTGTAACCAAACATCTGGATCTGTAAAGCTCGTATCCTAGTACTGTTCCATTTCACCAACTCTCGCGATCCTCCTCGTTGAATTTCGATAACCCGCAACCTGTAGACATCGAATATGCGCGACCGTAAGTTGCATCCCGAAGATCTGAGTCGATTCAACTCGTAACCTATACCCTACCGACCACACCGTTGCCGCGGTTCCAAGCCGCGTCTTACGCACTAATGTGGTACCCATGCTAAGAGTTATGGGCCTGTGTATATCTCAAGGAAACGCCGCGCGTTGTAAATTTCGAGAGATTCCAGAGAATCTCTACCCATGCCTCTCCCATCAATCAGTCAAGTACAACCATCATTTCAACCTATGCCTCTCTTCCCACCAAGACAAGTAACCCATCCCTCTCTTACCAACAATGTAAGGCAAGCCATACCACATGCCACCTCATGCCCCCAAAAGTCAACAAAGCCTATACCCTCCATGTCACCTCTACTTACGACACCCATTCTTCACTCATTCCATCTCATTTCTCCCCCCCATTTCCCTAGAAACCAAGAGAGAAAAAGACTAAGGAGAGAAAAGAGAGGCCAAGAGAAGACCCATCTCCCTACCACCTAATCTCACCATCCAACCATCCAAACTTCATCATCCACCATTAAAGTAGAAGCTTAGGAGATAAGGAGTCCAATGATCCAAGAAGAAGGACCATAGGTGGGTGATCTTAGGTTTAGATCTTGGTTTTGATGCATGGGGCAAGTGGGGCCTACCGGTTAATGGTAGAGATCCCATTTTGGACCCAAGGTGTGGCCAATGGCCCACCAAGATACATATGTTTATTCCATGATGGGGCCATTCTCCATGAACCCCATCATGATGCTTATTTTGATAGCCAACATGTAGTTATCATCCAGACCCTTGATCTTGTGGTGGGGAGGGTATCCCCACCTTGATTTCCATTTTTGTAGGCCCACATATGGTGGGACCCATTTGATGTATGTGTTGTAATGCTTGGAGGGGACCTCATAGTGGCGGAGCTCCTCCCTCACTCTCTCTCTCTCTCTCTCTCTCTCTCTCTCTCTCTCTCTCTCTCTTTCTCTATTGATGGCCCACCTTGATGATGTATGAATTTTATCCACACTGTCCATTTAGTAGACCAACATGCTGTCCAAACCGAGGCCCACCTCGCTGTCACGTCCAGCCAGCCCACCATGCTGCCCATTTTTGGGCCAGTTGGATTACCAGCTGGTGGGCCACACACGTGGACCCACCCGATGAAGTATTTTATCCTTACCATCCATCTGTGGGACGGTGGGAACCACCGTGATGTATTTTATCCTCACTGTCCATCTGTGGGACAATGGGAACCATCGTGATGTATTTTATCCTCACCATCCATCCGTGGGACGGTGGGATCTACCTTGATATATGTGTTTTGTCCACACTGTCTAGTAGCTAGGATGGTGGGACCCACTTGATGTATATGTTCTAACCTCACCATCCAACGTGGGACAATGGGACCCACTTAACATATGAGTTATATCTCCACCATCCAACACTGTCCAGTTGCTGGGACGGTGAGACCCATCTGAAGTATGTGCTGTATCCACATCGTCCAACACGTGGGATGGAGGGACCCACCAGGTTATATTTCATCTAGGCTGTCCATTAGTGGGACACACAGCTGGCCCACGTGATGCATGTATTCTATATATATGCTTCCTATCCTGATGTGTAGGACCACTTACTGATGTGTAGGCTCACCTGCTGTACGTGTGAGGCCCACTGGCTGTATGTGTGAGGCCCACTTGTTATATATATGAGGCCCATGTTGTCATGCCCCAAACCCGGAGATCGGACTCATACGAATCTCGATCACCGAATCCAATGTCGACAGCTTCTGTAGTACCCCGTTCTTGGCTCCTAGCACCCATACGCCAGATTCTGATCCTAGGATCCTATAAATTGGATCTTCTAACATACATTTGTCTCATAAGAAGCATAACCACAAGTTTACCCAAATCACAAAGGCAACATCATCATCATATATCCATTAATATAATCATTTGAATACAATGCTGAAAAGGAAATACATATATTAAAAATCAAAGCTCCAGAGGTCCGCTACATGCTCCAAGCTCAACACTACTATAACCTAACGTCACCTACACGCGTCTATCATGCATAAGCTTATAGAAAGCTCAGTGGGTGGTGAAAGTGTGTGCACAAGGTAAGTGCCAAGTACTCAATATCAGAATAATCAGAGTAAGTCGAAAACACTGATAAGCCCATAAATCATACAATATCAGAATAATGCGAAAACATGAAAATAGGCTCATAAATACCATCAGCTTTATCCAGGCTGTGCGATGCATAAATATAATAAACCAATATCATATACTAAGGAAGCAAGGTAGATCAGCTATGCAATGCGGAGATAGTAAGCCAAATACTATGTGCTGAGGATGCAATGCAATATGCGATGCAGATGAAATGACCAAGCTAGAGTGTGAAGTTGGGATGATAGTACGTAGTATCGTAGGCTATGGGGACCATCACAAGTGACTTCTATCCAAACTAGTCCCATACCTAAATTTGGATAGTCAGCCTCAATGTGGTAAACTCCTGATCTCAGGTTAGTCGCACGCCCCAACCAAAATCCTAGCCATTGCGAAGGTACACGTATCAAATAGTTAGGCACCACTAACCTGAGTGGATAGTGAATGAATGAATGAATGAGTATTCAACTCCTGCTCAATAAGTCCACATATCAGTACAGTTCATCTTTGGGATCATCACCAGGGTCTAGTACAATCTACATATAACCACCGCCCACTGACGTGCGACCATGTAAGTGGAAGAGACCTCACCATCCGCCTGGCCAGTAATCAACTAATATTTACCCGACACATCAATAGTGGATCCATTCACGAGGTGGTCAAACTCAGCCTAGCTATGCCACCTACCCTCAGGCTGGTAAGGCCACACCCCCTCTCAACCGACCACGACACAGTGGGAGACGTGTCCTCCTGGTATTCAGACTGGGGCGCTCATGTATCCACTCGGCCTTGACATTAGGGTATCCTCTGGTACTAAGAAGGTTTAGAGATTTTCACCCAGGGCCATCTATGTCAGCCCGATGCTAGAACAGATTTCTGATGTCCCATCTAGCCATCAACAATATGCCTATGGAGGCTACACCGTAATGTTGCTAGGGCGCACAGTAATCACAATGCAAGATGCATGAGTCATATAATCCAGTCATGCATTAATCCTATACATACCGTACGCTTATGTGAGATAACCTCCGCCTATCAAGGAGTCTCATAACAACCTACCTAATGACATATGTAATGGTTAACCACATCTCATAACAAACATGCAAATGATGCATATGGGCATGTATTCATAATGCTATGATGTCACATACTCATAATCGATATCAATAAACGACATCAACAATCGACGTCGAGAATGTGGACATTTAACCAACATTGCCCCCAAGGAATGACCCACATAGAGCCTAACATATAGTGGACCCATGACCTCACACAAGGACTTAATATATAACACCATGGGCCTCTTTCAAGAGCTTGATACACATCATGATGGACTCCATCACCTGGCCCTCAAATGCATCACATGGGCCTAATTTACATCACAATGGACTCCATCACCTGGCCCTCAAATGCATCACAATAGGCCTCATCACATAAACCTCTTATTCATCATATTAGGCCTTAAACACGATTTGCATATACATCACATGGGCCGAATACACATCACAATGGGCCTCAACTACAGGTCACATGTACATCATATAGGTCTCAACAATCGGCCTTGACAATCGAAATCGACCTTGACACTTGGCCTCAACAATCGACATCGGCCTATACAATCGGCCTAGACAATTGGAAACGGCCTCGATACTCGGCCTCAACAGTCGAAATCGTCCTAACAATCGGCCTCGACAATCAGAATCGACCTCGATACTTGGCCTCAACTGTTGGAATTGGCCTATACAATCGGCCTCGACAAATCGGAATCGGCCTCGATACTCAGCCTCAACAATCGGAATCGACCTCGACAAATCGGAATCGACAATAGGCCATGACAATCAGAATGGGAAATCGATCATGATAATTAGAATCGATCGATAATCAGAATCGGCAATCGGCCACAACAATCGGAATCGATCAACAATCGGCCTCGATGATTGAAAAGGGCAACCGATGTTATTGATAGTTTCCTAACAAGGCCTAAGGGAATGTCACAATGTGGATGTCCAACCATCATTGCCCATTAATGTGAACATTTAACCAACATTGCTCCTAAGGAGTGGCCCACATAGGGCCATATACATTGGGTCGATGACCTCATACAAGGGTCTAATATACATCAAAATGGGCTGAATACATGGGCCTAATATACATCACCATGGGCCACGACCCATGGTCCTCAAACACATCATAATGGGCTACAACCCATGGGCTTCATTATACATCAAGTGGACCGCATTAATGGGTCTCATATACATGACAGGTGGGCCCTGCACATGGGCCTCATATACACAGCATGCGAGCCCTACACATGGGTCTTATATACATCAAATGGGCCGCGTATCTGGGCCTCGAATAAGCGTATGGTATGCATAGGACCATGGCGACAGCACGGTAGTAAGGGTACAAGTCTCTGGCCGATCCGACTCTGGAATACAGGATAAGACTCAGGATCGCTCACAAATACCGATAACAGATTGCTGGTTGCTAGAATTTAATCAGGAGTACCGGAGAAGCCTACGAAATAATACAATCTAGTATACGGGTCTTACAGCTTGTAAGCCCCGTATCCTAGACCGTATCATTCCATAGACTTCTGCAGTCTTCTCAGTCAAATTTCGGCAACCTTCGACCCTTAACTGACATTTATGCGTAACCCTGTGTCACACGCCGTCAAACCGAGTCGACTCAACCCAAGATTTGTACCCTAGTGATCGCACCGTCGCCGCGGTTCCAATGTCGTGACTCGCGCGACGAGAGGAGGGGGTAATGCTAGGCTGAGTTTGACCAGCTCAAGGAATGGGTCCGCTATCGATGAGCTGAGCCTGATATTAGCAGGTGGATAGTGAGGTCTCTTCCACTTACCTTATTGCGCGTGATGGGGCGACGATCTGGTTTAGAGTGTACTAGACACTAGTGCTATCCCAGATTTGAGCTGTATTGATATGTAGACTTAGATGACGATTTGTATGCATGACTTGCATCTTGCATCGCATAGCCTTAGTATGGTCGACATCATTCATGCCTTGCATCGCATAGCCTTAGTATGGCTAATGGTATTCATCGATTCATCAGCATGTTCCGCATTACTCTGATACTGCATAACTGCATTACTACCTTACGCACACACTTTCACCACCCTCTAAGCTTATGCATAACCGTTACGTGCAGATGACGTTGGATCGTAGCAGCGCTGAGGCAGGAGCGCATATCAAATTAGCTTGGAGCTTTTATCTATCATCACTGTATTTTCCTTTATACTCATTGTACTTGTAAAGCTTTTGATCATAGTGAAAATGTAATGGAGTTTTTGGTTGTTATTTGTAGGTTATGCCTTTGGTTATGCTTATTACGAATCAAAATGATGTTGAAAATCCTTCTCGTAGTATCCTAGGATCGGAACCTGGCGAATGGGAGCTGGGAGTTGAGAATGGAGTACTACGGAGGCTGTCGGCATCGAATTCGGTGATTAGGAATTTTGTGAGCCCGGTTTTCGAGTTTGGGGTGTGACACAGCTCTCCCGTCCTAATAGAAATTTTGTCTCCAAAATTTAAAACACGACACAACCAATATAGAGTTCACTAAGGGAGGAAAATTCTACTACTATAGATATAATCATCAAACACCTTAGAGATGGGGATAACGTTGATGAATCTCAGCCTCTCACTCCCAAGATGCCTCGTCAACAGAATTTTGACCCTACTAATCTACGGATCCTGGTTAAAAATGATCGAAACTGAAATACTATGCAGCCTCACAATCCTAACAGTAGGGAACTATATCAAAAAATATCTAAGTTATTCAAACTTAGGGATTTAACCATTCTAAGTTCTCAACAATCATAGAGTGTAGGGTAGCTATCAGCAGATATGTGTTGTTATCATAAGGTATTCCCAAGTTATGCTCTGATACCATCTTCTATCACGCCCCAAACCTAGAGATCGGACTCACAGGAATCCCGATCACTGAATCCAGTGCCGACAGCCTCCGTAGTACCCCATTCTCGGATCCCAGCACCCAGACGCCAGATTCTGATCCTGGGATTATACAAGGAGGATTTTTCAACATACATTTATCTCGTAAGAATCATAACCACAAGTTTACCCAAATCACAAAGACAACATCATCATCATATATCCACTAATATAATCATTTGAATACAATGCTGAAAGGAAATACATATATCAAAAATCAAAGCTCCAGAGGTTTGCTACATGCTCCAAGCTCAACGCTACTACAACCTAACGCCATGTAACACCCTGAATTTTTACCAACCTAGAATTAGACGTCCTTAGGCAATGGGTCAACCATAACACCTTAGTAACTTCTCATAACTCAATTCCAAAGTCAAAGAAATCATTTAGAACTAAATTCTTTAGAAAGTTAACGTAACTTAGCTAGTGCTAAATCAGATTACCTGTGAAATTAGCACCAACCACTTTAAATACGATCTGTAAGACCCAAAACCTCTAGAATTGTTAACGCTACATTATCCTGAAATCTAGGATCAATCTCTAAACCCAGTTTCTCCCGGGAGTACTTTGAAACTTCGTATCGGACCTGGACCGCACGTCGAAAGTCTTATAGTGATGAACTTAGACCATTATGACCGCCTAGTTGGACTTGACTATAATCTCGAAAATCAAGCCCTAACGATGTCCTGAGACCATTTCCTTGAGCCCGGAGTAAAGAGTGTGAGAAAGTGTAGATTTTAAAGAAATTAAATGAGATTTTAAGAAATTTGAAACGTGTCACTTGCGCGTTATTTCTAAGCGTTCTGACCTTTACTTTTGCCCCAAATTCACAATCAGATCAGGAAAGGTGGCCCATACATGTCAAAGTACTTGTGGCCCTAATCAAATTTCGGTGACCGTTGAATTGAACCTGGTCCGCCATGGACGATCTGAAAACCTGATCGGACTGAAAACTTAACTTTCTTAAGATCCAATATTAGTGAGCTTAAGTCCAACCACATTTGATAAGAGGACCTCTAAAAGTGCTCCATTGGATCAGAAAGAGCCCGATTTGGTTATAACATAAGTATACCTTGGACCTAAGGTTATTTTCATCACTTTTGGGCTTATAAAAAGGCCTTAAACCCTCATTCCCAAATCCCATACGAATTTCTAAACCCTAGCTAAGAAAGAGAGAGAAAGGAGAGAGAAAGTGAGAGAGAAGTTGGTGATTCTTCATGGGATTCTTCCCAACTTTACTACATGCCTAATCCACCTATCCGTATTGCTATTCTGGCATTTCTAACTCCATTCCTAGGTAAGAAATCCTAACCCTAACTTGTTTTAGAGCTTAGCATAGTCTAAGTGATGATGTAGCTAATCTATTTCATGTTCTAGGTTGTCAATCCGCCATTGACGAAGTCTTATCATCTGAATCATATCCATTTTGCATTTTCTGGTTTAAGGTGCAGACTATATACATTTAGGTTATGGTTTTCAAGACTTTCAATGTTAGATAATGATTTATTCTTGCCTAGCATGCTATTTCACATGTATAAAGTGTTTTCCATTTCGTTTTCAGTTATACGTTAATTATGTTAAATATAATGTATTCCTCGTATTTATAGAAAATACCGTATACGTATGAAATTTAACTTTGTGCTTACCATGATAAATTATTGTCTATGTATGATAGATGCATGTTCATTATCTTCTGGGTGAACGGATTAGCCTAATACATGTTTGTATATGTTAAATTGTGTAGTCTAAGTGTTTGTGAAAATGACTGAATGAGTATGGAATTCGCTTTCGTGCTCGCCATGACTAACTGTCATGGATATATGATTGTTGTATAGGTGATACCCCTTTGACGAAAGGATTTGCCCTAATACATATGCTAATGAATACATAATATGTATGATGTAATGTGTAGACTACGTGTATGTAAAAGTGTCTGAATGAGTTAGTAGTTAGTAAGATGTACCTGTATGCGGGTTGAGATATGATTCTCAACTACATCAATGATGTGTATGATTTCCCTCATGTATTTTATATTTCATATGTGTGGATTCATGTTTAGGTTATATTCCATAACATGCAAAAACATTACCGTGAAGTGTGATGGGGGAGTGGTGTAACGATTCTGTGCAACAGCCCTGGTTGTCCTAAAGCGGATAATGTCGAACCTTTGATTGCATAATTTGAAATATGATCCATTTACTGCTTTGACTAAATCATCGGATAGCATGTCATAACTGAATGTGATTTGGGCTATTGTATAGTCCAGGTAATCGGTAACCGTTCTTCAAGTGGTAGTTGAGGTTATTTCGCCACGTAAGATGTGTTCAACGAATCTGAGTCGTACTTGGGATGTTCGACAGTTGTTAGGCCATACGAAGTGCTTATGCATTCCATGTCGTTCAACTTAACGTGCGATTGGCCTAGTTGAGCTCATCAACTAACCCGATTGATTGATGATTGTTCACCATGTTTGGTCGCTACTGTTTGAATCTAATGCACTGAATTTATCGGTGAAACTCCTATTAACCTTAGTACCGTTATCCCCTAAGACTCATGAGCCAGACATGGTAGTATGGGACACCATAGTCGAGCTGTCAGCTTATGCTGGGGCGATGAGCCTCCCTATAGTGACCAGTGAGCACCCTACTCTCGTGAGCAGATTATGGTGGTATGGGACACATTATTCTTGCTGTCGGCCTACATTAATTGGTGACGAGCCCTCTGTAGTGACCTCAAGTATATCCTGACACTGCATAAGGGCGACAAGTCATGTTGCAGTATTAAGGATATAACTAAGCCTGTATTGATTTGGTAATGGGGGAGTGGTGTAACGATTCCGTGCAACAGCCCTGACAGTCAGCGACTTAGAACCGTAACATCGTATGAGATTTTCTAGGACTGATGACCCTAGAATGGATCAATGTTTGGAAATTGATATAAGGGAGGTGTCTTAGCTTGCCAATCCTGCTGTATGAAAGGGACTAATAAGAACTTGGTAATCATACTCATGACATCGCACTACATGTGTCATTGGCATTGGTATGAGAGCACAGTGATAGTGATACATGCCGCGATCGTTAGATCATGTCGCATGAGGGAGTTTGTGGTGAGGGCATGCATCATTCCTTTATATCATTCTTGCATTAATAAGAGTATCTAGGACATGTTTAATTGTACTGCTTTATCATTACTACTTGATTTAATTTATAAAATGTTAACCTTTACTGTATAGTTTCCACTGAGTTGATCACTCACTCCCACGTTACGGGACGGTGTTGGCAACACCAACCAGTCCCTGTTTTAGTTTTAGATGATGACGTTGCTTGCGAATTAGAGCCAGACTTTATGATGATGAGGAGGATTTTCCTATGTGCATGTTCTGATTGACGGGGTTACAGGGTTACTAATTAGATGCCAATATACTTGGTATTTTACCTTTTATTTAAACACCCATGTATATTCTTTTCTTTTCATTTTTAGAGTATACATGTATTTAGTTAACCTGGTAATAAGTTCACACTCTGGAGACTTACAATTAATTATACATTTTATATATTTATCACAGTCTTTTGCTTAAGAAATTTAACTGTCTTTGGAGTATGAAATACTGTTTTGACTTAATCCACTTCATGTTTTATGCACTAATACATCCGAAATTCATCCATTATTGAAAATGTTGCATAAGTGATGTTCTGGAACTCGGGAGTGGAGTTTATGCTCAACCCCTGATTTTCAAGGCGTTATAAGATAGTATTAGAGCCTGATCTGGATTAAAATGGACCTGAGTTATAGTCACACACCACATGATGACACCAATTTAATGTAGGAGGGTGTGAGAAAAATCTATAAACAAGTTCAGGATTCCCAATATCGTCTGTCGGTGAAAGTTTACTGAAAATGATCACCGAGATGGAGTCTGTACACACTCCCGATCACATACGACGACCCCAAATTAAGTCTATATCGTCAATTGATAGGTATAGACCACGTTTCATCCCATTCCAGTCGTTAGAAATTGGTAAAAGTGAATAGAGATCAGAGTAGTTCCGAAATGACCCGAAACGGCTCAAATTGGAAGAGGGGGGGCCAAAAGAACCACTTCCATGGGGTCCCAGGGTGGGACCCATACTTTTCTAGACCCAGGGAGTGGGGAGGGTCCCTCGTCGGATAGGTCAGTGGCCAGTGAGGCCCTTGCCGGTTCGGCGAGGCCTCGCCGACAGTAAGGGCTCAGTCGGGCTGGGCCTTCAGGCCGACGCCCTTAGGGGTCTAGTGGGACCCTTTGGTCCATGGTCCATCGCTTAAAACCCTCCCAATAACCTACTTCCTTCATAAACTCCACCCCCAGGCTCCCCCTTTTCTTCAAAATTGCTCCATTTCCTCTTAAACCATCATTCCAATCATTCTTTCTTTTATTTTTCTTTAAATCCTACATCCTTCCACCGTGCTCAGCCAAATCCATCACCTAACCCTCTCATTTTCTTTAATTTGAGCTCTCACATCTCCCATTTGAGTCTCAAATTCGTGTAAGTCCACTAGCCCATCCTATTTTGTTGTCCTTCCTCTTCTTTCCCTTTCATTTGAGCCTTTACACTTCCATATCAAGTTCAAATCCGTGGAGACCCAAATTTCCCATCCCATTCTTCTTATGTCCCTCTTTTTCTGTAACACCCTAAAAATTGGGGGTCATGTATAAACCCGACTCCCGAGTTCCAGACCATCACTTATGCAACAAATATGATTATGATTCAATGTTGTCTGAGTTAAAGCATTCACATGAGTAAGATTATACCAAAACTGCAATTCATACTCTAGATCCAATGATAAAATGCAAGCGAAAGACTGAAAAATATATATATCACTGTACAAAAATAAAATAATCTCAAACTGTCTCCAAAGTATGAATACATCACTGAGTCTCATATACATGTCATAAAGCAAGAAATAAATGTCAGGTGATAGTCCAACTAGCATGTCCTGCCGATCCAGGCCACCTACGCAAAGCCGTCGAAGAATTGCATGTACGAGAACTCATCCTGATCCTCGTAGTAATTCGGCTCAGCGTGCTGAATCGCCTCTTCACCTACATCTAAGATAGGGTCTGGTGGTGTTGCAAATACCGTCCCGTAACGTGGGAGTGAGTGATCAACTCAGTGGAATAATAGAGCAAAGATTAGCATGTTATCAAATCAATCACACGTTAATAGTAAAGAAAACAATCAACCATCCCTAGGTACTGTTGTTAATGCATGCATGAAATGACATGATGGATGCCCTCACCGACATACTCCCTCATGCGGCACCATCTTACATCCACGACATGCTTTCTTCCCGCAGTGCTCCACATCTTTCAGGCACATGCAGTGCAATATGGATATTGATTACCGAGTTGTTATTAGTCCTTTTCATACAGCAGGATTTGAAAACTAAGGTACCTTCCTTATATCAATCCCAACACAGATCCTGTCTAGGGTCGTCACTCCTAGTAATCACATACGATGTTATATTTGTAGGTCACTGCAAGGGCTGCCAGGGCTGTTGCTCGCACTCGTTGCACCGCTCCCCCATCACCTTATCAATACAGGCCTAATGTACTCTCATCGCTACGGAAGGGTCGTCGCCTCCCGTAGACTCAGAATACGCTCACGGTCACTACAAAGGGCTCATCACCAATCAGAGCAGGCCGACAGCTCGAATGTAGTGTCCCATACCACCATAATCGTCTCACGAGTCAAATGTGCTCATTGGTCACTACGAGGAGGTTTGTGGCCCCAGCGTAGGCCGACATCTCGACCACGGTGTCCCATACCATCATGCCCAGCTCATGAGTCTTTATGGATTAAGGTACCATGGTTAACAGGGTTTCCAATGATAAGTTCAGTACCCTATGTTCAAGCAGTTATGACTTATACAGGGTGAACATACAATGGCCAGTCGGGTTACTTAACGGGCTCGACTAGTACGAGCACATCTCAAGCTGAGCGACATGAAGTGCATAAAACACTTCGTGTGGCCTAACCACTATCGTCAATTCAAACCACGACTCGCGTTCATCGACGCGTCCTTCGTGGCAAATAGAAGCCAACCACGAATTTAATCCATTACCGACTGCCTGGACTAGGTTATAGCCCCAAGTATTTGTAAATCCACATCAATAATCATATGAGAGTAATAGAAATGAAATACAACAATACAAGCATGTTAACACATGTTATAGCATACAAAGTAAGCAAATCAATCCAACACATGTATTCCATACATATAAGGAAATAAATTCATATGGCAAACATGATGAAAATCATATACATCCACATATTAATTGAGAATTGAATCTCAAAACTAATTCACAACACCATTTACTCAATACATACTGATACAAACATTTATACATACACTTAGTCTACACGCTTTAGTCTGCATAACGTATGTCGACTCAAAGTGCGCATTAGGACGAATCTCTTCGCCAAACAGATCATGCATGCATTCCTAGTATCCTAACACGACAAATAACCATGACAAATATTTCAGCAAAATATGGACGTAAACAATATTTCCTACAAATGACTAAAATACCCTAAATCTCATATTTTCCATACGCAGTCGAAATGGAAAACGGATAGCATGTTCTACATGTCAAACGGCGTGCTCGTCGATAATCTACTATTAAATGACATTGAAAGCTTTGAAATCAGTCAATCAAAGCGTCTAAAATCTGCACCTTTCGCCTTAGACGTGTATCGATTCGAATAAAACGTCTACGCTTCCTCAACGGCGTTAAGGCGACCTATATCACAAGTTACATAAGCTACACCGCTACTCGCATCAAAGGAATCCCTAAAACAACAAGTGGGTAGGGTTTTCTTACCTAGAAGTGCGTTGAAAATCACCGGGAAAGTGATTTGAATGCTGTGAATGAACACGGGTAGAAGCTGCAGCAAGTGGCAGGAAGACTCTCATAATTCTCTCACAAATTCTCTCTTTCTCTCTCTTCGCTTTCTAGGGTTTATAGCAAATTCGGATGGGAGAGATATGAGAGGGTTCAAAGCCCTTATATAGGCTAAAACCTAACCTAAATAGACTTGGGAACAAGGTATACTTGAGTTATAACCAAATCGGGACTTTTTCGATCCAAAAGAGCCTTTCGGAAGGTCTCCTGGCCGAACGCGATCGGACTTAAGCTCATGCCTACTGGATCTTGCTCACACGAAGTTTTCAGACCTGTAGAGTTCCCAGATCGCACGTGGTGGCCCAATTTCAGTTCAGCGGTCATCATACCTAAATCAGGTCTACAAGTCTCATGATATGAAAGAGAAATTTTTTCTGATTCGAGGGTGAAATTTGGCTGAATTCTGACGGTCAGAACGCTTAATAATAACGCGCAAAGACTCGTGTCAGATTTGGAATTAATTTCCTAAACCTTTACCCATTTCTCACTCTCTTCACTCCAGGCTCAATGAAATAGCCTCAGAACATCGGTTGGGCTTGATTTTCGAAACGATTGTCAAGTCCAGCTAAGCGGTCATAACCGTCTAAGATTGTAGATATCGGACTTCCGACGCGTAGTCTAAATCCAATACAAAGTTTCAAAGGGTTCTTGAGAGAAAACGAGTTTAGAGTTTGATCCTAGATTTCAGGGTATTATAGCGTCATTGATTCTACAAGTTTTGGGTCTTGCAGAATGTATTTAAAGCGATCGATGCTAATTTCACAGCTAATCTAGCGTAGCGCTAGTTAACTTATGTTTATTTTCTAAAGGAATTAATCCTACGTGATTTCTGGTCGAGTTGGTACTCGAGTCTCTGTATGGATTTTTTTGAGGCATTACATTTTCCATGGCTCTTTTTGAGTTAGTTATAACCATCTTCTCGATCTCTCTGCTTCTACCAACGGGTGAGACCAAACACAGTAGCTTACTCCATAATCAGTGACCATCTAGTGCTAGGACATCTAGAGTTTTGGACCTAGAGATAGTATTCATAGATTTCGAAAGATCTGATAATATAGAAAATCCAATTCCAATTAGACAATATTGGCCCTAAGCGATAAAATAATTCCCTGTAGTAGAAATAGTATGAAACCATCTAGCGTATAAGCATAGACTTTGGATTATAAGCATAGACTAGGCTACTAGTTATATTAAGTAGTGTAAAGACTGAATATACTAAGGAATAATAGGTTTGATTTGGTTGGAGTAGGACTCCATCCCTTCGATAGATCCCCATAATACTCAAAGGCTCCCTTAGTAACTCTCAGGAAACTTGCTTGACTTAGAACTAGTCACGTTCGGGAAAAACTTATATATCCCTCGGATTGAACTTAGGTCAAATTAACACTCCCTTAGAATTGCCTTCCCAAGGACTTAGTATAATCAGGAACGCGGAGTAAAGGAACTGTATATAAGCAAAGTATTCACGGTTTGAATTAAATTCTCAATCCTAGTAGTTACCAATAAATTCAATGCTCTGATCAAGCAGGAGATCGGGATCAATTAGGATTAAGAATTGATACAAAATTTTTTATCCTAGCTAGACAGAAAGTCTATGTATTCGGCTCAGACCCACTACACAACTTTCCTTTCATGTTGGCCCGACCACCTACAACCAAAAGTTTATTACTTTGTCATTGAGAAGTGTTAAGAACCTATAGCTAATAGAAATTTTTCTTTTTAGGCTCAAGAAATGTCTCTATGGGCAATAGACAGTTAATAATTAGGTCCTAAATCACAGACTATTCTGGCATACATATTGTGCTTATGAACTTAGAGAGATAGTTTGCCCGTCAACCTGTTTTTTCTAACTTCCTTATGTACTAATCATGTATAGATCATATTATGGTATTAAAGTGGGTAAGTCAGGGCCTTAGTAAGAGTCCTCATTGGGTAAAATTAGGTATCTTGCCACCAACTCGCACCTATCCCTGGAATCAACCACAATAGAGATTAGGCTCATTCCTATAACCATAGGTGTCAATGCCATAGTACGCATCATCGACGAAAGGAAGACCAATGTATTGAGAGATCGTATCCCATTCCATGTTAAGGATAGGTCCTAAATTTCATCTCGTTCCGACATACGGATCGAGGCATAAATTCTTGAGCCTTGAGTAGAAATAATTTTTAAGGGGGGTAGAGCATTATGAGCGCAATCTAGTTAGGTCAGCTAATACAAACGTTAGATCAGAGTGGCACCGCGTAAGCGTGGTTGGCCCAAGATCGAAGAAATTGATTTAGGTTATACGTAAGTCAGGTCGGTAAATATGATTTGAACCTTCCTGAGAATGTCAATACTAAAGTCTTTATAGGGAAACAATTAGGGCTTAAGTGTTGAACCCATTAATATTAAATCATAGGCGTAACAGTGGGTGCGAGTAGAGGTCAGTATATCCATAAACCTACTCGTTAAATACGAACATAATAGAAGCCTTGGCTGACTCTATATGATTAGAAACCCCTTAGGATGATCTATTAAGGTACTTATTAACCCCTACCTTGGACATAGATTTAGACGATGACTCTCCTAGACCAAGACCCAAAGGGCAACCTTATAAATAGGAAATTTGAACCTTTTAGTAATGGGCATTCCCTAAGCATTTAGAGTGATCGGACTACGGAGTTACTGAAATGTACAAATGCGAAGCATTTGTGACTTGACTCAATTCTCAATCTTGACAGACTACCAATGGACTCACTGCTTTGACCGAGCAGAAGACCGGGATCCACCAGGATTAGGATGGGATACAACATTGTCTACCCTGGTCAGGCGAACATTCGACGTATCAGGATCAAGTCCACTACAACCGTCTCTCCGTATTGGTCGACCATTGAACATATTTTTAGACAAAAGGAATAATAGAATCTTTACTCATTACCCTTAGCCAATTTCGGGGATGAAATTATTTTTAAGGGGGGTAGATTGTAACACCCCGCCAACTTGAAATTAGAAGTCCTTAGGCAATGGGTCAACTATAACACCTTGGTAACTTCTCATAACTCAATTCCAAAGTCAAAGAAATCATTTAGAACTAAATTCTTTAGAAAGTTAATGTGACTTAACTAACGCTAAACCAGATTACTTGTGAAATTAGCACCAACCACTTTAAATACTATCTGTAAGAACCAAAACCTCTAAAATTGTTAATGCTACGTTACCATGAAATCTAGGATCAATCTCTAAACCTAGTTGCTCCCGAGAGTCTTTGAAACTTCGTATCGGACCTGGACCATATGTCGAAAGTCTAATAGCAATGAACGTAGACCATTATGACCGCCTAGTTGGACTTGACTATCATCTCGAAAATTAAGCCCTAACGATGTCCTGAGACCATTTTCTTGAGCTCGGAGTGAAGAGTGTGAGAAAGTGTAGATTTTAAAGAAATTAAATAAGATTTTAAGAAATTTGAAACATGTCACTTGCGCATTATTTCTAAGCATTCTAACCGTTGGTTTTTGCCCCAAATTCACCCTCGGATCAAGAAAGGTGGCCCATACATGTCAAAGTACTTGTGGCCCTGATCGAATTTCGGTGACCATTGAATTGAAGCTGGTCGGCCACGGACGATCTGAAAACCCGATCAGACTAAAAACTTAACTTTCATAAGATCCAATATTAGTGAACTTAAGTCCGACCGCATTTGATAAGAAGACCTCCAGAAGTGCTCCGTTGGATAAGAAAGAGCCCGATTTGGTTATAACTTAAGTATACCTTAGCCCTAAGGCTATTTCTATTGCTTTTGGGCTTATAAAAAGGCATTAAATCCTCATTCCCAAATCCCATACGAATTTTCAAACCCTAGCTGAGAAAAGAGAGAGAAAAGAGAGAGAAAGTGAGAGAGAAGTTGGTGATTCTTCCTGTGATTCTTTCCAGCTTTACTACATGCCTAATCCACCTATCCGTATCGCTATTCCGGCATTTCTAACTCCATTCTTAGGTAAGAAAGCCTAACCCTAACCTATTTTAGGACTTAGTATAGTCTAAGTGATGATGTAACTAATCTATTTCATATTCTAGGTTGTCAATCTGCCGTTGACGAAGACTTATCATCTGAATCATATCCATTTCGCATTTTCTGGTTTAAGGTGCGGACTATATATGTTTAGGTTATGGTTTTCAAGACTTTCAATGTTCGATAATGATTTATTCTTGCCTAGGATGCTATTTCACATGTATAAATTGTTGTCTGTTTCATTTTTCAGTTATACGTTAATTATGTTAAATATAATGTATTCCTCGTATTTATAGAAAATACCATATACGTATGAAATTCGGCTTTGTGCTTGCCATGATAAATTGCTGTCTATATATGCTAGATGCATGTTCATCATCTTTTGGGTGAACGGATTAGCCTAATACATGTTTTATCAACATACGTTGTATATGTTATATTGTGTAGTCTAAGTGTTTGTGAAAATGATTGAATGAGTATGGAATTCGCTTTCGTGCTTGCCATGACTAACTGTCATGGATATATGATTGTTGTATAGGTGATACCCCTTTGACGAAAGGATTTGCCCTAATACGTATGCTAATGAATACATAATATGTATGATGTAATGTGTAGACTACGTGTATGTAAAAGTGTCTGAATGAGTTAGTAGTTAGTAAGATGTACCTGTATGCGGGTTGAGATATGATTCTCAACTACATCAATGACGTGTATGATTTCCCTCATGTATTTTATATTGCATATGTGTAGATTCATGTTTAGGTTGTATTCCATAACATGCAGAAATATTACCGTGAAGGGTGATGGGGGAGTGGTGTAACGATTCCGTGCAACAGCCCTAACAGTCCAAAAGTTGACAATGTCGAACCTTTGATTGTATAATTTGAAATATGATCCATTTACTGCTTTGACTATATCATCGAATAACATGTCATAATTGAATGTGATTGGGGCTATTGTATAGTTCAGGTAATCAGTAACCGTTCTTCAAGTGGTAGTTGAGGTTGTTTCACCACATAAGATGTGTTCAACGAATCTGAGTCATACTTGGGATGTTCGACAGTGGTTAGGCCACACAGAGTGCTTATGCATTCCATGTCGTTCAACTCAACGTGCGCTTGGCCTAGTTGAGCTCATCAACTAACCCGATTGACTGATGTTTGTTCACCATGTTTAGTCACTACTATTTAAATCTAAGGCACTGAACTTACCAGTAAAACTCCCGTTAACCTTGGTACCGTGATCCCCAAAGACTCATGAGCTGGACATGGTGGTATGGGACACCGTAGCTGAGCTGTCGGCCTACGCTGGGGCAACGAGCCTCCCCGTAGTGACCAGTGAGCACCCTACTCTCATGAGCAGATTATGGTGGTATGAGACATTATATTCTTGTTGTCGGCCTACATTGATTGGTGACGAGCCCTCTATTGTGACCTCGAGTATATCCTGACACTGCAACATTGATTTGGTGATGAGGGAGTGGTGTAACGATTCTGTGCAACAGCCCTTGCAGCGACATAGAACCGTAACATCGTATGAGATTTCCTAGGACCGACGACCCTAGAATGGATCAATATTTGAGAATTAATATAAGGGAGGTGTCTTAGCTTTCCAATCCTGCTATATGAAAGGGACTAATAAGAACTTTGTAATCATACTCATGACATTGCACTACATGTGCCATTGGCGTTGGTGTGAGACCACAGTGGTAGTGATTCATGCCGCGATCGTTTGATGATGTCGCATGAGGGAGTTTGTGGTGAGGGCATGCATCATTCCCTTATATCATTCTTGCATTAACAAGAGTATCTAGGACATGTTTAATTGTACTACTTTATCAATACTGCTTGATTGAATTGATAACATGTTAACCTTTGCTGTATAGTTTTCACTGAGTTGATCACTCACTCCCACGTTACGGGAAGGTGTTGGCAACACCAACCAGTCCCTGTTTTAGTTTCAGATGATGGAGTTGCTTGCGAAGCAGAGCTAGACTTTATGATGATGAGGAGGATTTCTCCTATGTGCAGGTTCTGATCGACGGGGTTACAGGGTTACTGATTAGATGCCAATACACTTGGTATTTTTCCTTTTATTTAAACACCCATGTATATTCTTTTCTTTCCATTTTTGGAGTATACATGTATTTAGTTAACCTGGTAACAAGTTCACACTCTGGAGACTTACAATCAATTATACATTTTATATATTTATCACAGTCTTTCTCTTGAGAAATTTAACTCTCTGAAGTATGATATGCTGTTTTGGCTTAATCCACTTCATGTTTTATGCACTAATACAACCGACATTCATCCATCATTGAAAATGTTGCATAAGTGATGTTCTGGAACTCGAGAGTGGAGTTTCTGCTCGACCCCCGATTTTCATGGCGTTACACTCCACCTGCATATATCTATCGTGCATAAGCTTATAGAAAGATTAGTGGGAAGTGAAAGTTTGTGCACAAGGTAAGTGCCAAGTAAGAAATAATAGAATAATCAGAGTAAGCAAAAACATTTACAAGTCCATAAATCATACAATATCAGAATAATACGGAAACATGCTGAGAGGCCCATAAATACCATCAGCCTTGTCCAGGCTATGCGATGTACAAATATAATAACCAATATCATATACTGAGGAAGCAATATAGATCATCTATGCAATGCGGAGATAGTAAGCCAAATACTATGTGCTGAGGATGCAGTGCAATATGCGATACGGATTAAATGACCAAGCTGGAGTGTGAAGTCGGGATGATAGTACGTAGTATCATAGGCTATGAGGTCTATCACAAGGGACTTCTATCCAAACCAGTCCCATACCTAAATTTGGATAGTCAGACTCTATCTGGTAAACTCCTAATCTCAGGTTAGTCCCGCGCTCCAACGTAAATCCTAGCCATTGCGAAGGTACCCGTATCAAATAGTTGCGCACCACCAGCCCAAGTAGATAGTAAATGAATGAATGGATGAGTATGCAACTCCTGCTTAATAAGTCCCCATATCAGTACAGTTCATCTTTAGGATCATCACCAGGCTCTAGTACACTCTAAATGCAACCGCTACCCACTGACGCGCGATCATGCAAATGGAAGAGACCTCACCATCCGCCTGACACGTTGATAGCATATCCATTCACGATCTGGTCAAGCTCAACCTAGCTATGCCACCTACCCTCGGAAGGGTAAGGCCACACCCCCTCTTAATCGACCATGACATAGTAGAAAACGCATCCTCCTGGTATTCAGACCTGGGGTGCTCATGTATCCACTCAGTCTCGATGTTGGGGCTTCCTCTGGTACCAAGAGGGTTTAAGAATTTTCACCCAGGGCCATCTATGGCAGTCTGATGCTAGAACAGATTTTTGGTGTCCTATCTGGCCATCCACAATATGCCTGTGGAGGCTACGACCCTGATGTTGCTAGGGTATACGGTAATCACAATGCAAGATGCATGATTTATACAATCCAGTCATGCATCAATTTTACGGATACCATGCGCTCATGTGAGACAATCTCCGCCTATCAGGGAGTCTCATAACCACTTGCCCAATGACATATGCAATGGTCAACTACATCTCATAACAAACATGCAGATGATGCATATGAGCATGTATCATGATGCTATACTGTCACATACTCATAATCGGTATCAATAACTGGTATCGACAATCGACCTCGACAAGGTGGATATTTAACCAACATGGTCCCCCAAGGAATGGCCCACATAGAGCCTAACATATAGTGGATCCATGGTCTCGCACAAGGGTCAAATATACAACACCACGGGCCTCAATCAAGAGCTTGATACACATCATGATGGGCCTCTCACATGGGCCTAATATACATCATAATGGACTCCATCACCTGGCCCTCAAATGCATCACAATGGGCCTCATCACATAGACCTCTTATTCATCATATTAGGCCTTAAACACGAGTCGCATATACATCACATAGGTTGAATACACCTCACAATGGGCCTCAACTATGGGTTACATATACATCAAATAGGTCTTAACAATCGGCCTTGCAATTGAAATTGGCCTCGACAATCGAAATCGCCCTCAATAATTAGAATTGATACTTGGAATTGTCCTTAACACTTGGCCTCGACAATCGGCATCGGCTTATACAATTGGCCTCAACAATTGGCATCGGCTTATACAATTGACCTCGACAATCGGAATCGGCCTCGATAGTTGTCATCGGCCTATATAATCGGCCTCAACAAATCAGAATCAATAATTGGCCATGACAATCAGAATCGGCAATCGGTCATGATAATCGGAATTGATCGATATTCGGAATTGGCAATCAGCCACTACAATCAGAATCGATCAATAATCGGCCTCGATGATCAGAATCGACAACCGACATTAATGAAAGTGGCTTAACAAGGCCTAAGGGAATGTCACAATGTGGATGTCCAACCATCATTGCCCATCAATGTGGACATTCAACCAACATTGTTCCCAGGGAGTAGCTCACATAGGGCCGAGCATACAGTGGGCCCACGACCTCATACAAGGGTTTAATATACATCATAATGGGCTGAAGACATGAGCCTAATATACATCACCATGGGCCACGACTCATGGTCCTCGAACACATCATAATGGGCTACAATCCATGGGCTTCAATATACATCAAGTGGACTGCATTAATGGGTCTCATATACATGACAGGTGGGCCCTACACATGGGCCTCATATACCAGCATGCGGGCCCTACACATGGGTCTCATATACATTAAATGGACCACGTACTTGGGCCTCGAATACATCCAATGGGCCACACATCATGGGCCTAAAACATATCACAATGGGCCTTGCCCTTAGGCCACGAATACATCACAATAGGCCTTGCCCATAGGCCTCGAATACATCACAATGGGCCATGCCCATATGCCTCAGGTTCAAGCAGGTGGGGCCCATCATATGGGCCTTAAATACAAGGCAGGTGGGCCCCATCATATGGGCCTCAAATATATCATGATGGGCCTCATGGATGGGCCGCACCAATGGACCTAATATACATCAAGTGGGCCATAATACATGAGCAACAAATATATCAAATCGGTCCACATCACGTGGGCTTGAAATATATCAAATGGGCCATGCACATGTACCAGGTGGGCTTTTGAATCATGGAATGGGCCCCACCAGCCGGATATACAACGCATGCATTATGGTGGGTCCCATGGGTGGACTGTATAGATGAAACACATATATCATGTGGGACCCACGTCCCTGTACAGGATGACATGAATGAAACACCCAGATCATAGGTGGGTCCCATATAAATGGATGGCGTGGTTGAAATGCATACATCATTGTGGAGGCCACGAACGTCGGTGTGGATGGACCACAATACATGGATGATATGGATGATACAATACATGTATCATGGTCCCACACATGTGGTCCATCAGAGTTTTAAATCGGCCTCATGTCGATCTAGACGTGAGGATATAGATTACGTACATCAATTTGGATCTCATCGTCCGCTGCTACTTGACGGTGGAGATTAAATACATCAGGGTGGCCCACCAGGAAAATAGACGGGCAGTTTGGATACACATTCAGATGAATGGATGGTATAGATAAGATATATATATCACAGAGGAACCTTCAAAGCTTGGTGACGGTGCAGATACAAGATACATATAACATGGTGGGCCCCACCAAAAATGGTCTTATGGTATGTAATAATACATACATCAGAGGTGGAATCCACCGTCCAGATGGACTGTGTGGAATAATATATACATCATGGCTGGGATTCCATGCAGCACACCGTCTTGATGGAAGGTGAGGATGCAAAATACATATAGCAAGGTGGGTCCCACTCCCACACGTGGGGTGGGCCCCCACGGTCTGCCCAAAACAGGTGGACGGTATGGACCATCGATCCATCATTGTGAGATCCCACAGCACCGTCTAGAGACGGTGGGGATATGTGATACAAGCACTAAGGTGGACCCCACCCCACACATGTAACATGTGTGGGTGGGTCCCACCAACAATAAATAATAATAATAAGAAATAAAAAATAAAAAGAAGAAGATGGAGAGTATTGGATTTAACCCATACACCATGGTCATATCTACTGACGTCAGTGCAATACAGCAGCTAGTGCTGCCATGCACGACCCACAAGCAGATGGACGGACTGGATTTCATGTATAAGGCATGTGGGCCCCACTATGGCTAACCAGCGTAGGTAAGACACATATATCAAATGGCCCCTTTGCCGGGACAATGGAGATGTAAGGAACATACATCAGGTGGGTCCCAATGTGGGCAGTAAGGTGGCTGCCACTAATGGATGGTGTGGATTTAATCCATTCATCAAGGTGGACCGCAACAGGGAAGAGAGAGAGAGAGAGAGAGAGAGAGAGAGAGAGAGAGAGAGAGAGAGAGAGAGAGAGAGAGAGAGAGAGACGGTGAGATGGAGGGACCCTGCCACTATGGGCCCCTCAAGGATTTACAATGCATACATCAAAATGGGTCCCACCACAAGTGGGCTCTCCAAATAGAAATCAAGGGTAGAAATCCTAAGATCACCCACCGATCGGCCTCCTTCTTTAGCTCATGAGACTCCTTAGCTCCTATGCTCTTTCCTTAATGGTGGATGATGGATTTTTAAGGGCTAGGATGAGAGATGAGAGGGGTAGGAAGTGAGCCACACCTAGCTTCTCTCTCCTTGGAAGACATGGATGATTCATCTCTTAGGAGTTGCTTGGAAAGAGTGAGAAATGAGAGAGAGGAATGATGGGTGATGAAGTGATGGGTGTAAGGAATGGATGGGTGGAGAGAGAGAGAGTTAACTTTGGGAAGGGATAGATATGGGTGTTGTATGGGGAGTGATGGGATGTGTACTTGACTTTGATTGATGGATTGATGTGATATTTTGTAAAGATTCTTTTAGAATTACAACGTGCGGTATTTTCCTCGAACTGAATGCGGGCCCACATCTCCTGTCACGGGTATCGCCTCACTGCTTGAGACTCGGTGTTGGAACTGCGTTGACGGTGAGGTCGTAAGGGTACAAGTCTCAGGTCGATCCAACTCTAGAATATGGGATACGACTCAAGGTTACGTGCAAATGCTGATAACAGATCGCAGGTCCCCAGAATTCGACTGAGAGGACCGCAGAAGCCTACAGAACAGTACGATCTAGGATATGGGTCTTACACATGTGATGAGGCCTGTTGTAATGTATGAGGCCCATTGTGATCTGTAAGGCCCTTGTGATGAGGCCCATTATGATGTGTAAGGCCCATGTGTGAGGCCCATTATAATGTGTAAGGCCCATGTGTGAGGCCCATTGTATGTGTGAGGCTCATTTTGTGTGTGAGGCCCACTATGATGTGTGTGTTGTATGCACACTATCCATTCATTTAAACGGACCATGAACTACCTTAGGCGGGCCCACCATGATGTATGTGGTACACGCATGAACCATCCGTTCTTCTAAAGATTCTAAGGGCCTAGGGCCCCATTGTGATTCCAATTCCAATCTCAAATGGACTGCACCGTAGGACAATAGTGTTTAAACATCCACCGTTATAAGCTTCCCTAGGGTCCATTGTTAAGACCATTTCCACCTCTACCTTATTTAGTTAACCCAAACCATTGGGCCTCCATTAATGATGGTGCCTTCCACTATGCCTTGTAGGAATTATCTAAACCTTGGAGCCCACCTTGTATTCATATCCGGCCCCATAGGAAGGCCCAGTTTATTGCATGATAAGAGGGTGAGGAAGCCCACTTGTTGTTCACAGTTTCACCCTCTCAACTCACCTTGCTATGTAGCCATTAAATCACCTCTTGTCATAGATGGAAGAATATGTGGTATCAGATTTAGTATATTCACTGTTGAAGCTTATCTCGATTCGTGGGTTAGATCCACTGTCCTTGCAGGAGACCCCGCCTTAGGGTATAGGATATGCTAATACCTTAAGTAGGTTATGATAGTCTAACATGGGCCATTTCATATCGACTTCTATATGTCTAGTGGGGCGTATTGTTCATCCCCCTACTCTTGTAAGTGACATACTAAGTAAGGCCGATCATCGCCTGCCATATCTAATAATCATGCTAGTGTACTTAGTCTAGTAGGACACACTAAAAACATACTTAGTATAACATCATTATACATGCCCATACGCATCATTTGTATGCATGTTATGAGGAGTGATTGATCATAACATTGGGCTGAGATGTTTAAGGGATTCCCTGTGAGATGGAGTTTCCCCACATGATCACACGATATGCGCATGTTTGATGCATGACTGGACGATATGACTCATGAATCTCGTATTTTGTGTGACATGATCACTTGGTGCCCTAGTGACATCAGGGTTGTAGACTCCACAGGCATATCGTGGACGTCAGATTGGATACCAAAAATATTTAAGACTCAACATATGGAAACTTTGGATGTCTGTGGGTGAAAGCCCATAAACCCTTATGGTACCATGAGGTTGCTCCAACGTTGAGACCGAGTGGACATATGAGCGCCCAAGTGCCGAATACCAGTAGGATGCGTCTCCCACTGTGTCGTGGTCAGTTGGAAGGGGTGTAGCCTTATCTACTTGAGTGTAGGGGAAAAAGCTAGGCTGAGTTTGACCAGCTCATAAATGGATCTGTTATCGACGAGCTGGGTAAATATTGGCAGACTACAGGTCAGGCGGGTAGTGAGTCTTTTCCACTTGCATGGTTGTGCATCCAATTTGGGCGACAATCTGGTGTAAAGTGTACTAGACCTCGGTGATATTCTAGAGATAAGTTGTATTGACATGTGGACTTGATAAGGACTAGCATGCATGCTTTGCATCTTGTATATGACATTTGGCTATGTAGGACTTACATCGCATAACCTTGGTATGGCTGATAACATTCATGGACTTAGCAGTATTTCTACTTACTCTGATATCTTATTCTTGGTACATGCATTGTGCACACACACACATGCCGTCTAAGCTTCATTGTAAGCTTATGCATGACTGTTGCGTGCAGGTGACGTTAGATCGCAGGACCTGGTGGCAGATCTTCTCAGAGCTTTGGTTATACTTGTATTTCCCTTTTTGCATTGTACTCAAATGATTTATTATAGTGGATGTGTGGTGATGTTTTTTTATAACTTGGTTATGCTTTTGGTTATGCTCCATTATAAAAAAATTCATATCAAAAATCCTCCTTGTAGGATCCCATGATCAGAATTTGGCATATGGATGCCGAAAGCTGAGAATGGGGTATTATGGAGGCTGTCAGTGCCAAATTCGGCGATCGAAAATTTTGTCAGCCCGATTTTTGAGTTTTGGGCATGAAAGGCTCACTTTGCATAGAGAGAGAGAGAGAGAGAGAGAGAGAGAGAGAGAAGAGAGAAGAAAATAGATAGAGAAGAACGAGAAAGAGACTGAGAGGGTGGGTGCGCTGCTACACTCTCATCCAAGTTCAATTCGAGTAAGATCGAGTTGTGGAGATCGAGCTACATTTGAGTCGAACCCAAACACTATGTCAGGCCAAGCTTAGTGTCCACTGTTGGACCTTTCTAGTAGGGGAAGGGAAAAAGAGGAAGAAAGAAAGGAGAGAAGAAGAAGAAGAAGAAGAGATCAGTGAAGGGTGTTGTTTCCCTTCATGGGGTTGCTGTCGAGTTGGCTCGTGGACTCGGGATGAGTCGCTGACTCATTTGGAGTTGCTCGAGCCTAGTCAAATCAGGGTGAGCTAGCTGGACCCACTAGTAATAAAAATGAAGGAAAGAAATGACAGAAAAAAGAGAAGAATAAAGAGCTAAAGGAGGGTGCTGTCGAGTTTACTCGGCTAAGTGACTCAGTAACTCACTGACTTGGCTAAGCTTGGCCCATTGTCGAGATTAAAGCGGGTTGGGTCCAGATTGGTTGGGTATGTTTTGTACAAATAGGAGGAAAATAAAAGGGAGAAAAAGGAGATGGAGAAATGGTGGTGGTAGGTTGATTCAACCAAGTTCAGCCTAGTGTGAATGGACTAGTCTAGCTAGGTTCGGTCAAGTGGCATTGGAGTCGTGTTGGGGCTGAGCTAATTCAAGCCAAAGAAACTAGGTTTCACCTTATTCGAGCTGAGGGAGAGTCGAGTGAAGTCTATCTCGAGAAGACTCTAAGGGTGCTCACACTTCCTATCAACAATGTAGGTGATTCAAAACGTGAGGTGATGATTTCTTCCCCTTGAGCTTTCCTCTTCCTTACTAGTTTAAGTGATAGTTTTTGTTTTAATTTCAGTTGATGATTGATATCTCTACTTCATGATTACTTGTACTAGTTGTTGGAATTGATTTCTAAATCATATTCTCAACATTTATCTTTCATAAACATCTACATGTTACACTTGTATATCTTCTCATGCTTGTGGATCACTTATGTCTTGCTTGTGGAATTTGAACTGCTATATTTATTAGTGGGGGACCCCACTTATATATTATATCTAGTCTTAGGATGTAAATTGATTGTGATTAAATGGACCTTCGACCTAGTGGTTACTTTGAATGATGTGAATATTGATGTGAGCTTACCATCCATGGATCATTTTTCTTACGTGGCTTTTGGGGATGATCTTTTTATCACATCAATTTGATATTTACCCTATGTGGTGTAATGCCCCGAATTTTCAATGTCTGAGTCTTGGCTCATCTTAGGAATCCTGGCGTTAATTCCATTCACACATTGTTGAGATAGCGTGATTAAATTCATACATTTTGAGTATTCAAGTATCAACTCATGAAAAAGAAATTATTTGTACTTATTATTCCAATTAAAAGGAAAAGAAAGTTCAACGAATCAATAAATGCTCACTCAGATGGGAGCTTATTACAAATTCAAGTTGAAGAAGAAACGTAAATAAGTTAAATCAGGAAACTAATTTATTGTTTATTCAGTATAGTCTTCCTCAGGAAACTAGCCTTCTGGGTCTTCAATCTTTTCGTCACCTGTATCATCTATATGGTTGGAGAGGGTCAATGCCCTCCTCATAGTGATGGTAATTCCTTTACAATTTGTAATATATTTGACATGAATCACAAGGATGAAAAGGGGCCTCGATACTCCTTATACTCCACATATAAGGGCATCAATATGCACATGGTTCTATGTGATATGCATGCCTAGAAAAGTATGTACGATCCATCACACTCGACAGTCATAATTACATGTGGAAGGCAGATTATTTCATCAAACTAGCCTCGCATTCTCACACTACGGAGATTCGATTGCGTGTCCCACATTATTGTGTCTTTATGCGAACATCTCAAGGCGACACAACAATGTGGTTGAGGGATTTATGTAACACAATGTATTCATGGGGAGACTATTAGTGACATCCAATCCTGAGAGGTGATGTAACACGTATGGCATTTTACTTACATCAATTGTGTACCACGCCATCCAACCCACGGAATTACATGCTGACCAAGAGGGCCTCTACTTGTAACGCATTACGTCCATGAATTTATGATGACAATTGGAGGTGGGATATCTGACACGATACTTGTGTGTAGAAGGATAAAATGATGTGAATATCTATGGTGATGATTTATAAGGAAATTAAATAGTGTAATATTTTTAAAGAAAACAGTTGTAACGCCCTGAAAATCGGGGGTCGTGTAGAGACCCAACTGCCGAGTTCCAGACCATCACTTATGCAACAAATATGATTATGATTCAATGTTGTCTAAGTTAGTGCATTAACATGAGTGAGATTATACCAAAATTTACAATTCATACTCCAGATCCAGTGATAAAACACAACTGGAAGACTGAAAGATATATATATCACTGTATGTAAAACAAAAAAATTTCAAACTGTCTCCAAAGTATGAATACATCTCTGAGTCACATATACATATATCAAACCAAAATCAAAATGTTGTATGATAGTCCAACTAGCAAAAACCCACCGATCCAGGCCACCTATGTGAAGCCGTCAGAGAACTGCATGTACGAGAACTCATCCTGGTCCTTGTAGTAGTCCGGCTCCAGCTCCTGAATCGCCTCACAACCTGCATCTAAGACAGAGTCTGGTAGGTGTTGCAAGCACCGTCCCATAATGTGGGAGTGAGTGATCAACTCAGTGGAATCATAGAACAAAGATTAACATGTTATCAAATTAATCATGCGATAATAGTAAAGTAAACAATCAGACATTCTTAGATACTGTTGTTAATGCAAGTATAAGATGACGTGATGGATGCCCTCACCAACATACTCCCTCATGCGACACCATCTTACGTCCGTGACATACTTTCTTCCCTCAGTGCTCCACATCTTCTAGGCACATGCAGTGCGATGTGGATATGATTACCGAGTTGTTATTAGTCCTTTCAAATAGCAGGATTAGGAAACTAAGGTACTTCCCTTATATCAATTCCAACACAGATCCTGTCTAGGATCGTCACTCCTAGTAGTCTCATACGATGATATATTTCTAGGTCACTGCAAGGGCTGTTAGGGCTGTTGCTCGCACTCGTTGCACCGTTCCCCCATCACCTTATCAATACAGGCCTAGTTGTACTCTTGTCGCTACGGAAGGGTCGTCGCCTCACGCAGACTCAGAATACACTCGAGGCCACTACAAAGGGCTCGTCACCAATCAGAGTAGGCCGACAACTCGAATGTAGTGTCCCATACCACCACAATTGGCTCACGAGTCTAAGGTGCTCACTGGTCACTACGGGGAGGTTTGTGGCCCTAGCGTAGGCCGACAGCTCGACCACGGTGTCCCATACCACCATGCCCGGCTCATGAGTCTTAATGGATCAAGGTACCATGGTTAACAGGGTTTTCACTAGTAAGTTCAGTACCCTATGTTCAAGCAGTTATGACCAATACAAGGTGAACATACAATGGTCAGTTGGGTTGCTTGACGAGCTCGACTAGTACGAGCGCATCTCAAGCTGAATGACATGAAGTGCATAAAACACCTCATGTGGCCTAACCATTGCCGTCAACCCAAAGCACGAGTCGCGTTCATCGACGCGTCTTTCATGGCAAATAGAAGCCAACCGCGAATTCGAATCTATTACCGACTACCTGGACTAGAGCATAGCCCCAAGCACTTGTAATCTACATCAATGATCAGATGAGAGTAACAGAAATGAAATACAAACAATCCAAGAATGTTAATAACATGTTATAACATACAATGTAGGCAAATCAACCAAACACATACATTCCATATATATAAGGAAATTAATTCAATATAACAACATGGAGGAAATCATGTACATCATCATATTAATTGAGAATTCAATCTCAAAACTAATCTACAACAATATTTACTCAATACATACTAATACAAACATTTATACAAACACTTAGTCTACACACATTTGTCTACATAGCGTATGTCAACCCAAAGTGTGTGTCAGGGTGAATCTCTTCGCCAAACATATCATACATGCATATCTTGTATAATAATGCGAAAAATAAACATGGCAATCATTTTAGCAAAATACGGACATATACAGTATTTCCTACAAATACCTAAAATGCCCTAAATCTCATATTCTCCGTACGTAATCAAAATGAAAAACAGACAGCATGTTCTACATGTCAAATAACATTCTTGTCGATAATCTACTATTAAACGACATTGAAAGCTTTGAAAATAGTTAACCTAAGCATCTAAAATCCTCACCTTATGCCGTAGAAGCGTAACGAATCGAATAGAAACTCTACGCTTCGTCAACGTCTGTATGACGACCTATATCATAAGATAAATCAGCTACTTCGCTACTTGTATCGATGGAATCCCTAAAACAGGTTGAGGTTAGGGTTTTCTTACCTAGAATAAAGTTGGAATCACCAGAAGAGTGATTAGAACACGGTGATTAGGAACGTGTAGAAGCAGAATCGAGTGCCAGGAAACTTTCCTCACAACTCTCACAGAATCTCTCTCTTTTCTCTCTTCTCTTCTCTAGGGTTTTTTGCAAATTCGTATGGGAGGGGTGTGAGAGGGTTTAAGGTCCTTAAATAGGTTAGAAAGTCACCTATTTAGACTTTAAACCAAGGTATACTTGGCTTATAGCCAAATCGGGTTTCTTCCGATATAAAAGAACGTTTCTAGAAGTCCCCTGACTGAATGCGGTCGGACTTAAGCTCATGGATGTTAGATCTTGATCACATTAAGTTTTTAGTCCGATAGTGTTCCCAGATCGCACGTGGCGGACTAGTTTCAGTTTAGAGGTCACTGAGACTCGATCAAGGAGTCCAAGTACACTGACCTGAGTGAGAAATGTTCCCTGATCTGAGGGTGTATTTGGGTCAGATTTCGACGGTCTGAATGCTTATACTTAACCCGCAAGCGTCACGTGCCAGATTTATTTAAATCACATTTAATTTTTAAAGAATTTCACTCTTTCTCACACTCCTTGCTCCAGGCTCAACGAAATATCCTCAGAACATCAGTTGGGCTTGATTTTTGAAATGATTATCAAGTCCAACTAAGCTGTCATAATGGTCTGAGATTGTAGATATCAGACTTTCGACGCGCGGTCTAGATCCAGTACGAAGTTTCAAAGGGTTCTTGAGAGCAAACGGGTTTAGAGTTTGATCCTAGGTTTTAGGATGTTATAGCGCTAATAATTTCACAAGTTTTGAGTCTTACAGAACGTATTTAAAGCGATCAGTGCTAATTTCACAGCTAATCTAACATAGCGCTAGTTGTCTTACGCTTAAATTTCTAAAGGAATTAATCCTTAGTGATTTCTGATCGAATTGGTACTCGGGTCTCTGCATGGATTTTTCTAAGTCGTTACAGCAGTTAAGGGGTATGATCAATTAAATTGTATAGTCTAAAGGAAGGAACCTCACCTTAGCTTATTGATCTTCAAGGGCATTCTTTGTTATGGGAAAATTTGAGCTGAACTCGACAGAGGCCGGCTTAGGGAAATCGACGAGCAGGGCCTCGAAATGGTAGTAGTACATCTGAACCAACCCACTTCCAAGTTCTTTTGTAGGGCTTTCACGTTAGCCTGGAACCCAAAAGAAGTCATTACACGTCTGACCAGATCACCTCCGACCCAATCCTCCTTACCAAGTGCATCAGGGGATCGGCTCATTCATGGGCTTAGATTGCTGAGTGAGACTTGAACCTCGAAGTCAACTCAGATGAGAGCTTAGTCAGTAATAGCATTAAGGAGCCAAATCCAGTAATAGCGTAGGACAAGAGTAACACTCGGTGCAGGATCATAGGGTAACAGACTACATTACTGGTTGCGTTCATCACGCTTAATGGCTGAGATCGTGTCAAGAATGACGGGCACGATTACCCCCATCAATAGTTATAAATAGGAGACGAATCCATTCAAACAGGTATGCAAGATCTCACACCATAACCCCCAATTACACTACATAGACCTAGATTCCTAGCCTGACTTTGTCCTTCTCCTGTGCAGGCTTACAGGGCTTAGAGCAAGTGATCGGAGCTCGGCATGGGTGAACCAGATTTTTGCATCAACATTTTGGCGCCTTCTATGGGAAATGTAACAAAAAGTTATAATAGACAAAGATGGTTTGAGGAAAGAAGAAGGCACTTCCAGTAGTAGTGAAAGAGCCTGAACCTACTGGGCAGCGACGTTCGTCTTCAATTATCCATGCTAAATCAACTTTGATAGGATCGTCCCAACAGACTTAGAGCTAAGGAGGCAAATATTGTGGACTATAGAATCAAGTACAGGCATTGGTCAATGAGATCAGGTAGATGAAACAGCAACAGGCCGAACAACAACTACCTCTTGTTTAAAAAGAGATCACTCTGAGAAGGGCAGAACAGCCTGTTCTCCTGAGTTCATGGGAGAGGGCATCCCAGAATATCTTAACTTAAGCACCGAATCATGCACGAATGTAGCGACTCGGGCTACAACCTATGTGTATGAGACTTTGGCATTAGCACCCATCGATCTTTGACATGAATTAGAAAGGAGACGGAAGGGAAAAACACTTGAGGTTGAGGTTCCTCGCAAGACTGTTGCTAAGAACAAAGACCCATGTGAGGCTTAGGTGAGCTTTAAAGTCAAATTAATAGCCTACAATGAGATCACCAAACATCAACCCCAACCACGGTGGAGGTAATAATGGAAGAGACCGAGCCACTATTTACCAGTGATATTATGGGTGCAATAATGCCTTCGAGGTTTAGAATGCCTCCCATCATTCAATACCCAGGATTCGGGGACCCGATAAAGCACATGGAGTCTTCTTGCTTGTGGATCCAAATATAGTCGGCCTCTGAAGCCATGATGTGCAGAGTGTTCTCTATAACCCTCACGGGGGCTGCGAGAAGCTAGTATTGGCAATTGAAGCTGAGGTCAATTAGCAAGTTCACCGAGCTCAGCAGGACATTCCTTACACAATTCATTATTGGAAAGAAGAGTCGAAAGCCATCGACTCATCTGCTCACTCTTAAGTAATAGAGTGGGGAGTCATTGAAGGATTATATCTCCCACTTCAATGAAGAAGCTTTGCAGGTAACTACTCAGATAAAATGGCTCTGACTGCGATGATCAGCGGGCTCAAAGACGGAAGGTTCCTTTTCTCAATAGGAAAGAACCCACCGACTAGGCTCGGAGAACTCATAATCCGGGCTTATAAGTACATGAATGCCGAAGGATTTTTTAGCTCACGAAAGAATAATCAGAGCTCGAATCATTCATATAAGGAAAAGAGGCAGAAGGACAAAGCACTACAACAAGAAAATAAAAGAAGGTCAGATGACAACGCCTCTCGTGACTGGAGACTAAGAAGAAGACCAGAAAGTAAGTTCAGTTCGTATCCGCCCCTCAATATATCTCCAGAGCAGATCTTGTTAGATATCCGAGATAAGAGGCTTCTGCATTGGCCAAGCTGAATGAAGATGGAAGCAGACTAACAACACAAGTGCAAGTACTGTCACTTCCACCGCAACCATGGCTACAACACCAGTGATTGTGTAAACTTAAAAGAAGAGATCAAGACCCTTATCTGCAAGGGCTATCTACGACAATATGTGAAAGAGAAAAAATAACCTCGAAAGGATGAGTCCTCTAGCCTGGCAGCAGATGATGTCATCGAGATTCAGACGATATATGGGGGCCCATCAGGTGGGGGGATTCGAACCAAGTTTGGAAGGCCCACCCCCAAAGTACTGACCCTAAGCACCATGTCTACCTCACTAATAGGCCTAGCAAGGAGCCTCGGATGAGTCCGTGCAGTTTGACGTTCACGGAAGACGACACTCGAGGGATTCAACACCCTCATGACGATGCACTAGTGGTCACGATGACCATAGCCAATCGAAAGGTATATCGAATCTTGGTCGATATGGGGAGCTCAGTTGACATCCTCTACTCCGAAGCATTCGATAAGATGGGAATCGATAGATCATGTCTTCGACCCATCCAGACTCCATTGCATAGTTTTGTTAGTGATAAAGTAATCTTAGAGGGAGCGATCTCCCTCCCGGTCTATATAGGTGAAGGTCGAAACCAGGTCACCTTGTTAGTTGACTTCCTGGTAGTAAATACACCCTCGACCTATAATGTCATCCTCGGCCGACCCTCCCTCAACAATATGAGGGCGGTAGTATCTACATACCATTTAATGATGAAATTCCCAGTATTGGGGGGGATCGGATATCTTCGAGGAGATCAATGGAAGGTGCGACGCTGTTATTCAGTGGCAGTTCAGAAGGGCGCAGTGAAACAGGCCCTTATAGTTAACATGCTCGACCCTAGAGAAGATGCTTTAGAGAGTTCTTCAGTGAAAGACTTTGTGGTCCTTCCTCTTGATGACGTGGAACTAACCAAGACAGTTCAGCTTGGATCATCGTTGTCCGAAGATCAACGAACCTCGATGCTTGACTTCCTTAAACAATACCGAGATGTCTTTGTTTGGACACATCACGACATGCATGGTATTCCCCCTGAAGTGATTATCCACAGATTAAACGTAGAGCCCGAGCATAAGCCAGTAAAATAAAAAAGAAGTGCTTTCGAGCCTGAGAGGTTCGCTGCAATCGCCGATGAGATTTCTATACTCCTCGGCGCTGGCTTCATTGACAAAATCCATTACCTGGATTAGATTGCGAACATAGTGCTCGTGAAGAAGGCTAATGGGAAATGGGGGGTCTGTGTAGATTACTTCGACCTGAACAAGCATGCCCAAGGATAGTTTCCCCCCTCCCTTGGATTGACCAATTACTTGACAGCACAGTTGGGCATGAGATCCTCACTTTCATGGACGCGTACTCTGGCTACAATCAGATAGTGATGTACCCTCTAGATAGACAGAAGATAACCTTCATCACTGACAAAGGGCTCTACTATTATCGGGTTCGGGTCATGGCTTTCAACCTGAAGAATGCTGGGTGACGTATCAGAGGTTGGTAAACCAGATGTTCGCCCAACAGATCGGATGGACTATGGAGGTCTATGTCGACGACATGCTCATGAAGAGCATCAGAGCATCCGACCATATCTTAGACCTCGGAGAGACTTTCTCGATTAAGCGGAAATATCGTATGAAGTTGAACCCAGTTGAGTGCACTTTTGGTGTTGGGTCAGGTATATTCCTCAACTTCCAAGTTAGTCAAAGAGGCATTGAAGTGAATCCAAACAAAATTAGGGCTTCGCTCAATATAAGCTCACCTCGGACTATGAAGGAAATTCAGTGCCTCACTGGAAGGGTTGCAGTGCTCTGCCGATTAATCTCCAAAGCCACGGCTAAGTGCCTTCCCTTTTTCTAGAAATTAAAGGGTCACGAAAAGGTAGAGTGGACCTAGTATTGTGAGCAAGCCTTTAAGAAGTTGAAGAAATATTTAGGATCACTACCACTACTATCCAAATCAGAAGAAGGGGAGTCCTTGTTTCTTTACCTAGTAGTTTCCTCCTCAGCTATCTGCTCGGCCCCTATAAAAAAGGATGGAGGCAAGCAACATCCTATTTACTACACTAACAAGGCCCTAGTCCCAGCAGAGATGAGGTATCCGAGTATGGAGAAGTTGGCCTTAAGTTTGGTCTTTTTTGCATGAAGGTTGTGTCCATACTTCCAACCACATCCCATCGTCGTCATCACAGATTCATCACTCTGACAAGTGCTCTAAAAGTCAGAGGTGTCTGGGCATTTGACCAAGTGGGCTATTGAGCTTGGAGAATTTGACATACAATATCGACCGAGGATGGCGATTAAGGGCCAAGAAGTGGCCAATTTTAAAGCGTAATTTACTACTCCGAACTGTGACCTCGGAGGAATCGGTTCGAAGGATCAGGCAGACTCGACGACGGGTCCCGCCTCACCTCCTTCACCCTCCGCGAATGCTACAGTTGTGACAAGGTCTGAAAAATGGACCCTGTTTATAGAAGAGTCGTCCAATTCAAAGCAAGGAGGAGCGGGGATTGTCCTAGTTACACTCGACACAACCACTGTTCAATATGCAATACGACTCGGGTTCAGAGCATCAAACAATGAAGCTGAGTATGAAGCACTATTGGCCGAGCTCAGATTAGTCGTTAGCTTGGGTGTCCAGTCTATCGACGTTCGATATGATTCCCAGCTCATGGTGAACTAGGTATCGATAAAGTACGATGCAAAGGAGGCAAGGAAGAGTGCCTACCTAGCCGAGACATAAAAGATGATGGGGAAATTTAAGGAATGCATCGTGAATCAAATACCAAGAGTAGAGAATTCCTGAGCCGATGCCCTTCCAAAGCTAGCCTTGGCAACAGAAGAGAACATCCTGAGGATTATCCTTGTGGAATTCCTAGACATACCGAGCATCAACTGAGCCGACCAGGGGGCCATCAACCCGGTGCGAGTGGTCACAAGTTGGATGGACCTTATGGTCGAATACGTCACTGGCGGCCAGGTCCCTCAGGACAGGTTGGAGGCCCAGCGTATAAGAGTCAGAGCAGATTGATACACGATTATGGACAGTACCTTATACAAAAATGGGTACTCCCAGCCCTACCTCAGGTGCCTCCGAGCTGATAAAGTGAAATATGTGATCCAAGAGATACATGAGGGAATCTGCGACAATCACTCCAGTGCCCGTGCCTTGGCCCAAAAAATAATTTGCTATGGGTACTTCTGGCCCACTATCTAAGAAGATTCCAAGGGTTTCGTCCAAAGATGGGACAAGTGCTAAAGATTGTTATCGTCCCGAGGTGGCCAACAGAAGAGCTGATGCCTATGAGTGGACCGTGGTGGTTTACCCAATGGGGGATCAACATCTTGGGCCTCTGCCGCAAGGCAAGGGGCAGACCAAGTACACGATCGCGGTGGTTGATTATTTCTCCATGTGGACTGAGACTGAGCCCATGCAAAAGATAACCGAGTAAAAGTAACGGACTTCGTCTAGAAGAATGTCATCTGTTGGTTCGCCATCCCACACACCATCGTGTCTGATAATGGGAAAAATTTTGACAATGACAAGTTCAGGGACGTGTCAAATGCTCGGCATTGTCAACGCATACTCATCGCCTCATCATCCCCAGTCCAATGGACAAATGGAAGTTGTGAATAAAATCATTAAGCATCATCTTAAGAAGAAGCTGGAAAAAGCTAAGGGTAATCGGGCCGATGAGCTTCCGTTTGTTCTCTAGGTGTACAGAACCATGGCTCAGTCGACTATAAGAGAAACTGCTTTCTCTCTATCCTATGGCTCAGAGGTTGTCGTCCCAGTCGAGATAGGACTACCGACCACATGGGCATGAAACTATCAAGAAGAGCAAAATACCGAGCTGATCACGTCAATCCTTGATTTGCTCGAAGAGCTGTGAAACACCTTCGAACTCCGAGTTGCATCTCAACATCAACAAGTCGCCTGTTTCTACAACTCCAGAGTTAAAATGAGGCAATTCCGATTAGAGATCTGGTCCTTCGCCGTGTGTTCCAGAATACTACAGAGCCTGAGGTGAGGTATTTGGGCCCGAACTGGGAAGGACCCTTCCGAGTAGTTAGTTCGGCTAAGCCAAGGTCTTATTGCCTGGAAGATTTAGAAGGTCGACCATTACCACATCCCTAGAATGCTAAACACCTGAAGATCTACTACCCATAGAGGGAAAGCATTATATGAGCCAAGTCCAGTTGTTATAACAACATTTTAATAAAGAATGCCATTTTCTACTTGAATTTAATCTACAAAATGTTCACCTCGTCATCCGATCAAGCTACGAGGGACCATTTCTTATGTGCAGAAATGAAGTCCTTTGACAAATCGACCCCTTATAGAAGAGCTCAGCTCGTCACTTGACAACTAGACAGATCCAACAATGCATACATGATAGATTAAACCATCATTCCAAAAGGATAAGAAAAAATTATAAAGATCTCATTGTTATAAATTCATTCTCTCCGAGTAGGAGGGTCGGTAGTAGAGTTAGGAGGTTGAGCCTCGAGAGTCCTTTTGGCCTTAGCGATGATGAGAGCGTTCTCAGCCTCAGCAGCAGGGGCATCCTTAGCGTCATCGGTAGCCAGGTGATTAAGATCAAGATTTAGATAGAGTTCTTTGACATTGCCCAAGTAAGCATTGTAGGCAGCATTATAGGCGTAGTAATAGACTCTGTCTAGTTCTGTAAACCCCTTTGCTGAAGCCTTGAATTCCTCAACAAATGTAATAGCCTGTGCAACGGCTAAAGCTTTGAGCTTAGCACACTGTTTAGCCAACTCCTCAGTAGCGTTGCGTTTGGCCAGTCTGAGCTCAGCTACCAGCCAAGCATTGTCTTCCTCCACATGTTCGAGGAGAGCTCTGGAGCTCGCTAGTTCAGACTCAGCCGAATCCAAACGAGACTGAAGCCCGTTCACCTCTCCTTGAAGCATAATCTCCCTTAGTTGGCCTTCTCCCACCAGGCCCTTCAACTTCTCCTGTTCTACAACTGAGGCCTTTAAAAGCCCTTCAATCTTAGGCTTCTCCCCCTCGATCTGGGTCATTGCCCTCAGCCTTTCTCGGATCTGGACAAACATCGGTGACACCTGAAAAAGAAAAGGGTCAGAGAATAGAAACGACAATCAGAGCTAGCAAATAATGTTGAAAGCTTACCGTGTAGCAGACCGAGGCGAAGTCATTTACGAATGACTCGGGAAGACAGGAGAGAGTGTTGGCAATTGACGCTTCAGTCATGTGCTTTATCTGCCTAGTCATTTAACAACGACATATGAAAGCCTAGAGGAAGCACCTCTGATCCCGAGGGAGGAATCAGATCACCAATCCTCCCCACACCGCTTACAGCAGATGCCTGAGGCTCAGCCTTGGGGATAACACTTTTTTTAGCTAGGACATTCATCCTGGTAGACAAAAAATCTACCTCTACAGTAGTGAGGTTAATGTTGATGTTGATGGGCTCGTCCAAGACGTCCCCATCCTGGGAGAAAGCCACTCTAACTGTTTCTCTGACAACCTCTCTTTCGATCCCAGGGGGATGGGTTGGAGCAAACAGAGGGGCCTTGGGGGTTGAGATGGGAGCTGAGGTAGGGATTGCGGCAGGTTCAGCCTCATAGGGTGCAATCTTCTTCTTCGCTGTGATTTTAACACGTGGCTCAGAAGCCATCATCACGCTTAGAGGAGGGCGCAACACCGACGACCTCTTCCTCTTCGACCCCAAAGCCTCAACCATGCCTGACCAAAAAAGAACCAGATCATAGACATGCCTACAAAGAAAGATGACTGTATAAGAGGTTATTATACTCACCTAGAGTAATGGGGAAGGGCTTCAGTCGGCAGAATCTAGACTGGAGGAGGTTGTCCGGGTTGATGATATCATGCCAGATACAATGTTCTTCCTTGAGCAGCTGAGCCCTAGCAATTTGAGCTCGAAGGAAGGGGGACAGCTCTGGTGTGAAATTACAGTAAAGACCACTTTAGTAGAAGTGGGAATAGGTCAAAGTGTCCTAAAGGGGGGGTGAATAGGACTTTATAAATTTTTTATGGTAATTTAAAATCCCATTATCATAACCCTGAATTAACAAACTCCTATCATGATATTTTTAATTTAACTCTAATGGCTTCCAAGACAAATAGAGGATCCAATTATAAGACTTACAAGTATTAGAACAATATGCAGTCTCAACCTATGATGAATAAACAATATGACTGTGTGTGTGGGATGTGATTCTTATCAATTCTAAATAACCATGTTAACATGCTTTATGAAAACATATAAGAGTAATGCGCAAATATTAATCCCAAACACAGTCATTTTATAGGGGTTTGGCTACATGCCTACTCAACTTCCAGCGGATGCACTCAACCCTTGAGTATACCAGATCTTACTAACGGAGGTTTTAAATCAGGTTCACCTCTAACCTTCCTAACCTACACAAGGTCGACTCGGAAAAAGCGGTAAAGACCACTTAAGTTGAAGTAGGAATATGTCAATATGTCCTAGAGGGGGGGTAAATAGGACTTTTTAAAGATTTATAAGTTATTTTTGAGTCTTATCACACTAATCCTATTACAGAGTATAAATTAGGATTACTCAAGAATTAACTCTACTGGCTTCCAAGCCTGATAGAGGATCCAATCACAATTACTTGTAAGATAAACAAATTTATGAATCAGATTGTGATGGATATGACTGTGTGTGCATAAGATGTGATTTCAGATAATCATATAGAAAGGCATGTAAGGCAATCACATAAATGAAAGACAATATCAATCTCAAAAACAGTCATTTTATAGTAGTTTGACTACTTGTCTACTCTACTCCCGGCTTCCACACTCAACCCTTGAGTGACCGGATTTCACTAAGGAGGTTTCCCATGGTTCACCTCAAACCTAAGGTTTTAAATCAGGTTCACCTTCAACCTTTACAGAGGTTTCTACTCGGTTCACCTCAAACCCTGGAGTTTTGCCGACGTACTCCTAACCAGATGTTTATGCTCTCCACGGAGCAAGGGTCCACACAACGCACCTAGAGGTTTCTACTCGGTTCACCTCTAACCCTGGAGTTTTGCTGGTGTACTCCTAACCAGATGTTTATGCTCTCCACAGAGCAAGGGTCCACACAACGCACCCAGAGGTTTCTACTCAGTTCACCTCTAACCCTAGAGTTTTGCTGGCGTACTCCTAACCAGATGTTTATGCTTTCCACAGAGCAAGGGTCCACACAACGCACCCCGCATGTACACTCCCGTCGGAGGCCTCCTTCGAGGACTTCAAAGGGTGAGCAACACTTAAAACCCAATCATAGAAAGGAATGATCACAAGTGTCCTCTGGACTCTAGATACTTACAGATAAGTTGATGAGTCCCATTCAGCGCAATGTTGAAGATCTCCTCCTTGATGTTAAAGGGTCTTCAGCTCCCTTGATCCATGCCCAAAAGATATACCGATACTAGGCTTTATGTTGGGTCAAGGTTATGATGGAATACCACTCTCTAAAGATTTTCCTATTAGGAAGTTAGATTGGTTCCAATCATCTATGCATTCAAGGCATCCCGTCTTAATGATTTACCATTAAGATAGTAGCTGGAGGATCCTTAAATGTGGAAGTTCATTGGAGGATGAACTTCCTAAGAGAAAGGGCTTAGGTAAATGATAGGAAGGTTAGAACTCTCAAAAGCACTCTTCTTTCTCTACCAACAATAAAGACTTATCTCTCTATATATAGGCAAAAGGTTCCAACTGATATAAACGGTCATATTTACGACAGAGTTCGATATCATCGAGCAGTCTTCGATATGATCGAGCGTATACTCTCTCGATTGTATCGGCAGACCTCTCGATGATACAAACTCAATTGTCATTTCGCTTTTGGAAACCTTTCGCCAACTGGTCGATGGGATTGAGACACCCATCGATGATATCGGATTTCGAACTCCGATTCCATCGAGAGATGGATCGATCTATCGATAGATGAAAATAAGAGAGAAGTCTTGAAGAATTTCAGGTTCTACAGATATGATCGAGGGACAGTCGATGTCATCGGAATTTGTACATCGATCATATCGGAGACCTTACCAATGGGATCGAAAAATCGTATAGATTTACCTTTGAGCTTGTTGGACGATTTATGTCCGGAGTCGATCCAATCGACGAGGTCTCGATATGATTGATATATGAATATCGATTTATCGACTGACACCCCAATCAACATTAAAGACAACCTGAAATTCATGTTGGTGAAAATATGCGCCCACAATCGATATGATCGACTGACTTCCGATATGATCGATATTTGAGTTTAGATTGAATCAGACAGTCATCGATATATCGAAGCATATGTTAGTTTTCTTTAGAAAAATAGGGGCACCGAAAAATAGTCTATTGATAATATCGATCATCATCCGATAGGATCGATATTCGAATATCGATGATATCGACTAACCAGTCGATATATCGATAAATCGTCTAGATGATTGTTTGACTGCTGGATGCTTTTTGTCCTCACTCGATTGTATCGATTTGAGATACCGAGGATATCGAAAGAGCTGGTCGATCATATCGAAAGGGGAATCGATATAATCGACAGTGTAAGAAAAACTATAAAGATTTTCCTTTTTGATAAAAATTTTCCTTACACAGAAACCTTAAGATGTTCTAGTTCTTTTTAAGGGTTTTAATCACCTGGTGTTTTGGGACATGGGATGTGAGGCTATGATTTACCTATGGTGAGCTTCCACATATCTGGTTGAGACAGACGCTTGACTTAATCTTCCTCTTAGGCGATGTTGTCCGACTGACTCAACTTACATCATAATTGACAAACCAGGGCACGTAGTAGGTGCACTTTTAATCTCTCCCTTTGTCAATTACGTGACAAAATATCCAAAACACCCTAGGAACATATCTAGACAGATACATCCTAAATTGTGTGTACATGTATTAACACAATTTTATAAATTCTAATCACCCATGTACACACCCAATAAATTCTCCCCCTTACTTCAAAAACTCCCCCTTTTCTTATTGCGGTTGCTCCCCCTAACACTTGCAACACAGATATACAATTTTCGCTCAGGGTTTTTGAATTGTTCTCCCCTTTTTGTCAGTCATTGGCAAAGGCATAAAACATGATATTGACTGAAGATGGAAGCATATGGGAGATCCAGAGATAGATAGATGTATATAAATGAGAACAGTGTAAAGCATACATCAATGAACACACAGTACGGAGTTAATAGAGCACTTAAGGCATAAGATAAACATGCAGACCATAACTTCAAAAACTTCAATAAACCAGGGAGACAGAAATTTAAATGACAAGAATAAGAAAACTAGATTCAGCCATAAGTAAAGTAAGCTGCCCAAGATTGGCAGAAATATCCAATGCTGCCTCAGACAACAACAATTTAAACCATCTAAAAAAAATAAAGCCCATTGGAGGGCACACAAAAATAAACCAGTATTTTAGCCCAACCATGGGCATATTCATCCAAAGAGAAAAACAGAAAAAAAAACTGTCATACACACCACTGAGAGCATCGAACATCCAAAAAGATACTGATGTTCATATGCAAAAATAAGAGTGAGGTGTGCATGATAGCATGCATGAATCCGGCATCAAGGAGCAGAATGAGATGGCATCGTGTCGTCCCGTCGGCACGTCAGTAGATCCACCAATTGTTGGACCGTGCTCTGAACTCCTTGAACCATTCTTTCTAGAATAGTGAGCCGTTCCTTTACTGAGTACATGTCCTTCTGAATGGCCCCAATCCTGTCCAGTTTGAACCTTTTACCATACCCAGTAGTTGATGTGGACGGAGCAACATCTGGTCCATGAGGTGCATCGTCAACCATTGCATCTCCTTCCATGGGATCACCACCTTCTCCTCCTTCCCCTTCTGCATGAATGTCTTCCTCAGTTTCCTCCTTGTACTAATGAAATATCAGATCCTTTTTTTGAATATTCTTCTGATTGAAAACTTTGAGCGAGAAAACAGGATCAGCTGTGGATGAAAAGCCAATGCTTTAACAGATTCTACTGATAATCCAGGGATATGGCAGATGCAAATCTCTGGAAGTATGTATGGAATTGACGAATTGATTGACAATCAAGGTTGGAAGGCAGATATCTGTCCCGGTTGCAACAGAGTAGACTATTATCACCATTAGACTTGTTAGATTTGATCGGTTCGTGCTTCTTGGGTACAGGTTAGTGGTAAAAATATCATGCATGACTCTGAACCGGGGTTCCATATACCTAGATTTCAGGGCATTCCCTTTATGCCATGGGATATCTAGGTTATGACAAAGGTATTTGGTTATTTTGGAGCGCACATCTGGAAAGTCCAGATCCCAGTTTGGAAGGCCTCCTGGAGCCATTTGTAGATTGAAGATCTGGGCTATGCTTGCAGGGGTGATAAATACATCATCTCCATCCATAGATACCATGAAGGAAGGAGGGTCAGCCACCGAGGAATGACATGCAGCAAAGAAGTTGCGTGTACTTTCCAATTGGCATGGTCCACCAAAATTCAGGATGGGCAGCCAACCAATTGCAGCAAATAGGGGTTCTAATTTGTAGGGTGTTAAACACTCCCTGTCTACTTTTCTCTCAAGGATCAACTTCCTATTGGTATATTTTGGTGGCCGTTGGACAGCAGCAGGAGGAGGCACTGGTTGAGACGGTTCAAGGATTTCGGTTTGGGACCCACTGCGTCGTGATCTTTTCCGTGTGGGGGTCCCACTGTCAGGGATCCTTGCCCTCTCCCTTGAGGCAAGGACCTTTTGTCGAGTACCTCTTGAAGATTCTCCTGGACCGGATGCCACATTTTTATCCTTTCCCATGTGAAGGAAAAAGGCTTTGAAATATTGGGAAAAATGACAAAAACATGGACAAACCAAGAGAAGAGGATTCTGATGATGTTGGAAGAATATTACCCGGTTTGTGGAGAGATTTGGCTAGTCCTACTTGTCCTTGGATGCTTGGTCGAGAGGATCGAACAAGGAAGACAACCAAACTATCTTTTGAAAAAAAAATATTTTTTTTTCTGCTGACTTTTATCGAGCGTCATTTGTCGATCATATCATCCAACCTATCGATTGTATCAAGGAGTTGTCGATCGATGCTATCGAGACTACCCTCGATGTTATCCATGGTCACACGACTTTTCACATTCTGAAGATCTGTCGATTTTATCGACCGTAAGTCGATGAGATCGAAAAAGAGGCAACTATTCGTATCGAAAGTAGATAATATTCAGAATTTTCACAATTTCGACACACTATCGGATATTTCTTAACTTAATCAGTATATGTAAAAAAAATGCACCAGTTCTGTACAAATATAAACATGATAATGTTTATATACAAAAGTTAGAGGTCTCCAACCTCAGATGTAACATTGAGGACTAAGCAAAAATTGCATCATTTCACCAATTATCTAGATTTCGATGCCAAATCTGAACGTGTTCTTATATGCTCAATAAGTCAGGGTACAGAGTTCAGTTTCTCTTTCACTCTCCATCTTGAGACAGAAGTTTTTACTGTGGTGATTTTTGTTATCTCACCAACTTGATCCAGTGATTTCTTCGTTCTGTCTTCCATTTTGGGTGGTGATAAATGGGTATTTTGCATTACTCTGGTCAGATTAAGTTTATCAGTGTGAATTTGACTAGAGTAATAAGAAGTTGTCTTTAAGCATTCAAACTTGTAATGTCCCATATCACCACACAAATGACAAACTGGAGAAGTTCTTGTATTGCTACCTGAAGCAACAGATTTTCCAGTTTTCATTTTGATTTTCTCATACCCTAGGCCACTCTTATCTTTTCCATGCCTTCTTATCCCTAACATTCTTTCAAGTTTTTCACAACTCTGAGAAAACTTATAGTTTATCTCGGCAAATTTTCTGGAATTTTCTAAGTCGATACAAAGTGAGTGGTTCTCATTTTTAAGTTTTGCATTATCATCTTTTAGCAGTTCAGCTTTGTTCATAAGTTTTGATAATTCTCCTTTTAGGCATAGGTATTCCTTTTCTAATTGATCATTATCTGTGAGATATTGTTGCAAATCATTCGACAAATGTATGTTTATTTCTAAGGTTCTGTCCCAGTCTTTCTGCAATAATTTCTTTTTATTTTCAGTCATGCTAATTTTTTTAAGGATGTGGATGCTATGAATGTATAGTTGATTATAAGCATCCTGCAATTTATTTTGCTCTTTATCTTCTTCTTCTTCAATTTCCTCATTGTCAGATGAAAGTGATTCAGTGGCTTGTTGTTCTTTCTCACATTCAGTTGGAATGATCGAAGTAGTGGAGACCATAAGTATTTTCAAGAATTTTTTATCTCCATCACTTCCAGAGTCACTATTTTCTGAATTTGACTCTTTCATATCATCCCATGTGGCAGCCATCGCCTTGCCCTTGGTTTTTCTATTTGGGCATTCGGTAGATAGGTGACCATACTCATGACAGGCATAACATTGTGATTTTTTGGTTTGTTTACCAAATTTGACTGCAGAAGGTTTGTAGTTCACTTTTCTTCCTCTAGAAGGATGGCCGCAATTCTTCTGAAAGAATCTTCTGAATCTTTGTTCCAGCAAGGGCACTTCCTCATCTTCATCTTCTTTTTCGTTCTCACTATCCTCATGTTTTAATTTCTTAGAAGTTTTTAGGACAGTGTTTTTGGATTTTTGGGATTGTGTGAAGTGTAGTTCAAAGGTCTGTAGGGAACCCACTAGTTCTTCTACTTTCATCTCATCAATATTCCTACACTCCTCAATTGTTGTTACCTTGGGATTGAAGCGTTCTGGTAAGGATCTTGAGATTTTTTTACATGTTTTAGGTGCTAGAACCTTCTCTCCCAAACCACCCATGGAGTTACAAATGATGTTCAATTTTGTGAAAAACTCCATAAATGTCTCATGCTCTTCCATCCTGAGATTTTCAAACTGTGAAGTTAAGAGTTGTAGTTTAGATCTTTTCACAGTGCTTGTGCCTTCATGGGTTATTTCCAATAAGTCCCATGCTTCTTTAGAGGTCTCACACATACTTATCTGATTGAAAATATCTTGGGACATAGCACAGTAGATGGCGTTCATTACTTTTGCTTCAAAATTTCGTTGTTCTTTGTCAAACGCCGTCCACTTCTCATTCGGTTTGGGTTTAGTGATTGTGGTTTCATTTTCAAGTACAATTTGTTCAGATGGTACCACATATCCTTTTTCAACTACATCCCAAACTTCATGATCCAAAGATCTCAGGAAGTAATGCATTCTAGCCTTCCAGCAGGCATAATTTGAATCATCAAATACTGGAGGTCTAGTGACAGATGAGCCCTCTCCTTTGGCCATATTTCTACTTCAGTCAAGATCACTCTCTAGGCGGTGAAGCCCTTAAAGAGAGACCCGCTCTGATACCAATTGAAAAAGCGGTAAAGACCACTTAAGTTGAAGTAGGAATATGTCAATATGTCCTAAAGGGGGGGTGAATAGGACTTTTTAAAGATTTATAAGTTATTTTTTACAAATCCTATTACAGAGTACAAATTAGGATTACTCAAGAATTAACTCTACTGGCTTCCAAGCCTGATAGAGGATCCAATCACAATTACTTGTAAATAAACAAATTTATGAATCAGATTGTGATGGATATGACTGTGTGTGCATAAGATGTGATTTCAGATAATCATATAAAAAGGCATGTAAGGCAATCACATAAATAAAAGACAATATCAATCTCAAACACAGTCATTTTATACTGGTTCGACTACTTATCTACTCCACTCCCGGCTTCCACACTCAACCCTTGAGTGACCGAATTTCACTAAGGAGGTTTCCCATGGTTCACCTCAAATCTAAGGTTTTAAATCAGGTTCACCTTCAACCTTTACAGAGGTTTCTACTCGGTTCACCTCAAACCCTAGAGTTTTGCTGGCATATTCCTAACCAGATGTTTATGCTCTTCACAGAGAAAGGGTCCACACAATGCACCTAGAGGTTTCTACTCGGTTCACCTCTAACCCTGGAGTTTTTCTGGCGTACTCCTAACCAGATGTTTATGCTCTCCACAGAGCAAGGGTCCACACAACGCACCCAGAGGTTTCTACTTGGTTCACCTCTAACCCTGGAGTTTTGCTGGCGTACTCCTAACCAGATGTTTATCCTCTCCACAGAGCAAGGGTCTACACAACGTACCCTGCACGTACACTCCCATCGGAGGCCTCCTTCGAGGACTTCGAAGGGTGAGTAACATTTAAAACCCAATCCTAGAAAGGAATGATCATAAGTGTCCTCTGTACTCTAGATACTTACAGATAAGTTGACGAGTCTCATTCAGCGCAATGTTGAAGATCTCCTTCTTGATGTTGAAGGGTCTTCAGCTCCCTTGATCCGTGCCCAAAAGATATACCGATACTAGGCTTTAGGTTGGGTCAAGGTTATGATGGAATACCACTCTCTAAAGATTTTCCTATTAGGAAGATAGAGTGATTCCAATCATCTATGCATTCAAGGCATCCCAGCTTAATGATTTACCATTAAGATAGTAGCTGGAGGATCCTTAAATGTGGAAGTTCATTCTCCGATCCACTCTATGAGATATCAATGATGAGGGTGGATTGGAGGATGAATTTCCTAAGAGAAAGGGCTTAGGTAAATGATAGGAAGGTTAGAACTCTCAAAAGCACTCTCTTCTTTCTCTACCAGAAATAAAGACTTATCTCTCTATATATAGGCAAAAGGTTCCAACGGATATAAACGGTCATATTTACGACAGAGTTCGATATCATCGAGCGTATACTCTCGATTGTATCGGCAGACCTCTCGATGATACAAACTCAATTGTCATTTCGCTTTTGGAAACCTTTCGCCAACTGGTCAATAGAATCGAGACACACATCGATGATATCGGATTTCGAACTCCGATTCCATCGAGAGATGGATCGATCTATCGACAGATGAAAACAAGAGAGAAGTCTTGAAGAATTTTAGGTTCTACAGATATGATTGAGGGATAGTCGATGTCATCATAATCTGTACATCAATCATATCGGAGACCTTACCGATGGGATCAAAAAATTGTATAGATTTACCTTTGAGCTTGCTAGACGATTTATGTCCGGAGTCGATCCAATCGACAAGGTCTCAATATGATCGATATATGAATATCGATTTATCGACTGACACCCCGATCAACATTAAAGACAACCTGAAATTCATGCTGGTGAAAACATGCGCCCACAATCGATATGATCGACTGACTTCCAATATGATCGATATTTGAGTTTAGATTGAATCGGACAATCATCAATATATCGAAGCATATGTTAGTTTTCTTTAGAAAAACAGGGGCGCCAGAAAACATTCTGTCGATAGTATCGATCATCATCCGATAGGATCGATATTCGAATATCGATGATATCGACTAACCAATCGATATATCGATAAATCGTCCAGATGATTGTTTGACTGCTGGACGCTTTTTGTCCTCACTCGATTGTATCGATTTGAGATACCGAGGACATCGACAGAGCTGGTCGATCATATCAAAAGGAGAATCGATATAATCGACAGTGTAAGAAAAACTATAAAGATTTTCCTTTTTGATAAAAAGTTTCCTTACACAGAAACCCTAAGATGTTCTAGTTCTTTTCAAGGGTTTTAATCACCTGGTGTTTTGGGACATGGGATGTGAGGCTATGATTTACCTATGGCGAGCTTCCACATATGTGGTTGAGGCAGACGCTTGACTTGATCTTCCTGTTAGGCGATGTTGTTCGACTGACTCAACTTACAACGTAATTGACAAACCAGGACACGTAGTAGGTGCACTTTCAGACTCTAGGCCATACACTAGGAACTTAGACATGTCTCCATGAGACACAAGTTTATGCCCCACACAGGAGCAACAAACAACACCTGAGTTTTATGCTCTACACAAGAGTAAAGGATCCACACAAGGAACCTAGGGTTTTAGGCCACACAGGCGAAGGATCCACATAAGGAACCTAAAGTTTATTCCCTACACAAGAGTAAAGGTCAACACACAACACGTAGGGTTTTAAGTCATACAGGCCAAGGACCTACACTAAGGGCCTAAGTTTATATTCGCTAAGAGTAAGGGTCAAAATAAAGCATCCACATGTATTCTCCCATCGGAGGCCTCTTATGAGGATTTGATTGGGGTGAGAATCACCTATGACCTAATCCTACACAAAGGAATGATCAGCAGGGTCTCTGGACTCTAATGACTTATAGATAAGTAGATGACGCCTATTAAGCATGTTGATGAAGATCTCCTCCTTTTATGATAAATAATATTTAGCTCCCTTGATCCACAACACTTATGATGCTCCAATGTAAGGCGACGAGTTGGGTCAAGGTTATGTTGGTAATTACTCTATAAAATGATTAATCATTAGAGTGACAGAGTAATACCACGATCTATGCATTCAAGGAATCTCAGCTCAATGATTTGTGATTAAGGTGGTAGCTGAAGAATCCTTGAATGCGGAAGTTCATTCACCAATCCACTCTATTGAATATCAATGATGAGGGCGGATTGAGGAATGAACTCCCATGAGAGAAAAGGGCTTAGAGTAGGTGATTTAAATTAAACACTCAAAAGCTCTATCTATTTTTTCTTTACAAACAACCTAAGGCAAGCTCTCATTAAATAGGTAAAAGGTTCCAACAAAAATAAAATAGTCATATTTTTTGATAGAGTTTGATATCATCGAGCAAGATTCAATATCATCGAGCGTATACTCTTGATAACATCGAATGGCTACTCGATGACATAAACTCACTCTGTCAAACATTATTGAACCTTTCTACCAACTAATCGAAGATATCGAACATGCTTCGATGTCATCGGATTTTGAACTCCAATTTCATCGATCCGTGGTTCAAGTCCTCGACATTTAAAACAATGAGAGTAGACTTGCCTTTGGAACTGAACAAGCATCGATATGATCGAGCATTCCTTGATATCATCTGGTTTTGAATATCGATGATATCGATACCAGTGTCGATTCATTGATCTTTTAAAGGAATTTTCCTATAAACTTGCTGGACAGTTTTGTGTCTTAATTCGATGACATCGACCTGGTCTCGATATGATCAATCTTTGAATATTGATATTATTGTGTAATTATCGATACCTCGAACATTTAAAAGAGTTTACCTAAAGGCTTGCTGGACAGATTTATGTCAAAATTCGATATCATCGAAGGTCCATCAATATCATTGAGATTTAAAATTCGAAGATATAGAGGCTCTCTTCGAGTCATCGAAAATCACATGGTTTTCCTTAACCGCTTACTAGACACAAACTGACTAGATGTCAATTTTATCAAGCCGTTTCGATGAACTCGAGATTCAAAGGTCAATGATATCGATCCTGTCATCGATTCATAGAGAATTCAGCCCAAGATTCATTTTAGTTGCTGGACATCTGAAGTCCTCATTTCGATAACATTGAGTGAGTTTTGAGGACATCGATTGAAGAGTCCAATTTCATCGAAGCACCATCGATAAATCGACAAAGGTTGAAAACTTAGAGATTTTTCTAATTTTGTAAAACAGTTTTCACACCTTAAACCCCATGTTGTTCTAACCATTTTTAAGGGTTTTATATTATGTTTACCTTTGACTAGTTTAGAACACGCATCTAGTTGAGGTAGACGCTTGAATGATCTTCCTATGGGGTTCACTTGTCTTGTTGACTCAACACTCACACTAATTGACAAACCAGGGCACTTTCATGGTGGATCTTTTGGATAATATACAAACAGAAAGAACGAGTCAGAATGAAAATGAGTCACTGAAAGAAAACGTACTACGGATCTTGAAGACTCCTACTTGGGTTAGAAAATTTTATGGCCACCCTGGCCCGTAGGTGTCCAAGCTCAGACGTCGACACCTGCCATTCTTTGGAGGACTAAAACCATTTCCCCTTCCAATCCTTATTGGAAGAGGGGAGTCTAGTTATGAGGCATAAAGTACATTGGGCTCTTGTGGAAAAATAATACCAACACGGCTCGACTGAGTCAAGCATGGCTAGAAACATGGCCAGAAATTCATTTGACGATATATCCTGGTTCTTTAGATGTCACCAGATGATATTCAAAGAAACCAAAATTTTCCAAGCGTTTAGGACGAGCTGACCTGGTGCCAACTTTAGACTTGCAGTCAGCATCCTCATAAAAGGGTGGATGGGAAATTGAACCCACACTGAAGCACGTAGATGAAGATAATAACTTCTTCGTCAGCCAGAACTCCTAAAGCATCGAGGGTGGAAGGGGTCCTGATGTGCATGGAGTCAGGGATCTGGTAGTCGGTATGGATCTGGGCCATTTGGGACTTGACCAAAACTGAGCCCCCATGGATAGTGGCCTCAGATCGACCTCCCGAAGGCCCAACCACGACCCTTCTAGTTGGGTCCCGAGGTATTCTCCTAGACCCTTTGGTGTGGCCCTTGGCCTTTAGACCCACAATCTTCTTTACTAGAGGTCAGAGGGGGATCGTCTTAAAGGGACCTTCCGATCCTTGACGCTTAAAGTCCGTACTCTCCAACTCAAACTCATCTCTGACACCCAATACTCAAACTTCGTCTGAACCGTTTGACATTGCGAGACTAAATGAAATTGAAAGAAGGCTCGGGAAGGAGAGAACTCATAGGAAATCGCCCTCCGGGAGACGTCTCGCAGTGCAATCTCTTTGAGGAAACAAAACTCAAGAGGGGAATGCGAATGGAATGAAGGAGGATTCAAATGAAGGTAGGTAGAGACTTATATAGCCATTACCAGCCGATTGCAATCATGACAGATAGTTGTCTCTAAAGCTGAAACAGCTCGATTCTGAACCAAGTTGTGTATGTGATAACGGGTTATTAGTCTAATCTGACAACCTCCAAGCTGTGCACTATTAGCCCTGAATAGCATTCATTGTGCAGATGAATCTTCACCTCTCTATGTCCACATGGCATCATCTCGCTCATCCGGCTAATTTGAATCCTCAACCATTGTCACGTGTTCACCATCCAGAGGCTCGTACTTGAAAAAGATGCAGCGTCGTACAGTGCCTATATCTCGAAGCGTCATCATCATGATGATTCATTTCAACTTAGTCAACTCGTCATCATGAGAAGAGTGTCAGTTCATTTTCCCAGGTATTTACTCCCTAAGTCTAACCTCGGACTCAGAGAGTAGGGGGATTCTGTTATAGGAAAATTTGAGCCAAACTCGCCAGAGGCCGGCTTTAGGAAATCGAAGAGTAAGGCCTCTAAATGGTAGCTGTACATTCGAACTGACCCACTTCCAAGTTCTTTTGTAGGTCTTTCATGTCAACTTGGAACCTAAAACAAGTGATTACACGTCCGACCAGATCACCTCCGACCCAATCTTCACCAACTGCAATAGGGGATCAGCTCCTTTGTGGGATTGAATTCCTGAGTGAGACCTGAACCTCGAGGTCAGCTCAGATGAGAGCTTGGTCAATAATAACATTAAGGGGCTAAATTTAGTAATAATGCACAATCATAGGGTAACCAAATACATTACCGGCTACGTTCATCGCGCTTAATGGCTGAGATCGTGCCGAGAATGATAGGCACGGTTACCCTCATTAACAGGTATAAATAGGGGACAAATCCATTTGAACAAGTACGAAAGATCTCACACCCTAATCCCCAGTTACACTACTTAGACCCAGATTCCTAGCCTGACTTTCACATTAGAGGGTCCCCTTCTCTAGCCAGGGTCTCCTTTGTCCTTCTCCTGTGCAGGCTTACAGGGCTCGGAGCAAGTGTTCAGAGCTCAGCAAGGGTGAACCAGATTTTTGCATCAACATTCTTCACGATCAGATTCAAATATAATTTACCTGTTTTAAGTTAAGCTTTAATTAAGTTCAATACAACTAAGGTGTTAGATTTTTAGTTATATAAAGATGAGTTGTGCATTCTTAGCTATATTTTACTAAGGTTTAGTCCATCTCACTATTGAGTTGACTTGGCTAGGTGTGATGGCTCCCATTGTATGGATGTTTTAGGAAGGATGGAGGAAAGAAAGGAAAAAAAATAGATCAAGAGGATTCGAACAGAGTTATTGGCGTGTGTGCTGTAATTCCCAGCTAAAAACTTCTTAGATGCCTATTTCTCTTTCTTTCTCTTCTTTCGACTCAGACCGATATCTCCCCCTTTCTTTATCTTTTTGACTTTCTTCCTTGTGAAATGGATGGAGCTATTTATAGCCAGTCTGAATGTATAATCTCCTTACGTAAATAGGAGATTTCTCTACGCAGCTATTTTTTGGAATTTTCTTGTGGAAGTTTAGCTGTGTAGGGCGTGATGGTGGGCTCTATTTTTACACAACATAATGAGGTTGGCCCTCGTTTCTCTCTGATTCCTTCTATCTTATCAGTCTGCTGGATCATGATGGCCTATCAACGATATGTGTTTGGAATGTTGATCCGACAGCCCAGCCAGATGGCGTCGATTTTGATTGTGGATCAACCTAAACGCCTTTCACTATGTTTAGATGCCTACAAGTGCATCGGATTAGTTGTCTGAATTCCCCTGGCCATCCAGTTTGTGGTGATGATTAGGTTCGTGCGTCCATTGCGGGGAGGTTTCTTTTCGTAAGAAAGGTGAGAACCGGTGATTCTGCCATGAGAACTTGCGAGGATTGAGAGGAGTTGGAATCTCTCATGTTCAGAGAAGGCTCACCGAATTCCCTGATTAGTTGTGTGGGTTGCTACACAAGAATGATCGCATTACTACAATGTCTGCACGGCCTAAGAGTTTCAAAGACATCCTCTTCTTCGGCTCCAGTCGCAGTCACTGATGGATGGTCCAGATCTTTCAATCGTCTCTGGATGATGGCCCACTGTTGGATCACCGTTTCCATTTTTGAAAGGTGTTATGCGCAAGAAGCTCGTGAAGGAGATGAAATCTCCTGAAATCTCTTAAGTCAAATTCTTTTTGACCGGTTTACTGAAGGAGCATTGTCCTTAGTGTAAGTACATTCAGTGTGTTGTTTTGTGTGGGGCTCTCTTGGATGGATCCATTCCTTCTGTTTGAATCATTGTTGTATGTAATATCTTGGGCATCAAGGTAGATCTTGATTAGTTATTATAAGGGTCATGTTTTATTCGAGTTTAATTTTGGAGTATAGTTTTCTCTGATCGGGTTGTCTTGTTCTTATTGGTTTGATGAGGGTATTAACATTTTTGTAATTATTACTGATCGAATAGTTTTGTGAAATCTAAGGGTTCTACGTGATTGTATGTTCCTTTCTAAACAATTCTTACGAATGAACTCATATCTAGATCATTACGGAGGAGGAGTTATTCACCAATTCATTTAAAGAAAGGTACATACGTTAAATCAAATGATGGAGGGTCTTATCTTAAAATTAACGGTCAGATGGCTTGATCTATGAAATGGAGGTCATTCCCAATGGTTGGGTCCGTGTCAGGGAGTTAGGATAGTTAGTTTGGTATCATACACATGTATGTATTACGTTGAATTTCATGGTAACACTCTAGAACTTTCATTACTTAGGTGTTGAAATGTTCAGAGTGTTACATGTGGCTTTGATTTGATATTTGCCTTGATTGGCTTAATGAGATTATTTTTATATAACCATGTGATTGTAAGTTCCACCTGTTGACTATGATTGGCCTATAGTCGATGAGGTTACCATTAAATATCCTAATGTTGGAGTCTCATGATCTAGGGATGGTCATATGGGACTATCGTGCCCCTAGCGTGGTATCGTTTCGCTAGCTTCCAGACCATCTACTATCAATCCACTTTTGGTGAGTTTGGTGCACACATGTGATGTGCTTCGCTGGTGACCGGTCATATGCATGGGCGTCCTCTAAATTCCGACTGGATGAGCATCTCCAGTCGATATGCACTCATGCATACATGCATTTAAATAAGATTGCATCTTGTAATGTTTTGAATACCTTATTCTTTAAAACTATGCTTGACTAATGCAACGATGTGTTATCTTAAGAGGAATTCACACTAAGCTGGCCACTCATTTATCAAATATATAATCGTACAGGTAGTGTAAGTGGCTTAAATGATATTCATGTTTAGATTGATGAGAAGTAGGTTACAATTATCAAGGGTGTATGGATGTATTTGCTAAGAGAAGTCGTGTGTTCCTACAGTTCAAGTTTAGCCACATTTTATTTTATTTCTTGTGTTAAGTTATTCATTCATGTATTTATTAGTATAAGACATTAGTTTGTATAAGTCATTTGGGCAGCTGCTGTATATTCTGAATGTAAATATAAATTTTCCTTTATGTTTGATTTGTCAATCTTCCGCTAAACTGCAAACTTTGAAAAAACAAAGAAATATATATATACATATATATATATATATATATATATATATATATATATATATATATATATATATATATATATAATTTAACTATCTTTAAAGGTTAACACTTGGGTTTTTAGAAAACGAGTTATATACTCGGGTTCTGAAAAACGGGGTGTTACAAAAGATGAGCACGAGGAAATTAAAAAAAAATAGTGGTTATTGATGTTGAAGTCGTAAAAGGCAAGGGGAGAAAAAGCTGAGCTGAAGGAAAAGGTATAGGAATAGTGTTGAATGTTAAATATTGCATATTCTCCCTTATTTATATCTTAGTTTTATGAACATGATAATGCTTAATGGTCTATTTTATACAAGTTTGTGTTTTGAGGTGAATCTGAGAGCTTGGATTAAAAAGAATGTTAAAAGCATGAATTTGATGCTCGAGAATTGTAAGTGCTATGGCATCTAGCTTCTATGATTGTCAAATTTTGTAGTTCCAAAACCTCTTGGAATTTATGTCTTGTGTAGCGCATCTACATATATAAGACAGTGCATCTCATGTACAAGGACAAAGGTCTTTACTTCAAGAACTTCAAATGCAAGATTACATGTTCATGTTCAAGTACAACACCGAGTGTGATTTCAATCTTTCAAGCTTCAAAGTTCATGTTTTCAAAGCTTCGTCCAAGTAAGACAATTTTATTTTATTTTTACTTTGAACTCCAAGCTCAAGCTTCAATGATAGTTATATTCAAGCCTCAAAAGTCTCAAGTTCAAGATTCATCATATGACAAGATACCAAGTTTCGTGGACTTCAAAGAACAATTATCAACTGAAGCAAATGAAGTTTCAATGTTCATACATCATGTATAAGGTATGAATGACCTTAGATTGACCATAGGGTAGGTCATTTTGAATACGTAATTTAAATTGAGTCACTTTATAAGTGCATTGACTGTTTCTCGACTAGTCTTGGACTAAGTTCGACTAGTCGTAGCACTGGTTCGACCAGTCGAAGAATTTCTCGACCAGTCTTAAGTTTATTACTGATTTTTGGGAATTTTTATTAAAGCCTCAACCAGTCCTGGAGACTGCTTGACCGGTCGTATGAACAGTGCTCGACCTGTGCTCGACCAATCCTGTAAGTTTGACTCAAAGTCCAGCCTACACGACCAGTCGTGGACAGGACTTGACCGGTCGTGGAGGCCACTCGACCGGTGGAGCAGAACCTATGACCAGTTGTGGAACGACCTTATCTTATCGCGCCCAAACTTTTAAAAGTTTATTGGTCCTACCACTAGTCGTGCTGACCTCAGGACTAGTTGAGAGTGCAATTTCTGCAACTATAAATAGAGCACAAATTTTAGAGTTTGATATTCAATTCAAGCTAAATCAACACACCATTCTAAGAGATAACTTAGTGATATTTTTAAGCTATTTAGTGCTCATTTTATATTTTCTTTAATTAGCTTTCATTACATTTAATTTTGTAGTTTGTATTCCAATTTTATTTGAAAGAGGGATTGAAGTATTCCTATTTCTTGGAATCAAAATCAAATCAAGCTAGCCCAAGATGTTTTAATTTAAAATCTATTTAGAACTTAGAACCATTTCATAAGGGAGTGTGAACATTGAACTTCTACTCCGAATTGGTTCTTCCAGGCTACATCAAAAGGAGAATATCCAGCTAAGTATTTTATAGTTTTTTAAATTCATTATTTTGGTTTCATTGAGATTGTGTAAGAAAAATCTCATTGTTTTGGTTTGTCTGAGGTGATCCAGAAAATTCAGAGTGTAGGGTTTTGAAATTGTGTAAGCCCACATGAAAGACACAATTGTGAGGGTTTTAGGTGAACCTTAAAAAACTTATTTTCATAGTGAACGCTAATATCCACTGTGTGAGGATATTAGGAGTGGAGTAGTTGTGTGGCTATTTTTTTAAACAGTTGGTGTACACACAAGCGAACCACTATAATTTTTGATCTTATGGTTGATTGATTATTTCTTTTTATGGATGTTTGTAATTTCCCTTTTTGCATTTGTGGAGAATGTTGTAATTTCTTTTATGCAAGTGTGGGAATGTTGTATCGCTTAGTTATTTCCTTTGCTATTTATTTCTTTATTCCTCTATATCAGTTTAAGTTTTTAATACACAGACCGTTCTAGGAATCAGGTTATCCTACCATAAACCATTGGTTTTTAGTGTAAGGTTGTCCTTAGAACAACATCTGTATCAACCTCTCAATACTTGTACTCTTGAGGTTGTTTTTCATTTCTGCACTGTGAGATTGTTTATTGCTATTAATATTTATATTTGTTTAAATTCCGCTTTTATTTTTAAATTTGGCATTATCCTATTCACCGTCCCACCTCTAGGACTTTTAGCTCGGCCTTTTCAAGTTGTATCAGAGCCTAATAGCTCGTTTTAATTATTATTTCTTTTAGATTAATTTCCTGAGCTAATCGATTTGAGCTTTGTAAGATGTCAAATTTTGATAACCTTTCAGTCACTAGGCCTCCACCATTTGATGGCTCAACTATGCCTATTAGAAAGCTAAAAAGGGGATTTTCTTAAAATCCATGGATGAGAGCATGTGGCAAGCCACAGTGACTAATTGGATCCCTCCTACCATTGAAGTAACTATGAAAATAACACCTTATTTTTCTTGGACCACTCTTAAGAAAAGTGAGAGTAGTGCCAATGCAAAGGCTTTAAATGCAATCACTTGTGCACTATCACTGGATGAATTTAAGAGAATTATATCCTGTGATACTGTAAAGAAAGCTTGGGATATTTTAGAAATGACACACGAAGGAATAACAATTGTCAAGAAATCTAAAGTCCAAATCCTCACAACCAAATTTGAGGAAATATGTATGGAAGAAATGAAACCTTCATGAACTTCTATGTAAGATTGAATGACATTGTGAACTCTATGTGGGGTCTTGGTGATAGAATCCCAGAAAGTAAAGTTTGTGCAAAGATACTACGCTCACTGCCTGAACAGTTCAATTCAAAGGTGACTGCGATCTAAGAACTTCGTGATACGGATAATATGAGGGTAGAAGAATTAGTTAGCTCATTACAGACTTATGAGTTAACTTTTAATGCTTCTAAAGGTAAATCCATCACCCTTAAATCTTCTAAATATATTTCTCAAGAAAATAGTAATAATTCTAATTTAGAAAATTCTGAAGATAATATGACCATTTTAGCTAAAAAAATTTATAAGATTTTTAAAAGTAAAAAGAAGGTTGATTTTCAAAAACCTAGTGAAAAGAAAAAATCTAAATCTAAAACGTGGAAGTCTTTAAAAGATAGACAATGTTACAACTGCCATTAATATGGACATTTAACAAACAAATGTCCTAAAAAGGATAAACCTAAAAAGAAAGGTATGTTGGCTACTCGGGATGAATCTTTTAGCTTTGAAGCCTCTTCTGAATAAAAAGATTCTGAAACCAAGTCAGGTAATGAAGTTAAAGCCCTTATGATTCTAGCTAAGTTCACTTTTTCAGATCATGATGATTCAACTAGTGAATAAAATATGAATAGCGATCATGAAAATGAAGAAGATTTTCAAAATGCTTATAATGCCCTTTACAAGGAGAGTTGTAAAATTGTTGTTAAACTTAAACTTCAAAAAAAATTAATTTAAAACTTAAAGAAAATTTTGATTCTATTGTTTTAGAAAAATCTCACATTTCAAACTGTTTTGAAAAAACTAAGGGAAACTTAGATTTCAAAACCTCCCAAGTTGAAAACTTAAAATCTAAAAAAGAAAAGCTAAAACTTGAAGTCTCTTCACTTTTGAGTTTAAAGGACACATGGAAGTATGCCCAAGGTGATCCTAAGTTAGAAAAACTATTACTCAGATCCAAAAAATGTGATAACCGATATGGATTGGGCTACGACAAAAGTATTGAGAATCTTTAATCTCAAAAGGGAAAAGCCTAAATCAAAATTATTCTAAAAATGATAAGACTTTTTAAACCTTAAAACCTAAAATCAACCATATCAACTATAAAAATCAAAATCATAATCCTTTAGCTGAGAAAATTGTTGATTTACTAAGGAGCTCTTAAAATCTAACTCGGTAGGTCGGTCTTATAACAACTACAAACATAAAAAGACCAACTATACTCCTAAACCTAAGACTGTAATGAAATGGGTTCCTAAGGTTACTTGCTTGGTTGCCCACACTGCTTTCAAATCTATAATCCATTCAAAGTGGTACCTAGACAGTGGTTGCTCCAGACACATGACAGGCGATAAAGGTCTGTTCACCAATCTTAAAGATATGATTGATGGTTCAGTCACATTTGGTTATGGTAGTAATTGCAGGATTGTTGGCCAAGGTACGATTTAACTCTGTAACCTCTCTTTATTTGAGAATGTTTTATATGTAGAAGGGTTAAAACACAACTTATTAAGAATTTCTCAAATATGCGATAATAATCATAGCGTAAAATTTACTAACCTAGGGTGTGAAAATTTAAATAAAAATGGTTCTGTAATATTAACTATTTGTAGAACTTTTGAAAACTGCTACATTGTAAATGATTAAAGCTCATATAATTTATCATGTTACATGGTTCATACTCATGAGACTGATTTATGACGGAAACACCTTTGACATGTATACTACCGCAACTATATAGATTGAGCAAAAGAGAGTTAGTAAGAGGCCTACCCAAAATATAAAAAATAGATAAAATATATGGTGAATGCCAGATTGACAAGAAAACTAGGAGTTCTCACAAAAAGGTAGACTCCAATGCGACATCTAAACCGCTCGAACTCCTCCATATGGATCTTATTGGACCAACTAGAATGAAGAGTCGAGGTGGTAAGAAGTACATACCAGTAATTGTTGATGACTTTACCATATATACTTGGGTAGTTTTCTTAAGAGATAAATCAGAAACTCTCGATGAAGTAAAAAAGGGTACCTAGACGTATCCAAACTGAAAAAGAGTCTCAAGTCTGTAAGATGCGTAGTGATCATGGATTAGAATTTGAGAATAGAGGTTTTGAGAAGTTTTGCAATGATCAGGGAATATCACATGAATTCTCTGCACCCAAAACACCACAACAAAATGGTATAATAAAAAAAAATAGAGTGCTCGACTGGTAGGTTCGACCGGTCGTGGAAGGAAAATGAAGAAAAATGCACTAACCAAGTCAAGGAAAAAGAAGTGCAAAGATCCTAAATTCAAAATGAAATTGAAAAAAAATGCACTAACCAAGTAGTAATCGAAGGTGGGTTCGATCAGTCGTGGAAGGGTTTGTTGGAGAAGATGAGAGAAATGAAGAAAATGTGTTTTTTGCACATTTAAAACCCCCAAACCTGAGCTACTCGACTGGTCGTGCCATGAATGGTTGGGTGTGTACTTGACTGGTTGTGTAACCTTAAAAATTTCTATTTTTCAACAATTTTTTGATTTAAAATATTTTAAAAAATAAAAACATGTAATATAGTACAAGAAAACACAATTAACTCAGATCACATTACACATATAAATATCTAATTTCAATTTAGCAAACCTATTTCTATCAAGTGGTTTTGTGAAATGTCTGTAAGTTGATTTTTAGTTTGAATATAATCCAATGAAATAATCTTATCGTCCACTAATTCACAAATATAATGATATCTTCTAATGTCAATATGCTTAGTTTGTGAATGCTGAATTGGATTTTAGAAATGTTGATTGTGCTAGAATTATCGCAGTACAAGATGAGTGTATGCATTACCAGCTGCAATATACTCAGCCTCAGCTATGGAAAGTGATACGAAACTTTGTTTCTTACTATGCCACAAACTAGATAGTTCCTGACATAAAAACATCCACTGCTGGTAGACTTGCGATCATCAATATTACCAGCCTAATCAGCATCCTTATAACTGGCTAATTGAACATTAGTATCATAGGGATACCAACGATCAAGATTTGTCATACTTGCGACATATCTCAAAATAGGCTTAGCAACAATCAAGTGGGATTCTTTAGGGTCAGATTGATATCTAGCATAGATTCCTATGCTGAATGCAATATTGGGTCTGCTTGTAGTTAAATATAATAAACTATCTATCATATTGCGATACAACTTAGGATCTAAACTTTTACCTGTTGAATCCTTAGAGAACTTAAGTGTCGTACTCATAGGAGTATCGAAATTTTTACCGCTCTCGAATCTAAATTTTTCCACCAAGTTTAGAGCATACTTGGTTTGGGAAATAAAGATCCCGTCTTTAAGCCGTTTCACTTCCAGACCTAAAAAATAATTCATTTCTCTAACCATGCTCATTTCAAACTTAGACGTCATCAAATCTGAAAACTCAATAAATATGTTAGAACAAGTAAATCCATGGATAATATCATCAATATATACCTGAACTATCAGTATGTGATCATTATGTTTCTTTACAAATAGTGTCTTATCAACACTCCCCATTACAAAGTTATGACTTAGTAGAAACTTAATCAATTTCTGGTACCATGCCCTGGGAGCTTGTTTTAATTCATAGAGTGCCTTTTTCAAGCGATAAACATGATCAGTATGTTTAGGGTCTTTAAAACCAGTAGGTTGTTCTATATATACTTCCTCATGTAGATCACCATTCAAGAAAGCACTCTTAACCTCCATTTGATAGATTTTAAAAATTTTGTGATCAGCAATGGATATGAACAATCTAATAGATTCAAGACGAGCTACTAGGGTAAAGGTTTCATCATAATTGATGCCTTCTATCTGAGTGTACTCTTGTACAACCAGTCTAGCCTTGTTTCTTATAATGTTACCTAATTCATCAGACTTATTTTTAAAGATCCATTTAGTTCCAATAATATGTTTATCATTAGGTCTAGAAACTAAGTACCATACAACATTCCTTATGAATTGATTAAGTTCATCTTACATAGCAACTATTCAGTTTTCATCAGCAAGCACTTCTTTTATGTTGTCGGCTCAATTTGGGATGTAAAACACACATTATTACAAATGCTTTCTAATTTTCTACGAGTGTGCACACCAGTGAGAGGGTTCTCAAGAATTTGATCAGTTGGATGGTCTTTAACTGACCACAATTCATTGTCATTTTGACTAGATGAAGAATCAGGTTTATCAAATAAAGAGACTTCATCATTTTCTGAACTTGAGACAGGTGTATTCAGGTGATCATCTATAACTACATTAATGGACTCCTAAATTACACCAGTCCTCTTATTGAGAACACGATAAGCTCTACTATTTATAGCATATCCTAGGAAAATACCTTCGTCCCTTTTAGTGTCAAATTTTTACAGATTTTCCTGGTCACGTAGAATATAACATTTGCTACCAAAAACTCGAAAGTATTTGAGTGTCGGCTTCTTATTAAACTATAGTTCATATGCAGTCTTATTATTTGACCTTCTAGTATAAACATGGTTAATAATGTAACAAGCAATTTTCACTGCTTTAGCCTGAAGATTTTTAGGAAGTTTCATGCTATTTAATATTACATTAGCCATTTCTTGAATCACACAATTTTTTCTTTCAACAACCCCATTCTGTTGAGGTGTTTTAGGAGTAAAAAATTAATGCAATATACCATGATCGCTACAGAACTTCTCAAAACTGCTATTGTCAAATTCAGAACCATGATCACTACGGATTTTAGAGACATGTGATTCCTTCTTTGTTTGGATACGCTTAAGTACCATTTTCAGTTCATCGAGAGTTTCAAATTTCTCTCTCATGAAAACTACCCATGTATACCTAGTAAAGTCATCTACTATTATCGGAATATATTTCTTACCACCTCAACTCTCCGTTCTAGTAGGTCCAACGAGATCCATGTGGAAGAGTTCAAGGGGTTTGGATGTGGCATTGAAGTTCGCTTTCTTATGAGCACTCTTAGTTTGTTTTCCAATTTGACATTTGCCACAAATTTTATCCATTTTCTTTAACTTAGGTAAACCTCTTATTACTTCACCTGTGCTCAGTCTATAAAGATTACGATTCTTTACATGTCCTAAGCATTTTTGCCATAATTCCGTCTCATTGGTTTGGACCATATAACACGATAACTTAGACGAGCTTGAATCATTGACTGTATAGCGGTTCTCAGATGTTCTGCGACCAGTTAATATCACAGAACCATTCTCATTAGAAATCTCACAACCTTGGTTGGTGAAATTGACGCCATATTTATTATCACAAATTTGATAAAATGCTTAAGAGATTATGCTTAAGGCCTTCTACAAACAAAACATTCTCAAATAGAGGAAGATTAAAGAGTTGAACCGTGCCTTGGCTAACAATTCTGCAATTGTAACCATCACTGAATGTGATAGATCCATCAGTCATATCTTTAAGATTAGTGAATAAATCTTTGTCACCTATCATATGTCTAGAACAACCACTGTTTAGATATCACTTTGATTGACTTGAAGCCTTGAAAGCAGTGCGGGCAACCAAACAAGTAATCTTAGGGACCCATTTCATTACTATTTTGGGTTTTAGAGCATAGTTCAATTTTCTACTCTTGTAGTTGTTATATATTCTACCATTCGAGTTAGATTTTAGAAGCTTCTTGAGTAAATCTACAATTTTCTCAACTAAGGGGTTATGATTCTGATTTCTATAATTGATATGGATGCTTTTAAGTTTTATAGCCTGAAAATTTTTGGAATTTTTGAAACTATTTTGATTTTGACTTTTCCCTTTTAAGTTAAAGGACTCCAGTTTAACAAACTTAAGTGGAGTGGACTTACTTTTAGGAGGTGTATTCTTATCATAGCCTAGACCAGATCTATCGGCACATTTCCTTGATCTGGTTAGCAGTCTTTCTAGTTTAGGATCACCCTGGGCATAACTCCAAGTATCCTTCAAACTCAAGAGTGAAGAGACTTATAGTTTTAGTTTTTTATTTTCTGATTTAAGGTTTTCAACTTGGTATGTTTTGAAATCTAAATCATAGTTAGCTTTTTTAAAACTATTAGAAAAATTCAATTTTTCTAAAACTAAGTTATCAAAATCTTCTTTTAACTTTAAAACCTTTTCTTTTTAAAGTTTTAGTTTTACAACTATCTTGCAACTTTCCTTATATAGGACTATTTCGAACAATAAACAAAATGCATCTAATTTGGGGAGATTATCCTATTCAAACATAACAAAGAAAGAGTATTTGAAACAATCATCATACTTTATTAATTCTCAGTTCATTTACATCCTTTTAAATATCCCTTGATTCCAAGACAGATTATTCAAAATAAAGGAATTATTATAAGTTTAACTGTCATAGTCAGATATGAAATCCGGTAGTATACGTCTGTGATTTCAGTCATCTCCCAAGACTTAGGAGAAATATGCTCTTCTGCTTATCCTTCTTTGATCTTGAATGGAAGGTACTTGAAGGCTTCAAACATTTCAACAGCATAACGGCCCTTTACCATCATAGACTGCGAGGCAATTTAGTTGCGTGGTCCCATGCAACCGATGTTGGTTGCACGGACCGTGCAAACCACCGTTCCTCTCCCTCACCTTTAATTCCCCTTCTTGCTCACCTTCTTCTCGAAAATCTTCAATCAGTCCAAATGAAGGAGGTGAGGGGGTATTTGTGGGCCTTCGCACGTGTGGTACCTCGATTTTAGTGCCATGAGATCCACCTTATAGTGTTTAAGACCTTTTATAAAGAATCACTCTTTATACTCGTTGTGCAGACTTGCACAACCCCCATTTGGGTTACGCAGTCCCGCGCAACATTATTTGGTTACGTGGTCCTGCGCATCAAATATCCTCTGCGCAGACCCGCGCAAACCATCCGAAAGTCAGCTCATTCTTCATCTCCTTCAATTTTCTTTCTCAATTTCAATCTTCCTTTACTTCAACCCTTTATCATTTTTTATGTCTCAACAGATGCCCCCTTGATCCTTTCTTTGTTTCCCCAGTAAGCAAAGAAAACGATCAAAACCATCCTAATGGTATCTGCGCGGGTCCGCGCAATCAAGTCCTGCATTCCATACTCAGCCATTCATCCTATAAATACCCCTAAACCCTCAATCATTTCCATGCACTTGGACTGTAGCATGTCTCTACTTTTTGTGATTTTATGCGGAACTGATTCTCCTTGCGTGAACCCGTGCAACCAATCTCTATCTGCGTAGTATCTGCTAGCCCTTGCGCAGAGATGCATAATCGAACTTGATTACATGGGTCCGCGCAATCAGGACTTAAAATTTTTCAGCCTTTGATTCCCCTCCAAGTATCTTTGAGATTTAAAACTTCTTTTCTCCATAACCCAGTCTTCAGCCTCCTCTTCTAGAAGAAAGCATTGTTCATCCTCTTCTAAGTGGAAGCATCCTCTTCCTCATTCTTGGAAACATGTAGAGATAAATGAGAAATCCTTGAATCTGTATAACCCTTCTACCAATAATTGAACCATTATCCCCATGAATTTACGACGTCACTGGTCAATCCTACACTGCAAACCCTTTGACCGACAAAATACCTTCAGCTCAGTGAGTGACTGGGGTCACAAGAGAACCGGGGATGTTGAAAGGATATTTGGGAGAGAATGGACTTTGTCAAAGAGCAGGAAGAATTCAACAGATGAGATTTTTACACCCCCATTGTGATCCTCATCAACCTTTCCCTTTCCAATATTTCGAAATAGCTCAGCAACTCTTCTTTCTTGAGAAATTACCCTGGAGTACAAGAAGATTCACAACTGCAGGCCTATTATCTTCGAAATAGTGCTTGGACTTGTGCTGTCGTTCGAAGACATACTGCCATACTGGATCAAATCGTGCTTTCTGACTCAATCATAGCAACATCAGAACACTTTTGTGTAGATGCTACTATTCTTAGATGCTTTCTTAATCATTGGTCTCCAATTACGAACTCGTTTTGTCTTCCCCAAGGTGAAATGAGCATCACTTTATGGGATCTATTTTGCATAGCAGGTCTTCCCATCATGGGTGATATCTTTGACGCGTATATACCCTCTAATGAAGAGCTTGCTCTTGTATCTAAAGGAGATGTATCCACAGTTTCTAGAACTACCCTTGAACTCTTCAATGCTCTAGTTGCCTTCCCTCACCCAGATCCTGTCTCTTCTCTTGAATGGCTGGCTCACTTTTCTCGAAGACTGCAGTATATTCTTTTCCTTTCAACTTTTTTTTTCTCCCACTTTTTTATAATCTTATTCTTTGCATAATTTTACTGAGGTATTGTATCTATATTTTGGCAGTTTTATAGATTATATTCACTCAGAACTTAAGGACATTCGTAAAAACACTGGAATACAGTCCTTCCTGTGAATTAGCAGCCTTTCTTGTTTACTGGTTGAGTTTGGTGATATTCCCTGACCCCGATCAGGCGGATACCATTAGGCCTTCATTTTTCCTAGTTGCAGGAGAAATGGCGGAAGGTCATAAATATTCGCTAGCTCCTCCAGTGTTGTGTTCTCTCTATCGTGCTTTTAGAGATGTTATTTATAGTTCAAAAGATTCTACTCCTGAAACCTTCCCTGTCTGCACTCTTTGGCATTTCTTCATAGGTTGGCTGGGAATATACTTTCCTCAGACATTTACTGATTCAGGAAGGGCATACTTAAACCCTGATCGACTTCCCCTTCAACATTTTTAACTGAGAAATATGATTAAGGAATCAAGTGGATGGATTTCATGGAGAATAAACAACAAGGACCCCATTGACTTTCACCAATTTCCATTGACCCACTACCCTGAAGACATGGACGCGATTGATGATGATTCCATCTCATTTAATGAATATTCCTTCCTTATTTCTGTAACGCCCTGAAAATTAGGGGTCGAGTAGAAACCCAACTCCCGAGTTCCAAAACGTCACTTATGCAACATAGATAATGATGAATGCATGTTGTCTGTAGAATGGCATTAAACAAGATTGAGACTACGCCAAAATAATATATCATACTCCAGAGACAGTTAAATTAGCAAGCTGAAGAATGTGTTAAATATATATAATATATGAACTATTGTAAGTCTCCAGAGTGTGAACATGTTACCAGGTTAAACATATACACGTATACTCCAAAAATGATAAAAAAAGGGATATACATGAGTGCTCCAAGAATATAAAATGACAAGTGTCATGGCATCAAATCAACCTCCCTGTAGTCCCGTCGATCAGAACACGGTCTACATAGACCCACCTGATAACCGTCTATAGGAGAAATCCTCCTCTTCATCATATAAGTCCGGCTCCGCCTTGCAGGCCGTGCCATCATCTAAAACTACAACAGGGTCTGGTGGGTGTCCAGATCACCGTCCCGTAATGTGGAAGTGAGTAGCTAACTCAGTGGAAACTATACAGCAAAGGTTAACATGTTATCAATTCAATCAAGCAGTAATGAAAAAGCAGTACAATCAAACATTCCTAAATACTGTAATTAATGCAAGGATGAAATGACATGATGGATGTCCTCGCTAACATACTCTCTCATGCGACACCATCTTACGTCCGCGACATGCTTTCTTCCCGGCACCATCTTACGTCCGCGGCATGCTTTCTTTCCGGCATGCTTTCTTTCCTCAGTGCTCCACATCTTCCAGGCACATGTAGTGCGATATGAATATGATTACCGAGTTGTTATTAGTCCTTTTCATACAACAGGATTGGGAAGCTAAGGTACCTCCCTTATATCTATACTCAAACAATGATCCATTTTAGGGTCGTCAGTCCTAGCATATCTCATACGAAGTACGGTTCTAGGTCACTGCAAGGGCTGTTGCATGCACTCGTTGCTTCGCTCCCCCATCACCTTTTCAATACAGGCCTAGTTTATACTCTGTTTACTGCGAGAAGGCTTGTCGCCTCTCCGCAGATTCAGAATATGCTCGAGGTCACTACAAAGGGCTGTCAGGGCTGTTGCTCGCACTCGTTGCACCGCTCCCCCATCACCTTATCAGTGTAGGCTGACAACAAGAATATAGTGTCCCATACCACCATAATCTGCTCAAAGTAGGGTGCTCACTGGTCACTACGGGGAGGTTTGTGGCCTAAGCATAGGCCGACATCTCAACCACGGTGTCCCATACCACCATGCCCGGCTCATGAGTCTTAGGGGATCGAGGTACCAAGGTTAGAGGGGCTTTCCAAAGGTAAGTTTAGTACCTTAGGTTCAAACAGTTGCGACCAAGCATGGTGAACAAACATCGGTCAATCAGGTTAGTTGATAAGCTCAACTAGGCCAAGCGCATGTTGAGTTGAATGACATGTAATGCATAAGCACTCCGTGTGGCCTAACCACTGCCGAACACCCTAAGCACGACTCAGATTTGCTAAACTCATGTTGTGTGGCGAAAGCAACCTCAACCATGATTTACGGAACATTTTTTGATTACCTGGACTGTAGTACAGCCCCATTCACAAGCAAAGCTAATAACTAGCATATGATTCATATTCAGTATCCATGTGAGCAATCATGAAGTATAGCTTGAATGTAAACAGTACATTGAGGAATTCATGTACACATTTATGATGATTTAACTTCTTCGATCCTGGGCCAGTGGGGAAGAGGCCAACCACGCTTCCGCTGCGCTACTTTGATCCAATGGTTGTAGTAGCTAATCCTAACTAGATTGGGCTCAATACGTTTTAGTCCTCTTAAAACATTGTTATACTTAAGGCTCAAGAATCTATGTCTCGATCCGTATATCAGAACGAGGTGTAACTTAGGGCCTATCCTTGACATAAAATGGGAAATAACCTCTCACTACATTGGTCTTCCTTTGTTATTGATACGTTCTATGGCATTAGTACCTATGGTTGTAGAAAGAAGCCTAATCTCTATTGTGATTGAGTTCAGGGGCAGGTGTGAGCTTGCGGAAAGATGTCTAATCTCTATTGGCTATATGTCCTCAACATTTCCCAAAGGCAAAGTAATAACTTTTGGTTGTAGGTGGTCGGGCCAACACGAAAGAAAGGTTGTGTAGTGTGTCTGAGCCGAATACATAGACTTTTTGTCTAGCTAGGACAGAAAATTTACCGTATCAGTTCTTAATCCGAGTCGATGCCGATCTTCTGCTTGATCAGAGCATTGGATTCATTGGTAACCACTAGGATTGAGAATTCGATTCAAACCGCGAATACTTCGCTTATATATATAGTTCCTTTACTCCGTGTTCTCGAATGTAATAGGCCCTTGGGAAGGCAATTCTAAGGGGAATTCTAAGGGGCGTGCTGTTTTATTCTAAGTTCAATCTGAGGGATTTATAAGTTTTCCCTGAGAGTGAATGGTTCTAAGTTAAAATAACTTTCCTAAGGGTTATAACAGAAGTCTATAAGTATTAAGGGGATCTATCGAAGGAATGAGGTTCTACTCCAACCAAATCTAACCTACTATTCCTTAGCATATACAGGCTTTACACTACTTAATATAACTAGTAGGCTAGTCTGTAACACTAGCTGTAATCCAAAGTCTAGGCTCATACGCTAGATGGTTTCATACCATTTCTATTACAGGGAATTGTTTTATAGCTTAGAGTCAAGATTATCTAATTGGAATTAGATTCTTTATATCGTCGGATCTTTCAAATCTAGGAGTACTAACTCTAGGTCCAAAACTTTAAATGTCCTAGCACTAGATGGTCACTATTTATGGACTAAGCTACTGTGTTTGGTCTCATCTGTGGGTAAAATCGGAGAGATCGAGAAAATGGCTAAAACGAACTCAAAAAGAGGCATGGAAAATTGATGAAATGGAAGAAAAGGCAAACCTAATGGGTTGCCATGAATCTGGGTTTGAAGGAGGAGTGTAATGGGTCAAAGAAAGGGAAAATAGAAGATAGGAAGGATCAAGATAGGAGGGGTTGGGGGCTGGCATGATTTTGGAGCTTCAAATGGGAGCTTGGGAGCTCCAATTGCAGAAAATGGATTAAGTACTAGTTGGATATGATTGAGAATAGTGGAGGGATGATGAAAATAACGAAAAATGAAGGGAGGAATGATTGGAAGGGAGGTTGGAGAGAGAAAACAACAAATTTAGAAGAAAAAGAGAGCTTGGGGGGTGATTTTGTGAAGGAAGTAGTAGATTTAGAATGAACTAGGGGTTGAACCCTATATGAAGGGATCCCACTTAACCCCAAACACCATCGGCCCGGCCAAGCCCGTTGACCGGCGAGGCCTCACCGACTCGGCGATGTCCTCGCCACCCACTAGACAAACCGGCGAGGCCCTCCCTTTTAGAGAGGACCTCCTGCCCCCTATGTCTCAAAAAGGTCTGGGTCCCACCCTGGGTCCCCCTGTAGGTGCTCCGTTTGGCCCCCGACTTCATTTGAGGAATTTCAGGGCCAATTTGCAAACTGGAATTATTTTATACATCTTGTAGCATATGATTTTGGGGTAGGAGACTCTAATCTATCCAACTAACCCATTTATTCCATGAGATTTTATAAATGGAATGGTCAAAAGTCCAATTTATACATATATTTACTATTTATAGTAAAAAAAATAATTTAAGTATTATTCTCCATCATTTATACGTTAGGATTTATGTCTAGTATGAAAGGACTTAGAAAAAGTTAAAAAATGAGGTAGTTGAAGGAGAGGTTTTGAATGAATTGGATAAAAAGGGGTTTTAGGCCTTGAGATTGAGTGTAAGGGTTGTGGTTGACCCATAACCCAAGGACATTCATTTTTAGGTTTGAAATTCTTTAGGGAATGACTCAAACCAGTCGACTGATGACCTAGAGGTGACTTAAGTCGCTTCACGCGACCGAAGATATGTTATGGCCTAAATTACCGTATAGTCTCACCTGTGGGTGAAATTTGGGATTCTAATGTGTTTTCTAAGTTTTCATCACCCCCTTCCTAAGTCAGAGTGCGTCAGTGTGTGTAGTGTTACCATAACCCAGGTCCGGTTTAATCCAAATCATACTCTGATACCATATGTAACGCACTGAAAATCAGGGGTCGAGTAAAAACCCAACTCCCGATTTCTAAAACATCACTTATGTAACATAGATAATTATGAATGCATATTGTCTTTAGAATGACATTAAACAAGATTGAGACTAAGCCAAAACAGCATATCATACTCCAAAGATAGTTAAATTAGCAAGCTGAAGAATGTGATAAATATATATAATATATGAACTATTGTAAGTCTCCAGAGTGTGAACATGTTACCAGGTTAAACATATACATGTATACTCCAAAAATGATAAGAAAAAAGGATACACATGAGTGCTCTAAGAATATAAAATGACAAGTGTCATGACATCAAATCAACCTCCCTGTAATCCCGTCGATCAGAACACAGTCTACATAGACTCGCCTGATAACCGTCTATAAGAGAAATCTCCTCATCATCATACAAGTCCGGCTACGCCTCGCAGGCTGCGCCATCATCTAAAACTACAACAGGGTTTGGTGGGTGTCCAGAACACCGTCCCGTAACGTGGGAGTGAGTAACTAACTCAGTGGAAACTATACAACAAAGGTTAACATGTTATCAATTCAATCAAGTAGTAATGATAAAGCAGTACAATCAAACATTCCTAAATACTGTAATTAATGTAAGGATGAAATGACATGATAGATGCCCTCGCCAACATACTCCCTCATGTGACACCATCTTACGTCCGCAGCATGCTTTCTTCCCTCAGTGCTCCACATCTTCCAGGCACATGCAGTGCGATATGAATATGATTACCGAGTTGTTATTAGTCCTTTTCATATAGTAGGATTGGGAAGCTAAGGTACCTCCCTTATATTAATACCCAAACAATAATCCATTCTAGGGTCGTTAGTCCTAGCATATCTCATACGAAGTATGGTTGTAGGTCGCTGCAAGGGCTGCCAGGGCTGTTGCACGCACTCGTTGCTCCGCTCCCCCATCACCTTATCAATACAGGCCTAGTTTATACTTTGTTTACTGCGGGAAGTCTCGTCACCTCTCTGCAGATTCAGAATATGCTCGAGGTCACTACAAAGGGCTGTCAGGGCTGTTGCTCGCACTCGTTGCACCGCTTCCCCATCACCTTATCAGTGTAGGCCGACATCAAGAATATAGTGTCCCATACCACCATAATCTGCTCAGAGTAAGGTGCTCACTGGTCACTACGGGGAGGTTTGTGGCCCCAGCGTAGGCTGATAGCTCGACCACGGTGTCGCATACCACCATACCCGGCTCATGAGTCTTAGGGGATCGAGGTACCAAGGTTAGAGGGGCTTTCCAATGGTAAGTTTGGTACATAGGTTCAAACAGTTGTGACTAAGCATGGTGAACAAACATCGGTCAATCAGGTTAGTTGATAAGATCAACTAGGCCAAGCGCACGTTGAGTTGAATGACATAGAATGCATAAGCACTCCGTGTGGCCTAACCACTGCCGAACACTCCAAACACGACTCAGATTCGCTAAACTCATCTTGTGTGGCGAAAGCAACCTCAACCACGATTTACGAAATATTTTTCGATTACCTGGACTGTAGTACAACCCCATTCACAAGCAAAGCTAATAACTAGCATATGATTCATATTCAGCATCCATGTGAGCAATCATGAAGTATAGCTTGAATGTAAACAGTACATGGAGGAATTAATGTACACATTTATCATGATTTAACTAAGTACACAATCCATGGAAGAAATCATACACTCATTTAGCAATCACATGATTCATGAAGGAAATCATTCACACAAGTATTGTGATGGGGATCCATATCCCAACCACTCTAGCAATCACACTCTACTAACTACTAACTCACTTAGACATTTAAACAAACACTTAGCTTACACTATTCAACATACATCACGTATGTCGACACCGTTGCAAATTTGGGCAAGTCCTCTCACCAAGGAGTTGCCTCATACATATTAAGCATATCACAATGACAATTTATCATGACAAGTAAATCAGCAAATTCCATACGCATACGTGTATTATAACTTATACACGAAATACGGTATTTCCAATATGAAGTATATGTATTCGGAAAGCAAAATGGTTAGCACATTTAGCATGTATAATTGCATCCACAGCATGAATAAATCATTAACTATCATTGAAAGGGTCGAAAACCATAACCTAAGCGTATATAGTCCGCACCTTAAACCAGAAAATGTGTATTCGTTAGGATTCAGACGATGTGTCTTCGTCAACGGCAGATACGCTACCTATGGCAAGAAACAGGTTATCTAGAACTCTTCTACAACTAGTCTAAGCTTCAAATCAGGTTAGGGTTTAGGTTTTCTTACCTAAGAACAGAGTTGGAATCGCCAGAATAGCGATGCAGCTGGATGGATTTTGCACGTGGAGCAGCAGGGAAGAATCCCATGAGAAAACCCCAACTTCTCCATCACTTTCTCTCTCTTTTATCTCTTCTCTCTCCTAGGGTTTCCCCAAATTCGTATGGGTTAGAAAGGTAAGGGTTTAAGGCCCTTTTATAAGATAAAAACTCACATATATAGACTTAGGTCCAAGGTATACTTATGTTATATCCAAATCGGGTCTGTTCTGATCCAACGGAGCGCTTCTGGCGGTCCTGTTACTAAATGCGGTCGGACTTAAGCTCTCTAATATTGGATCTAGGTCAAGCTAGGTTTTTAGTCTGGTGGGGTTTCCAGATCGACCATGGCGGACCAGTTTCAGTTCAGCGGTCACTGAAACTCGATCAGGGCTACATGTGCTATGACATGTAAGGGCCACCTATCCTGATCCGAGGGTGAAATTTGATCGAATTCCAACGGCCAGAATGCTTAAAAATGTCACGCAAGCGATACGTGCCAGATTTATTAAAAATTGAATTAATTTTCTAAATATTTTCCTTTTCTCACTCTCTTCACTCCGAACTCAGTAAAATGGTCTCAGGACATCAGTTGGGCTTGATTTTTGAAATGATTGTCAAGTCCAACTAAGCGGTCATAATGGTCTGAGATTGTAGATATCAGACTTTCGACGCGTGGTCTAGATCCAATATAAAGTTTCAAAGGGTTCCTGAGAATAAACGAGTTTAAAGTTTGATCCTAGGTTTCAGGGTAAGGTAGCGTCAATGATTCTATAGGTTTTGGGTCTTACAGATCATATTTAAAGTTATTGGTGCTAATTTTATAAGAAATCTAGTGTAGCGCTAGTTAATTCACGTTAAATTTCTAAAGAATTAGGTTTTAAATGATTCTTTTGGCTTTGGAATTGATTCCTAAGAGGTTACCAAGGTGTCATGGTTGACCCATTTCCTAAGGACGTCTAATCCCATGTTGGCAAAAATTCATGGTGTTACAGTTTCCATCAGATCCAACACCCTTCCATGGAGAGAAGGCAGCGTATTCTGCCGCGAACCATATTACCCTAGTAGGTTTGCTCGTCAATTTGGCTTTGATGAAGCTTTTCCTGAGACTCGTGATATTATCACAAGAACGATGAGAAGTTACAGCATTAGGCATTGATATGGAAACAACTCCTAATCATTCAAACCAACTCTCATTTCATAAACCCTGGCTACAATAATCTAGTTAACGCTTCTTACTGGTGGATGCGATGGTGGGCTCATCAGCATTACTTAGTGTAACACCCCGGATTTTCGCCAACCTAGGGTTAGACGTCTTTAGGCAATAGGTCAACTAAAACACCTGGGAAATCGCTCAGAACCCAATTCCATAGCCAAAGAAATCACTTAGGATTAATTCCTTTAGAAACTAAGCATAAGTTAGCTAGCGCAACGCTAGAGTAGCCGGGAAATACTCCCTGATCGCTTTAAATATGTTCTACAAGACCCAAAACTTGTAGAATCCATGGTGCTATAATACTCTAAAACCTCAGATCAAACTCTAAACCGGTTTGCTCTCAGGACCTCTTTGAAACTTTGTATTAGATCTAGACCGAGCGTCGAAAGTCTAATACCTACAATCTTAGACCGTTATAACCGCCTATCTGGACTTGACAATCATTTCGAAAATCAAGTCCAACCGAAATTCGCAGGCTATTTCATTGAGCCTGGACTGAAGAGAGTGAGAATAGGGCTAGATTTGGAATTTGAAATTCAAATCTGACACACAACTTGACGCATCAATATTAAGCATTCTGACCATCAGAATTCAGCCAAATTACACCCTTGGATCAGGAAAAATTTCTATTTCATATCATGAGACTTGTAGGCCTGATCTACGTGCGGTGACCACTGAATTGAAACTAGACCGCCACGTGTGATCTACGAACATTACTGGTCTGAAAATGGGATGTGAGTGACATCCGACATGTATGAACTTAAGTCCGATCGCGTTCAGCTAGGGGACCACCAGAAATGCCCTTTTTGACCGAAACAGCCCCGATTTGGTTAGGTATCAAGTAAACATTGTTCCTAAGCCTAGTTTGGGCACGTTTTGGGTTATAAAAGGGGCTTAAACCCTCTCATATCTCTCCCATACGAATTTGGAAAAAGCCCTAAATTGAGTGAGAGAAAAGGTGAGAGATTGTGAGAGAAGGTGGGAGAGTTTTTCCTGCTGCTTGTGCTACCTGCTGCACGTGTTTAAGCCACGCAATCCAATCAGTTTTCCGGTGATTTCGCCGTATTTTTAGGTAAAAAAATATCCTAAATAGTTGCTGATTTGAAGTTCCTTAGTTTTCATAGTGAAGTAGCTTATGGATCTTGTGTATTAGGTTGCCTATTCGCCGTATACGAAGCATATACGCTCCGTTCGAATTGATACGCTTCTAGGAGAAAAGGTGCGAATTTTAGACGCTTTGATTGACTGTTTCCAATGTTTTCAATGTCGTTTAATAGTAGATTATCGACGGCAATGCCGTTTGACATGTACAACATGTCGTCCGTTTCCTGTTTCGTAAGCAGACGAAGAATATGAGATTTAGGGAATTTTAGTCATTTGTAGGAAATACTGTTTTCATCCATATTTTACTGATGTGATTGACATGGCTTCTTGTCGCATTAGGATACTAGGAATGTTTGCATAATTAGTTTGGCGAAGAGATTCGCCTAAATGCGCACTTTGAGTCGACATACTATATGTAGACTTAAGTGTGTAGTTTAAGTGTTTGTATAAATGTTTGTATTAGTATGTATTGAATTAAATGGTGTTATGAATTAGTTTGAGATTTATTTCTCAATTAATATGCTGATGTAAATGATTTCCTACATGTCAGCTATATGCATGATTTCATTATATGTATGAAATGCATGTGCTTGATGATTCACTTAAGTTGTATGTTATAACATGTGTTAACATGCTCACATTGTTGTATTTCATTTCCAATACTCTCACATGATTGCTGATGTGGATTCATAATTGTTTGGGATTATACCTAGTCCAGGCAGTCGGTAACCGAGTGAATTCATGGTTGACTTATCTTTGCCACGAATGACGCGTCGATGAAGGTGAGTCGTGTTTTGGAGTTGGCGGCAGTGGTTAGGCCACATGAGGTGTCTTATGCGCTTCATGTTGTTCGACTTGAGATGCGCTCATGCTAGTCGAGCCCGTCAAGTAACCCGACTGGCCATTGTATGTTCACCTTGTATGAGTCATAACTGCTTGAACCTAGGGTACTGAACTTACCACTGTAAACCCTGTTAACCATGGTACCTTGATCCATAAAGACTCATGAGCCGGGCATGGTGGTATGGGACACCGTGGTCGAGCTGTCGGCCTACGCTGGGGCCACAAACCTCCCCGTAGTGACCAGTGAGCACCTATGACTCGTGAACAGATTATGGTGGTATGGAACACTATATTCTTACTGTCGGCCTACACTGATCAGGCGACGAGTCCTTTGTAGTGACCGCGAGCGTATTCTGAGTCTACGGGAGGCGACGACGCTTCCGTAGCAGTGAGAGTATAGTAGGCCTGTATTGATAAGGTGATGGGGGAGCGGTGCAACGAGTGCGAGCAACAACCCTAGCAGCCCTTACAGAGACCTACAAAATATACATCGTATGAGATTACTAGGAGTGACGACTCTAGACAGGATCTTTGTTGGGATTGATATAAGGGAAGTACCTTAGTTTTCCAATCCTGCTGTTTGAGTGGACTAATAATAACTCGGTAATCATATCACCATCACATTGCATGTGCCTGGAAGATGTAAAGCACTGCGGGATGATTGCATGCCGCGGACGTAAGATGGTGCCGTATGAGCGAGATCGTCGGTGAGGGCATCCATCATGTCATGTCATATTGCATTAACAATAGTATTAGGATTGTTTGATTTACTGCTTTACTATTATCGCATGATTGATTTGAGAACATGTTAATCCTTGCTCTATTATTCCACTGAGTTAGCTACTCACTCCCACGTTACGGGATGGTGTTTCCGGAAACCCACCAGTCCCTATTTTGGTTGGAGATGATGGCGCTGCTTAAGAAGCGGAGCTGGACTTGATGATGATGAGGAGGATCCCTCCTTTATGCGTGTTCTGATTGACGGGATTATAGAGAGGTTAATTAGATACCTTGACACTTGTCATTTTATATTTTTAGAGCACTCATGTATATTCTTTTTTTGTTTACTTTTGGAGTATGCATGTATGTATATAACCTGGTATCATGTTCACACTCTGGAGACATACAACAGTTTATATATGTTATACATACTATCACAGTCTTTTGCTTGTAAATTTAACTGTCTCTGGAGTATGATATGATGTTTTGGCTTAATCCCACTCATGTTTAATACATTAAAACAGAAAACATTCAATCATACATATCTATGTTGCATAAATAACATTTTGGAACTCGGGAGTTAGGTTTTTACTCGACCCCTGATTTTCGGGATGTTACAGATGGTATCAGAACATGATTTGGATTAAACCGGGCATGGGTTATGGTCACACGACATACGTTGTCGCTTCCTTTGACTTAGGTGGGTGCGAGAAAGGTTTAAAAATACTTATAGGATCGCATATTCGCCGATAGGCGAAGTCTATTCGTATCGATCGCGTGATCGAGTCCGTAACGCATCTAGGGTCGCGTGAAGCGACCTAAGTAGCTCCTAGGTTGTAGGTAGGTGGGTTGAGACGTTCTTTGAATGGTTCTAAACCCGTAAATGTGAATCCTTGTGCTGTGGGGCAACCACAACCCTTGCATTCAATCGCTAGGGCTTAAAAATCCCGTTTCACCTAAATTCTTCAAAATTCTTCCTCTCACCACTCCATTCTTCAATTCTTTCTTATTATTTTCATGTTAGGTATTGATCCTAATGTGGAAATGATATAAAATCATACTTCGACAAAATTTTATAGTGAATAGTAAAATTTCATGAAAACTGGCCATTAGGCCATTCTAAGTTTGCAATATTTAGCAACTAATGGGCTAGATGGATGTATTAGCTCCTTATACCCTAAAATCATATGCTGCATGATAGGGAATTGCATTCAGGTTTGCAGATTGGCCCCAGAAAGCCTCGAATGCATGTTTGGGCCTCCGTAGGGCAATCTAGAATGAACTGAGGTGGGGCCCATAGATTTTTTGAGGTCCCTAGACCAGGGGGGACCCAACCCATGTGGTCCCACTGGCCACCGTGCAAGATGGCCTGCGATGCCATCGCCGTCCGGTGGGGCCCACTTGATGTAAATTTTGGCACACGTGGGTTTTTTGGGTAGTACACCCCTCTCACATGTGGGCCAACCATAGAAAACTCCTAAATGGGGTACTTCTTTCACAACAGCCCCCTTCCCTAGCTCCATCTCACATTTTCTTGCTGCCCTCCCTCAAACCGTGGCTACAAATCCTTCCCAAACCCATTCCTTGCTGCAAACGACCCCACTCCATCACTCCATTACAGTTTTCAACTCTCCCTCTTGTAAATATCGTACGTTGGAGCTCCTACAACCCCCAAAACGAGATGAAATCATGAGGAGATCCATTCTCACTTTTCCTTCTCTTTTCTTTTTGAAAATCCATCCTAGGGGAGCTTGAAGCATCCCTCTACAACACCTAGATCTCCTTTTTTCAGTTTGGGCAGCCATTCTGGGATTTTTCTCTCTCTCCTCCATCCTCTCTTTGATGGGAAAGAGAAAGACCGCAGCGGATGAGGCTGGGCCTAGTCGCCCTGCGCAAGTCCAAGCATAGCCCGAGAGTTCCATACAAAGTGGGATTTGGATCCCCATACTCAATTTAGGCGAGTGATATTAGCAGAGATGCCTCACGGCGAATATACTGACCGTAAGGTGTTGTTTGAGGCGGACATGGAAGGGCGACTCTTCGGTGAATTCTTATTATTCGAGCGCATTGAAGCTGCACATTGGGGTCCGCTATTTGAAGCTCGTTCTCGTGCTAATGTGAGCACCATTCGTGCCTTCTACGCTCGTATCCAGAGTCCTACATTGGAGCCATTGCAGTTCAAGATTCCTTTTGATAGAGACCGGATGGCTACGATCGATGTTCGGTTGATAGCGCGACTTCTGAACGTGCCCCTTAGTGATGTTCATCCCAGTGCAAAGAATTTAAGGAGTAGGCATGAGCGAGATCGCTGTACAAGGTTCCTATGTGATAGTCTGGTTCCATGGCAACCTAACAATAGCCTCAAGGTGTCTCATATGTCTGATGATTTACGCCTGCTGCACCACATTTGCACGTTCAACGCGTATCCCATGTCGACAAATCGCATTGAGTGTACGCGCCTTATGGTTGATTTCTTGTATCAGGTGGCCTAGGGAGAAAATGTGTGTATGGCCACTTTCGTGTTGCGATAGATTATCCTTATAGCGAAATCAAGAAGAACGTCTGAGTCGCTTCCTTTTGGCACACTTATATGCAAGATTGCGCTTGAGTTTGCTTACAGACTTGGGCCGGAGTTGCCAGTTCTGATTCATTGTATTGATGAGTCTACCATGGTCAAGATGAAGATCGGGTCTCAGTACTGTGAGATCCAGCTTGATGAGGATAGCGAGGGCGATTTTGATGACGAAGAGGACCCAAGTGAGGGAGAACCTGGAGCAGAAGTTGAGGAAGAAGTCCAGGAAGAGGTAGAAGAGGAGGCTCAGGATACCGATGAGAGTCCTCCTCCTGCGACTCAAGCTACTAGAGATGATCACATTGCCCGAATTAAGGAGAGTTAGGTCACCTTGCGAAGGAAAGTTCAGGAACTTCGGGCCGAGGTTGAGGATACCAAGGCCGTTATGAAGAGAAAATTCGGCAAGGTGACTCGCACCTTGAAGGCGATCCTGTGCTGCTTGCAGGATAAGGGTGCTCGTCCTCCATCGCCCGACTCGGACTAGTGATCTAGATCCAGATATCGCGGGTTGTAGTTAGTTATTTCCTGCTTTTTGTGTGTAAGCTTGATAAGGCTAGTAGTTTGCTTATGATGCTGTAGTAGCTGACTGGCTTAGCTCCCATGCATTTCTTGTCATGGTACATGTAAGAATATGTCTCCTATATTGTGGCAATTTTGATTTAATGAAATGCATGGCATTTTTCAGCTTGTTATGTGAATGTTTGTGTAGTGGTTTGGGCTTAATATAGCCGAATTTGGTTAGATGGAGTGCATGCCGTTTTGGGTCGCTGTAAGGTATTGTCCCTAGATCGGGTGTATCCTATGGCTTCCATGACCATGGTGTAAATTCCGGTATTAAACCTATGAAATTAGTTTTTATCCCGACCCACCCTCCTACCAAGCATGCCTCTTCCAATCCCGACATGGGACTAGGAATGCCGTTCCATTTAATACAACTTAATGCTACTGGCCATATAGGCCCTTGGCGTTTTGGACCTAGTGTTAACACTCCTAGATTTGAAGGATCTGACGATATAGGAAATCCAATTCTATTTAGATAATCTTGACCCTAAGTTATAGAGAAATTCCCTGTATTAGTAATGGTATGGAACCATTTAGCATATAAACTTAGGCTTTGAATTATAGCTACTGAGTTATAGACTAGCCTACTAGTTACCTTAAGTAGTATAAAGCCTGTATATGCTAAGGAATTGTAGGTTAGACTTGGTTGAAGTAAAACCTTATTCCTTCGATAGATCCCCTTATTACTTATAGACTTCTGTCGTAACCCATAGGAAAGTGGTTTTAACTTAGAACTATTCACTCTCAGAAAACATTTATAAATCCCTCAGATTGAACTTAGAATGAACTAGCACGCCCCTTAGAATTGCCTTCCCTAAGGGCTTATTGCATTCGGGAACGCGGAATAAAGGAAATGAAATTATCAGCGATGTATTCGCGGTTTGAGTCGACTTCTTAATCCTAGTGGTTACCAATGAATCCAATGCTCTGATCAAGCAGAGGATCGGCATCGACTCGGATTAAGAACTGATACAACGTATTTTCTGTCCTGATTAGACAGAAGGTTCAACGTATCCGGCTTAGACCCACTACACAACCTTTCTTCTGTGATGGCCCAACCACCTATAACCAAATGTGATCACATTACCTTTGGAAAATGGCGAGGACTTAAAGCCAGTAGAGAATTAGACATCTTGCCACCAACTCATATTTGTCCCTGAACTCAACCACAATAGAGATTAGGCTCATCTCTATCGCTAAAGATACCAATGTCGTAGAACGTATCATTAGTAGAGGAAAACCACTGTAATGAGAGGTTGTTCCCAATTCATGTCAAGGATAGCCCCTAAGTTGCATCTCGTTCCGATATGCGGAGTGATGCATAGATTCTTGAACTTTAAGTAGAACCAAGTTTTAAGGGGGATAGAATGTATTGAGTCCAATCCAGTTAGGTCAGCCCATGCAACCGTTCGATCAGAGTGACGTAGCGGAAGCGTGGTTGGCCTCTTCCCCACTGGCCCAAGATCGAAATATTTGAGTTAGGTTATACGTGCGGTTAGATCATTAAATAGGATTGACCCTTCCTTAGAATGTCAAGACTGAAGTCTTGCTAGATACTCCGTACCCTTCACCAATTTCGGGGACGAAATTGTGTTTTAAGGGGGGGTAGATTGTAACACCCCGGATTTTTGCCAACCTGGGGTTAGACGTCCTTAGGCAATGGGTCAACTAAAACACCTGAAAAATCGCTCAGAACCCAATTCCATAGCCAAAGAAATCACTTAGGATTAATTCCTTTAGAAACTAAGCATAAGTTAGCTAGCGCAACGCTAGAGTAGCTGGGAAATAGTCCCTGATTTCTTTAAATACGTTCTACAAGACCCAAAACTTGTAGAATCTATGGTGCTATAATACTTTAAAACCTCGGATCAAACTTTAAACCGGTTTGCTCTTAGGACCTCTTTGAAACTTTGTATTGGATCTAGACCGCACGTCGAAAGTCCAATACCTACAATCTTAGACCGTTATAACCGCTTAGTTGGACTTGACAATCATTTCGAAAATCAAGTCCAACCGACATTCGCAGGCTATTTCATTGAGCCTGGACTGAAGAGAGTGAGAATAAGGCTAGATTTTGAATTTGAAATTCAAATCTGGCACACAACTTGACGCATCAGTATTAAGCATTCTGACCGTCAGAATTCAGCCAAATTACACCCTTGGATAAGGAAAAATTTCTATTTCATATCATGAGACTTGTAGGCCTGATCTACGTGCGGTAACCGCTGAACTGAAACTGGACCGCCATGTGTGATCTACAAACACTACTGGTCTGAAAATGGGATGTGAGTGACATCCGACATGTATGAACTTAAGTCCGATCGCATTCGGCCAGGGGACCACCAGAAATGCCCTTTTGGACCGAAACAGCCCCGATTTGGTTAGGTATCAAGTAAACATTATTCCTAAGCCTATTTTGGGCACGTTTTGGGTTATAAAAGGGGCTTAAACCCTCTCATATCTCTCCCATACGAATTTGGAAAAAGCCCTAAATTGAGTGAGAGAAAAGGTGAGAGATTGTGAGAGAAGGTGGGAGAGTTTTTCCTGCTGCTTGTGCTACCTGATGGACGTGTTTAAGCCACGCAATCCAATCAGTTTACCGGTGATTTCGCCACATTTCTAGGTAAAAAAATACCCTAAATAGTTGCTGATTTGAAGTTTCTTAGTTTCCATAGCGAAGTAGCTTATGGATCTTGTGTATTAGGTTGCCTATTCGCCGTAGACGAAGCGTATACGCTCCGTTCGAATTGATACGCTTCTAGGAGAAAAGGTGCGGATTTTAGACGCTTTGATTGACTGTTTCCAACGCTTTCAATGCCGTTTAATAGTAGATTATCGACGGCAATGCCGTTTGACATGTACAACATGTCGTCCGTTTCCTGTTTCGTAAGCAGACGAAGAATATGAGATTTAGGGAATTTTAGTCATTTGTAGGAAATACTGTTTTCATCCATATTTTACTGATGTGATTGACATGGCTTCTTGTCGCATTAGGATACTAGGAATGTTTGCATAATTAGTTTGGCGAAGAGATTCGCCTAAATGCGCACTTTGAGTCGACATACTATATGTAGACTTAAGTGTGTAGTTTAAGTGTTTGTATAAATGTTTGTATTAGTATGTATTGAATTAAATGGTGTTATGAATTAGTTTGAGATTTATTTCTCAATTAATATGCTGATGTAAATGATTTCCTACATGTCAGCTATATGCATGATTTCATTATATGTATGAAATGCATGTGCTTGATGATTCACTTAAGTTGTATGTTATAACATGTGTTAACATGCTCACATTGTTGTATTTCATTTCCAATACTCTCACATGATTGCTGATGTGGATTCATAATTGTTTGGGATTATACCTAGTCCAGGCAGTCGGTAACCGAGTGAATTCATGGTTGACTTATCTTTGCCACGAATGACGCGTCGATGAAGGTGAGTCGTGTTTTGGAGTTGGCGGCAGTGGTTAGGCCACATGAGGTGTCTTATGCGCTTCATGTTGTTCGACTTGAGATGCGCTCATGCTAGTCGAGCCCGTCAAGTAACCCGACTGGCCATTGTATGTTCACCTTGTATGAGTCATAACTGCTTGAACCTAGGGTACTGAACTTACCACTGTAAACCCTGTTAACCATGGTACCTTGATCCATAAAGACTCATGAGCCGGGCATGGTGGTATGGGACACCGTGGTCGAGCTGTCGGCCTACGCTGGGGCCACAAACCTCCCCGTAGTGACCAGTGAGCACCTATGACTCGTGAACAGATTATGGTGGTATGGAACACTATATTCTTACTGTCGGCCTACACTGATCAGGCGACGAGTCCTTTGTAGTGACCGCGAGCGTATTCTGAGTCTACGGGAGGCGACGACGCTTCCGTAGCAGTGAGAGTACAGTAGGCCTGTATTGATAAGGTGATGGGGGAGCGGTGCAACGAGTGCGAGCAACAACCCTAGCAGCCCTTACAGAGACCTACAAAATATACATCGTATGAGATTACTAGGAGTGACGACTCTAGACAGGATCTTTGTTGGGATTGATATAAGGGAAGTACCTTAGTTTTCCAATCCTGCTGTTTGAGTGGACTAATAATAACTCGGTAATCATATCACCATCACATTGCATGTGCCTGGAAGATGTAAAGCACTGCGGGATGATTGCATGCCGCGGACGTAAGATGGTGCCGTATGAGCGAGATCGTCGGTGAGGGCATCCATCATGTCATGTCATATTGCATTAACAATAGTATTAGGATTGTTTGATTTACTGCTTTACTATTATCGCATGATTGATTTGAGAACATGTTAATCCTTGGTCTATTATTCCACTGAGTTAGCTACTCACTCCCACGTTACGGGATGGTGTTTCCGGACACCCACCAGTCCCTATTTTGTTTGCAGATGATGGTGCTGCTTGAGAAACGGAGCTGGACTTGATGATGATGAGGAGGATCCCTCCTTTATGCGTGTTCTGATTGACGGGATTACAGGGAGGTTGATTAGATACCTTGACACTTGTCATTTTATATTTTTATAGCACTCATGTATATTCTTTTTTTGTTTACTTTTGGAGTATACATGTGTGTATATAACCTGGTATCATGTTCACACTCTGGAGACATACAACAGTTTATATATGTTATACATACTATCACAGTCTTCCGCTTGTAAATTTAACTGTCTCTGGAGTATGATATGATGTTTTGGCTTAATCCCACTCATGTTTAATACATTAACACAGACAACATTCAATCATACATATCTATGTTGCATAAATAACATTTTGGAAATCGAGAGTTAGGTTTTTACTCGACCCCCGATTTTCGGGATGTTACACTTAGTAAATAATTATCATCCAGTAGGCCATGAAATGTGGATTCCTCCTCCTTGCCTCAGGGACTATCAGAAGGATCTGGGTATTGGTTACTTTGAAGAAACGAGTCCTCCCCCTTTTTCAGATCAACTTGGTACAAGGATCTCTTTGGAAGATGCCACTTATGAAGCAAAGTTTATCGATATTCTTGAAGGGTGGGTAGCTTTTGGTACTCCTCCGATGGATGTTCATGAATTTTCTGCAAAGAACGATGATCCCTTACAATTCCACCTTCCTCCACCTTTACAGATATTATGCAATAATCCTCCTTGTTAAGGCATAAAAAATGGTGAAGGAATCAAGGAAAGGAAAAGAGATAAGAAGAACTTTTGGAAAGAAGAAGAAAGAGATAGCCTTCACAAGAGTGTGCAGGTCCGCGCAGCCATTATAGGTTGCGTGGATCCACACAGACAATATCAGTTGTGCGGGATCGCGCAATGAAAGTATCAGTTGCGCAGGACCTCGGATTGTACTACACAAAGGGCTTCGTTCAGAATGACCTAAAGCACTAAAAAAATAGTCTCACATCGCCAAGAACAAGATTTTCACACGTGCGAGGGTCTATAAATACCCCCTCCCCTCCTTCATTAAGGAGAACTTGAAGATTTTCAAGAGAAGTAGAGCGGAGCAGAAGATAAAAGGTAGAAGAAAGCCTCCTGGCAGTTACGCAGGACCGCACAACCGGTATCAGTTGCACGGGTCCGCGCAACCGGACTTCCCTGCAGTCCGTGAAGTCCAAGGGCCATTATGCTGCTGAAGTTCATACTCTAAGCTTCCTTTCTCCGGGCTTTCTCCTCTTCATGGGTTCAAAGGAGAAAGATCAGTCGATCTAATCGACATTCCTCCTAAGTCCTAGAAGATGGTTGGAATAGGCGCTGTTATACTGCTGAAATCTTTATTTCATTAAAGACCCGTCGATCGAATCGACATTCCTCCTAAGTCTTAGGAGATGATCGAATCAGGCACCGGAAGGCTGTCAAAATGAACTTTTGATATTTAAAGCACAAGTCCTTCATTTCTAAGTGATTTATCTTAGATTCAAGGGATGTAAAGAGGATGTAAATGAATTCAGTATCAATAAAATGTGATGAATGTTCTGAGTACTTTCTCTGTTATGTTCGAATAAGACAATCTCCCAAATCAAATGCATTTGTTTCTTTGTCGAAACACTCCTTCATCAAGAAAGCAGAAAATGTCAGAACATCGTCATCCATCTCAGAAGGATAAGCACATTGTTATTGAAGACTCATCTTCTTCAGAAGGATAAATACATTCTAAAGCTTTTTACTTTAAGTTAAAAGATATCAATCATTAAATATTTTGCTCTGACTTAATATGATTGTGATTTTATTTTACATATGAAACTTCATAATTCCTGTCATTATATCAAATGATTGACCTATCTTACCATACTTCCAATACAAGAATACATGGCCATATATTCTTGTAATCTTAATATTGTACATGTTTATTTATATGCAATGATTTTATATATACATTCCTAACTCACATTATCAACAAGATTGAAATATTCATAAACTTCCAATTTATAACAAATTTTAAGCGTATTTATCTGTGCAACAATCTTAACATAACATTTAATAAAGAACTAATTACAACACTTGACATTTTATGTTTGTCAGTGCGGAACTTCCTATAAAATGATTTTTATTTGGTGGTACCAAATTTCAAGTCAGTTGGTTATACATAGTTTAAGCTTATGAGTAGTGGAGCTGAGTCTCACGTGATGGCTTCTGTAACTCTTAGGAGTTCACTGGACTTCTCACATCCTGGGGAGTTCACAAACTACGATCCATCAGAGGGGCCCAGCGAAGCTACCGGTGCAGTGAACTTGGTTGGAATTATGCACAGGGTTGGCTACAGTAACTCTCTAGAGTTCACGGGGAGCACAAGGTAACCTTTGGGGTACCAAATCTAGGGCCGCCAGTTCGTCAATGAGTAGGTTTAAGCCCTTCCTCATGAGCTAGTACTGAAATCAAATCGTAGATCTGGTGGGTCTTATGCATGGTTGGCCTATTTAAAACTCACACTACGACCCTCATTTTCTTCGTCTGCAAGGTCGAGTCCATTCACGGGAGGACATTTTCCTCCATTCCCCGTGACGCTGCCGGAAAGCTATATAGATAGCATGGGGGTTACATGTGACTAGCCATTGAGGACTTTTGGCCCTTTTAAGGCTTTTGGTCATTGGCTCCGTCAGCTGCTCGCATGGGTATGCGTACGATGGCCTTCACGGGCTCTTTAAGGCTACCGGCTTCTCATCGTTAACCGAATGGCAATCTTGATAGGTCTTATGCACGATTGGCCATTGGCTTAATTAGGCTACCTTAAAAATGTCCAAAGGACAACGACAAATATGATCAATTATTGTGAGAATGATAGACGTTTTTGCTTGAAATTGACACATCACCACTTTTGCCAATATCTTCAATTGCACCCATTTGCCTGTCCGTGTTATTTATAATATACCAGCTTGATCATAGTATCAATTTCACGAAGAATCTTGTGGGGTTCACTTGATGATGGTAATGTCCACTTTCCTTATACAATATTTGCTGCTATTACATGATCTTAATATGCTCACAAATTTCTTCTTTATTCATTCATCTTGCCCCCTTTTGATACAGAAGCATTATTTCGATAATTTTCATGAGCAAAATCAAAAGAATATTTTGGACGGTATCTCTTAAGGAAGCGAGCATTAACTGGTATACTGATTCCTTGCCCATCTTGATCCACAACTCTATATGCTCCATTGGAATATACTTCTTTTATTATGTATGGGCCATCCCATTTAGGTTCAAATTTTTCCCCTGATCGACGGGTGACTACGATAGGTCTTTTCAGCATCAGCACCATATCCCCCTTTTAAAAAGAATAATACTTGACTCGTTTGTCAAAGGCAGCTGATATTCTTTCCTGATATGCTTGCAATCGTTGTTAGGCAGCCAGACATTTCTCACTAAGAAAATCCAGCTCTTTTAACCTTATTTTTACATTTTCATCATCAGTTATAGACTGGTGTACTGCCACTCTTAATGATGCTACTTTTATTTTAATTGGGATCACTGCTTCCACACCATAGATTAGTAAATATGGTGTTGCTCTTGTCGCTGTCCGGTGAGTAGTTCTGTATGCCTATAATACTTCTTATAAATTTTCGTCCCAGTCACGTTTGTTCCCTGTTACTATTTTCTTCAGTATTTTGACTATTATTTTATTAAATGCTTCTGCTAACCCATTAGCCGAGGGATAATAAGGTGTTGAGAATGAATGATGAATACTAAATTTCTGACACAACGCCCATTTGGGTTGCGCGGTCCCGTGCAACACTTATTTGGTTGCGCGGTCCTGTACATAGGATATCCTCTACGCAGACCCGCGCAAACCATCCAAAAGTTGCCTCATTCTTCATCTCCTTCAATTTTCTTTCTCAATTTCAATCTTCCTTTACTTCCACCCTTTATCATTTTTTATGTCTCAACAAGGACATTATGCGCATCTTGTAAATCATCATCATTTTCAGGGTCACTTCTCAGATTTTCATCATAAGTTGAATTACAACTGTCTGAGGAAGTGACTCTGGCTAGAGTCATTAAGGCCTTGACCTCATTAGTAGACTCAGGTTCAGAATCATCTGACTTAGAAGAAGCTTCAAAGCAAGACGATTCATCCCATGTGGCCAACATACCTTTCTTCTTAGGTTTGTCCTTCTTTGGACATTTGCTTGTCAGATGCCTGTATTCATAACAGTTGAAGCATTGACTGTCTTTAATAGATTTTCAATTTTTAGATCTAGTCCTTTTCTTTTCAGAAGGTTTTTGAACATCTACCCTCTTTTTGCTTTTGAAAATTTTATAAAACTTCTTGGCTAATAGTGTCCTATCATCTTCAGAATTTTCACAATCAGATTTACTAGTATTATTTTAAAAGACTTAAGGGATTTACCTTTAGGAGCCTTAAAATTTGACTCATGAGTTTATAAAGAACCAACAAACTCTTCAGCCCTCATATTATCTATATCATAAAGTTCCCGAATGGAAATAACTTTAGAATTGAATCTATCAGGCAATGAGCGCAATATCTTTGCACAGACTTTACTTTTTGAGATACTATCACAAAAACCCCACATAGAGTTAACTATGTCATTTAACTTAGTATAGAAGTCCATGAAAGTTTCACTTTCTTCCATATGTATCTCCTCAAACCGAGTAGTGGGGATTTGAAGTTTAGATTTCTTGACAATAGTCATACCCTTGTGTGTCATTTCTAGAATGTCTCAGGCTTGCTTTGCATTATCATAAGAAATAATTCTTTTAAATTCATCCGGTGATAGTGCGTAAGTGATTACAATTAAAGCCTTTGCATTGACACTACTCTTATTTTCAAAAGTATTGTCCATGAAAAATAAGGTGTAACTTTAACAGATTTAGTTCCATTAGTGCCTAAAACATCAGTTATGGGTGGGTTCCATCTAGTCACTGTGGCTTGCCACATGCTCTCATCTATGGACCTTAAAAAGATCCACATTCTGGCTTTCCAATAGGCATAATTGGAGCCATCAAAAGGTGGAGGTATAGTAATCGAGAGGCTATCAGAATTTGACATCTTATGAGCTCAGATCGATTAGCTCAAGAAATGAATCCAAATAATAAAAAGGAGCTATTAGGCTCTGATACCACTTGAAAAGTGCAAGTTAAACGTCTTAGAAGGGGGGGAGGGTGAATAGGACCATGCCAATTTAAAAATAAATGAGGAATACAAAGATAGATAACACAAATAAATAATAAAAATAGCACAAGTAAATAGCAACCTCAAATGTACTAGTCTTGAGAGGTGGATACAAACTTAGTTCTAAGGACAACTTAACACCAAAAACTAAAGGCTTATGTCAGGACAACCTTATTAGAACGTTTGTAAGTATAAAAAACCCAAACCAATAAAGAGGCAAAGGAAATAAACTAAGGTATTACAACATTTACCACGAGTGCATAATGTAAATTACAACATTCACCACAAATGTATAAAGTAAATAACAACATTCACACACATAAGAAAATTCCATCATCCACCACAACTCTAGGAATTATAGTGGTTTGTTTGTATGTACACCAACTGTTTGAAAAATAGCTACACAACTACTCCACTCCCAATATCTACACCCATGGGATATTGGCTTTCACTATGAAAAAGGTTTTCCAAGGTTCACCTTAAAACCTTTACAATTGTGTCTTTAGATGGGTTTACACAATTACAAAAACCCCACACTCTGAGATTTTCAAGATTACCTCAGACAAATCCAAAAATGAGATTTTTTGGCACAACCTCACAAACCACAAAAGGCACACAAAGATTAAATGGTACTTATCTTGAAAATTCTCCTTCTGAAGAAGCCCGGTAGAACCAATTCAATATAAACAAAGATGTTCAATATCTAGTCTCACAAATGAAAGGTTTTATATCTAAATGATTTTTAGATTAATTCAGCCTGGGCTAACTTGATTTGATTTTGATCTTTAAAAGGGTAAAATCACAATTTCCTTCTTTAATGAAATAGAGTTGAATGGAGATCACAAAATCAAATGCACAAAGCTATTTAAGAGAATTTAAAATGAATACAATATAGCTTAAGAAATGTAAGAACTTATCTCTCAGAGAAATGGTTTGATATAACTTGAAATAAATGAGAAACTCTGAGATTCATTGTAAGACCCTACCGGAGTATCCATTTCTTTCCTTTAGGTCCCGCGGTCCTACTGGTCGAATCCCAGGGACCTGCAACCTGTGGATTCTATTTGCGGTCATCCTTAAGTCTTGTCATGTAGACCTGACTTGGATCGACTCGAAAACCTATGTCATTGAGACCGCATCGATGTCACGGTTCCAACACCACGTCTTGTGCGTCTATCCGATATGTATAACTTAAGTTATTGGCCACGCATTATATGGGTCATTGATCATGCATGTGGGACCCACCTAGACGCTTGCACATTTCCCAAGAGTGGGCCCCCCCAGCACCCTATCCAATGCAACCTACCCTACCCTACCTTTCTATCATGCCTACTTCCTTATCTAGTAATGATGGGTTTCTTAAAAAGAAAACCCATCATTTTCCTTTCTCTTATCTAAGCTAGTGCTCTTTCCAAGCTACCCATGTAACACCCTGAAAATTCGGGGGTCGAGCATAACTCAGTTCCCGAGTTCCAGAACATCACTTATGCAACATTTTTTTATGATGGATGAATGTTATCTGTATTAGCGCATAAAACATAAGGTAGATTAAACCAAAACAATAAACATAATTCAGGGACAGTTTGAAACATGAGCGGAAGACTGAAATACATATATAAATCAACATAAGTCCCTAAGATATGTATGCTCTGTCAGGTCATAATTACAAGTTGTCTCAAAATATATATATCAAAAAGTGATAAGTCACTACCAACATAGCCCTGAATCCCCGTCAATCAGAGCATTGTTCACATGAACCTGCCTGAGAACCGCATATAGGAGAAATCCTCCTCAACGTCATAAAGTCCGGCTCTACTTCACAAGCATCGCCATAATCTGAAACTAAAACAGGGATTGGTTGGTGTTTCAAACATCGTCCTGTAACGTGGGAGTGAGTGATCAACTCAGTGGAACTATACAGCAAGGGTTAACATGTTATCAAATCAATCAAGCAGTAATGATAAAGCACTACAATTAAACATTCCTAGATACTCTTGTTAATGCAAGGATGAGATGTTTTCATGAATGCATGCCCTCGCCTACATTCCCTTGTGCGACACCATCTAACGTTTGCGGCATGCTTTCAGCCCTCTGTGCACTTCATCGTCGGCACATGCAGTGCGATGATATGAACATGATTACCGAGTTATTATTAGTCCTTTTCATAGAGCAGGATTGGGAAGCTAAGGTACCTCCCTTGTATCATTACCCAAACGATGATCCATTCTCGGGTCGTCAGTCCGAGGCAATCTCATATGATAGTTGTAACACCCCGTACTTTTAGTACTCGAATGTTACTGTAACGCCCGGGAAAAATCCGTACTTAGACTCGAGTACCAACTCGACCAGAAATCGCGTAGGATTAATTCCTTTAGAAAATAAGAGTAAGTTAGCTAGCGCAACGCTAGAGTAGCTGGGAAATAGTCCCTGATCACTTTAAATACGTTCTACAAGACCCAAATCGAGCAGAACCAATGACTCTATAGTACTCGTAAACCTCGGATCAAACTCTAAGCAGGTTTGTTCTCTGAACCACTTTGAAACTTTGTATTGGATCTAGACCGCGCGTCGAAAGTCCGATACCTACTATCTTAGACCGTTAGAACCGCCTTGTTGGACTTGACAATCATTTCGAAAATCAAGTCCAACCGATAACAACAGGCTATTTCATTGAGCCCGGACTGAAGAGAGTGGGAATAGGGACAGATTTGGAATTTGAAATTCAAATCTGGCACACGACTTGACACGTCAGTATTAAGCGTTGTGACCGTCAGAATTCAGCCAGATTACACCCTCGGATCAAGAAAAATTTCTATTTCATATCATGAGACTTGCAGGCCTGATCTACGTGCGGTGACCGCTGAACTGAAACTGGACCGCTACTTGTGATCTGTGAACCCTGCAGGACTGAAAACTTGATGCGTGCTAGATCTTGTAAGCATGAACTTAAGTCCGATCGCGTTCGGCCAGGGGACCACCAGAAATGATCTTTTGGACCGAAACAGCCCCGAATTGGATATGCCCTAAGTAAACTTTGTTTCTGAGCCTATTTTGGGCATTTTTAGGCTTATAAAAGGGGTTGAAACCCTCACTCCTCTCCCCCATCCGAATTTGAGAAAAATCCTAGATTGGGAGAGAGAAAAGGTGAGAGTTTGTGAGAGAGAGTAGGAGAGAATTTTCCTGCCGTTGCACCACCCGTTGCAAGTGCCTAAGCGACACACTTTGATCACCTGGCCGGTGATTCCTCCACGTTTTTAGGTAAGAAATAACCCTAATAAGTTGCTGATTTGGGATTCTTTCCGTTCCATAGCATGTAAACTGATAGAACTCGTAAATTAGGTTCTCTATTCGCTGTAGACGAAGCGTATACGCTCCGTTCGAATTCACACATCTATAAGGGAAAAGGTACGGATTTTAGACGCTTTGATTGACTGTTTCCAACACTTTCAATGTCGTTTAATAGTAGATTATCGACGGCAACACCGTTTGACATGTACAACATGCTGTCCGTTTCCTGTTTCGTAAACCGGCGAAGAATATGAGATTTAGGGCATTTTAGTCATTTGTAGGAAATACTGTTTTCATTCATATTTTGCTGATGTGATTGATATGGTTTATTGTCGCATTATAATGTTAGGAATATGTGCATAATTAGTTTGGCGAAGAGATTTGCCTAAATGTGCACTTCGGGTCGACATGCTATATATAGACTTAAGTGTGTAGTGTAAGTGTTTGTATAAATGCTTGTATTAGTATGTATTGAATTAAATGGTGTTATGATTTAGTTTGAGATTGATTTCTCAATTAATATGCTGATGTAAATGTTTTCCTACATGTTAACTATATGCATGACTTCATTATATGTATGAAATGCAGGTGCTTGAAGATTTGCTTAAGTTGTATGTTATAACATGTGTTAACATGCTCACATGGTTATATTTCATTTCCCATACTCTCATATGATTTGCTGATGTGATTCCATAATTGTTTGGGACTATACTTAGTCCAGGCAGTCGGCAACCGAGCAAATTCGTGGTTGGCTTATCTTGGCCACGAACGATGCGTCGATGAACGCGAGCCGTGTTTTGGAGTTGGCGGCAGTGGTTAGGCCACGCGAAGTGTTTTACGCACTTCATGTCATTCGACTTGAGATGCGATCGTGCTAGTCGAGCCCGTCAAGTAACCCGACTGGCCATTGTATGTTCACCCTGCATGAGTCATAACTGCTTGAACCCAGGGTACTGAACTTACCATTGTAAACCCTGTTAACCATGGTGCCTTGATCCACGAAGACTCATGAGCCAGGCATGGTGGTATGGGACACCGTGGTCGATCTGTCGGCCTACGCTGGGGTCACAAACCTCCCCGTAGTGACCAGTGAGCACCTAGTCTCGTGAGCAGATTATGGTGGTATGGGACACTATACTCTTGTTGTCGGCCTACACTGATTAGGCGACGAGTCCTTTGTAGTGACCGCGAGCGTATTCTGAGTCTACGGGAGGCGACGACCCTTCAGTAGCAGTAGAGTACAGTAGGCCTGTATTGATAAGGTGATGGGGGAGCAGTGCAATGAGTGCGAGAAACAGCCCTGACAGCCCTTGCAGTGACCTACAAAATATACATCGTATGAGATTACTAGGAGTGACGACCCTAGACAGGATCTGTGTTGGGATTGATATAAGGGAAGTACCTTAGTTTCCCAATCCTGCTGTTTGAATAGACTAATAACAACTCGAAAATCATATCACCATACCATTGCATGTGCTTGAAAGATGTGGAGCACTTGAGGGTCGATTGCATGCCACGGTCGTAAGATGGTGTCGTATGAGGGAGATTGTCTGTGAGGGCATCCATCATGTCATGTCATATTGCATTAACAAAAGTATTAGGATTGTCTGATTTACTGCTTTACTATTATCGCATGATTGATTTGTGAACATGCTAATCTTTTCTCTATGATTCCACTGAGTTGATCACTCATTCCCACGTTACGGGATGGTGTTTGCAACACCCACCAGACCCTGTTTTAGATGCAGGTGATGCTGAGATCCAGGAGGTAGAGCCGAACTATGATGAGGACCAGGACGAGTTCTCATACATACAGTATTACGACGGCTTTGCGTAGGTGGCCTGGATCGACGGGACTCCTCAGTGGGACTATTTTGGATATTTATTCATGTTATTTACATGTATATGAGACTCAGAGATGTATTCATACTTTAATGACAGTTGAGATCTACTTTGTTTTTCCATACAGTGATATATATATTCTTTAGTCTTCCGCTTGCTTTTATCAATGACTCTGGAGTATGAATTACAGTTTTGGTATACTTTTACTCATGTGAATGCTTTAACTTGGACAACATTGAATCATAATCATTTTGTTGCATAAGTGACGGTTTGGAACTCCGGAGTTGAGTTTATACACGACCCCCGATTTTCAGGGTGTTACAAGTTGGTATCAGAGCATGAATAAGAGTATACTGGGCCTGGGTTATGGTCACGCGACGTACACTGTCACTTCCTTTGACTTAGATGGGTGCGAGAAGGGTCTAGAAACACTTTTAGGATCGCAGATTCACCAATATGCGAAGACTATTCGAATCAATCGCGTGATCGAGTCCGTAACGCGTTTAGGGTCGCGTGAAGCAACCCGAATAGCTCCTAGGTTGTAGGTAGTTGGGCTGAGGCATTCTTTGAATGATTCTAAACTCGTAAATGTGAATCCGTGGGCTGTGGGACAGCCACAACTCTTGCATTCAATCGCCAAGGCTTAAAAACCCCGTCTCACCTAAAATCTTCAAAATTCTTCCTCTCACCATTCCAATCTTCAATTCTTTCTTATTCTTTTCATGTTAGGCATCAATCCTAATGTGAAAATGACATAAAATCATACTTCGACAAAATTTTACAGTGAATAGTAAGATTTCATGAAAAATATCCATAAGGCCATTCTAACTTTGCTTTCTTTAGCAACTAATGGGCTAGATGGATGTACTAGCTCCTTCTACCCCAAAATCATATGCTGTATGATAGGAAATTGTATTTGGGTTTGCAGACTGGTCCCGAAAATCCCCGAACGCATGTTTGGGCCTATATAGGGCAATATAGAATGAACCAAGGTGGGGCCCATAGTTATTTGGGGTCCTTGGACCATGGGGGACCAAACCCATGTGGTCCCACCACCCGACCAAAGAGATGGTCGGTGATGCAATCGCCGGCCACTGTGGTCCACTTGATGTATGGTTTGGGATCTGGGGGTATTTTGGGTAATATATCCCCCCCCCCCCCCCCCCCCAGGTGCGGTTCGTCCATAGAAAATCCCAAATAGGGGCACTTCCTTCACAAACAGCCCCTTTACAAGCCCCATTCTCATTTTTCAGCTGCCCTAACCCAAAACCGTGGTTCCAAACCACTCCCAAATCCATTCTTGGCTAAAAAAGACCACCCTCCATTACTCCATTGAAGTTTGCAGCCTTCCATCTTGCAAATCTCGTCGTTTGGAGCTCTTATAACCCCCGAATCGAGCTGAAATCGTGAGGTGCTCCATTCCTCTTTTTCATTTTCATTTCTTTCTAAAAATACATCCTAGGGGAGCTTGAAGCATCCCTCTACAACGCCTAGATCTCCCTTTAGCAGTTTGGGCAGCCATTTCTTGACATTTTCTCCATTTTTCATGGCTTTTGTTGAAGCCATTTTAGGTCTTTTGTCACTCTCCACTATCCTATCTTTGATGGGTAAAAGAAAGACCTCAGCGGATGAGGCTGGGCCTAGTCGCCCTGCTCAATCGAGAAGACCGCGGGGTGGCGCCGTTAGCTCAAGCGCTGTCGCAAGTCCAACCACAGCCCGAGAGTTCCATACAAAGCGGGATTTGGATCCCCATACTCAACTTGGGCGAGTGATTTTAGCAGAGATGCCTCACGGCTAATACACTGACCGCAAAGTGTTGTTTGAGGCGGACGTGGAAGGACAACTATTCGACAAATTTCTATTGTTAGAGCGCATTGAAGCTGCGCATTGGGGTCCGATCTTTGAAGCTCGTGCTCGTGCCAATGTGAGCACCGTTCGTGCCTTCTATGCTCGTATCCAGAATCCTACACTAGAGTGATTGCAGTTCAAAATTCCTTTTGGTAGAGACCGGATGGCTACGATCGATGTTCGGTTGATTGCGCGACTTTTGAACGTGTCCCTTGGTGATGTTCATCCCAGTGCGAAGAATCTGGGGAGTAGGCGTGAGCGAGATCACCGTACCAGGTTTCTATGCGGTAAACTGGTTCCATGATAGCCTAATAATAGCCTCAAGGTGTCTCACATGTCTGATGATTTGCGCCTGTTGCACCACATTTACGCGTTCAATGTGTATCCCAGGTCAACGAATCGCATTGAATGTACGCGCCTTATGGTTGACTTCTTGTATCTGGTGGCCCAGGGAGAGAATGTGTGTATGGCCACTTTCATCTTGTGACAGATAATCCTCATAGCAAAATTAAGAAGAACGTCTGAATCACTTCCTTTTGATCGACTTATATGCAAGATCGCGCTTGAGTTTGCTTACAGACTTGGGCCGGAGTTGACAGTCCCGATTCACAGCATCGATGAGTCTACAATGGTCAAGATGAAGATCGGGTCTCAGTACCGTGAGACTCAGCTTGAGGAGGATAGCGAGGATGACTTTGATGATGAAGAGGATCGAAGTGAAGGAGAACCTGGAGCAAAAGTTGAGGAAGAAGTCTAGGAAGAGGTAGAAGAGGAGGCTCATGATACAGATGAGAGCCCTCCTCCTTCTGCTCAGGCTACTGGTGATGATCGCATCGCCCGAATTGAGGAGAGCCAAGTCACCTTGCGAAGGGAAGTTTAGGAACTTCGTGCTGAAGTCGAGGATGCCAAGGCCGTTACAAAGAGAAAATTCGGTAAGGTGACTTGCACCTTGAAGGCGATCCTGTGCTGCTTGCAGGATAAGGGTGCTCCTCCTCCGTCACCTGACTCAGACTAGCGATGGTCTTTGATGTTGTTGTTATTAGTTAGTCATTTCCTGCTTTAAGTTGTGTAAGCCTGTTAAGGCTAGTGCTTTGCTTATGTTGCTGTTGTAATTGTAACTGCCTTAGTTTCCATGTACTTCTTGTCATGATGCTTGTAAGGAGATATCCCTTATATTGTGACAATTTTGATTAAATGAAATGCATGGAATACCTTTGACTCCTTATGTGAATGATTGCGGTGTGTTGTACTATTGAGACTGACAAGGTTGCGCCCTATTTTGAATATAGGGAATGTCGCCTAAGACTACCCGGAGCACAGCTCGACTTGTATTGGGTGAGCCTATGGATCAGGCTCCTTCGCAGTCGGATACTCATGCGGACCCTGCTGTGGGCCCGATTCCTGAGACAGTGCGTGCGTCTCAGCCTACTGCTGGTCCTTCAGCTAGACCACCGCCGTTCACACCGCCCGTCAGAGAGCCTTACCGCGCGTCTTCTTCGACGCAGTACACGCCACAGCCCGCTCCACCTCCAGACAGGTTTGAGCAGATGATGGCCATGTGCTGCAGCAGTAGAAGCTCCTGACTACTATTGTGGGGACACTAGCCCAGGGTGGGGGTGTACCTCCACCTGCACCACCTGCGCATCCAACTGAGGATGCTGATGCATATGCCCAGGATGAGGGCATGGCTCATCTTGTACCACCTGCTTACCCTGCGGGGAATGCCGCAGATACACCGGGCTTGTTAGAGCGATTCCAGCGCTTACGGCCTCCCACTTTTACGGGTTCTCATAGACCCGAGGAGGCCGAGTATTGGCTCGACCGTGTGTTGAAGATATTGCAGATGCTACATTGTACAGAGGCTGAGCAGGTCGAGTTGGCTATGTTCCTGTTCGAGCGACAGGCCAACTTGTGGTGGGATAGTGTATTACGGACCATTGTCGCCGACTTTATTTGGACTTGGACAGCATTCGTGTTCCGCTTCCATGAGAAATACTACCCCCAGACGTACAGGCATGACCGGGAGAATGAGTTTCTCCACCTCAGACAGGGAGCCATGACAGTCACGGAGTATGAGCATCGGTTCACGGAGTTGGGCAGATACGTCCCGACTATTTTGGCAGATGAGCAGATACGCATACGGGGCTTTTCAGAGGGTTTGCGACCGGATATTCGGTCGAAGATGTGTTGCGTGAGCATTCCCTCTTATGAGGATCTGATTCACATGTCCATGCGGGCAGAGCAGGATGTGGATCGTCTTACCCGATCTCGTGGCCCTGTTGCTCCTAGGCCACGACCAGAGTTGCCGGACAGGCCCTTCGGGGGCAAGAGGCCTAGCGCCGACCCTCCTACTCGGGCCATAGCGCCAGCACCATCGATTCGGTGCCCCGAGTTATCATGTACATATTGTGAGAGGTCGGGCCACTTAGCGCAGAATTGTTTTTCCCAGATGCGGGACAGTGGGTTCTTGTCACCGCAAAAGATCGACCGTACACGCTCACAGGCGATATCAGCACCTCCTATACGGTTGGCTCCTGCGCACCCTTCCTTCAGACCTCCGGTATCACAGATCAGGCAGCCTCTACGGCCCACGGCGCAGTGGCCGAATCGGCCACAGCAGGCACGAGTTCATGCATTGACAGCTGAAGCAGCTGCGACGGAGACTTCTCAGCACTCGGCCTTTGAGGTCACTGCCCATATTGGAGGTATTCCTATTCTCGTGATGGTGGATACTGGATCCACAATTTCATTGATATCACGTGCTATAGTCAGACGCATTGGGTTACAGACCATTACTATGGATGGGGTGCGAGTTTATACGGCTCACGGGTCCTTTACAGATGCCACTCAGATGTGTGAGGGCTGTTTGGTGGATCTGGGGGGCAAGACGATGGCTTTAGATCTCGTCGTCGACCCTTCTCTGGTTTATCTTGACGTCATTCTTGGCATGGATTGGTTGACTGCAGCGAGGGCCGAGATTGACTACGAGACTCATATAGTGACAGCCTACGAGCTAGAGGGTGCATCCTTCACATTTCCAGTGCAGGTAAATCTCTCTTTCCGCATACTTAGTTACGCTACTTTACTGCGAGTCACTGGTGCCCAGATGCTTGAGCATACGCCAGTCGTTTGCGAGTTTGGGGATCTGTTCAGGAAGATCCCTGGTTTGCCGCCTCGACGAGAGATTGATTTTACTATCGATCTAGTTCCTGGTTCCACGCCCATCTCACTGCAGACATATCGCATGGCACCGTGTAAGATGGAGGAGTTGAGGACACATATTGATGGTTTGCTAGAGCTTGGCCTTATACGGCCTAGTGTGTCTCCTTGGGGAGCACCAGTTCTGTTCGTGAGGAAGAAGGATGGTTCGATGCGATTGTGCATTGATTATCGCAAGCTAAACCAAATCACGGTGAAGAACAAGTACCCTTTACCCAGGATCGATGACTTGTTTGATCAGTTGAGAGGAGCGCAGTACTTCTCGAAGATTGATCTTCAGTCAGGATATCATCAGTTGCGCATCAGGGATGAGGACGTGCAGAAGACAGCATTCAGGACCAGTTTTGGCCACTATGAGTTCCTTGTGATGTTGTTCGGTCTTACTAACGCACCAGCCGTGTTCATGGATCTGATGAACCAGGTATTTCGGCCTTTCCTCTATCGATTCGTCGTTGTATTTATTGACGACATTTTGGTGTACTCCAGGAGTTGAGAGGAGTATGAGGAGCACTTGCGTTTGGTCCTGAATACGCTTAGACAGCATCAGTTGTTCGCACAGTATAAGAAGTGCGACTTCTGGAAGCAGGAAGTGAAGTTCCTGGGACACGTGGTGTCCAAGGATGGCATGGCAGTTGACCTGTCTAAGGTAGCTGCAGTTCAGGACTGGGAGTAGCCTGGTTCTGTCACTGAGGTGAGGAGTTTCTTGGGTCTCGCTGGCTACTATCAGCGTTTCATTCAGGATTTCTCGAAGATCGCGAGACCCTTGTCTCAGTTGACACGGAAGGATATGAAGTTCGCCTGGAATGACAAGGCGGAGTCAGCTTTTCAGGAGCTGAAGGACAGACTTACGTCCGCCCCTGTGCTAGTATTGTCAGAGCAAGGGGTTAGGTATACTATATACACTGACGCGTCTAGCGTTGGTCTGGGTTGTGTCCTTATGCAGAGGGACAGGGTAATTTCGTATGCCTAGAGACAATTAAGGAAGCACGAGGAGAATTACCCTACACACGACATAGAGTTGGCAGCCATCATATTCGCACTGAGACTCTGGAGACATTACCTCTATGGAGAGGAGTTCGAGCTCTTTTGCGACCACAAGAGCCTTAAGTACATATTCACGCAGCGAGACTTGAATATGAGGCAGCGGCGATGGATGGAGACGTTGAAGGACTTCAAGTTCGAAGTCTCTTACCATCCTGGGAAGGCGAACCTTATGGCTGACGCATTGAGCCATAAGAAGGCGATAGAGTTTGTGGCTCCGCTGATGGTTGCTGAGTGGGATATGGTTGAGTTTTTACGAGACTTTGAACAAAAACTCACTGTAGAGGAGCCGTATGAGTTCATCGTACATGTGCAGGTGCGATCCCAGATCGATGACCGGGTCATCGAGGCGCAGAGGGACGATGCGCATCTGACTGAGCTTCGAGAGCAGGCCAGTGATGATGCAAACGCCGAGTGGCGAGTTGGCATGGATGGGGGCTTACGTTATCATGGCCGCCTATGCGTCCCAGATGTCCCTGACTTGAGATGAGAGATTCTCGAGCCTGCGCATTGTACCGGACTCGCGATGCATCCAGGCAGTACGAAGATGTATCGTGACGTGAAGAGGACTTATTGGTGGGAAGGTATGAAGACCCATATAGCTGAGTTCGTGTCCTGTTGTCTCACTTGTCAGCAAGTGAAGGCAGAGCATCGCCGACCACCTGGACTCTTGCAGCCTATGCCGATCGCAGAGTGGAAGTGGGATTTCATTTTCATGGACTTCATTTCAGGGCTGCCGAAGACAAGGAAGAGACATGATTCCATTTGGGTGATCGTCGACCGTCTGACGAAGTCGGCGCACTTCCTACCGATCAGAGTTACGAACTCTGCAGACGAGCTAGCTAGACTGTACATCAGAGAGATCGTGCGTCTGCATGGAGTTCTGTTGGAGATCGTGTCGGACAGAGACACGCGGTTCACTTCTATTTTCTGGACTTGCATTCAGGAGGCTATGGGTGTGAAGTTGAAGTTCAGTACTGCCTTCCACCCACAAACAGATGGACAGACAGAGCGGGTGAACCAGATCTTAGAGGACATGTTGTGAGCTTGCGCACTGGACTTCAAGGATAGTTGGGATGATTGTCTTGCATATGCGGAGTTCGCGTACAACAATAGTTTTCAGGCGAGTATCAGTATGACACCTTACGAGGCGCTGTATGGGCGACCTTGTCGCGCATCGCATTTCTAGGCAGAGGTCGGTGAGCGTAGCTTGATTGGCCCAGAGTTAGTGCAGGCGACGTCAGAGAAGATCGATATTATTAGACGTCGGCTACTCACAGCGCAGAGCAGACAGAAGAGTTATGCCGATAGGAGACGGCGACCGCTGGAGTTCACAGTTGGGGATCATGTATTTTTGCGAGTTTCCCCAATGAAGGGAGTTATTCAGTTCGGGAAGAAGGGAAACTAGCACCACGATTCATTAGTCCGTTCCAAATCCTCGATCGTGTGGGAGCAGTGGCTTACCGATTGGCTTTACCCACGCCTCTCGTGAGCGTTCACAACGTATTTCATGTTTCTATGCTGAAGAAGTACATTTCTGATCCTTCTCATATCATCAGATGGGAGCAGGTGCAGTTAGGAGAAGATGTTACATATATCATGCGACCGACACGTATCCTATACAGGAAGGAGCAGGTACTGCGTAGCAAGGTGATTCCCCTTGTGAAGGTATTGTGGACGCATCACTCTGAGGAAGAGGCTACCTGGGAGATAGAAGCCGAGATAAGAAAGAACTACCCACAGCTTCACGAGGAGTATGAAAAGGTATAAATTTTGAGGGCGAAAATATTTGTTAAGGGGGGTAAATTGTAATGCCCGGGAAAAATCCGTACTTGGACTTGAGTACCAACTCGACCAGAAATCGCGTAGGATTAATTCCTTTAGAAAATAAGAGTAAGTTAGCTAGCGCAACGCTAGAGTAGCTGGGAAATAGTCCCTGATCACTTTAAATACGTTCTACAAGATCCAAATCGAGTAGAACCAATGACTCTATAATACTCTAAAACCTTGGATCAAACTCTAAGCAGGTTTGTTCTCTGGACCACTTTGAAACTTTATATTGGATCTAGACCGTGCGTCGAAAGTCCGATACCTACTATCTTAGACCGTTAGAACCGCCTTGCTGGACTTGACAATCTTTTCGAAAATCAAGTCCAACCGATAACCACGGGCTATTTCATTGAGCCCGGACTGAAGAGAGTGCGAATAGGGATAGATTTGGAATTTAAAATTCAAATCTGGCACACGACTTGACGCGTCAGTATTAAGCGTTCTGACCATCAGAATTCAACCAGATTACACCCTCGGATCAGGAAAAATTTCTATTTCATATCATGAGACTTGCAGGCCTGATCTATGTGCGGTGACCGCTGAACTAAAACTGGACCGCTACTTGCGATCTGCGAACCCTGCCGGACTGAAAACTTGATGCATGCTAGATCCTGTAAGCATGAACTTATGTCCGATCGCGTTCGGCTAGGGGACCACCAGAAATGATCTTTTGGACCGAAACAGCCCCGAATTGGATATGCCCTAAGTAAACTTTGTTCCTGAGCCTATTTTGGGCATTTTTAGGCTTATAAAAGGGGTTGAAACCCTCACTCCTCTCTCCCATCCGAATTTGAGAAAAACCCTAGATTGTGAGAGAGAAAAGGTAAGAGTTTGTGAGAGAGAGTAGGAGAGAATTTTCCTGCCGTTGCACCACTCGTTGCAAGTGCCTAAGCAACACACTTCGATCACCTAGCCGGTGATTCCTCCGCATTTTCAGGTAAGAAATAACCCTAATAAGTTGTTGATTTGGGATTCTTTCCGTTCCATAGCATGTAAACTGATATAACTCGTAAATTAGGTTCTCTATTCGCTGTAGACGAAGCGTATACGCTCCGTTCGAATTCACACATCTATAAGGGAAAAGGTGGGGATTTTAGACGCTTTGATTGACTGTTTCCAACACTTTCAATGTCGTTTAATAGTAGATTATCGACGGGAACGCCGTTTGACATGTACAACATGCTGTCCGTTTCCTGTTCGTAAACCGGCGAAGAATATGAGATTTAGGGCATTTTAGTCATTTGTAGGAAGTACTGTTTTCATTCATATTTTGCTGATGTGATTGACATGGTTTATTGTCGCATTAGAATGTTAGGAATATGTGCATAATTAGTTTGGCGAAGAGATTTGCCTAAATGCGCACTTCGGGTCGACATGCTATATGTAGACTTAAGTGTGTAGTGTAAGTGTTTGTATAAATGCTTGTATTAGTATGTATTGAATTAAATGGTGTTATGATTTAGTTTGAGATTGATTTCTCAATTAATATACTGATGTAAATGTTTTCCTACATGTTAGCTATATGCATGATTTCATTATATGTATGAAATGCAGGTGCTTGAAGATTTGCTTAAGTTGTATGTTATAACATGTGTTAACATGCTCACATGGTTGTATTTCATTTTCAATACTCTCATATGATTTGCTGATGTGATTCCATAATTGTTTGGGACTATACTTAGTTCAGGAAGTCGGCAACCGAGCAAATTCGTGGTTGGCTTATCTTGGCCACGAACAATGCGTCAATGAACGCGAGCCGTGTTTTGGAGTTGGCGGCAGTGGTTAGGTCACGCGAAGTGTTTTACGCACTTCATGTCGTTCGACTTGAGATGCGATCGTGCTAGTCGAGCCCGTCAAGTAACCCGAGTGGCCATTGTATGTTCACCCTGCATGAGTCATAACTGCTTGAACCCAGGGTACTGAACTTACCATTGTAAACCCTGTTAACCATGGTACCTTGATCCACGAAGACTCATGAGCCGGGCATGGTGGTATGGGACACCGTGGTCTAGCTGTCGGCCTACGCTGGGGCCACAAACCTCCCCGTAGTGACCACTGAGCATCTAGTCTCGTGAGCAGATTATGGTGGTATGGGACACTATATTCTTGCTGTCGGCCTACACTGATCAGGCGACGAGTCCTTTGTAGTGAGCGCGAGCGTATTCTGAGTCTACGGGAGGCGACGACCCTTCAGTAGCAGTAGAGTACAATAGGCCTGTATTGATAAGGTGATGGGGGAGCAGTGCAACGAGTGCGAGCAACAGCCCTGACAGCCCTTGCAGCGACCTACAAAATATACATCGTATGAGATTACTAGGAGTGACGACCCTAGTCAGGATCTGTGTTGGGATTGATATAAGGGAAGTACCTTAGTTTCCCAATCCTGCTGTTTGAATGGACTAATAACAACTCGAAAATCATATCACCATACCATTGCATGTGCCTGGAAGATGTGGAGCTGTAACATCTCGAAAATCGGGGGGTCGAGCAAAAACCTAACTCCCGAGTTCCAAAATGTTATTTATGCAACATAGATATGTATGATTGAATGTTGTCTGTGATAACGCATTAAACATGAGTGAGATTAAGCTAGAACAGCATATCATACTCCAGAGACGGTTAAATTAACAAGCGGAAGACTGTGATAGTATGTATAACATATATAAACTGTTGTATGCCTCCAGAGTGTGGATATGTTACCAGGTTATATACATACATGTATACTCCAAAAGTAGACAAAACGAATATACATGAGTGCGCTAAAAATATAAAATGACAAGTGTCAAAGTATCTAATCAAGCTCCCTGTAATCCCGTCAATCAGAACACGCATAAAGGAGGGATCCTCCTCATCATCATCAAGTCCAGCTCCGCCTCGCAGGCCGCGCCATCATCTGTAATCACAAAAAGGTCTGGTGGGTGTCCAGGAACACCGTCCCGTAACGTGGGAGTGAGTAGCTAACTTAGTGGAATAATAGAGCAAAGATTAACATGTTATCAAATCAATCATGCGATATAGTAAAGCAGTAATTCAAACATTCCTAATACTGTTGTTAATGCAATTATGACATGACGTGATGTATGCCCTCACCGACGATCACCCTCATGCGGCAACATCTTACGACCGCGGCATGCCACACTCCCTAGAGTGCTCCACATCTTCCAGGCACATGCAATGCTATGGTGATATGATTTTCAAGTTATTATTAGTCCATTCAAACAGCAGGATTGAGAAACTAAGGTACTTCCCTTGTATCAATCCCAACACAGATCCTGTCTAGGGTCGTCACTCCTAGTAATCTCATACGATGTATATTTTGTAGGTCGCTGCAAGGGCTGTCAGGGCTGTTGCACGCACTCGTTGCTCCGCTCCCCCATCACCTTATCAATACAGGCCTACCGTACTCTACTGCAACGGAAGGGTCGTCGCCTCCCGTGGACTCAGAATACGCTCGCGGTTACTACAAAGGGCTCGTCGCCTGATCAGTGTAGGCCGACAGCTAGAATATAGTGTCCCATACCACCATAATCTGCTCACGAGTCTAGGTGCTCACTGGTCACTACGGGGAGGTTTGTGGCCCCAGCATAGGCCGACAGCTCGACCACGGTGTCCCATACCACCATGCCCGGCTCATGAGTCTTCGTGGATCAAGGTACCATGGTTAACAGGGTTTACAATAGTAAGTTCAGTACCCTAGGTTCAAGCAGTTATGACTCATACAAGGTGAACATACATCGGCCAGTCGGGTTACTTGACGGGCTCGACTAGCGCGATCGCATCTCAAGTCGAACGACATGAAGTGCGTAAAACACTTCGCGTGGCCTAACCACTGCCGCCAACTCTAAACACGAATCACGTTCATCGACGCGTCGTTCGTGGCTATGACCAGTCAGCCACGAATTCGCTCGGTTACCGACTGCCTGGACTAGACATAGTCCCAAACAATCATAGAATCACATCAGCAGTTGTGTAAGGGTAATGAAAATGAAATACAACCATGAGAGCATGTTAACACATGTTATTACGTACAACTTAAGTAAATCATCCTACACATGTCTTTCACACATATAATGAAATTATGCATATCGCCAACATATAGGAAATCCTCTCCATTAGCCTATTAATTGAGAATTCAATCTCAACTAAACCATAATGAAATCATCAAGTACATGTTATAGCATACCACTTAAGTGCAACATCAAGCATATGCATTTCATACATATAATGAAATCGTACATACGGCTAACATGTAGGAAATCATTTACATCAGCATATTAATTGAGAAATCAATCTCAAATTAATTCATAACACCATTTAATTCAATACATACTAATACAAGCATTTATACAAACACTTACACTACACACTTGAGTCTACATATAGTATGTCGACCCGAAATGCGCATTTAGGCGAATCTCTTCGCCAAACTAATTATGCACGCATTCCTAACATTCTAATGCGACAACAATTCATGTCAATCACATCAGCAAACTATGAATGAAAACAGTACTTCCTTCAAATGACTAAAATGCCCTAAATCTCATATTCTTCGTTGATTTACGAAACAGGAAACGGACAGCATGTTGTACATGTCAAACGGCGTTGCCGTCGAGAATCTACTATTAAAAGACATTGAAAGCTTTGGAAACAGTCAATCAAAGCGTCTAAAATCCGCACCTTTTCCCTTTTAGGGGTGAGAGTTCGAACGGAGCGTATACGTTTCGTCTACGGCGAATAAAGAACCTAATTTACGAGTTATATCAGTTTACATGCTATGGAACGGAACGAATGCCAAATCAGCAACTTCTAGGGCTATTTCTTACCTGTAAACGTGGAGGAATCGTCGAAAAAGTGCTTGGATCGCGTGGCTTAAACACGTGTAGCAGGTAGCACCAGCAGCAGGAAATTCTCTCCCACCTCTCTCACAATCTCTCACCTTTTCTCTCCCTCAATCTAGGGCTTTTCCCAAATTCGGATGTGAGAGATATGAGAGGGTTTCAACCCCTTTTATAAGCTTAAAGATGCCCGGAATAGGCTCGGGAACAAAATTCACTTGATGCTTAACCAAAGCGGGGCCGTTTCGGTCCAAAAGATGATTTCTGGTGGTCCCCTTGTCGATTACGATCGGACTTAAGCTCATGTGTACCAGATCTTGCACGTATTAAGTTTTTAGTCCGGCAGGGTTCGCAGATCGCGCGTGATAGACTAGTTTCAGTTCAGCGGTCACCGCACGTAGATCAGGGCTGAAAGTCTCATGATATAAAATAGAAATTTTTCCTGATCCAAGGGTGTAATCTGGCTGAATTCTGACGGTCAGAACGCTTAATACTGACGCGTCAAGTCGTGTGCCAGTTTTGAATTTGAAATTCCAATTCTGTCCCTATTCGCACTCTCTTCGGTCCGGGCTCAATGAAATGGCCTGTGATTATCGGTTTGACTTGGTTTTCGAAATGAGTGTCAAGTCCAGGTAGGCGGTTCTAACAGTCTAAGATAGGAGGTATCGGACTTTCGACGCGCGGTCTAGATCCAATACAAAATTTCAAAGTGGTCCAGAGAACAAACCGGCTTAGAGTTTGATCTGAGGTTATAGAGAGTTATAGGGTCATTGGTTCCACTCGCTTTGGGTCTTGTAGAACGTATTTAAAGTGATCTAAGTTAATTATACTGAGTGTTCAGTTTGGTACTCAACCAAATTCTACCCTAATTATGGCAGAATACGGTCCTAGGGCCATTCTATCCCCCATTTTGGGAACTTCTAGGTATCATATTATTTTTATTATTTTTTTTGGGGTTCATCATCAAGTTTACCCTAACTCTTCCAAATTTCATAATATTTCGAGTTGTAGAAAAATTCTAAAAATTCCAGAAGCAGCAGCTGTCCAACAAGTGATTATCGGATAGTTTCTCACAATGTCCTGCTTTAAACTATATTAAATATTTTATTATATTTTTCACATATTTTTATATAAAACTAGACTCATTTAGCTTCAATCTGGTTTTTGAATCACCTAAATCGGAGTTATAACGAAGGAGATATGATTTTTCAAAGTCCGAAGAAATGCACAAAAAAAAAGGTACAGAAACTCGCTGTACGGACGAGTTCGGCGATGCCATCGCCGAACCACTGACCTGTTTGGGGTGGTTTCTCCGTCTAATATTTGAAATGGGTGTATTTTAGAACCTGGGATGAGTTATTTGACATGCAATATATGATTTTGGGGTAGGAGAAGCTGATCTATCCAATTAGTCTACTTATTTAGTGAGACTTCAAAAGGTTAATGGCTAAAAACCCTTTTCATTTATTTATTTACTATTCATAGTACTTTTTAGCTTAAGTATTGATCAACATCACCTAAACTTTAAGATTTGTGTCTAATGTGAGAGCTCTTAGAAAATTTTGAAGGATAAAGTAGTAAAAGGTGAGATTTTCGAAGGAAATAGGGATTTGAGACTTTTGGATTGATTTTTGAGAAGTTAATCAAGTGTTAGGATAGACTCATTGCCTAAGGACGTCTAATCCTAGGTTGGCAAAAATCCGGGGTGTTACAGGAGCACTTGAGGGTCGATTGCATGCCGCGATCGTAAGATGGTGCCGTATGAGGGAGATCGTCGGTGAGGGCATACATCATGTCATGTCATATTGCATTAACAATAGTATTAGGATTGTCTGATTTACTGCTTTACTATTATCACATGATTGATTTGTGAACATGCTAATCTTTGCTCTATGATTCCACTGAGTTGATCACTCATTCCCACGTTACGGGACGGTGTTTGCAACACCCACCAGACCCTGTTTTAGATGCAGGTGATGCTGAGATCCAGGAGGCAGAGCCGAACTATGATGAGGACCAGGACGAGTTCTCATACATGCAGTATCACGACGGCTTTGCGTAGGTGGCCTGGATTGACGGGACTCCTCAGTGGGACTATTTTGGACATTTATTCCTGTTATTTACATGTATATGAGACTCAGAGATGTATTCATACTTTAGTGACAGTTGAGATCTACTTTGTTTTTCCATACAGTGATATATATATTCTTTAGTCTTCCGCTTGCTTTTATCACTGGATCTGGAGTATGAATTGTAGTTTTGGTATACTTTTACTCATGTGAATGCTTTAACTCGGACAACATTGAATCATAATCATTTTGTTGCATAAGTGACAGTCTGGAACTCGAGAGTTGAGTTTATACACGACCCTCGATTTTCAGGGTGTTACAGTTACCCTGAAGACTTAAATTAGTATAAACGGAAATCGAACTTAATTGAGTGTTCACCCACTTCTGGCCTAAGTCTGATATCCTGGTACATAGTCTCCGCCCACTACTCTTCATGATGAACTATCAAACCATCAGATTCACCGTTTATCAAGACCAAAAACATCAAATCCATCGTCGTTTGAGTGAACAACCCTTGAGTTTACCAATCCACCACCTGACCATCACCATGATACCGGCTGATCATTAAATTTGTGGTGTGATTCCAATCCATCAACTCTTAAAGACCTAAGAGCCCATGTGGGTGATAATTGGAATGATTTGATGCATGATTCCCCTAGTCTGACTATCGAACTATAAAATCAACCTTTGAATTGTGACTACACAACCCTAGGAACCATTAAAACTGTCCGATGTAGACCCTTGGAAGGCCTGATCTCGGGATATCTCATTAATCAAGAGAAAAATGCTAAATTCACAACTCATTAAACCTACAACCCTCAATCTGTCAATCCATCACTAAATCGTCAATATCAGACTATTCAATCACTAAGATTACTGTTGATTTCCTTGAAAGCGGTCCCTGGAATCTTCATACCTTTTAGGTTCAGAATCTGGAGTTGATCTGATCATTGGTGCAATGGAGATCATGTGATGAATTTAAAATCTTATAGCATGGCCCATCTAAGGTTCGAACTTGACTCACTTTTAGCCTAATACCTTAAAATAATTTATTAAAACATATAGACAGTGTGGATTGATCTAGTACATCACAGTGGACCCCACAAAGTGAATCGTGTACACAAGGTACACGTTCACACACAGTGCACCGAAACTGTCAGCACGGTTTGACCGTGCTGACTCCAAAAATCCAAATGAAGAGAGATTTTCTTCTCTCTTTTCCCACCAGTAACGGAGTTTGAAAATCACTGTCTGTGTGTGTTGCTTGGAGCCCACCATCATGGGACATTTCATTGATCTGAACCATCTATTATGTTGTCATAGTGGGGTTGACCAAAACCCAGATCCTCCTACTCGTGGATGCACGTGTACACGTGCACTATCTCTTGCTCAAATCAGGTAGATGCAGTTACTTTTCTAAAAATGAAAAACTCCGTTTCTTCTCCTCTTTTCCAGACTGGCTACATGCATGCCAGAACCTCCCTAAATCCTATCCCTCCACCTCAGCAAATTCCTGCCTTACGATCCACGTAGACTTTAGGGCTTCCTTACAACAAGAAAACCGCCGCCGCACTTGCAAACCTATCTCCTTAGAAAACCAAAAGGACCGTTCGAATGGTGAGTCCCATCGTGTTCTAGGTTGAAATCCACACCATCCAAGTGCCTCAGATCGATGGATGAGCCACCCGATTAGAATCTGTCATGACCACGACCATCATCCTTCCCACCCATTCAAAAAACCCATCTCCTTCATGTGGACCCCATTCACTGATCTGGGCCGATCATCTTGTAGCTCGCCACATTTAATGACCATCAGGAACAATCAAATGGGCCCATACACGAGATCTAACACATTAGGGGATCCTAGTGCCAAACCGTTTTGGTTAACTTTAACAATTTCTGCACTAATCCTTGGATTAGCTGTGGAGATTTCTAGAAACGGGAACGGCTATAAATAGCCTGAGATTAGGGTGAATCCCAAGGAGAAGAGAGAGTTAGGAAATAAAAAGAGAAGGAGATAGGGATTTTGGGCATCGTTTGGGGCGAGTTGCAGGCCTTTGTAGCAACTCGACTCAGCCCGAGTTGTTCTGATATCGAAAAGAGCAGAGAGAGAGAGAGGTGAGATTGAGAGGGAAGGAGAAGGAATAAAGAGAAAAGAGAGGAGATAGAAAGAGAGAAAGCAGAGGGCCTATGAGATGAAGCATCTGGTGGAACGAGTTCGAGCCGGCTGTCTCACCTCAAAGCAACATTCAGATTTGAGTTTCGTCAGACCCGGAGCAGAGTATGCTGCATCCAACCTCTTCCAGTATCCAAACAACGTCCCTGATCAAGGTAACCACATCCATTTCCTCTCGGTTTCGGGAGTCTTTCACCAACTCGGTCGTGAGTTGCGTGACTCAGCCCCATTCCAGCTCTATTCCAATGTGAATGACCTATTTGCCTCCATGCAGGTGATCAATTTTCTTCCTGGAGCTGGGACTGGTGCTACTAGTCTAGCTCTGGTTCGCCAGATGCAACGAGTTGTAGTGCCCTTGCATTGTGTCCTACTGAGTCAGTGACTCAAAACTTGTTTTGAATCTGAAGATCTGACTCAGTGGGACCTAAGATACAAGTTCCTTGTCAGCCTAAAATTCCAACTCGACGCATATGAGATCTGCCCACTTCAGGGCCTACTCAGCCATTTTGACTAACCGAGTCAACTCTACCCTCATTTGCGAGTCGACTCGGTCAAATCTTTTCATCCAAAATAAGCTAACTCCAACCAGTGATAGACTTGTTGGGGAACATTTGGTCCAATGAATATTTGATCTAACCCGATTATTAACTAAACCCTTGAAGTAAGTTTAACTAGTTGATGGTTGAGAACCCTCGACTAGGTTAACTCGGTTCTAATACATCAGTACATTGATATGTATCATCCAGGGCCATTTGTAAACTGACGTTCTTGGGATATACTCCCTAACAGAAAATCTTAAATCAAACTCACCTCACAAGGAAGTACAAGTTAAGGAAAGCATCCACTTCATCCAATCTAAGTGAGGAGCATCCCCTATAGCTTCTTCCTTTCACTAATTTCCATGTGGATTAAATCTTTAATGCGTAGAATTTTAGAAAATTATTAATTCCTAGCTATATTGAATTTCATGAAATAATTACATTAATGCCACATTTCCTTATAATTATGTGTATGATGTATTGTCTTACAAACTCCATGTCACATTTATAATTTTTTTCTTATGCTGAGAAAGGGAGGCTTTCATATTAGATCATCCGTGAATTATGAGACATTTTCTTCATGACTGTCTATATTTTTAATCTCTAGTTTAGTGACATAATCTTGTGAATAGTGCTTACAATATGGAAAATGAGAATGTGTTTACATGTAGTGTACTTATGGATGAACTCTTAGTCAATGATGTGACCTTACTTGGGAATTTACATGATACTTAGTATGCCCTCCTTTGAATGTAAAGAAGTTATGGAAGTCATTATGGAACACCTAGTTGGATATTTCCTATTAAAAGTTGATGATCTTTCTAATTCCATCAAAAGTAATGTACATATGTGTCATGGTGCATAACATCCACGCATGACACGTGAGCTTTTCCGAGTGTGCATCGTAAGTTACATCTTGTTAGGTTGTGCCAAGTTCCATTACCTAAGTCCAACCATCGAGTTTGTGCACTTGTACACTTTGGGCAGCTCTTTCTTTACATGAGGCTTTTCTGGGATTTTATACCTCCTCGGGCGTACCCCGAGTATTTTTCTAGGAGGTCATCCTTGGGCGCACTCACCTTCATGGCCTTTTCCAGGTAGTTGATCTACCACGGGCGGTCTATATGGTCTTTTCCAGGTAGTCAACTACCGCGGGCGACCCTTTATTTTGACAGCTGGATGTGCATCCCTAGATCTGTGACTTGAGCATACATTCACACATTCATGCAAACGCATTGCTAGTTGTATTACCCTATGAATTATATATGAATTGTTAACCCACTTTGGAATGATGTGTCATGGTTAAATCTATAAGGGAAATTCCCACTGAGTTTTCACTCACCCATCGTGCGGTTGCACCAAATAGATGCAGGATTGATGACAGGCAAAGACCCTTATGACAGGATTCTAGGGATAGTTACAATGGATTGGGGTGAGGAAGAGTTTTTTGTGTCCGTTGTTGTGCCATTGGAACTCAACGATTTACTTGCTTTCATGATTTGGACTTAATGTTTTATTTGAGTTGTAATAATAATTTCCCTTGCTGAGGGATTCCATTTTGCTTCCATTTGCATGTATTAAACTCCCTTTTTATTATTTTGAATATTTTAGTTTACATGGTAATTGTCTTGTTTTATGTTATGAGGATTGCCCCTAATTAGATGTAATGTTAGTCAACTCCATAACGTAATACTCGGGTTCTCTTACTCGAGCGACTATCCTCGGGTTTCGAGGACCAGGGTGTTATAATAGCATAGTTCTAGATCATTGTAAAGGGCTCATCACCAATCAATACAGGTCTACTTATATCCTATAGACTACAACAAGGCTCGTCGCTCCAATGCAGTTTCAGGATATACTCGAGGTCACTACAAAGGGCTCGTCACCAATCAAAGTAGGCCGACAGCACGAATATAGTGTCCCATACCGCCATAATCAGCTCACAAGTATAGGTGCTCACTGGTCACTACAAAGGGCTCGTCACCAATCAGAGTAGGCTGACAGCTTAAATATAGTGTCCCATACCACTATAATCAGCTCATGAGTCTTAGCGGATCGAGGTACCAAGGTTAGAGGGGCTTTCCAATGGTGAGTTTGGTACCTTAGGTTCAAACAGTAGCGTCCAAACATGGTGAACATACATCGGTCAATCGGGTTAGTTGATAAGTTCAACTAGGCCAAGCGCACGTCAAAATGATTGACATGGAATGCATAAGCACTCCGTGTGGCCTAACCACATCCGAACATCCCAAGTACGACTCGGGTTCGTCGAACACATCCTACGTAGCGAAAAAAATCTCAACCACCAGTTTAAAGATTGTTATTGATTACCTAGACTATACAATAGCCCCAATGAAATTCAATTATTACATGTTACCTGGATTATTACAAGCTAGGTTTGCAAATGAGACTCGATAAACGCCTTGACGAACTCGTGGGCCCAAACGACCTAATTCGGGGGGATCCAAGGTGGGCCCCACATGTTTCCGGCATCCCTGGGGGGTGAGGACCTCTCCCCTGGGATGAACCCAAGCCAAATAGGTCAGTGACCGGCAAGGCCTCATCCGTACAGCGGACAGGCAGCCCGGTTTCTGCACTTTTTCTATGCATTTTTTCAAACTTTAAAAAATCATATCTCCTTCGTTATAACTCAGATTTAGGTGATTCAAAAACCATATTGAATATAAATGAGTCTACTTTTATATAAAAATATGTTAAAAATATAATAAAATATTTAAATTAGTTTAAAGTAGGTTGTTGTGAGAAACTATCCGAAAATCACTTATTGGACAGCTACTGTTTCTGAAATTTTTAGAATGTTTCTACAAGTCAAAACATTATGAAATTTTGTAGACATAGGTTAAAATTGATGATGAACCAGTAGAAAAATAATTAAAATAATATGATAACTAGAAGTTCCCAAAATGTGGCATAGAATGGCCCTAGGACTGCATTCTGCCATAATTAGGCTAGAATTTGGTTGAGTACCAAACTGAATACTCAGTAGAATTAACTTGAACAACTTTAAATATGAACTATACGACCTAAAATGAGTAGGACCGCTAATGCTATGTTACCTAGAAACCTAGGATCAATCTCTAAACCCAGTTGCTCTTGGGAGCATTCAGAAACTCCTATCGGATCTGGACCGCACATCGGAAGTCCGATTACCCCAAACTTAAACGAATATGACCGCCTATTTGGACTTGAAAATCAGCTCAAAAATCAAGCCTAACCGATATCCTAATACCATTTTACTGAGTCCGGAGTGAAGAGAGTGAGAAAAGGAAAATATTTAGAAAATTAATTTAATTTTTAATAAATCTAGCACGTGTCGCTTGCGCGACATTTTTTTAAGCATTCAGACCGTTGGAATCTGACCCAAATACACCCTCGGATCGGAGAACATTTCTCACTCATGTCAGTGTGCTTGAAATCCCTAATCGAGTCTCAGTGACCGCTAAACTGAAACTGATCCGCCACGTGCGATCTGGAAACCCTATCAAACTGAAAACTTAATGTGATCAGGATCCAACATCCATGAGCTTAAGTTCGACCACATTCAGTCAGGGAACCTCCAGAAATGTTCTTTTAGATCGAAAAAGACCCGATTTGGCTATAACCCAAGTATACCTTGACTTGGAGTCTGTTTTGGTTATGTTTGGGCTTATAAAAGGGCCTTAAACCCTTAGCCTTCTAACCCATACAAATTTGGAGAAAACCCTAGGAGAGAGAGGAGAGAAAAGAGAGAGAAAGTGAGAGAGAGTTAGAGTTTTCTCCTGGAATTCTTCCCTGCTGCTCCACGTGCCAAAGCCATCCACCTGCATCGCTATTCTGGCGATTCCAACTTCGTTCTAGGTAAGAAAAGCCTAGCCCTAACTTGTTTTAGGGTTTCCATTGATGTTAGTAGCTAGATAGCTAACCTAGCTTGTATTACAGGATGATATTCCACGTATACGAAGACTTAGAGATTCCATCGACTTCTGTACGCTTCTACGGCGTAAGGTATGGATTTTAGACGCGTAGATTTCCTATTTTTAAAGCTTTCAATGCCATTTAATGGTAGATTGCTGATAAGGATGTTGTTTGACATGCAGAACATGCTGTCTGTTTTTCATTTCGAATATGTACGAAGAATATTAGATTTAGGGTATTTTAGGTATTTGTAGGAAATACTGTATACGTACGTATTTTGCTAATATGATTGCCATGTTTATTTGTCGTGTACCTATGCTAGTTATGCATGTATGATCTGTTCGGTGAAGAGATTCGCCCTAATGCACTTTATTGGCCGACATACGCTCTGTAGGCTAATGTGTGTAGATTAACTGTTTGTATAAAGTTTTGTATAAGTAAGTATCGAGTAAATGTTGCTGTAGTTTAGCCTTGAGATTGGATTCTCAACTAATATGACGATGTACATGATTTCCTCCATGTTTGTTATATTGAATTGATTTCCTTATATATATATATGAAATGCTTGTGTTTGGTTAAATTGCTTATGTTGTATGATATAACATGTTGTTAACATGCTTGGATTAATTGTGTTTCATTTCTGTCACTCACATATGATCATTGATTTAGATTACAAGTGCTTGGGGCTAAACTCTAGTCCAGGCAGTTGGTAACAGTTTAAAATTCGTAGTTGAATTCTATTCGCCACAAAGGATGTGTATGACGAACCCGAGTCGTACTAGAGTCGTCGGCAGTGGTTAGGCCATACGAAGTGCTTGTGCACTTCATGTCGGTCGATTCAACGTGCGCTCGTGCTAGTCGGATTCATTAAGTAACCCAACTGACCATTGTATGTTCACCTTGTATTGGTCATAACTGCTTGAACCTAGGGTACTGAACTTACCAGTGATAACCCTGATAACCGTGATACCTTGATCCACTAAGACTCATGAGCCGGACATGGTGGTATGGGACACCGTGGTCGAGCTGTCGGCCTACGCTGGGGCCACAAACCTCCCCGCAGTGACCAGTGAGCAACCTAGACTCGTGAGCAGATTATGATGGTATGGGACGCTATATTCTTGCTGTCGGCCTACACTGATAAGGTGATGGGGGATCGGTGCAACGAGTGCAATCAACAGCCCTGTAAGCCCTTTGTAGTGACCTCGAGCGTACTCCGAGTCTACGTGAGGCGACGACCCTTCCATAACAACAAGAGTACAACTAGGCCTATATTGATAAGGTGATGGGGGAGCGGAGCAACGAGTGCATACAACAGCCGTGACAGCCCTTGCAGCGACGTAGAAATATATCATCGTATGAGATTACTAGGAGTGACGACCCTAGACAGGATTGTATGAGATTACTAGGAGTGACAACTAGGCCTGTTCGAATTGCTTACTTTATTATTAACGCTTGATTGACTTGATAACATGCTAATCTTTACTCTATGATTCTACTAAGTTAGCTACTCACTCCCACGTTACGGGACGGTGTCGCGTACACCAACCAGTCCCTATTTTAGTTTCAGATGATGACGATGCTTGTGAAGTAGAACTGGACTTGATGAGGAGGAGGAGGATCCCTCCTATATGCAGGTTCTGATCGACGGGTTTACAGGGTTACTGATTAGATACCAATACACTTGGTATTTTGCCTTTTATTTCTGCACTCATGTATATTCTTTCTTTCTATTGTGGAGTATACATGTATTTAGTTAACTTGGTAACATGTTCACACTCTGGAGACTTACAATCATTTATATATTTTATATATCTATCACATTCTTCTGCTTGCTAATTTAACTGTCTCTGGAGTATGATATGCTGTTTTGGCTTAATCCACTTCATGTTTTATTCACTATTACAGCCGACATTCATCCATCATTGAAAATGTTGCATAAGTGATGTTCTGGAACTCGGGAGTGGAGTTTATGCTCGACCCCCGATTTTCAGGGCGTTACAGTAATATATCATTGACCGACATTAAAAGTCTTGAAAACCATAACCTAAACGTATATAGTCTGTACCTTACGCCGATAGACAAGTAGTGGACTCAGTTTGTATACCGATTCTTCGTCTACGGCTCAACGACAACCTATACCATGAAATAAGTTAGCTACTTCATCACTTATGCTATTTGGAACTCTAGAATAGGTTAGAGTTAGGTTTTCTTACCTAAGAACGGGATCGGTATTGCCAGAAAAGTACACAGTAGTCGTAGTTAGGCACGTAGATCAGTGATCAGTGGGATTGAATCCTAGGATGAAACCCCAAGTCTCTGTCTCTCTTTCTCTCTCTTTTCTCTCTCTTGGATTGGCTAGGGTTTAGAATTCGTATGGGATTTGAGAATGTCGGTTTAGGCCTTTTTATAAGCCCAAAAGCGACTGAAATAGCCCTAAGGCCAAGGTATACTTAGGTTATAACTAAATCGGCCTTGTTCCAATCTAACGGAGCATTTTTGGAGGTCCTGTTACTGATTGCAGTCGGACTTAAGCTCATGGTGTTGGATCTTGATCAAGTTAAGTTTTCAGTTCGATCGGATTTCCAGATCAACCGTGGTGGTCCAGTTTCAGTTCAGCGGTCACCGAAACTCGATCAAGGCCACAAATAATTTGACACGAGTGGGCCATCATCCCTGATCCGAGGGTAAATTTGGGTCAAAATCTAATGGTCAGAATGCTTATAAATGTTGCGCAAGCCACACGACTCAGATTTCTTAAACTCATATTTAATTTCTTAAAAATCTTCAGTTTCTCACAATCTTCACACCGGACTCAAGGAAAAAGTCCCAGAGCATCGTTTGGACGTGATTTTCACGGTGATTGTCAAGTCCAACTACGCGGTCAATATCTTTTAAGTTCATCGTAATCGAACTTTCGACGTGCGGTTCCGGTCCGATACCAGGTTTCAGAATGCTCCCAAGAGAAACTGGGTTTAGAGATTGATCCTAGATTTCAGGGTAACGTAACGTTAACAAATCTATAGATTTTACGTCTTATAGATTGTATTTAAAGTGATTGGTGCTAATTTCACAGGTAATCTAGTTTAGCGCTAGTTAAAGTCACGTTAAATTTCTAAAGAATTTAGTTCTGAATGATTTCTTTGGCTTCGGAATTGAGTTATGAGAAGTTATCAAAGTGTTATGGTTGACCCATTGCCTAAGGATGTCTAACTGCAGGTTGGCAAAAATCTAGGGTGTTACAATCTACTCCCCTTAAAAATAATTTCGTCCCCGAAATTTGCTAAGGGTAATGAGTAAATATTCTATTATTCCTTTCACCTAGGCTTTACAAATTTCAAGTTTATGTGCGTGGTGGGATATATACATCTATACTAGTCTGGCCCATTTTTATCTATCCTCCTTAAAAATTTACTCTTTATTTCTTACTTATACCCTAATGGTTTGCTATAATTTAGTTCATTATCTATTTGGAGTCTTGACGACGATTCCCATCTACTTAGAGTAAGATATATGTTTTCAATGGTTGATCAATACGGAGAGACGACTATAGTGGGCTTGATCCCGATACTTTGATCACCTACCCGACCAGGGTAGAAGACTCATCATATCCCTTCCTAGTCCTTGTAGATCTTGGTCTTCTGCTCGGTCAAAGCAGTGAGTCTATTGGTAGTCTCTCATGATTGAGAATTGGGTCAAGCCGCGAATGCTTTGCCATTGTATATTTCAGTAACTCTGTATAATCCGATTACTCCAAAGCTTAGGGAATGCCTAACACTGAAAGGTTCTAATTTCTTATTTATAAGGTTGCTCTTTGGATCTTGGTCTAGGGGAGTCCTCGTCTGAATCTATGTCTAAGGTAGGGGTTAATTTGCACCCTAATAGATCATCCTAAAATTATTTCTAATCGTATAGAGTTGGCCAAGGCTTCTATTATGTTCATATTTAACGAGTAGATTTGTGGATACTCTGACCTCCGCTCGTTCCCATTGTTAGGCCTATGATTTAATATGAATGGGTTCAACATTTAAGCCCTAATTGTTTCCCTTTAAAGACTTCACTAATGACATTATAAGGAAGATTCAGATCCTATTTAATGACCTAGCCTTACGTCTAACTTGAATCAGTTTCCTTCGATCCTAGGCCAGTGGGGAAGGGGCCAACCACGCTTTCGCTGCGCTACACTGATCTAATGGTTGCATTAGTTGACCTAACTAGATTGGGCTCATAATGTTCTACCCTCCTTAAAAAAATAATTTCTACTCTCAAGGCTCAAGAATCTATCTCTTGATCCGTATGTCGGAACAATGTGTAATTTAAGACCTACCCTTAATATGATATGGGATATAATCTCCTAATACGCTGCTTTTCCTTTCCTTAATGATGCGTATTATGGTGTTGGTACCTATAATTATAGATAGAAGCTAAAAATGATGGGTGTTGAGGTTGATTTCAGGGATGGCAAATGCCTAATTTTGTTGACTATATGTTTTTAAAACTTCCCAAAGGCAAAGTAATAGACTTTCAGTTGTTGGTGGTCAGGCCAACACGGAAGGAAAGTTGTGTAGTGGGTCTGAGCCGGATACATAGACTTTTTGCCTAGCTAGGACAGAAAATTTGTCGTATCATTTCTTAATCCTAGTTAATCCCGATCTTCTGCTTGATCAGAGCATTGAGTTCATTAGTAGTTACCAGGATTGAAAATGCGATTCAAACCGCGAATACATCGCTTATAGTCTCTCTATTCTGTGTTCCCGATTGTAATAAGTCCTTGTGAAGGCAATTCTAAGGGGCATCTTGATTTGACCTAACATTAATTCCAAGGGATTTATAAGTTTTCCCTGAGAGTGAATGGTTCTAAGTTAAAACAACTTTCCTAAGGGTTATTAAAGAAGCCTATAAGTATCAAGGGAATCCAATAAAGGAACAAGGTCTCACTCTAACCTAATCAAGCCAACTAACTAAGTCTATATTTCAATTATCTTAGCAAAATCAGTCCTTTACAATCCTTAGTATAACTAGTACTTAGTCTTAACTTATGTGTTGCAGCAATTCAGTAGTTGTAATCCAAAGTCTATGCGTATACGCTAGATGGTTTCATATCATTTTTAATACCAGAAATTGTTTTATCGCTTAGGATCAAAAGTTACCTGATTAGGATTGAGTTGCCCAAACCTAAATTTAATTACGCTCGAGCTCTACACATATGCTCATACGAACTAAGGAGAGTTTAGGATTTACATTATTAATTCATTACATGTTCTATACTATCCGATCTTTCAAAAACTAGGAATACCAACTCTAAGTCCAAAACTCTAGATGTCCCAGCACTAGATGGTCACAGTTTATAGACTAAGCTACGGTGTTAAGTCTCGCCCGTCAGTAGAAGCATAGAGATCAAGAAGATGGCTATAACTAACTCCAAAGGAGCCATGGAAAAGGAGGGAAATAAGAAGAATGTGATGGAAAATTTGGGTCTCCACGGATTTGACCTCAACAGAGGGTGTAAAGGCTTAAAAGGAGAGGACACAAAGAAAAAGAAAACAAAAATGACAAATAGGGTGGGTGGTGGGTTTACACAAATTTGAGACTTAAATGGGGGTTGTAAGTGCTCAAATTAAACGAAATGAAGGGGTTGAAAGATGAGTATTGTTGAGAATGGTGGAAGGATGTATGGCTTGAAGGAAAATGAGGGAAAGAGGGATTGGAAGGGTTATTTAAGAGAGGTAAAAGCTGTTTTAAAGTAAAGGGAGAGCTTGGGAGTGGATTTTATGAAGGAAGTAGGTGATTGGGAGGGTTTTAATCAATGAACCATGGACCAGTGGGGTCCACTAGTCCCTTAAGGGCGTCGGCTCGAAGGCCCAACCTGTCCGAGTTCACTGGTCGGCGAGGCCTTGCCGAACCGGTGAGGACCTCGCCGGTCGCTGAACCAGCCGGCGAGGGCTCACCCTTTGGGCGAGTTCCTCCCCCCTAGGTCCAAAAAGCTATGGGTCCCACCCTGGGTCCTCCTAAAACAGCCCCGATTGGCCCCTAACTCAAGTTTGACTCGATTCAAGTCGATTCGAAACAAAACTGATACATATGCAATGTTACCAAATTCTAACAGCTAAAATGGATTGAAACACGATCTAAACCCGTCAATTGACGGTCAATAAGTGATTTGGGTTCGTCGTGTGTGATTAGGAGTATGCAGGGATTCAATCTCGGCTATCATTTTCAGTAAACTTTCGCCAATAAACAAAACTGGGAGTCCTAAACCTGTTTCTAGACTTTTCTCACACCCTCCTATGCTAGAGTGGCGTCAACGTGTATCGTGTGACTATAACCCAGATCCAGTTTAATCCAGATCATGATCTGATACCATCTTGTAACACCTTAAAAATTCGGGGGTCGAGCATAACTCAGCTCCCGAGTTCCAGAACATCACTTATGCAACATTTTTTGATAATGGATGAATGTTATCTATATTAGGGCATAAAATATGAGGTAGATTAAACCAAAACAGTAAACATAATTCAGGGACAGTTTGTAAACACGAGCGGAAGACTGAAATACATATATAAATTAATATAAGTCCCCAAGATATGTATGCTCTGCCAGGTCATAATTACAAGTCGTGTCTCAAAATACAGATATCAAAAAGTGATAAATCACTACCAACATAGCCCTGAATCCCCGTCAATCAGAGCGTTGTTCACATGAACCTGCCTGAGAACTGCATATAGGAGAAATCCTCCTCAGCGTCATAAAGCCTGGCTCTGCTTCGCAAGCATCACCATCGTCTAAAACTAAAGCAGGAACTGGTTGGTGTTTTAAACACCATCCTGTAACGTGGGAGTGAGTGATTAACTCAGTGGAACTATACAGTAAAGGTTAACATATTATCAAATCAATCAAGCAGTAATGATAAAGCAGTACAATCAAACATTCCTAGATACTCTTGTTAATGCAAGGATGAGATGTTTTCATGAATGCATGCCCTCTCCTACACTCCCTCGCGCGACACCATCTTACGTTCATGGCATGCTTCTAGCCCCCTATGCACTTCATCGTCGCCACATGCAGTGCGATGATATGAACATGATTACCGAGTTATTATTAGTCTTTTTCATACAGCAGGATTAGGAAGCTAAGGTACCTCCCTTGTATCATTACCCAAACGGTGATCCATTCTTTGGCCGTCAGTCCGAGACAATCTCACACGATAGTATAGTTCTAGATCACTGTAAAGGGCTCGTCACCAATTAATACAGGTCTAGTTATATCCTATAGACTACAACAAGGCTCGTCGCTCTAGTGCAGTTTTGAGGATATACTCGAGGTCACTACAAAGGGCTCGTCACCAATTAGAGTAGGCCGACAACTCAAATATAGTGTCCCATACCACCATAATCGGCTCACGAGTATAGGTGCTCATTGGTCACTACAAAAGGCTCGTCACCAATCAGAGTAGGACGATAGCTTGAATATAGTGTCTCATACCACCATAATCGGCTCATGAGTCTTAGTGGATTGAGGTACTAAGGTTAGAGGGGCTTTCCAATGGTGAGTTTGGTACCTTAGGTTCAAATAGTAGCATCCAAACATGGTGAACATACATCGGTCAATTGGGTTAGTTGATAAGCTCAACTAGGCCAAGCGCATGTCGAAATGATCGACATGGAATGCATAAGCACTCCGTGTGGCCTAACCACTGCTGAACATCACAAGTATGACTAGGGTTCGTCGAACACATCCTGCGTGGCGAAAATAACCTCAACCACCAGTTTTAAGACTGTTACCGATTACCTGGACTATACAATAGCCCCAATGACATTCAATTTTGACATGTTATCCGATGATATAGTCAAAGAAGTAAATGGATCATATTTCAAATTATACAATCAAAGGTCCGACATTGTCCGCTTTAGGGCTGCCAGGGCTGTTGCACAGAATCGTTACACCACTCCCCCATCACCCTTCATGGCATTATTTCTGCATGTTATGGAAAATAACCTAAACATGAATCCACACATATGCAATATATAATACATGAAGGAAATCATACACATCATTAACGTAGTTGAGAATCATATCTCAACCCGCATATAGGTACATGTTACTAACTACTAACTCATTCAGACACTTTTACATACACTAAATCTACACATTACATCATACATATTATGTATTCATTAGCATGCGTATTAGGGAAAATCCTTTCGTCAAAGGGTTATCGCTTATACAAAAATCATATATCCGTGACAGTTAGCCATGGCGAGCATGAAAGCGAATTCTATACTTATTCAATCATTTTCATAAACACTTAGACTACACAATATAACATACGCAATGTATGTTGATAAAACATGTATTAGGATAATCCGTTCACCTAAAAGTTGATACACATGCATCTAGCATACATAGACAGCCATTAATCATGGTAAGTACAAATCTGAATTTCATACATATATGGTATTTTCTACAAATACGAGGAATACAGTATATTCAACATAGTTAACATATAACTGAAAAACGAAACGAACAACACTTTATACATGTGAAATGGAATCCACATCAGTAATATATCATTAACCGACATTGAAAGTCTTGAAAACCATAACCTAAACGTATATAGTCCGCACCTTACGCCGATAGACAAGTAGTGGACTCAGTTTGTATACCGATTCTTTATCTATGGCTCAACGGCAACCTATACCATGAAATAGATTAGCTACTTTATCACTTATGCTATTTAGAACTCTAGAACAGGTTAGGGTTAGGTTTTTTTACCTAAGAACGAGATCGGTTTTGCCGAAAAAGTGACACAGTTGTCATAGTTAGGCATGTATATCAGTGGGATTGAATCCCAGGAACAAACCCCAAGTCTCTCTCTCTCTCTTTCTCTCTCTTTTCTCTCTCTTGGATTAGCTAGGGTTTAAAATTCGTATGGGATTTGAGAATGACAGTTTAAGGCCTTTTTATAAGCCCAAAAGTGACAAAAATATCCCTAAGGCCAAGGTATACTTAGGCTATAACTAAATCGGCCTTGTTCCGATCCAACGGAGCATTTCTGGAGGTCCTGTTACTGAGTGCGGTCAGACTTAACCTCATTGATGTTGGATCTTGATCAAGTTAAGTTTTCAGTTCGATCGGATTTCCAGATCAACCGTGGTGGTCTAGTTTCAGTTCAGTAGTCACCGAAACTCGATCAAGGCTATAAATAATTTGACACGAGTGGGCCATCATCCCTTATCCGAGGGTGAATTTGGGTTAAAATCCAATGGTCAGAATGCTTATAAATGTCGTGCAAGCGACACGACTCAGATTTCTTAAACTCATATTTAATTTCTTAAAAATCTTCAGTTTCTCACACTCTTCACTCCATACTCAAGGAAATAGTCCCAGAGCATCGTTTGGACGTGATTTTCGTGGTGATTGTCAAGTCCAACTACGCGGTCAATATCTTGTAAGTTCATCGCAATCAAACTTTCGATGTGCGGTTCAGGTCCAATACCAGGTTTCAGAATGCTCCCGAGAGAAACTGGGTTTAGAGATTGATCCTATATTTTAAGGTAATGTAGCGTTAACAATTCTATAGGTTTTGGGTCTTACAGATCATACTTAAAGTGATTGGTGCTAATTTCACAGGTAATCTAGTTTAGCGCTAGTTAAAGTCACGTTAAATTTCTAAAGAATTTAGTTCTAAATAATTTCTTTGGCTTTAGAATTGAGTTATGAGAAGTTACCAAAGTGTTATGGTAGACCCATTGCCTAAGGACGTCTAACTCCAGGTTGGAAAAAATCTGGGGTGTTACAAGCTACTCCTCTTAAAAATAATTTCATCTTTGAAATTGGCTAAGGGTAATGAGTAAAGATTTTATTATTCCTTTCAGCTAATCTTTACTGATTTCAAGTTTATGTGCATGGTGGGATATATACATCTATACTAGTCTGGCACATTTTTATCTATCCTCCTTAAAAATTTACTCTTTATTTCTTGCTTATACCCTAATGGTTTGCTATAATTTAGTTCTTTATCTATTTGGAGTCTTTGTAACACCCTGAAAATCGGGGGTCGTGTACAAACTCAACTCCCGAGTTCCAGACCTTCACTTATGCAACAAAAATGATTATGATTCAATGTTGTCTGATTTAAAGCATTCACATGAGTAAAAGTATACCAAAACTGCAATTCATACTTCAGATCCAGTGATAAAAGCAAGCGGAAGACTAAACAATATATATATATCACTGTATGGAAAAACAAAGTAAATCTCATCTGTCTCCAAAGTATGACTACATCTCTGAGTCTCATATACATATACATGAACAAAAATGTAATGTTCACAATAGTCCCACTGAAGTCCCATCGATCCAGGTCGCCTACGGGAAGCCATCGTGATACTACATGTACGAGAACTCGTCCTGGTCCTCGTCGATGTCTGGCTCCACCTCCTGGATCTCAGCCTCACCTGCATCTACAACAGGGTCTGGTGGGTGTTGCAAACACCATCCCGTAACGTGGGAGTGAGTGATCAACTCAGTGGAATTATAGAGCAAGGATTAGCATGTTCACAATTCAATCATGCGATAATAGTAAAGCAGTAAATCAGACAGTCCTAATACTGTTGTTAATGCAAGACGACATGACGTGATGTATGCCCTCACCGACGATCTCCCTCATACGGCAACATCTTACGACCGCGGCATGCCACACTCCCTAGAGTGCTCCACATCTTCCAGGCACATGCAATGCTATGGTGATATGATTTCCAAGTTGTTATTAGTCCATTCAAACAGCAGGATTGGGAAACTAAGGTACTTCCCTTGTATCAATCCCAACACAGATCCTGTCTAGGGTCGTCACTCCTAGTAATCTCATACGATGTATATTTCGTAGGTCACTGCAAGGGCTGCCAGGGCTGTTGATCGCACTCGTTGCACCGCTCCCCCATCACCTTATCAATACAGGCCTACTGTACTCTACTGCAACGGAAGGGTCGTCGCCTCCCGTGGACTCAGAATACGTTCGCGGTAACTACAAAGGACTCGTCGCCTGATCAGTGTAGGCCGACAGCTAGAATATAGTGTCCCATACCACCATAATCTGCTCACGAGTCTAGGTGCTCACTAGTCACTACGGGGAGGTTTGTGGCCCCAGCGTAGGCCGACAGCTCGACCACGGTGTCCCATACCACCATGCCCGGCTCATGAGTCTTCGTGGATCAAGGTACCATGGTTAACAGGGTTTTCAATGGTAAGTTCAGTACCCTAAGTTCAAGCAGTTATGACTCATACAAGGTGAACATACATCGGCCAGTCGGGTTGCTTGACGGGCTCGACTAGCGTGATCGCATCTCAAGTCGAACGACATGAAGTGCGTAAAACACTTCACGTGGCCTAACCACTGCCGCCAACTCCAAACACGAATCACGTTCATCGACGCGTCGTTCGTGGCTATGACCAGTCAGCCACGAATTCGCTCGGTTACCGACTGCCTGGACTAAGTCTAGTCCCAAACATTTATGGAATCACATCGGCAGTTTATGTAAGAGTATTGGAATTGAAATACAATCATGTGAGCATGTTAACACATGTTATAACATTCAAATTAAGCAAATCTTCAAGCACATATATTCCATGCATGTAATGAAATCATGCATTTAGTCAACATGTAGAAAATCATTTAGGTCAGCATATTAATTGAGAAATCAATCTCAAACTATCACATAACATCATTTAATTCAATACATACTAATACAAGCATTTATACAAACACATTCACTACAAACTTAAGTCTACATATAGTATGTCGACCCAAAGTGCGCAACTAGGCGAATCTCTTCGCCAAACTAATTATGCACGCATTCCTAACTTCCTAATGCGACAAAAAACCATGTCAATCATGTCAGCAAAATATGAACGTAACCTATACTTCCTACAAATGACTAAAATGCCCTAAATCTCATATTCTTCGTTAATTTACGAAATAGGAAACGGAGAGCATGTTGTACATGTCAAACGGCGATGCCGTCGATAATCTACTATTAAACGACATTGAAAACGTTGTAAACCGTCAATCAAAGCGTCTAAAATCCTCACCTAGTCTCTTACGGATGCGTGATTTTGAACGGAGCGTGTACGCTTCGTCTACGGCAGTAGGAGGACCTGATTTATGAAGTACGTTACCTAACACGCTATGAATCTAGGTAAACCCTAAATCAGCAAGTTTTAGGGTTGTTTTATACCTGAAAAATTGGAGAAATCACCAGCCAGGTGATTGGGAAGAGTTGCTGAAGCACTAGTAGTCGGTGGCTCGGAGACGGAAAAAATTCCTTCCACTCTCTCTCTCAAACTCTCTCCTTTTCTCTCTCCCAAAGCTAGGGTTTACAATTTTCGGTTGGGAGAGAGGAATGAGGGTATCAACCCCTTTAATAAGCTTAAAATTGTCGGAAACAGGCTCCGGAACGAAGTTTACTTGGTGCCTATCCATTTCGGGGCTGTTTCGGTCCAAAAGTTACTTTCTGGTGGTCCCCTGGTCGATTACGATCGGACTTAAGCTCATGTGTACCAAATATAGCACGTATTAAGTTTTCAGTCTGGCAGGGTTCGCAGATCGCACGTGGCGGACCAATTTCAGTTCAGCGGTCACTGCACGTAGATCAGGGCTGAAAGTCTCATGATAATAAATAGAAATTTTTCCTGATCCGAGGGTGTAATCTGGATGAATTCTGACGATCAGAACGCTTAATACTGACGCGTCAAGTCGTGTGCCAGATTTGAATTTGAAATACCAATTCTGTCCCTATTCGCGGTCTCTTCCGTCCGAGTTCAACGAAATAGTCTGTGATTATCGGTTTGACTTGATTTTTGAAATGATTGTCAAGTCCAGCTAGGCGGTTCTAACGGGCTAAGATAGGAGGTATCGGACTTTCGATGCGCGGTCTAAACCCAATACAAGAATTCAAAGTGGTCCAGAGAACAAACCTGCTTAGAGTTTGATCCGAGGTTATAGAGTATTATAGAGTCATTTGTTCTACTTGATTTGGGTCTTGTAGAACGTATTTAAAGTGATCAGGGACTATTTCCCAGCTACTCTAGCGTTGCGCTAGCTAACTTACGCTTAATTTCCATGGAAATTAATTCTACGTGATTTCGGGTCGAGTTGGTACTCGAGCCCAAGTACGGATTTTTCACGGGCGTTACAATCTACCCCCCTTAACAAATAATTTCGTCCTCAAAATTTGTACCTTTTCGTACTCCTCGAGAAGCTGTGGGTAGTTCTTTCTTATCTCGGCTTCTGTCTCCCAAGTAGCCTCCTCCTCAGAGTGATGCGTCCACAATACCTTCACAAGGGGAATCACCTTGCTACGCAGTACCTGTTCCTTCCTGTCTAGGATGCGTGTCGGTCGCAGGATATAAGTAACATCCTCTCCTAACTGCACCCGCTCCCATCTAATGATATGGGAAGGATCAGCAACGTACTTCTTCAGTATAAAAACATGAAATACGTTGTGAATGCTCGCGAGAGGCGTGGGTAAAGCCAATCGGTAAGCCACTGCTCCCACACGATCGAGGATCTGGAATGGACCAATGAATCGCGGTGCCAGCTTCCCCTTCTTCCCTAACCGAAGGACTCCCTTCATAGGGAAAACTCGCAAAAACACGTGATCCCCAACTGTGAACTCTAGTGGCCTCCGTCTCGTATCGGCGTAGCTCTTCTGTCTGCTCTGCGCTGTAAGAAGCCGACGTCGAATAGTATCAATCTTCTCTGACGTCGCCTGCACTAACTCTGGGCCAACCAAGCTACGCTCACCGACCTCTAACCAACAATGCGCTGCGCGACAAGGTCGCCCATACAGCGCCTCATAAGGTGCCATACCGATACTTGCCTGGAAGCTGTTGTTGTACGCAAACTCTGCATATACAAGACAATCATCCCAACTGTCCTTGAAGTCCAATGCGCAAGCTCGCAACATATCCTCCAAGATCTGGTTCACCCGCTCTGTCTGTCCGTCTGTCTGTGGGTGGAAGGCAGTACTAAACTTCAACTTCACACCCATAGCCTCCTGAATGCGAGTCCAGAAAATAGAAGTGAACCGCGTGTCTCTGTCCGACACGATCTCTAACGGAACTCCATGCAGACGCACAATCTCTCTGATGTACAATCTAGCCAGCTCGTCTGCAGAGTTCATAACTCTGATCGGTAGGAAGTGCGCCGACTTCGTCAATCGGTCGACGATCACCCAAATGGAATCATGTCCCTTCCTCGTCTTCGGTAACCCAGAAATGAAGTCCATGGAAATGAAATCCCACTTCCACTCTGCAATCGGCATAGGCTGCAAAAGTTCAGGTGGTCGGCGATGCTCTGCCTTCACCTGCTGACAAGTGAGACAACGGGACACGAACTCAGCTATGTGGGTCTTCATACCTTCCCACCAATACGTCCTCTTCACATCACGATACATCTTTGTGCTGCCTGGATGCATCGTGAGTCTAGTAGAATGCGCAGCCTCGAGAATCTCTCGTCTCAAGTCAGGGACATCTGGGACCCATAGGCGGCCACGGTAACGTAAGCCCCCATCCATACCAACTCGCCAGTCGACGTCAGCATCATCACTGGCCTGCTCTCGAAGCTCAGTAAGATGCGCATCGTCCCTCTGCGCCTCGATGACTCGGTCATCGATCTGAGATCGCACCTGTACATGTGCGATGAACTCAAACGGCTCCTCTACCGTGAGTTTCTGCTCAAAGTCTCGCAAAAACTCAACCATATCTCACTCGGCAACCATCAGTGGAGCCGCAAACTCTATCGCCTTCTTGCGGCTCAACGCGTCAGCCACAAGGTTCGCCTTCCCAGGATGGTAAGAGACTTCAAACTTGAAGTCCTTCAACGTCTCCATCCATCGCCGCTGCCTCATATTCAAGTCTCGCTGCGTGAATATGTACTTGAGGCTCTTGTGGTCGCAAAAGAGCTCGAACTCCTCTCCGTAGAGGTAATGTCTCCAGAGTCTCAGTGCGAATATAACGACTGCTAACTCTTGGTCGTGTGTAGGGTAATTCTCCTCGTGCTTCCTTAATTGTCTCGAGGCATACGAAATTACCCTGTCCCTCTGCATAAGGACACAACCCAAACCAACGCTAGACGCGTCAGTGTATATGGTGTATTTAACCCCTTGCTCTGGCAATACTAGCACAGGGGCGGACGTAAGTCTGTCCTTCAGCTCCTGAAAAGCTGATTCCGCCTTGTCATTCCAGGCGAACTTCACGTCCTTCCATGTCAACTGAGATAAGGGTCTCGCGATCTTCGAGAAGTCCTGAATGAAGCGCCGATAGTAGCCAGCGAGACCCAAGAAGCTCCTCACCTCAGTGACAGAACCAGGCTGCTCCCAGTCCTGCACCGCAGCTACCTTAGACAGGTCAACTGCCATGCCATCCTTGGATACCACATGTCCCAGAAACTTCACCTCCTGCTTCCAGAAGTCACACTTCTTGTACTGTGCGAACAACTGATGCTGTCTGAGCGTATCCAGGACCAAACGTAAGTGCTCCTCATGCTCCTCTCGACTCCTAGAGTACACCAAAATGTCGTCAATGAATACAACGACGAATCGATAGAGGAAAGGCCGAAATACCCGGTTCATCAGATCCATGAACACGGCTGGTGTGTTCGTGAGACTGAACGACATCACGAGGAACTCGTAGTGGCAAAAACTGGTCCTGAATGCTGTCTTCTGCACGTCCTCATCCCTGACGGGCAACTGATGATAACCTAACTGAAGATTAATCTTCGAGAAGTACTGCACTCCTCTCAGCTGATCGAACAAGTCATCGATCCTGGGCAAAGGGTACTTGTTCTTCACTGTGAGCTGGTTCAGCCTGCGATAATCAATACACAATTGCATCGAACCATCCTTCTTCCTCACGAACAAGACCAGTGCTCCCCAAGGAGACACGCTAGGCCGTATAAGGCCAAGCTCTAGCAGACCATCAATCTGCGTCCTCAACTCCTCCATCTCACATGGTGCCATGCGATACGTCGGCAGTGAGATGGGTGTAGAACCAGGAACCAGATCGATAGTGAAATCGATCTCACGTCGGGGCGGCAAACCAGGGATCTTCCTGAACAGATCCCCGAACTCGGAAACGACTGGCGTATGCTCAAGTACCTGGGCCCCAGCGTCGCGCAATAAAGTGGCGTAGCTAAGTATGCGGAAAGGAAGATTTACCCGCACTGAAAACGTGAAAGGCGTGCCCTCAGGCTCGTACACCGTCACCATACGAGCCTCGCAGTCAATCTCGGCTCTCGCTGCAGTCAACCAGTCCATGCCAAGAATGACGTCGAGATAAACTAGTGAGCGATCGACGACAAGATCAAGAGTCATCATCCTGCCTCCCAGATCAACTAAACAACCCTCACACATCTGGGTGACATCCGAGTAATCCCCATGAGCTGCAAAGACTCGCACGCTATCTATAGTGATAGTCTGTAACCCAAGACGCCTGACTACGGCACGCGATATCAAAGAAATCGTGGAACCAGTGTCCACCATCACAAGAACGGGAGTACCTCCAATATGGACCGTGACCTCGAAGGCTGAATGCTGGAAAGTCGGTGTCGCAGCTGCCTCAGCTATCAATGCATGAACCCGAGCCTACTGTGGCCGGTTCGGCCGTTGTGTCAAGGGCCGTGGAGGCTGTCTGATCTGCGATACCGGAGGTCTAAATGTAGGGAGTGCAGGAGCTGACCGTATAGGCGGTGCTGATATCGCCTGTGGACGCACACGGTCAATCTTCTGCGGCGGCGAGAACCCACTGTCCCGCATCCTAGAAAAGCAGCTCTGCGCCAAGTGGCCTGACCTCGCACAGTATGTACATGTCAAATCAGGGCGCCAAAACGGTGGTACAGGCGCCGTAGTCCTAGTAGGAGGATCAATGCGAGGCCTCTTGCCCGCGAGGGGCCTGTCCTGCATGTCTGGTCGTGGCCTAGAAGCAACAGGGCCATGAGATCGCGCAAGTCGATCCACGTCCTGCTCTGCCCGCATGGACATGTGAATCAACTCCGCATATGAAGGAATGGTCACACAGCACATCTTCGACCGAATGTCCGGTCGCAAACCCTCCAGAAAGCGCCGTATGCGCATCTGCTCATCAGCCAAAATCGTCGGGACGTATCTGCCCAACTCCATGAACCGATGCTCATACTCTGTAACTGTCATAGCTGCCTGTCTGAGACGGAGAAACTCATTCTCCCTGTCGTGCCTGTAAGTCTGGGGATAATACTTCTCATGGAAGCGGAACTCAAATGCTGCCCACGTCCATACAAAGTCGGCGGCAACGGTCCGCAGTATGCTATCCCACCACAGGCTGGCCTCTCTCTCAAACAGGAATGTAGCCAGCTCTACCTTCTCGGCCTCAGTGCAATGAAGCATCCGCAAAATCTTCGACACACGGTCGAGCCAGTACTCAGCCTCCTCGGGTCTGTGAGAACCCATGAAAGTGGGAGGCCACAAGCGCTGAAATCGCTCCAATAGGCCCCGTGTATCGGCGGGATTCCCCGCAGGGTAAGCAGGCAGGGCAGGATGAGCCATGTCCTCATCCCGGGCGTATGTATAGGCATTCTCAACTGGATGCGCAGGTGGTGTAGATGGAGCTGCACCCCCACCCTGGGCTAATGTCCCCACGATAGTAGTCAGAAGCTGCTGCTGCTGCAGCATCATAGCCATCATCTGCTTAAATCTGTTGGGAGGTGGAGCAGGCTGTGGCGGATGCTGTGTGGAAGTAGATGCGCGATATGGCTCTCTGATTGATGGCGTAAATGGCGGTGGTCCATCTGTAGGACCAGCGGCAGGCTGAGACGATCGAACCGCCTCAGGAATCAGGCCCAAAGCAGGGTCCGTATGGGTGCCAGACTGAGAGGGAGTCTGATCCATATGCTCGGTTAGTGCAAGACGAGCCGTGCTCCGCATAGTCTTAGGCGGCATTCCCTATATTCAAAATAGGGCGCAACCTTGTCAGTCTCAATTGCACAAATACACCACAATCATTCACACAAGGAGTCGAAGGCATTCCATGCATTTCAATTAATCAAAATTGTCACAATACAAGGGATATATCCTTACAAGTATCACGACAAGAAATACATGGGAACTAAGATAGTTAAAATTGCAACAGCCACACAAGTAAAGCACTAGCCCTAACAGGCTTACACTCATAAAGCAGGAAATGACTAACTACTGATAATAACATCAAAGATCGCATCGCTAGTCAGAGTCTGGGGATGGAGGAGGAGCACCCTTATCCTGCAAGCAACACAGGATCACCTTCAAGGTGTGAGTCACCTTGCCGAGTTTCTTCTTTGTAATGGCCTTGGCATCCGCGACTTCTACGCGAAGTTCTTGGACTTCCCTTCGTAAAGCGGTCTGACTCTCCTCCATCCGAGCAATGCGATCGTCGATAGTAGCCTGCGCAGAAGGAGGAGGGCTCTCATCTGTATCCTGAGCCTCCTCTTCTGCCTCTTCCTGAGCTTCTTCCTGAACCTCTGCTCTAGGTTCTTCTTCACTTTGATCTTCCTCATCATCAAAGTCATCCTCACTATCCTTTTCAAGTTGATTTTCACGGTATTGTGACCCAATCTTCATCTTGACCATTGTCGACTCATCAATACTATGAATCGAAACTGGCATTTCCGGCCCAAGTCTGTAAGCAAACTCGAGGGCAATTTTACAAACCAATCGGCCAAAAGGAAGTGATTTGGATGTCCTTCTTGACCTGGCTATGAGGATTATTTGTCGTAAGATGAAAGTAGCCATGCATACCTTCTCTCCCTGGGCCACCATATACAGGAAATCAACCATAAGGAGTGTACATTCAATGCGATTCGTCGACCTGGGATAAACATTGAACGTGCAGATATGGTGCAGCAGGCACAAATTCTCAGACATATACGTCACCTTGAGGCTATTATTAGGCTGCCATGGAACCAACTTACCGCACAGGAACCTAGTGCGGCGATCTCGTTCACGTCTAGTCCTCAGATTCTTCTCACTAGGATGCACATCACCAAGAGGCACGTTGAGAAGTCGCGCAATCAACCGAACATTGATCGTAGCCATCCGATCTCCACCAAAATGGATTTTGAACTGCAAAGGCTCCAAGGTAGGATTCTGGATACTAGCGTAGAAGGCACGAACGGTGCTCACATTAGCACGAGCGCGAGCTTCAAAGATCGGACCCCAATGCACAGCTTCAATGCATTCGAACAACAGATATTCGCCGAATAGCCGTCCATCTACGTCCTCCTCAAATAACACTTTGCGATCAGTGTATTGGCCATGAGGCATCTCCGATAGAATTGCTCACCCAAGGTGTGCATGGGGATCCAAATCCCGCTTTGTACGGCACTCCAGGACTGCAGCTGGACCTGCGGCGGCGCTTGAACTTGCGGCACCACCCCGCGGTCTTCTCGATTGAGCAGGGCGGTTTGGCCCAGCCTCGTCTGTTGTGGTTTTCCTCTTACCCATCAAAGATATGATGGATGAGAGCGATAAAAGGCCTAAAATGGCTTCCACGAAAGCCATGGAAAATGGCAAAAATGCGGAGAAGTGGCTATCCAATTTGGAAAAAGGAAATCTAGGCATCATAGAGGGATGCTTCAAGCTTCCCAAGAGTATATTTTCAGGGAGAAATGAAAATAAAAAAGTGAAATGGAGCACCTCACGATTTCAGCTCGATTTGGGGATTTTTGGAGCTCCAAATGGTGAAATCTTCAAGAGGAAGGGCTGCCACCTCCCAAGAAGTGATGGATGATGGTCAGTTTTGGCCAAGGAGGGATCTAGGAGTGATTTGGGACCACAAACTTTGGGGGTGGTTGCTGAAAAATGAAAATAGGGCTAAGGGGAGGGCTGTTTGTGAAGGAGATGCACATTTTAGGGGTTTTCGTGGGATGGGAGCTATATGGGGAGGGTATGCACCTCATTTAAGGGCGTGCGCCCAAAAATCAGAACCAATGGGCCCCACCGGTCGGCGATGGCATCGCCGGCAAAATTCTCAGTTGGTCGGTGGGACCACATGGGTCTGGTCCCCCATGGTCCAGGGACCCCAAAAATGTGTGGTCCACCCCCTAGTTCATTGTATTTTGACCTATATGAGCCTAAACATGTGTTCGGGGCTTTCCGGGATCACTTCACAATCCTGAATACCAAACCCTATGATGCAGCATATGAATTTGGGGTAGAAGGAGCCAGTACATCCATATAGATCCTTATTTTCTACAGAAAGTGAAATTAGAATGGCCTTATGGCCATTTTTCATGAAATTTTACTATTCACTGTACAATTTTGTGAAAGTACTAATTTATGTTATTTTCACATTATTTTTGATGCCTAACATGAAATGAATAAGAAGGAAATGAAGATCGGAGTGTTTAGAGGAAGAATTTTGAAGATTTTTGGTGAAACGGGGTTTTTAAGCCCTGGCGATTGATTACAGGAGTCGTGGTCATCTCACGGCTCAAGAATTTACCTTTACGGGTTTAAAATCATCCATAGGCTGTCTCAACCCGACTTCCTACAGCTTAGAAGCTATTCGGGTTGCTTTACGCGACCCGAGATGCGTTACAGACTCGATCGTGCGATCGATTCTAACAGACTTCGCCTATCGGTGAATCTGCGGTCCTAGAAATGTTTCTAGACCCTTCTCGCACCCACCTAAGTCAAGGGAACCGACAGCGTACGTCGCGAGACCATAACCCAGGCCCAGTATACTCTTATTCATGCTCTGATACCAACTTGTAACACCCTGAAAATCGAGGGTCGTGTACAAACTCAACTCCCGAGTTCCAGACCGTCACTTATGCAACAAAAATGATTATGATTCAATGTTGTCTGATTTAAAGTACTCACATGAGTAAAATTATACCAAAACTGCAATTCATACTTCAAATCCAGTGATAAAAGCAAGCGGAAGACTAAACAATATATATATCACTGTATGGAAAAACAAAGTAAATCTCATCTGTCTCCAAAGTATGACTACATCTCTGAGTCTCATATACATATACATGAACAAAAATGTAACGTTCAAAATAGTCCCACTGAAGTCCCATCGATCCAGGTCGTCTACGGGAAGCCATCGTGATACTGCATGTACGAGAACTCGTCCTGGTCCTCGTCGATGTCTGGCTCCACCTCCTGGATCTCAGCCTCACCTGCATCTACAACAGGGTCTGGTGGGTGTTGCAAACACCATCCCGTAACGTGGGAGTGAGTGATCAACTCAGTGGAATCATAGAGCAAGGATTAACATGTTCACAATTCAATCATGCGATAATAGTCAAGCAGTAAATCAGACAGTCCTAATACTGTTGTTAATGCAAGATGACATGACGTGATGTATGCCCTCACCGACGATCTCCCTCATACGGAAACATCTTACGACCGCGGCATGCCACACTCCCTAGAGTGCTCCACATCTTCCAGGCACATGCAATGCTATGGTGATATGATTTTCAAGTTGTTATTAGTCCATTCAAACAGCAGGATTGGGAAACTAAGGTACTTCCCTTGTATCAATCCCAACACAGATCCTGTCTAGGGTCGTCACTCCTAGTAATCTCATACGATGTATATTTCGTAGGTCACTGCAAGGGCTGCCAGGGCTGTTGCTCGCACTCGTTGCACCGCTCCCCCATCACCTTATCAATACAGGCCTACTGTACTCTACTGCAACGGAAGGGTCGTCGCCTCCCGTGGACTCAGAATACGTTCGCGGTCACTACAAAGGACTCGTCGCCTGATCAGTGTAGGCCGACAGCTAGAATATAGTGTCCCATACCACCATAATCTGCTCACGAGTCTAGGTGCTCACTAGTCACTACAGGGAGGTTTGTGGCCCCAGCGTAGGTCGACAGCTCGACCACGGTGTCCCATACCACCATGCCCGGCTCATGAGTCTTCGTGGATCAAGGTACCATGGTTAACAGGGTTTTCAATGGTAAGTTCAGTACCCTAGGTTCAAGCAGTTATGACTCATACAAGGTGAACATACATCGGCCAGTCGGGTTGCTTGACGGGCTCGACTAGCGCGATCGCATCTCAAGTCGAACGACATGAAGTGCGTAAAACACTTCACGTGGCCTAACCACTGCCGCCAACTCCAAACACGAATCACGTTCATCGACACGTCGTTCGTGGCTATGACCAGTCAGCCACGAATTCGCTCGGTTATCGACTGCCTGGACTAAGTCTAGTTCCAAACATTTATGGAATCACATCGGCAGTTTATGTAAGAGTATTGGAATTGAAATACAATCATGTGAGCATGTTAACACATGTTATAACATTCAAATTAAGCAAATCTTTAAGCACATATATTCCATGCATGTAATGAAATCATGCATTTAGTCAACATGTAGAAAATCATTTAGGTCAGCATATTAATTGAGAAATCAATCTCAAACTATCACATAACATCATTTAATTCAATGCATACTAATACAAGCATTTATACAAACACATTCACTACACACTTAAGTCTACATATAGTATGTCGACCCAAAGTGCGCAACTAGGCGAATCTCTTCGCCAAACTAATTATGCACGCATTCCTAATTTCCTAATGCGACAACAAACCATGTCAATCACGTCAGCAAAATATGAATGTAACCTATACTTCCTACAAATGACTAAAATGCCCTAAATCTCATATGCTTCGTTAATTTACGAAACAGGAAACGGAGAGCATGTTGTACATGTCAAACGGCGATGCCGTCGATAATCTACTATTAAACGACATTGAAAGCGTTGTAAACCGTCAATCAAAGCGTCTAAAATCCTCACCTAGTCTCTTACGGATGCGTGATTTTGAACGGAGCGTGTACGCTTCGTCTACGGCAGTAGGAGGACCTGATTTATGAAGTACGTTAGCTAACACGCTATGAATCTAGGTAAACCCTAAATCAGCAAGTTCTAGGGTTGTTTTGTACCTGAAAAAGTGGAGAAATCACCAGCCAGGTGATTGGGAAGACTTGCTGAAGCACTAGCAGTCGGTGGCTCATAGACGGGAAAAATCCCTTCCACTCTCTCTCTCAAACTCTCTCTCCTTTTCTCTCTCCCAAAGCTAGGGTTTGCAATTTTCAGATGGGAGAGAGGAATGAGGGTTTCAACCCCTTTTATAAGCTTAAAATTGCCAGAAACAGGCTCCGGAACGAAGTTTACTTGGTGCCTATCCATTTCGGGGCTGTTTTACTTTCTGGTGGTCCCCTGGTCGATTGCGATCGGACTTAAGCTCATGCGTACCAGATATAACACATATTAAGTTTTCAGTCTGGCAGGGTTCACAGATCGCACGTGGCGGACCAATTCCAGTTCAGCGGTCAACGCACGTAGATCAGGGCTGAAAGTCTCATGATAATAAATAAAAATTTTTCCTGATCCGAGGGTGTAATCTGGATGAATTCTGACGGTCAGAACGCTTAATACTGACACGTCAAGTCGTGTGCCAGATTTGAATTTGAAATTCCAATTCTGTCCGTATTCGCGGTCTCTTCCGTCCGGGTTCAACGAAATAGTCTGTGATTATCGGTTTGACTTGATTTTCGAAATGATTGTCAAGTCCAGCTAGGCGGTTCTAACGGTCTAAGATAGGAGGTATCGGACTTTCGACGCGCGGTCTAAACCCAATATAAGAATTCAAAGTGGTCCAAAGAACAAACCCGCTTAGAGTTTGATCCGAGGTTATAGAGTATTATAGAGTCATTTGTTCTACTCGATTTGGGTCTTGTAGAACGTATTTAAAGTGATCAGGGACTATTTCCCAGCTACTCTAGCGTTGCGCTAGCTAACTTACGCTTAATTTCCATGAAAATTAATTCTACGCGATTTCGGGTCGAGTTGGTACTCGAGCCCAAGTATGAATTTTTCATGGGCGTTACAGTCTTAATGACAATTCCCATCTACTTAGAGTAAGATATATATTTTCAATGGTTGACCAATACGGAGAGATGACTATAGTGGGCTTGATCTCGATACTTTGATCACCTACCTGACCAGGGTAGAAGGCTCATCATATCCCTTCCTAGTCCTGGTAGATCTTGGTCTTCTGCTCGGTCAAAGCAGTGAGTCCAGTGGTAGTCTCCCATGATTGAGAATTGGGTCAAGTCACGAATTCTTTGCCATTATATATTTCAGTAACTCCGTATAATCCGATTACTCCAAAGCTTAGGGAATGCCTAACACTGAAAGGTTCTAATTTCTTATTTTTAAGGTTGCTCTTTAGGTCTTGGTCTAGGGGAGTCCTCGTCTGAATCTATGTGTAAGGTAGGGGTTAATTTGCACCCTAATAGATCATCCTAAAATTATTTCTAATCGTATAGAGTTGGCCAAGGCTTCTATTATGTTCGTATTTAACGAGTAGATTTGTGGATACTCTGACCTCCGCTCGTTCCCATTGTTAGGCGTATGATTTAATATGAATGGGTTCAACATTTAAGCCCTAATTGTTTCCCTTTAAAGACTTCACTAATGACATTATAAGGAAGATTCACATCCTATTTAATGACCTAGCCTTACGTCTAACTTGAATCAGTTTCCTTCGATCCTAGGCCAGTGGGGAAGGGGCTAACCACGCTTTCACTACGCTACACTGATCTAACGATTGCATTAGTTGACCTAACTAGATTGGGCTCATAATGTCCTACCCCCCTTAAAAAAATAATTTCTACTCTCAAGGCTCAAGAATCTATGTCCTGATCCGTATGTCGGAACAATGTGTAATTTAAGACCTACCCTTAACATGATATAGGATACAATCTCCTAATACACTCCTTTTCCTTTCGTTAATGATGCGTACTATGGCGTTGGTACCTATAATTATAGATAAAAGCTAAAAATGATGGGTGTTGAGGTTGATTTCAGGGATGGCAAGATGCCTAATTCTGTTAACTATATGTTTTTAAAACTTCCCAAAGGCAAAGTAATAGACTTTCAGTTGTAGGTGGTTGGGCCAACACGGAAGGAAAGTTGTGTAGTGGGTCTGAGTAGGATACATAGACTTTCTGCCTAGCTAGGACAGAAAATTTGTCGTATCAATTCTTAATCCTAGTTAATCCCGATCTTCTGCTTGATCAGAGCATTGAGTTCATTAGTAGTTACCAGGATTGAAAATGCGATTCAAACTGCGAATACATCGCTTATAGTCTCTCTATTCTGTGTTCCCGATTGTAATAAGTCCTTGTGAAGGCAATTCTAAGGGGCATCTTGATTTGACCTAACATTAATTCCAAGAGATTTATAAGTTTTCCCTGAGAGTGAATGGTTCTAAGTTAAAACAACTTTCCTAAGGGTTATTAAAGAAGCCTATAAGTATCAAGGGAATCCAATAAAGGAACAAGGTCTCACTCTAACCTAATCAAGCCAACTAACTAAGTCTATATTTCAATTATCTTAGCAAAATCAGTCCTTTACAATCCTTAGTATAACTAGTACTTAGTCTTAACTTATGTGTTGCAGCAATTCAGTAGTTGTAATCCAAAGTCTATGCGTATACGTTAGATGGTTTCATATAATTTCTAATACCAGAAATTGTTTTATCGCTTAGGATCAAAAGTTGCCTGATTAGGATTGAGTTGCCCAAACCTAAATTTAATTACGCTCAAGCTCTACACATATGCTCATACCAACTAAGGAGAGTCTAGGATTTACGTTATTAATTTATTAGATGTTCTATACTATCTGATCTTTCCAAAACTAGGAATACCAACTTTAAGTCCAAAACTCTAGATGTCCCAGCACTAGATGGTCACAATTTATAGACTAAGCTACGGTGTTAAGTCTCGCCCGTCGGTAGAAGCATAGAGATCGAGAAGATGGATATAACTAACTCAAAAGGAGCCATGGAAAATGAGGGAAATAAGAAGAATGGGATGGGAAATTTGGGTCTCCACGGATTTGAGCCTTAACAGAGGGTGTAAAGGCTCAAAAGGAGAGGACATAAAGAAAAAGAAAACAAAAATGACAAATAGGGTGGGTGTTGGGTTTACACAAATTTGAGACTTAAATGGGGGCTGTAAGAGCTCAAATCAAAGGAAATGAAGGGGTTGAAAGATGAGTATTGTTGAGAATGGTGGAAGGATGTATGACTTGAAGGAAAATGAGGGAAAGAGGGATTGAAAGGGCCATTTAAGAGAGGTAAAAGTTGTTTTAAAGTAAAGGGAGAGCTTGGGAGTGGATTTTGTGAAGGAAGTAGGTGATTGGGAGGGTTTTAATCAATGAACCATGGACCAGTGGGGTCCACTAGTCCCCTAAGGGCGTCGGCCCGAAGGCCCAGCCCGTCCGAGTCCACCGGTCGGCGAGGCCTTGCCAAACTGGAAAGGACCTCGCCGGTCGCTGACCCAGCCTGTGAGGGCTCACCCTTTGGGCAAGTTCCTCCCCCCTTAGGTCCAAAAAGCTATGGGTCCCACCCTGGGTCCCCCTAAAACAGCCCCGATTGGCCCCTAACTCCAGTTTGACTCGATTCAGGTTGATTCAGAACAAAACTTATACATATGCAAAGTTACTAATTTCTAACGGATGAAATGGATTGAAACATGATCTAAACCCGTCAATTGACGGTCTATAAGTGATTTGGGGTCATCGTGTGTGATTAGGAGTGTGCACGGATTCAATCTCGGTGATCATTTTCAGTAAACTTTCTCTAATAAGCAAAATTGGGAGTCCTAAACCTGTTTCTAGACTTTTCTCGCACCCTCCTATGCTAGAGTGGCATCAACGTGCATCGTGTGACCATAATCCAGGTCCAGTTTAATCCAGATCATGCTCTGATACCATCATGTAACACCCTAAAAATTTGAGGGTCGAGCATAACTCAGTTCTCGAGTTCCAGAACATCATTTATGCAATATTTTTTGATGATGGATGAATGTTATCTATATTAGGGCATAAAACATGAGGTAGATTAAACCAAAATAGCAAACATAATTTAGGAACAGTTTGAAAACACAAGAGAAAGACTGAAATACATATATAAATCAATATAAGTTCCCAAGATATGTATGCTCTGCCAGGTCATAATTTCAAGTCGTGTCTTAAAACACAAATATCAAAAAGTGATAAATCACTACCAACATTGCCCTGAATCCCCGTCAATCAGAGCATTGTTCACATGAACCCGCCTGAGAACTACATATAGGAGAAATCGTCCTCAACGTCATAAATTCCGGCTCTGCTTCGCAAGCATCACCATCATCTGAAACTAAAATAAGGATTATTTGGTATTTTAAACATCGTCCTGTAACGTGAGAGTGAGTGATCAACTCAGTGGAACTATACAGCAAAGGTTAACATATTATCAAATCAATCAAGCAGTAATGTTAAAGTAGTACAATCAAACATTCCTAGATACTCTTGTTAATGCAAGGATGAGATGTTTTCATGAATGCATGCCCTCACCTACACTCCCTTATGCGACACCATCTTACGTTCGCAGCATGCTTCCAGCCCTCTGTGCACTTCATCGTCGGCACATGCAGTGCGATGATATGAACATGATTACCGAGTTATTATTAGTCCCTTTCATACAGCAGGATTAGGAAGCTAAGGTACCTCCCTTGTATCATTACCCAAACGATGATCCATTCTCGAGTCGTCAGTTCGAGACAATCTCATACGATAGTATAGTTCTAGATCGCTGTAAAGGGCTCGTCACCAATCAATACAGGTCTAGTTATATCCTATAGACTACAACATGGCTTGTCGCTCCAATGTAGTTTCAAGATACACTCGAGGTCACTACAAAGGGCTCGTCACCAATCAGAGTAGGCCGACAGCTCAAATATAGTGTCCCATACCGCCATAATCGGCTCACGAGTATAGGTGCTCACTAGTCACTACAAAGGGTCATCACCAATCAGAGTAGGCCGACAGCTTGAATATAGTGTCCCATACCACAATAATCGGCTCATGAGTCTTAATGGATCGAGGTACCAAGGTTAGAGGGGCTTTCTAATGGTGAGTTTGGTACCTTAGTTCAAACAGTAGCATCCAAACATGGTAAACATACATAGGTCAATCGGGTTAGTTGATAAGCTCAACTAGGCCAAGCACACGTTGAAATGATCGACATGGAATGCATAAGCACTCCGTATGGCCTAACCACTGCCGAATATCCCAAGTATGACTCGGGTTCGTCGAACACATCCTGCATGGTGAAACCAACCTCAACCACTAGTTTTAAGACTATTACCGATTGCCTGGACTATACAATAGCCCCAATGATATTCAATTATGACATGTTATCCGATGATATAGTCAAAGCAGTAAATGGATCATATTTCAAATTATACAATCAAAGGTCCAACATTGTCCACTTTAGGGCTGCCAGGGCTGTTGCACGGAATCGTTACACCACTCCCCCATCACCCTTCACGGCATTATTTCTGCATGTTATGGAAAATAACCTAAACATGAATCCACACATATGTAATATAAAATACATGGAGGAAATCATACACATCATTGACGTAGTTGAGAATCATATCTCAACCCGCATATAGGTACATCTTACTAACTACTAACTCATTCAGACACTTTTACATACACTTAGTCTACACATTACATCATACATATTATGTATTCATTAGCATGCGTATTAGGGTAAATCCTTTCGTCAAAGGGTTATCGCCTATACTACAATCATATATTCATAACAGTTAGCCATGGCGAGCACGAAAGCGAATTATATACTCATTCAATCATTTTCACAAATACTTAGACTACACAATATAACATACGCAATGTATGTTGATAAAACATGTATTAGGCTAATCCGTTCACCCGAAAGTTAATACACATGCATCTAGCATACATAGACAACCATTAATCATGGCAAGCACAAATCTAAATTTCATACGTATACAGTATTTTCTACAAATACGAGGAATACAATATATTCAACATAGTTAACATATAACTGAAAAATGAAACGTACAACACTTTATACATGTGAAATGGCATCCACGTCAGTAATATATTATTAACCGACATTGAAAGTCTTGAAAACCATAACTTAAATGTATATAGTCCGCACCTTACGCCTATAGATAAGTAGTGGACTCAGTTTGTATACCGATTCTTCATCTGCGGCTCAACGGCAACCTATACCATGAAATAGGTTAGCTACTTCATCACTTATGCTATTTGAAACTCTAGAAAATGTTAGGGTTAGGTTTTCTTACCTAAGAACGGGATCGGTATTGCCAGAAAAGTGACATAGTAGTCTTAGTTTGGCACGTAGATCAGTGGGATTGAATCCCAGGAAAAAACCCCAAGTCTCTCTCTCTCTCTTTCTCTCTCTTTTCTCTCTCTTGGATTGGCTAGGTGTAACATCCCGAAAATCGGGGGGTCGAGTAAAAACCCAACTCCCGAGTTCCACAATGTTAATTATGCAACATAGATATGTATGATTGAATGTTGTCTGTGTTAATGTATTAAACATAAGTGAGATCAAGCCAGAACAACATATCATACTCCAAAGACAGTTAAATTTACAAGCGGAAGACTGTCATAGTATGTATAACATATATAAACTATTGTATGTCTCCAGAGTGTGAACATGTTACCAGGTTATATACATACATGTATACTCCAAAAGTAAACAAAAAGGATATACATGAGTGCTCTAAAAATATAAAATGACAAGTGTCAAGGTATCTAATAAACCTCCCTGTAATCCCGTCAATCAGAACATGCATAAAGGAGGGATCCTCCTCATCATCATCAAGTCCAGCTCCGCTTCTCAAGCAGCGCCATCATCTGCAATCACAAAAAGGGACTGGTGGGTGTCCGAAAAAACCATCCCGTAACGTGGGAGTGAGTGATCAACTCAGTGGGATAAGAGAGCAGAGAGTGGCATGTTATCAAATCAATCATGAGATAATAGTAAAGCAGTAAATCAAACATTCCTAATACTGTTGTTAATGCAATATGACATGACGTGATGTATGCCCTCACCGACGATCTCCCTCATATGGCACCATCTTACGACCGCGGCATGCAATCGTCCCTCAAGTGCTCCACATCTTCCAGGCACATGCAATGTAATGGTGATATGATTTTCGAGTTATTATTAGTCCATTCAAACAGCAGGATTGGGAAACTAAGGTACTTCCCTTATATCAATCCCAACAAAGATCCTGTCTAGGGTCGTCACTCCTAGTAATCTCATACGATATATATTTTGCAGGTCGTTGCAAGGGCTGCCAGGGCTGTTGCACGCACTCGTTGCTCCGCTCCCCCATCACTTTATCAATACAGGCCTATTGTACTCTACTTGTACGGAAGGGTCGTCGCCTCCCGTAGACTCAGAATACACTCGCGGTCACTACAAAGGACTCGTCGCCTGATCAGTGTAGGCCGACAACAAGAATATAGTGTCTCATACCACCATAATCTGCTCACGAGACTAGGTGCTCACTGGTCACTACGAGGAGGTTTGTGGCCCCAGCGTAGGCTGACAGCTCGACCACGGTATCCCATACCACCATGCCCGGCTCATGAGTCTTCATGGATCAAGGTACCATGGTTAACAGGGTTTATAATGGTAAGTTCAGTACCCTCGGTTCAAGCAGTTATGACTCATGCAGGGTGAACATACAACGGCTAGTCGGGTTACTTGATGGGCTTGACTAGCACGATCGCATCTCAAGTCGAATGACATGAAGTGCGTAAAATACTTCGTGTGGCCTAACCACTGCCGCCAACTCCAGAACACGGTTCGCGTTCATCGACGTGCCGTTCGTAGCAAAGATAAGCCAACCACGAATTTGATTCGGTTGCCGACTGCCTGGACTAGGCATAGTCCCAAACAATCATGAATCTACATCAGCAGTCGTGTAAGAGTAATGGAAATGAAATACAACCATGTGAGCATGTTAACACATGTTATAACATACAACTTAAGTAAATCATCCAACGCAAGCCTTTCATACATATAATGAAATTATGCATATTGCCAACATTTAGGAAATCATTTCCATTAGCATATTAATTGAGAATTCAATCTCAAACTAAATCATAATGAAATCATCAAGCACATGTTATAACATACAACTTAAGTGAATCATCAAGCACATGCATTTCATACATATAATGAAATCATGCATATGGCTAATATGTAGGAAACCATTTACACCAGCATGTTAATTGAGAAATCAATCTCAAATTAATTCATAATACCATTTAATTCAATACATACTAATACAAGCATTTATACAAACACTTACACTACACACTTAAGTCTACATATAGTATGTCGACCCGAAGTGCGCATTTAGGCGAATCTCTTCGCCAAACTAATTATGCACATATTCCTAACATTCTAATGCGACAATAAACCATGTCAATCACATCAGCAAAATATGAATGAAAACAGTACTTCCTACAAATGACTAAAATGCCCTAAATCTCATATTCTTCGTTGGTTTACGAAACAGGAAACGGACAGCATGTTGTACATGTCAAACGGTGTTGCCGTCGATAATATACTATTAAACAACATTGAAAGCTTTGAAATCAGTCAATTAAAGTGTCTAATATCAACACCTTTTCCCTTATAGGTGAAGTGATTCGAACGGAGCGTATACGCTTCGTCTACGGCGACTAGGCAACCTAATACACAAGATCTATTAGCTATTTCGCTATGGAACCAAGGAATCAGCAAATCAGCAACTATTAGAGTTATTTTCTTACCTAGAAATGTGGAGAAATTACCGGTAAAGTGATTGGAGCGCGTGGCTTTACCACTTGCAGCACGTGGCACAAGCAGCAGGGAATTCTCTCCCACCTCTCTGAAAAACTCTCACCTTTTTCCTCTCCCAATCTAGGGATTTTTTACAAATTCGGATGGGAGAGAGGAGTGAGGGTTTCAACCCCTTTTATAAGCCCAAATGTGCCCAAAATAGGCTCGGGAACAATTTATACTTGACGTATATCCAAATCGGGGCTGTTTCGGTCCAAAAGGACATTTCTGGTGGTCCCCTGGCTGAACGCGATCGGACTTAAGTTCACGCTCGTTGGATGTTGCTCACATCCCGTTTTCAGTCCAGCAGGGTTCGTAGATCGCACGTGGCGGTCCAGTTTCAGTTCAGCGGTCACCGCACGTAGATCAGGGCTGCAAGTCTCATGATATGAAATAGAAATTTTTCCTGATCTAAGGTTGTAATTTGGCTGAATTCTGATGGTCAGAACGCTTAATACTGACACGTCAAGTCGTGTGCCAGATTTGAATTTTAAATTCCAATTCTGTCCCTATTCTCACTCTCTTCAGTCCAGGCTCAATGAAATAGCCTGCGAATGTCGGTTGGACTTGATTTTCGAAATGATTATCAAGTCCAATAAGGCGGTTCTAACGGTCTAAGATAGTAGGTATCGGACTTTCGACGTGCGGTCTGGATCCAATACAAAGTTTCAAAGAGGTCCAGAGAACAAATCGGTTTAGAGTTTGATATGAGGTTTTAGAGTATTATAGCACCATGGATTCTACAAGTTTTGGGTCTTGTAGAACGTATTTAAAGTGATCAGGGACTATTTCCCAGTTACTCTAGCGTTGCGCTAGCTAACTTATACTTAGTTTCTAAAGGAATTAATCCTAAGTGATTTCTTTGGCTATGGAATTGGGTTCTGAGTGATTTCCCAGGTGTTTTAGTTGACCCATTGCTTAAGGACGTCTAATCCCAGATTGGCCAAAATCCGGGGTGTTACACTAGGGTTTAGAATTCGTATGGAATTTGAGAATGAGGGTGTAAGGCCTTTTTATAAGCCTAAAAGCAATGGAAATAGCCCTAAGGCCAAGGTATACTTAGGTTATAACCAAATCGGCCTTGTTCTGATCCAACGGAGCATTTCTGAAGGTCCTGTTACTGAGTGCAGTTAGATTTAAGCTCATGGATGTTGGATCTTGATCAAGTTAAGTTTTCAGTTTGATCAGATTTCCAGATCAACCGTGGTGGTCCAATTTCATTTCAGCGGTCACCAAAACTTGATCAAGGCCACAAATAATTTGACACAAGTGGGCCATCATCCCTGATCCGAGGGTGAATTTGGGTCAAAATCCAACGGTCAGAATGTTTATAAATGTCACGCAAGCGACACGATTCAGATTTCTTTAAATCATATTTAATTTCTTAAAAATCTTCAGTTTCTCATACTCTTGACTCCAGACTTAAGCAAATAGTCCCAGAGCATCGTTTAGACGTGATTTTTACGATAATTGTTAAGTCTAACTATGCGGTCAATATCTTCTAAGTTCATCGCAATCGGACTTTCGACGTGTGATTCAGGTTCAATACGAGGGTTCAGAATGCTCCCGAGAGCAACTAGGTTTAGAGATTGATCCTAGATTTCAAGGTAATGCAGCGTTAACAATTCTATAGGTTTTGGGTCTTACAGATCGTATTTAAAGTGATTGGTGCTAATTTCACAGGTAATCTAGTTTAGAGCTAGTTAAAGTCACGTTAAATTTCTAAAGAATTTAGTTCTAAATGATTTCTTTGACTTTGGAATTGAGTTATGAGAAGTTACCAAAGTGTTATGGTTGACCGATTGCCTAAGGACGTCTAACTCTAGTTTGGAAAAAATTTGGGGTGTTACAACCCATTCCCCCATAATTCAATCATTCCATTGCTACTACCTCCCATCTCTCTTTATTCTCTCTCATTTCTCCCTTTCTCCTTTCCTTGCTAGGTGGAACGTCCACCATCCCCTTAAAAATCCAGCACCATTAGAATCCTCTTCTCCCTCTCAATCTATCCTTCTTAATACCATCACCACCATTAGAATCACACCTTTGGAGCTAAGAAGTCTGTGGCTTGTAGAGGATGGGAAATCTTGAAGGTGGGTGTTGCATTTGGAGCTTCTTCCTTCCTTTCTTCTTGCATATTTCTTTTCTCATGTTTGGGAGTATGTGGGATCCACCAATCCATGATGGAGGTCCTATATAGCTCCATGATGTGTGGCTAGAAGCCCACTTGATGCATGCATGTTGCAATGTTGGGCCATTCCCCATGGACCCATCATCATGGACTCATTTTAATTTAGGATTTGTTGGGTGAACTAGACCATAAATGTATGGTGGGGATGGCATCCCCACCTCAAAAATTTCTTGATTTGTAGAGATCTTATGCATGCATGTAAGATGTGAGGTGTGGATTATGTTGGTGGAGGATTCATAGTATCGGAATCCTCCCCTATGGTCATTGATCTCTCTCTCTCTCTATCTTCTTCCTTCTTTTGCTACTGCTGATGGTGGCCCACTGATGTGCCACAAATATCCCAATACCATTATATTTTGGGACGTCCAAGCCCACTAGGTTGGACGTCCATGTCCATGTGGGTTGTATGGGTCGGATGGTCCCATAAGGACTGTTCTCTTGGAGATTTTTGTATGGATATGGGTTTGAAATTTTTTTGGTCCATCTTGGTGGACCCCACGTATGTTTTCTGAGCATTTATCCCTTTAAATATTTTTCTATGGGCTGGAAATGGACAACACATGTTGCTATCTAAATTTCAGACCTATTTGATGTATGATTTTTGGGCATTTTTTTGGGCTTGTTTGTAAGGCTTTTCTCCCTGATTTCTTTTTGGGTTTTCTGAGGTTTGGACCCCACTTTGATGTAGGATGGAGCCCACACCATCTATCCCTGATTAGAGACCCATGGAGTGGGCCCAAGAGGGTTGGACTGTCCAGAATTTTCTAGACTATCCAGCAGTCCTGCATGCAGAAAATAGACTTGTTCAAGCTTGGTTTTGGGGAAAGTGGGCCATCCTAGTGAACCCCACTCGCTATCCATACATGGGTGCATCAAATCCACCCATTTCCCCTTTGATTTGGAAGGCCTAGGCCTACCCCATGAGGTGCCAAAGATGGGGACAACAACAATTTCAGCAGCAGAATTTTCTGGATATACCTTGCTGTACTTTTTGTGTGTGATTGTTTTGGGCTTGTATATGACCTCCAAATTTATCTCTATTGTGGCCAACCTTGCTGAGACCCATTCTATATGATTGTAGGGCATACGGGGCACCATATTTTTGGGTGTACATGGTTGGACAGCAGCCATGCTGGATGTCCCATGGTGGTTGACAGCCAGCCCACCCTCCTAGAGCCCACCATGATGTAATGTTTCATCCATGCATCCATCCATCCATTGGGCCCACATGGATGTGGCCCACCCCTATGTGGGATGTCCATGGTGGGGCCCACCTTGAGCTTTGACATGGGTCAATCCATCCAGGCCTTGGGCCGCCCACCCCTTATGGGACGCCCACTACATTAGGCTGTTGTAGGACTTTCAGTCCATCAGCAAGCCCCACCTGATTTATGTGTTTTTTATGCACTCCCTATGTGGTAGGGCTCCTTGTACATGTTGCTGGACCACCCTGGACTTGTATCTCAGTCAGAAATGTATTTTTACTGGGCTCCAGTAGGCCCATATAGCTGGTGGGCTAAAAATCCAACATGATACTCTATAAATGTTCATTGTTTATAGCTAGAGTTTAAGGGTGTGGGGCCCACCATATTATGAGGATTTGTGGAAATATTTCATGCCTTTATTCCCCTGGCTTTGGGGCTTAGTTAATGCATCTTGGATGCCCACTTTGGTCGGGTTGTATGGACATATATGTAACTAGATTTTTAGGACTCCTTGTAGGCCCAGATGGGCAGGAACTTCCTAGATATGCCCAGTAGATTATGGGCTATGTCCACCATTATGTTGGGCTGGTTGGGCTGAAAATGTGTGTGTGGATTGGGCCCATGGTTGTCCACCAAATCAACCAGATTCTTGGGCTAAGGTTGTAAGGCCCAATTTGCTTAACTTGAATGTGATTCTTGCCCATGTGATTGGAATAATACGCTGCCTACTAGGCCCACCATAATGTATGGACTTGGTGATCTTATTCTTGGGCCATAACCTCCCTTATAGGCCCATGTTGTTGTATATTATTGGGCCATGATTTTCCCTTGGATCCACATTATGCATGTAGGCCTTAGGCCGTTTATTTGTGGCCCATCTTATGATGTAGTTGTACATAAACATAGTTGCCCATTTTATATTTATGGTTGTACTCAGGCCACAGGCCTTGATTCTTAGTAGAATGTTATTGGGCTACCTTCTTAGGACAAATGGTGGTTGAATGTCCACATTTGTGGCCCCATGGTAGGCCCACTTGTATCTATAGGTGGTGAAAGGTCCACCATAGACCCTTACTTAGCCCATTCTTATTATTTAGGCCCATGACATTGTTTATCCTAGTCTTGTGGACTACCCCAAGCTATTGGGCCCCCATTATAGGTTGTATTCCTTTTGAGAAACTTTCTAAGTACCTACACCCTACTGGTTAGGAGGAGAGTACATCTTCACTGCATTAGCATCGTTGTTTATTGTCATGACCCACTCTCATACGCATTATATGTATGTTTGGTTGAGATGTGATTGGTCGTGGTTATGCCATTGGGCAAGATATTATGAGGGATGGAGTTTCTCCTCTTGAACATGTTGGATGCTTGGGACTGATGTATGGCTGTTTGTGTGATTCATGCATCTGACATTGCATCACATGATTGACATTCGTCATCGCTTCATCAAGGTCGTAGCCTCCACATGCATATCATGGATGGATAGATTTGGACACCGAAAATGTAACTTGAGCATTTAGGCACATAGGATGTCCATGGGTGAAAGCCCCTAAACCTTCATGCTACTAGGAGATGCCTCAATGCCGAGACCAAGTGAAAAATATGAGCGCCAGAGTGCCTTATACCATTAGGCCGTGACTCCCACTGTAGCATGGTCGATTAAGATGGGGTGTGGCCTTACCTGCCAGAGTTAGGGGGCAATAGCTAGGCTAAGTTTGACCAGCTCATGAATGGGTCCGCTACAGTCAAGCCTTGCTAGTGATTAGCTATCCACAAGTGAGTAGTGAGGTCTCTTATGCTCGTTTGACTGTGCGGCTAGGAGATCGACAGTCGGTTGACAGTGTATTTGACCCCGGTGATTTCCCTAGAGTGGAACTGCATGGATATGTGGGCTGGAGATGAGGACTGGCATGATCGCATTTGCATTTTGCATATGACATTAGCTATGTGGACCTCTTATGCATCACCTTAGTATGGTGCCCAATACTCATATGTTGCATCGTATAGCCTTATGATGGCTTACTGTATTCATACTTGGTATAACATAGCCTTGGTATGGCTGTTGGTATTGATGGCATTCATGGTTCATGTCGCATTCCCGCATTCTCTTGTATTGTTTTCCAGGCACTGGTATTATACACACTTACACTGTCCTCTAAGCTTTTTATAAGCTTATGTATGATTGATGTGTGCAGGAGATTTTAGGTAGCAGTCGTAGCTGAGGAGGAGCGTTGGAGTGTGCTGAGGACCTTTTAGAGATTTCCCTTTCTTAGTTCCTGTATTTCCTTTTTGAGCCTTTACATTGTATTAAAGTTTAAATTCTTAGTGGATTTTGTAATGTGTTCCTATAGTTATTTTCTATGGTTACATTATTATGATCTTAGTATGCTCTCTATGTTATGAAATCCTCCTTGTAGAATCCTAGGATCCGAACCTGGTGAATGGGTGTTAAGAGTCGAGAATGGGGTACTATGGAGGCTGTTGTGGCCGGAATCTGCAATTGGGTTTCTCCTGAGTTCGGTCACCGAGTCTGGGGCATGAAAATTGTTGGTATCTGAGCATAACAAGTAACCTACAAAATAACTTACGATGACATCACATATCTGCTATGAGCTTAAGATAAGTTCTATCCCTAGTGCGTTTCCCATGTTTCTGTTTGAGCCTTCGAGGTTCTAATCTCAATGTGTCCATCACCTTTGTTCTTGTGTAGACAATGCCGCCTAAACGAGGCAGCCGTGGTCGAGGCATGACAGGTAGAGGCACCCGTGATACTCGAGCGACCCGATCGACCTGAGCACATCCTGCTCCACCCATTGAGGACTCTGCTCCTGAGGTTTTGATTCCACCTCCCGTGGCACCTATTCCCCCACTTGAGCCTGTTGTTCTTGTTCCTGAGGCTCCCACTGCATCTGTGCCTTTGCCAGAGGCCAGTGCCACCCTCGCTTTTCCCACAGTTCCGATTGGGGTTGAGCATATCCAGCGAATGATGTAGGCTGTTACTGCTACTCTTCAGACCTGTCATCCAGTTCCCGAAACCCCCGAGTAGTCTGAGCAGTTGTGAGCGAGTGCACTACTCCGAGACTTTAGGCAGCATGATCCCCCACGGTTTCAGGGTGAGTCGGACCCATTTGTAGTAGATTTATGGTGCACCGAAGTGGAGAAGATATTCGATAACATGTAGTGCACCAATGAGCAGAGAGTTCCTTTAGCCGTCTTCCTTCTTTAGGGTGAGGCTCGTCATAAGTGGTCCTCAATTTCCCAGATGGCCGGTTCAAATTTTGTTTACACGTGGGAGGAGTTCATGGTCGGCTTTGACTAGAAGTTCTTCCTAGAGCATATCCATGAGCAGAGGGTTCTTGAGTTCGAGACCCTAGTGTAGGGTGAGATGTCGGTGTCTCAGTATGAGGCCCATTTTGTTACGCTTTCCCAATTTGCTTCCTACTTCATCAACGACGAGAAGTAGAAGGCTCGTCGTTTTGTGAGTGTCTTGCATTCCGCCCTTCGCAGTTATTTCATGGGACATCTGTTGATGACATTTGATGAGGTCGTGCATAGGGCCTTGGTTTATGAGGAGGACTGGGCCATGATGTAAAGGTTCAGGGAGGAGAGTTCCATTGGAGACCAGAAGAGGAAGGCACCCTTCGGTAGCTCCCGGCAACACCAGCACCGACGACATCGGGGTCGTTCAGGATTCAGATCGCTTGTAACACAACCAGCTTCATCCTCGTTGCAACCAACTTCTTTATTTGAACCATTTTCTGATGTATATTATGGTTGTGGGCAGTCTATGCACCTCAGGTGTGAGTGTCCTCATCCCCAACAGTAGAAGAAGGCACCGTAGCAGGCCCCATACCATCCACCCAAGTAGCAGTAGCGACCCCAGCATCAGACTCCTATTCCTAGGCCTCCTCCTTTGCAGAAAAGGCAGCAAGGTATGCTGATGTAGCAGCAGCAGAGACCGAAGTAGACGGGACATGCACCTCCCCCACCGACCCAAGGCCGAGTATATTTTGCACAACAAGTGCAGGGTCAGGACCCTTAGTCTTTCGATTTGCTTCCCTTGCCAGCTCAGGGAAGATTTTACGCCATAGAGCAGGACCCCAGTCATCTTCTGGAGGAGTAGTTGAGGGTATTCTTCCTATCTTTGCTTGTACTACCCGTGTGCTATTTGATTCTGGCGCATCTCATTCATTCATGGCCGAGGAGTTCTATTGATTGAGCGATATTCCATCAGAGACTGAGCCTGAGGCCTTATCCATTTCGATTCCCTTGGGGAAGTCTGCAGTTTTGAGTTGTCGTTGTTCGTCTTATTCGATTTTAGTTGGTAAGTGTTCCTGCCCACTTATTTGTTTGTGTTGCTGATGGCTGAGTATTATGTTATTATGTTATCCTGGGTATGGATTGGCTTGCCGAATAACATGCTATCGTGGACTGTGCCGCGAGGACAATCACGTTTCATATTCCTGGCTTACCGATATTCCAGTTCGTTGTCGAGCCTAAAGGAGAGCCACTGTCGAGCATGTTGGCTTGTGTTGTTGAGAAGTCAGTGACTGGGTGTGTTACGCCTCAAATCCGGGGACGGACAGTTTTCGTGATTCCTCGAATCCGGCACTCGACTTCCATACACCAAGTCTCGAGTTTGGCGCACCATAAGGAAGATTTTTGACTAATTTTTATATTTATATAATAATACCTGAGCATGAAGATCCATGATCAAAATACCAAGCAACACTCTCCATTATAAATCCTGATGATTACAAGTATAATTCTTTATAAAAGGTACATAACGTCAACATTGCCAAATCGAAAAATAGATGCAATATATCAAGAAAGCTAAGTCTTCCAAGCTACTCCAGCCCTTAAAAAAATGAGAAATAGGAAGCTTAGGCAAAAAGCCTAGTGAGTACACACGTGTGTAGTGTGTCCTACATGCAAGAAAGATAAATATGCCACAAGAAAATCATACATGTGAAAGGCATGTAACACATAAGGTATAATGTTAATGCCAATGCAATGCATATGCATCATAGTAATCCTCCGAGTCAATGGTACCATCATCACCAAGTCATATTTTCATTTCTCTTATACCATAGCCATAACCGTATTACACACATCCGTAATCATATTATCGTCATCATATTGTCATGACATATCATAACTGTATATCTCAGGAAGCACCATGGTCGACACCCATGCACCAGACACTAGTAATCGACCTCACATACCCGTCCTGTGGTGGACTTCCACCAACCGTATATCATGAAAAACACCGTGGTTAATACCCATGCACCAGATGAAATTGCGGTGAAGACCGCTTTAGTTGAAGTAGGAATAGGTCAGTATATCCTAGAGGGGGGTTGAATAGAACTTTTTAAAGTTTATATAAAAATCCTTATCACACTAATCCTATCACTGAGTATTGATTAGGATTACTCAACCTTAACTCTACTGGCTTCCAAGCCTGATAGAGGATCCAATCACAAACTATTTAAAATACAAACAATGTATAGATGAGATTGTGATGGATATGACTGTGTGTGCATAGGATGTGATCATGCTCATATCATATATAAAGACATGCAAGGCAATCACATAAATGAAAGATAATATCAAACTCAAACACAGTCATTTTATAGTGGTTCGACGACTTGTCTACTCCACTCCCGGCTTCCACACTCAACCCTTGAGTGACCGGATTTCACTAAGGAGGTTTCCTATGGTTCACCTCAAACCTAAGGTTTTAAATCAGGTTCACCTTCAACCTTTACAGAGGTTTCTACTCGATTCACCTCAAACCCTGGAGTTTTACTGGCGTACTCCTAACCAGATGTTTATGCCCACACAAGACAAGGGTCCACACAACGCACCCTGAGGTTTCTACTCGGTTCACCTCTAACCCTGAAGTTTTACTGGCGTACTCCTAACTAGATGTTTATGCTCTCCACAGAGAAAGGGTCCACACAACGCACCCCGCACGTACACTCCCGTCGGATGCCTCCTTCGAGGACTTCAAATGGTGAGCAACACTTAAAATCCAATCCTAAAAGGAATGATCACAAGTGTCCTCTGGACTCTTAGTACTTACAGATAAGTTGATGAGTCCCTTTTAGCGCAATGATGAAGATCTCCTTCTTGTTGATGAAGAATCTTCAGCTCCTTTGATCCGCAACACAAAGATGTATATATGCTAGGCTTAGGTTGGGTCAAGGTTATGATGGACTACTACTCTCTAAAGGTTATCCTATAAGGAAGATAGAGAGGTTCCCATCATCTATGCATTCAAGGCATCCCAGCTTAATGATATGTCATTAAAACAGTAGCTGAAAAATCCTTGAATGCGAAAGTTCATTCCCCAATCCACTCTATGAGATATCAATGATGAGGGTGGATTGGAAGATGAACTTCCTGAGAGAAAGGGCTTAGGTAAATGATAGGAAGGTTAAAATACTCTAAAGCACTCTCTGCTTTCTCTACCAGCAATGAAGACAACTCTCTCTATTTATAGGCAAAAGGTTTCAACGGATATAAACAGTCATATTTATGACAGAGTTCGATATCATCGAGCAGTCGTCGATATGATCGAGCGTATACTCTCTATTGTATCGTCCGACTTCTCGATGATAAGAACTCAATTGTCATTTCGCTTTTGGAAACCTTCCGTCGATTGGTCGATGGGATCGAAACACACATCGATGATATCAGATTTCGAACTCCGATTCCATCGAGTGATGGTTCGATCTATCGACAGATGAAAAATAAGAGAGAAGCCTTGAAGAATTTCAGGATCACAGATATGATCGGGTAAACAGTCGATGTCATCGAAATTTGTACATCGATCATATCGGTGACCTTTTCGATGGGATCGATAAATCGTATAGATTTTACATGTAAGCTTGTTGGACGTACTATGTCATGACTCGATCCAATCGACTTGGTCTCGATATGATCGATATATGAATATCGATTTATCGACAGGCACCCCGATCAACATTAAAAGCAACATGAAATTCATGCTGGAGAGAACATGCGCCCCATAGTCGATATGATCGATTGACTCCTGATATGATCGATATTTGAGTTCAGATTGAATTGGACAGTCATCGATATATTGAAGCATATGTTAGTTTTCTTTAGAAAAATAGGGGCGCCGAAAAGCAGTATGTCGATATGATCGATCCACTTCAGATATGATCGATTTTCGAATATCGATGATATCGACTCGAAGGTCGATATATCGATAAATTGTCCAGAAGATTATTTGATTGTTGGACGCTTTTTGTCCTCACTCGATTGTATCGATTGATATACCGAGGACATCGACAGAGATGGTCGATCATATCGAAAGGGGAATTGATATAATCGACAGTGTAAGAAAAAGTTAGAAGATTTACTTTTTGATAAAAAGTTTTCTTACATATAAATCCTAATATGTTCTAGTTCTTTTTAAGGGTTTAATCACCTGGTGTTTTGGGACATGGGATATGAGGCTATGATTTACCTTTTGGTGAGCTTCCACATATCCAGATGAGGCAGACGCTTGACTTGATCTTCTTGTTAGGTGCTGTCGTCCGACTGACTCAACATACAACGTAATTGACAAACCAGGGCACATAATAGGTGCACTTTCAATCTCCCCCTTTGTCAATTATGTGACAAAATCCCCCAAACACCCTAGGAACATATCCAAACAGATACATCCTTAATTGTGTGTACATGTATTAACACAATTTTACAAATTCTAAACTCCTATGTACACACCAAATAAATTCTCCCCCTTTATTCAAAAACTCCCCCTTTCTTGCTGTGGCTGCTCCCCCTAACACCTGCAACAAAGATATACAATTTCTGCTTGGGGTGTTTGAATTGTTCTCCCCCTTTTTGTCAGTCATTGGCAAAGGTATAAGACGTGATATTGACTGAAGATTGAAGCATATAGGAGAACCACAGAGATAGATAGATGCATATGAATGAGAGCAGTGTAAAGCGTACATCAAGGAAGAAATAAGCAATATATTTATTGCAATAGCAGTAAGAACGACGCTGAAATATGAATTAGATTCAGCCATATCAAAAATATATACTGCCACAAACAGCGGTCCCGCTATTTGTCCAAGAAGAAATGCAAAAAAAAAAAAAAGATGTATAGGATAGGCAAAGGCCAACTGAGCGGACTCGTAATGGTGTCGAGAAAAATCACTGGTGATCAAGTTTACCAGGTGTTGAGTAGTTCCATGGAGGATATCGAGCTTTTCTTCAATAAGAGTGAGACGCCTTTCACAATTGTTCAGCCTGTCCTCTATACCAACCAACCCATTGAGCAGGTGACATTCGAGATGATGAGCTGGGCGATTAGTAATTGACTCGGGACTTACAATTGGGGGGCGATTTGATCCTCCCTGTGTGGGCCTCATTGTGTGTGGATGATCGGATCTGGATCTAGAAGGTTAGTACCTTGAGGGAGATAAAGGAAGACAGAATCGTTGTGCTACTAGTGATGCAACATTATCAAACCAGGCTTCCGAATGCACTTCATCACATATGGCAGGAATTCCAGCATGGTGGGCGAGCTTGCATATGAGCACTGGAAAGGGCAGTGTCTCAGTATGAGATCCTTAGAGGACACGAATGACCTACGTAAGAAGAAGAGTTGGCAAGCACACATGATTTTCTTGATATATATCAAAGAGAATATTGATCACAAATGGAGAAAGATGTTCACCAAGGATATCACATGGATACACATTCGAGCAGAAGATGCTGTGAAGAATCTTGAAGGTATGTCCAAGATGATTGATATGCAGTAAATTTCCATCAGTTCACGGAACTGTAGTCTCTTGGCACAATGCGTGAGTAATTTCTCCCCATACTCCCAATCCATTGAGATTTCGATTGGTTACTGAAATTTTAGTGACCTCAAGATCGAGAAGTTTTGCCACATTCACTAGAGTGATAAGCTTTAAATAGTGTACAAGAACAATTCGAATGCTGGGGGGATCTTCACAAATGATATGCCTGTGTTTGTGGAATTCATGTATCACCCCCAGTTGGTATGATCCCCCAAGATGTAGAATATTTTTCCACCCAATTACTTCGAGAAGAAGATCAACACCAAAAGGCTCAACTGCACTATGGAGCACTAGTCGTTCACTGATGACAGATGGACTATTTTCTTTTGGAGTAGGATGGTACCTATGGAAATTTGATTGGATGCTTGTCTCATCTAAAGATTGGAAGTGAGCCTTACCTTTCCTTTGGGTCATGTTTGAGGAGGTGAAATGCTGATAAAGACTGAAAGAGAAGAAAAATATGAGTTCAAGTGCGCCTTTCTCTTTATATAGCAGACTTATCGATTATATCGATCAGTTACCGATTGCATCGCAGAACTTTTGCCCAAAAATTGCTCTAACGGTTGTTTGAAATAGCAAGACAACCGTCGATTGGATTGATGAACAGTTTCGATGGAATCGATTATAAAATCGATACTGTGCAGATATCATCGAGACTGTAAGAATTTTAACCATGAACAACTCAGACCTAAAGATTTTCAGTGAGTACCATAAGTCCAGAGATATTATCAATGCGAACAAACGCCAATTAACTTTTGGAGGTCACAGAACCTATTTGTGTCAAGAGGCTTTGTAAGGATATTGGTAAGTTGCTTTTCAGTAGTAACATATTCTAACACAATGGTCTTTTCTTCAACTAGTTCTCGGATAAAATGATGACGAATGTCAATATGCTTGGTCCGAGAGTGCTGAAATGGGTTCTTTGAGATGTTGATAGCACTGGTATTGTCACAGAAGAGACTCATTGTGGATTGTGCAATCCCGTAGTCGAATAGCATCTGTTTCATCCAGAGGAGTTGAGCACAACAGTTACCAACAGCTATATATTCAGCTTCTGCAGTGGATAATGAGATTGAGTTTTGTTTCTTGCTCTGCCAGGAAACTAAACAATTGCCAACATAAAAGCATCCACCACTAGTTGATTTTCGATCATCCAAATTTCCAACCCAATCAGCATCTGAATATCCTGCAATGATGGTGGAGTTTTCATGCGGATACCATAGTTCAAAGGTAGTTGTCCCTCCAACATACTTGATAATCCTTTTAACTGCTGTTAGGTGAGATTCCTTAGGATCCGCCTGATAACGATCACATACCCCAACACTAAAGGATAGATCTGGATGACTAGCAGTTAGATATAGTAGACTTCCGATCATGCTTTGATAAAGATATTGGTCCACACTTTTGCCATTAGTATCTTTTGAAAGTTTTAGAGTAGTACTCATAGGCGTGTGATAAGTGCGACCAGATCAAGCCCAAATATTTTCACTAGGTCTTTTGCATACTTGGCTTGATTTATGAAGGTTCCATCATCCAGTTGCTTGACCTGTAGCCCTAAGAAGAAATTTAATTCACCAACCATGCTCATTTCAAATTCTGATTTCATGAGGTTGGCGAATTTGAATGCCTCATCTTCGCATGTTGATCCAAACACAATATCATCCACATAAATCTGTGCTATAAGTAATGAATCCTTTGTTCTATGGGTGAACAGTGTTTTGTCTATACTTCCTCTGCGGAATTCATGGTCTAGAAGAAACTTCGTTAACTGTTCATACCAAGCACGTGGTGCTTGTTTGAGACCATACAGAGCTTTGTCCAACTGATAAACATGATGGGGATGCTTATGGTCTGAAAATCCTTTTGGTTGTTCCACATATACTTCTTCAGCATGATCCCCATTAAGAAAGGCACTCTTAACATCCATTTGAAATATTTTGAATTTTAGTGCACATGCAATAGACATGAGAATTCTAATGGATTCTAGACGTGCAATGGGGGCAAAGGTTTCATCAAAATCAATTCCTTCAATCTGTGAGTATCCCTGAGCAACTAATCTTGCTTTGTTTCTAATTACATTTCCTGATTCGTCAGATTTATTTTTGAAGACCCATTTTGTTCCAATGACATTTGTATATGTTGGTCTGGGAACTAGTTTCCACACCTCATTTCTCTGAAATTGTTGAAGTTCTTCCTGCATAGCATTTATCCAGTATTCATCTTGAAGAGCTTCTACAATATTTTTGGGTTCAATCTTTGAGGTAAAACAGAAGTGACTATAGACATTGTCTATTTGTCATCTAGTTCTTACACCGACATTAGGGTCTCCAATATTTTGCTCTCGAGGGTGATCTTTGATGACAGGTTTGTCTGATGATTGTTGAGGTTCATCCAATAATGAAGATTTGTCATCTGATTTTTCAGGTATGCATGAATCTACATCATCGTCTATATCATTCACAGGAAAATTCATATCTTGAGGATGATCATCTATTACCACATTCACCGATTCCTGAATAATAAGGGTTCTTAAGTTGAACACTCTATAAGCACGACTATTCATGGCGTATCCAAGAAAAATGCCTTCATCACTTTTAGATTCGAACTTCCCTAGATGATCCCTATCCTTTAAAATGTAGCATTCACTACCAAAGACCCGAAAGTATTTCACATTTGACAGCTTCCCATACTATAGTTCATATGGAGTTTTATTCAGACCTGCTCTAAGATATACTCTGTTTATGATGTAGCAGGCGGTATTGACAGCTTCTGCCCAAAAGCTCTTTGTCATGTCCTTTCCATTTAGCATGACAGACCCTATTTCTTGCAATACTCGATTTTTCCTTTCAGCAACCCCATTTTGTTGAGGGGTTTTTGGGGCTGAAAATTCATGATGAATTCCTTTATCATTGCAGTATTTTTCAAATTCATAATTTTTGAATTCACCACCATGATCACTTCTGATACATTTTATATCATATCCCTTCTCATTTTGAATTTGTTTTGCCAAGACAACAAATTTTCCAAAAGCATCTGATTTTTCTCGAAGAAATGCAACCCAAGTAAATCTAGTGTAGTCATCTACTATCACCAAAAAGTATCTTTTCTTGCCATGACTTTCCACTTTAGTAGGACCCACTAGATCCATATGCAGTAGATCCAAGGGCTTTGTTGTGGCTATGGTGGTTATCTTTTTATGTCCGACTTTTATCTGTTTTCCTTTTAGACATTCCACACATACTACTTTTTCTTCTGTTCTAATTCCGGGAAGGCCTCTAACCAAGTTTTTTGAGCTAAGTCTAGCTAAATTTCGGTAATGGACATGTCTCAACCTTTGATGCCATAATCTTGATTCATTCTTTACAGCCATGTTACATTTTGTGGACAGACCCTTATCGTTGGTACTTTCAATAATATAACAGTTATCACTAGTGCGTGTACCTTTTATGAGGGATTTTCCTATAAGATCTATTATTTTACACACATCTTTTGAGAAAGTGACCAGATGTTCCTTATCACAGATTTGAGAGATTCTAAGGAGATTATGTTTCAGACCTTCAACATAGAGAACATTTTTAATTTTTAGAAGACCTGGTACTCCTATTGTTCCTTGTCTGACAATTCTAGCTGAGCTACCATCTCCGAATGTGACTGATCCACCATCAAAGTTTGAGTATGAACAAAAATGAGTACGATCACCAGTCATGTGTCTGGAACACCCACTATCAAGATACCACTTTGAACAATTACCGACTTTCAGAGCGGTGTGGATTACAAGGCAATTTTGATCTGTCACATCCTCTGGAACTTTCTTGACCATGATTCCTACTTCAGTCAAGATCACTCTCTAGGCGGTGAAGCCCTTAAGAGAGACCCGCTCTGATACCAATTGAAATTGCGGTGAAGACCGCTTTAGTTGAAGTAGGGATAGGTCAGTATATCCTAGAGGGGGGGTGAATAGGACTTTTTAAAGTTTATATAAAAATCCTTATCACACTAATCCTATCACTGAGTATTGATTAGGATTACTCAACCTTAACTCTACTGGCTTCCAAGCCTGATAGAGGATCCAATCACAAACTATTTAAAATACAAAAAATGTATAGATGAGATTGTGATGGATATAACTGTGTGTGCATAGGATGTGATCATGCTCATATCATATATAAAGACATGCAAGGCAATCACATAAATGAAAGATAATATCAAACTCAAACACAGTCATTTTATAGTGGTTCGACGACTTGTCTACTTCACTCCCGGCTTCCACACTCAACCTTTGAGTGACCGAATTTCACTAAGGAGGTTTCCTATGGTTCACCTCAAACCTAAGGTTTTAAATCAGGTTCACCTTCAACCTTTACAGAGGTTTCTACTCGGTTCACCTCAAACCCTGGAGTTTTATTGGCGTACTCCTAACCAGATGTTTATGCCCACACAGGACAAGGGTCCACACAACGTACCCTGAGGTTTCTACTCGGTTCACCTCTAACCATTGAGTTTTACTGGCGTACTCCTAACCAGATGTTTATGCTCTCCATAGAGCAAGGGTCCACATAACGCACCCCGCACGTACACTCCCGTCGGAGGCCTCATTCGAGGACTTCAAAGGTGAGCAACATTTAAAACCCAATCCTAAAAAGGAATGATCGCAAGTGTCCTCTGGACTCTTAGTACTTACAGATAAGTTGATGAGTCCCTTTCAGCGCAATGATGAAGATCTCCTTCTTGTTGATGAAGAATCTTCAGCTCCTTTGATCCGCAACACAAAGATGTATATATGCTAGGCTTAGGTTGGGTCAAGGTTATGATGGACTACCACTCTCTAAAGGTTTTTCTATAAGGAAGATATAGAGGTTCCCATCATTTATGCATTCACGGCATCCCAACTTAATGATATGTTATTTAAAGCAGTAGCTGAAGGATCCTTGAATGTGGAAGTTCATTTCTCAATCCACTCTATGAGATACCAATGATGAGGGTGGATTGGAGGATGAACTTCCTGAGAGAAAGGGCTTAGGTAAATGATAGGAAGGTTAAAACACTCTAAAGCACTCTCTGCTTTCTCTACCAGCAATGAAGACAACTCTCTCTATTTATAGGCAAAAGGTTCCAACAGATATAAACAGTCATATTTATGACAGAGTTCGATATGATCGAGCAGTCATCGATATGATGGAGCGTATACTCTTGATTGTATCGGCCGACCTCTCGATGATAAGAACTCAATTGTCATTTCGCTTTTGGAAACCTTCTGCCGACTGGTCGATGGGATCGAGACACACATCGATGATATCAGATTTCGAACTATGATTCCATCAAGTGATGGTTCGATCTATCGACAGATGAAAAATAAGAGAGAAGCCTTGAAGAATTTCAGGATCACAGATATGATCGGGGAAACAGTCGATGTCATCGAAATTTGTACATCGATCATATCGGCGACCTTTTCGATGGGATCGATAAATCGTATAGATTTTACATGTAAGCTTGTTGGACGTATTATGTCATGACTCGATCCAATCGACTTGGTCTCGATATGATCGATATATGAATATCGATTTATCGACAGGCACCCCGATCAACATTAAAAGCAACCTGAAATTCATGCTGGAGAGAACATACGCCACATAGTCGATATGATCGACTGACTCCCGATATGATTGATATTTGAGTTCAGATTGAATCGGACAGTCATCGATATATCGAAGCATATGTTAGTTTTCTTTAGAAAAATAGGGGCGCCGGAAAGCAGTCTGTCGATATGATCGATCCACTTCAGATATGATCGATTTTCGAATATCGATGATATCGACTCGAAGGTCGATATATCGATAAATCATCCAGAAGATTATTTGATTGCTAGACGCTTTTTGTCCTCACTCGATTGTATCGATTGATATGCCGAGGACATCGAAAGAGCTGGTCGATCATATCGAAAGGAGAATCGATATAATCGACAGTGTAAGAAAAAGTTAGAAGATTTACTTTTTGATAAAAAGTTTTCTTACACATAAACCCTAAGATGTTCTAGTTCTTTTTAAGGGTTTAGTCACCTGTTGTTTTGAGACATGGGATGTGAGGCTATGATTTACCTTTTGGTGAGCTTCCACACATCTAGATAAGGCAGACGCTTGACTTGATCTTCTTGTTAGGTGTTGTCGTCCGACTGACTCAACATACAACGTAATTGACAAACCAAGGCACGTAATAGGTGCACTTTCACCAGACACCAGTAATCAACCTCACATACCCACCCTGTGGTGGACTTCCACCTGGCATGCCAGTAGCAGACTTCATTTGCGCTTCTCCTCGCAGGTGAGTTAGACCGGTCCCTTTTTCAACCTCAGCCCTTAAGCAGGTTAGACCCACCTTTTCTTAACCCGACCTCATCAGTGGAAGTCAAATCTATGACCCATGTGTCCACTCGGCCCGACGGTGAGGCAGCCCTAGCTAGCAACAGGGTTTAGGGACTTTCAACCCAAGGGGCACATCATCCTCTATTATTTCCACACTTCCGGTGTCCCGTTCATTTTTAGGGATAACACAAGTTATCATCATAGATGTACATTTCATTGTCAATATCCAATTTATGTTATACGGCACGACTGTGTATGTCGATCATCATTTATGCCATGATTATGCATGAATTCAAGCAATTATGATAAGGCATACGTTTAAGTGCGTGTGGTATGCATACGATGGCCTGAGTTTAGGGTCTGCTTAACCTTGAAGCCAAAAATGACATACAATCATCATGTACCACTATCAACTATATCAATCCATAGTCATGTGACTAAACTGAAGAGGACATATCTTACACATGAATAAATGTATTAAAGTACACTTACACATACCATCATTCCATGACACATGAGTATGATCAATAACAACATGGTCAAGTAAATGAATTTAGTATGCTAAGAAATGGAACAACATTAATCAAGATGTTAAATCACATACTTCTATTAACCATAATAACTAACATCACTAATATCATCCATAGATATCATAATTACGAGCATGAATTATATTTAGAGTTACACCATATCCTTTGCAAAATAGATATTCCATTAGTGGTTTTGTCTCGATGTGATTTCTTTTATTGAGACCACATGGTTATACCCTAACTAGGCCTTGTGGTTAATGAGTGATGATGACGCAAAATACATGCACCAAGTGATTATGAGATGAAAGGCATAATTATAACATGAGCCACAGGATGGATGGTTCTGGTGAAACTCATATAATGTAGAGGGCTTCACCCTCAAGTAGGTTGTTAGTAGGTTGGATTTACAAATAGTTATTATAGTAGTTCTACAATGGTTTGAAAGGCACAGGTAAACCTCATAAGATACAGTGACCCCTAAGTTGAATGACTTGGGTATATAACATACACATAAGAGTTAGACACGGTTGAATGTCATAGGTTTATCTCATACAGCGTAGTGGGTCCTACTTCCAAGTGGTCCTGCAAGCAGATAGGTCCACACACAAACATTACGGTGGTTCCCAACAACTAAATAGTATAGGTAATTCACTACATTAAGGTAGTAGAAGGAAGAATAATTCAGATGCGTAAGGCACAAGTAAGTTGGCTCCATGATTGAACTGTTTGGTTGGTAAAATAATTGAATAGTGCAGATAAAATACATACATTGAGTGGGTTCACAAGTGTTTGAAAGTTATACATTCAATTAACACTATTTCATATTGTCTGACTTATTTAGGAATTGGATCTAGGTCATTTTGGAATCATGTTTTAGAATTAGCTAGCCAAATGGATAAATGGTGAAATATGCAATACTCACATCAAAGTAGGATCCATAATCAATCTAACACACATCCTAAGTTCACACACAGAAGAGGTTACACCATCAGCATAGTCCATGAGTCTGAGTAATCACACAATTCTCATATGCCCATATGGTCTTATGGCCACTCCATTATCATAAGTTCGTATGGTTGAGTGGCCACACAAATGTCACTCTACTTGTCATAATAAAGGATTTAGGTCACATGGTTACTTATTATTATTATCATACCATATTTCGCATAATGGGGCAACTGCTTTCCTAAACTTTCACATAGTCAGGTGGACAGTGCCACAATTTTGTATAGTTTAACAGTCACTTAAGCACCACTTGATCATATGGTTGGGCCACACATTCCCCACATACCCACATGATTTACGGCTATCCATGTCACGCATGATCACAAGATGTATGAGCTACATATTTAACACCATTTTTCCAAATCTAGTTGTCATTCATCCCGTCAATGATCATATGGTTAAGGGCACAACAATCATAAATCTACTTAGACAAGTAGTCACATTATTGCCCCAATTTTATATAGTTAGGTGGGCTATAAAAATCAAGCACTCACATGTGGTGGTCCACACAACTTCCACCAATCCACACTACTAGTTGGGCCACCTAAAATCCCAAATTCCTATGATATAGTGATCCACATGATTTCTACCAACTGATGATCTAAATGAGGAATAACCATTACAATGGGTACCATGGAAATGACTTAGATTGAAATAAATATATACGCAGTGCCACACTCTAAAATGATCTAACAAAATAAATGAATAGCTGGTAAAACATATATATTAGGTGGCCTATGATGGGTTGAAAAAAAAAAAGAATAGATGGATAGATTTTGTTGAGGCATAAGAAATATTCCATTCCCGGGGGTATTTTGATAAATTCCATGTCCGGGGGTATTTCGATAATTTCCATGCTCAAGGTATTTCGGTAAATTCCATGTTCAGGGGCATTTCGGTAATTTCCATGCCCAGGGGGGGTATTTCGGTAATTTCCATGTCCAGGGGTATTTCAGTAAATTCGATGTCCGGGGTTATTTTCGTAATTTTCATATCCGGGGGTATTTCGGTAAATTCCATGTCCGGGGTATTTCGGTAATTTTCATGTCCAGGGGTATTTCGGTAATTTTCATGTCCGGGGATATTTTGATAAATTCCATGTCCAGGGGTAGTTTAGGTATTTTTGTTAAAATCTAGCTCCAGGGATAGTTTAGGTATTTTGGTAACAAGCCATTGGAAAGGGTAGTTTGGTAAAAAAGGGGTGCAAGGTGTCATTTTAATGGAGATAGGTTGTACACCACCATTTAAGAGAGAGCTTGGTGGACACTATGGTTTAAGAAAAGAAGAGGTCCCTATGTGAAGGGATAGATGGTGGTGATCACCACTATGTAAGAGTGATAGGGCCTATAAATACCCCTCCCCTGCTTCATTTGGGGGGGTTGGATTGGGTTGGATCATTTGGTGAACCAGGAAATGAGAGAGAAGGAGGCAAGAGAGGGAGAGCATTGTGTGCACCCTGTTATGCGACGCACAACACATCCTCCGCACAACGGATCCTGCACAACGGATCTCACACAATGGATCCCACACAATGGATACATGGCATGTTCACAGATGTGAGAGAGCTATAAATACCCCATGATCTCTCTAAAGGGGTCATTAGTACCAGATTCAGGAGAAGAGAAAGGAGAGAAGCAGACTTTGGAGAGAGAGGAAGAGTTCGCACCCATTGTGCGGAGCAGCTGTTGTGCAGCGCACAACACCATTAGCGCACAATGGGCATCAGCGCGCAATGGCTAGTGCACAATAGTTTCTGCACAACGGCCAGCGCATAACGGTGTTAGCGCGCAACAGCACCAGCGCGCAACAATTTCAGCACAAAGGCCAGCGCGCAACAGTTTCAGCGCAACAGCACCAGCGCGCAACTGCACAAGGATTATTGTGCGACCCGCACAATGGAAGGAAGGCATTGTGTGACCCGCACAACAGAAGGAAAGCATTGTACGACCCACACAACAGAAAGAAATCCGTTGTACGGCTTGTACAACTCCCGCACAACCCCATCTCATTGAAGACTGGTTGATCAGATCAACATTCCTCCTAAGTACCAGGAGATGACTGAAACAAGCGTCGGAATGCTACCGAAATTTTTATTGAACTATTTTCTCTTTAATTGCATTGCATTAATTATACTTTGTTTTTAGAATCAAGGGAATCAGAGGATGTAAATGAACTCAGATAAATGTGATCAATGTTCTCTCATTGAATTCTTTGTTATCATTGAATAAATCCCCAAGTCAAACACATTTGTTTTCTTGTCGAAACAGATTTCTTACAAATAGTACTTCAGCTCTAAGAAACATTTAATGTTGGACAAGTGATCAATATTGCTCCTGTGGCATGAGATTTGGATCTGACTACTCTATGCGATCATACCTTAAAATGATAAGGATGAACTAATGAATGGCATGGATCTACATCATACTACAAGGTGGAGTCCATGGTCAGGGAAGTGTCCCAACATATAAAGGGGCATACTAGAGCCTAAGAATTTTCAATGGTTGTTACCACTATTTCTACTTATAGTGTGGCCCACCTAAAATTGAGTTCTACTTCATCTTGTGTCCACTGGCAAGAGGTGGGCCCACATCCCAAGTGATTGGAAAATATAGGCAGTGTGGGAATACAACACATGCACTTAGGTGGGCTCCATATGTATCACATTATGTCCAGGGAAGTTTTCATTGGTAAGCTTGCAATTCCCTTTCCTTATTATTATTATTATTATTATTATTATATTATTATTATAATAATATTATTATTATTATATTTTGTATAATTGTGGGTCCCATTAACATGGGGAGTCCACCCAATGAACAATTTGTACAAAAAACAACATCCTAGTTTATACCATCCACTAGCTGAACGATATGGCTATAAGGTATATACGTCGGGTGGGGCCCTTAATACATGCATGGTCTAAATGATGGATGACCTGGATATAAAATACACGTAATGAGTTGGCTCCACTGTCCAATGACCGACCTAACTTTGGTGGCAATACACATCACGGTAGAACTCAAGGGATTTAATGGTAGGGATTTTTTTTATTCTCATTGTTTCTTACAATGTGGTCCACCTAAGGCGTGCATCTACCTCAATCTTTTACTCATGACTTAAAATGGTCTAAAGGAGTGGATGAATGGCCCATATATACTTTTCATCACCAAGGTGGGCCCCAGAAAAATCTGAGCATTTCTTTTGTACAATTTTCACTGTCTAAGTGGCATGGCCTGCATGAGCTTCTAATCGTCCTGATTTTTAGGACCATATAATGAATGGGGCTAGTAAGATGGATTGACGGTGTGAATTTAGCACATACATCATGGTGTGTCCATGATAAGCGTCACAAAACTTTACCCCCCAAAGGTGGGTCCGCCCTTTGTCTGGACGTCCAAGGAGGACGTCACCTCCTCCACGCCCTTTATTTTATTTTATTTTTTATTTTTATATTTCACATCAAGGTGGGTCACTTGAGAGATCCAGTCCATCTATTGTGTGTGTCCCACTTGGTGGAGGGGTCAGTCCAAGTTTCAGATACATCAAAATTTCAGGTGGGCCCCAGAAAGTACTTTTATATATTTTAGCATGTCTTCACATGATATTTGATGGTGTGGGCAACCTGAGTTCCGTATACGGCTTATTTTTTGGGGGTCCCATCATTTAAAGGGGACACATCAAATGCACGGTGCTGATTTTTGACATACATCATGGTGGGACCTATGGCTGGGACCCACGCTCCCTGCCTACCATAAGCGTCCAGAGGACACTGGACGTCAGCAGCTGCAAGGGGCTAACGCCCCTTGCCCATATATATATATATATATATATATATATATATATATATATATATATATATATATATATATATATATATATATATATATATATATTTGTTTTTTCGTTTTGTTGGTTGTAGTGTGGTTTTTCATAGGTGGAGCGCACATTAAGATGATCCACCCCATCTGTTAGATTCTATGGGTCGATATGGATCTAACAAGCCCAATATTCAACATTTTTTGACGTGCAGAAATATCTCAGTGGGCCCTAACAGTTTATCACTATTAAAATAGTCTTTTTGATGGTGTGGCCTACCAGAGATTTGGATTGACTTTATTTTTTAGCTCAATGCCTAAAATGAGCTGGGGAATCAGATGGATGACATGGATTAAACATATACATCATGGGTGGGGCACGTTGTGGACCCACACCCTCTTCCCTCTTTTCATTCAAGCAGCAGCAGGGACGCTGGCAGCAACAACATCCACTTCTCTTCATTTTTTAAAATTTTTTATTGATTTATTTATTTATTTTTATGGTGTGGTATGCACATGTGTGCATGGGTGTGAGCGTGTGTTTGGCCAGCCCAATGGGCCACACTTTGGATGGTTTGGATGGCATACAAAGGTTCTGGTGGGGCCCATTATCAATGGGTCCTACATAAAGTCTATAATAAATTATTATTCTATTTTTTTAATAAATCCTCTTATGCATCCACACCATTAATCACATCATTATCATCACAAGTATTAATCATCTTTTTATATGAATTCTCCTATACATCCACACCGTTGATCACGTCATTATCATCAAATCATCACCACTATTAATTCATCCAAATAATCAAAAAGAGAACAAACCCTAAGAGTGGAGGGGGTGTACTCACCTTAATGGACTAGATGGATGGTTGAGATGGATGGAAGGGATGGGATTAATGGAGTTGATGACCCACTAAGATCACTCCTCTCTCTCTCTCTTGTGTAGAAAAACGGTGAAATGCTAAGGGATGAAGGACTATTTGTAGAGAAATTGTTAAGATATGGTCAGATTCAATTAATGTGATCTTGGTTAGCTTAGAGTAAGATTATGACAATTAATTCATGATTTGTAATTAATGGTGGACTAAAGGAGCATGGGATGACATGGTGTGATGATGTTATAGATAGGGTATGAAATGGAGAGAAGTTGACTTAAGGGAGCACATGAGAGAGGGGAGGTATGGGTGTGTGACATCACACACATGGGTAGAGATTCTCTCACCCATGTGTGGCATGTACATGTGTGCATGACATGTGTTGTGCACATGTGTGGAATGGAGTACATGGTACCTTGCACACATGATACACTAATGATTCTTCACGGTGTATCTCACTAACGGAGCATCGTATGACGCATGGGTGGTACCTACGTGATCGCAGCGATGGGGCGGTCGATATGAGATAGGTTTTGAGATCTTGGGGTTCCGGTCAGTTAGGTGTGTACTATGAACGACCAATCTGGGTCTAGATAAGGGTGCTGATCATCGTGTACATAAGCATAGAAAGTTGTACGGAATAGACAGGGTCTTACAGGGTGTTTTGAATAGTTTTCGATAGTTTGTAAGTTCCTAGATGTGTTTCAAGAGATCCCGAGTTTTCCACCGTGCTGGCAGATAGAGTTTTAGATAGATTTGGTGCCCAATGTTGCACCTATTTCGAAGGCCCAATACTGTATGGCACCGATAGAGTTGTGGGAACTACAGGAGTAGTTGGATGAACTGCGAGAGTTGGGTTTTATTCATCCTAGTAGTTCACTGTGGGGAGCTTCGGTATTGTTTGTCAAGAAGAATGATGGCTCGTTAGGGCTCTACGTGGATTACCGTGAACTCAACAAGGTTATTATTAAGAATAGACACCTGCTCCCTAGGATTGATGATTTGTTTTACCAGCTTAAGGTGCTCAGTTCTTTTCCAAGATTGACTTGTGCTCCAGTTATCATCAGATTCGGGTCCGAGAGGAGGACATTCCGAAGATAGCTTTTCGAACACGCTACGATCATTTTGAGTTTCTAGTCATGTCTTTTGGACCGACCAATGCACCTGTCGTCTTCATGAAGCTGATGAACGAGGTCTTCCGGCCCTACCTCGACCAATTTATTGTGGTGTTCATTGATGATATTCTGCTATATTCGAGGACCCAGGAGGACCATGAAATGCATTTATAGATTATTCTTGAGACCCTCCGTGCCCACCAGTTGTATGCGAAACTAGAGAAGTGTGAGTTCTGGGAGGAGGTGAAGCTCCTCGATCATGTGGTGATGAGGGAGGGTGTCGTCGTGGACCCCTCAAAGATTGATGCAGTGCGTTAGTGGAGACATCACATGAATGCGTCTGAGATCCGTAGCTTCCTTAGTCTAGTGGGTTATTATCAACGATTCATCGAGGGTTTCTCCCGTATTGTAGCACCACTGACCCGGTTGACGTAGAAGGGTGTCAAATTCATCTAGAGTGTGCTTGTGAGGAGGCATTTATGGAGTTGAAGGACCACCTTACATCCGCTCCTGTTCTCACTCTTCCTAATGGGAGTAATGGTTTTATTTTTTTCATCGATGCCTTAAGAGTTGGCTTAGATGTTGTTCTAATGCAGCACGGGAAGCCAATGGCATGTGCCTCGCGCCAGGTCAAGGTCCATGAGTTGAACTACCTCATGCATGATCTGGAGTTAGCAACAATTATCTTCACACTGAAGGTGTGGAGGCATTATCTCTATGGGGTTAGGTTTAAGCTCTTTTCAGACCATAAGAGCCCGAAGTATTTATTTTCATAGTCCGAACTGAATATACAAAAGAGGTGATGGATGGAGCTCCTGAAAGATTATGATGTCAACCTTCAGTAACACCCGAGCAAGGTAAACGTGATGGCGGATGTGCTCAGCCGTTAGCCACCAGGCTTGGTGGCACAGATGATGGTTCATGAATGGAAGATACTCGAGGATGTATCAGAGTTCGACTTTGAGTTTGGCCTACAGTCTTCTATTATTCGTCTTTCGAGCTTGTCGATTTAACCCTCTCTTGTTGCAAAGGTGATCGAGGCTTAATAGACAAACGAGTCATTAGAGGGATACCGAGCACAAACAACATCCGTGGAGCAGTCAGACTGGCAGATTAGTTCCTATGGTGGACTTCACTTCAGAGGCTGATTATATGTTCTGGATGCTCCAGAGTTGCGTAGAGATGTGATGACTGAGGCACACCGTTCGAGACTTACAATCCACTCAAGTTCCACAAAGATGTATAGAGATATTTTTAGTCGAGGATGAAGCGCCAGATTACTAGTTTTGTGATCGAGTGTGACACATGCCAGCATGTCAAGGCCGATTACCAGAGACCCCCGGTCCTTTGCAGTCGTTGAGCGTTCTACTGTGAAAGTGGGAGCATGTGTCGACAGATTTTGTTATGGGTTTACTAAGGACTCAGCGCGGTTATGATGCCATCTGGGTTGCTGTTAATCGTCTAAAGAAGTCGGCACATTTTATTTCGATGCGTGCGACCTAGACATTTGATCGGCTTCCAAAGGTATTCATTGAGAAGATAATGAGACTACATGCCATTCCAGTTTCGATCGTCTCTGACCTAGACCATAGATTCATGTCTCAGTTTTGGAGGAGCTTTTAGCAGGTGATGGGGTCTACTTTGCATCTCAGCACCACTTATCATCTGCAGACAGATAGGCAAACTGAAAGGGTCAACCAGATCCTTGAGGATATGATCAGAGCCTATGTGATTGACTTCGCAGGTAGCTGGGATGAGCACTTGCACCTAGCCGAGTTCGCTTACAATAACAGTTATTAGGCAACCATTGGTACGGCTCCTTTTGAGGCACTATATGACAGACCGTACAGATCTCTTAGTTGTTGGACTGAGGTTGTAGAGCGTCATCTCCTAGGTCCCGAGCTTATGCAGCAGACATCAGAGATTGTTGATATTATCAAGGAGAGGATGCACATAGCTCAGAGCCAACAAAAGATTTTTACTGATCGTTGGTGTCAACCCTTCGAGTTTGTAGTTGGGGACATGATATATTTCAAGGTTTTACCCATGAAGGGTGTGGTTCGGTTTGGAACGAAGGGAAAGCTTGCCCTGAGATTCATTGGACCTTTTAAGATTATTGGGTGTATAGGCGCTGTGTCCTATAGGCTCACCTTACCTTCTGAGTTGTCCAGGATCCACGATGTATTACATGTATTGATGTTGTGGAAGTGTGGGTCGGACATTGTTCCAGTGATTGATTGGTAGCCCCTTGAGGTCCATGAGGATACTTCTTACATTGAGCAGCATATTTGTATCCTTGATCGAAAGGTGTAAGTTCTCAGGACCAATGTCATTCCCCTGGTGAAGGTACAGTAGAGTCATCATTCGAAGGTAAAGGCGTCTTGGACCACAAAGCGGAGATTCAAAAATGTTATCCCCATTTTTTTGTTGATTAATTGCTTGTATTGCTTTATGTATTGCCTTCTCTTATGATTGATGATTGATATATATATATATATGATGATGCTTGTGTATTTTCTTTTTGTCTTGGATTTGCCAATTTCGAGGACGAGATGTAAGACCCTGTCACGCCCCAAACTCGAAAACCGAGCTTACAAAATTTTCGATCGCCAAATCCGGTGCCGACAGCCTCCATAAAACCCCATTCTCAGCTCCCAGCTCTCATTCACCAGGTTCCGATCCTGGGATGCTACGAGGAGGATTTTCAACGTCAGTTTGATTCGTAATAAGCATAACCAAAGGCATAACCCACAAACAACAACTAAGAACTCCATTACATTTTCACTATGATAAAAAACTTTACAAGTACAATGAGCATAAAGGGAAATACAATGGTAAGGAATAAAAACTCCAAAAATGATCTGCAAGTGCTCCAGCCTCAACGTCACCTGCACACAACGGTAGTGCCTAAGCTTATAGAAAGCTTAGAGAGTGGTGAAAGTGTGTGCGCAATGTAGTAATATGATCATGCAGTATTAGAGTAATACAGAATATGCAGATGGGTCCATAATATCATGAGCCGTACCAAGGCTATGCGATGCAAGATGCAAGTCAAGCATACAATCCTCATCTAAGTCCACATGTCAATACGGCTCAAATCTGGGATATCACCGGGGTCTAGTACACTCTAAACCAAATCGCCGCCTCATCACGCACAATAAGGTAAGTGGAAGAGACCTCACTATCCGTCTGCCAATATCGGGCACAACTCGTCGATAGCGGACCCATTCCTCGAGCTGGTCAAACTCAGCCTAGCATTACCCCCTACACTCGGGCGGGTAAGGCCGCACCCCCTTCCAACCGACCACGACACAGTGGAGAGCTCAACCGTCTGGTAATCGGCACTCAACTCTCATCTACCCACTCGGTCTAGACGTCGGAGCAAACTCTTGGTACCCTAAGGATTTAGGGACTTTCACCTAGGGATATCTACAGCACCCCATGTAGAACAAAATTTTTGGTATCCAATCCTGCAACCACGATACGTCTGTGGAGGCTGCAACCCTGATGTTACTAGGGCGTAGAGTAACCATATCACACAATGCGAAATGCATGAATCACGCTATCCAGTCATGCAATAAATCCTGCACGTATCGTGTGCTCATGTAGGGAAACACCGCCTAACCGGGAGCCCATAAACAACCTGCCCGAAGGCATATGCTATGATCAGTCACCTCTCATATCAAGCATACATATGATGCATATGATTATGAGTCATGAAACTATACTAAACATGTTATAATGGAATGAACTATCCTTACCATGTAGATGGTCCTGGACGGACTATACATAACAAGTACGGGCCTAATAACGGGCCCTAAGGAGAGTCGTAATGTGGACATCCAACCAGCATTACACTCGCAATGTGGACGTCAAACCAACATTGCTCCCAAGGCATGATCATCACAAACATCATTACATAATAGTGTTGGGATCACACATTGCAATGGACCTCAGGTACATCCTATTGAGCCTTAAATACATCCAATGGGCCATGTCTTATGGGCCTTTTATTAGTCAAATGGGCCACATAAATTGGCCACACCAATGGGCCTTATGTGCATTGCAATGGGTCATAACCCGTGGGCCTTAGATTGCATCAAATGGGCCTAATCTCATGAGCTTTATACAAATCAAATGGGCCTAATCCTATGAGCTTTATACAAATCAAATGGGCCTAAACTCCTAGGCCTTATATAAATCAAATGGGCCTAAATCCATAGGCCTTATATATCGAATGGGCCTAAATCCATAGGCCTTATATAAATAAAATGGGCCTAAACCCATAGGCCTTACATCCACATCAAAGTGGGCCCCAATGAACTACCACAAATACATAAAAATGGGCCTCAAAGCATACCCAGGTGGGGTCCACTTAGACTATGGATTTGACTCATTCTTTATGCCCATGCCATAAAATGGGCTTCCCAAAAGGATGGATGGATTGGATGCAACCCATACATCATGGTGGGGGCCCACATGAAGGCCCACCATTATGTACATCATAAATAATATAATACATAAATTACATATAATATATATATATATAGTATATACAATATTATATATAATATAATATATATATACACACACACACATGCCACACACACACAAAAAACACACCACGCGCATGCACGTGGATGCGTGCATAAAACACATACATAAGGTGGGCTCCACCGTCCAGCGGACGGTGGAAGCAAAACAGGTACGTCATTGTGGGCTCCATGTGGGGCCCACACTAATGTTTAAATGCCATCCAAACCGTTCATAAGGTCACTCAGAACTGGATGAAGGGTAAATACAAATTTTAACTTGATTCTAAACTTAGGTGGGCCCAACAATGGGTTTCAATGATAGAGGTTCAATCCCACTGTTTCCTACAGTGTGGGCCACTCCAGCCATGGATGGGGCTGCAATTCGGAGAGGGCCCACCTAAGGATGGGGTCCACCAAATGAATGGATTAGATGGAAGATACACATCAAGGTGAGGCCCACATTTGGGGCCGTGGGCCCCTGGCGTCTGCCCGCTTCACGTACGCTGCAGAGTGCTGCTGTGTCAGAGGCAGCAGGCGCTGCCTCTGATGTAGTTATATATATATATATATATTTAAATCACAATCCTGTGGTTTTCATAGGTGGGACCCTCATCAAGCAAATCCAATCTGTTCATTACCTTCTGTGGCTCGATACAAGCGCAATGAGTCCAATATTGGATACATTTCGGCCTGTAGCAAGATTAAAAATGGATTTAAATGATGAGAATCACTGTCTTGAGAAGTATGGCCCGCCCAATGAGCGGATTAGCTTCATTCCTTGGTTCAACGCCTAAAATGATATGGGAAAGGGAATGGACGGATTGGATTGAATGTATACATCAAGGTGGGGCCTAGGTGAGTGGGTCATCCGAAAGCTTGGAAACAAGCTTATATTTGTGCTTCCCCAACCCACGTCCAGCGCTGGACGTGCATGAACTTATTCATTAGAGGTGGGCCACCTCATGGAGTATGGTGTGGATACCACACAACAAAATGGGCCCCACTAGAAGATGGTTGGTTAGCATTCATGCCTCGTGATGGGGTCTATTCAAGTGGGCCATACAAACACAATATGATCAAAAGAAAGAAAATGAAGTAGAGAGAGAAAGATAGAGGTGGGACACGCTTGTGATGGAGGGCTCCGCCACTATGAGCCCTCCCTTGTAAGAGATCATACAATGGAATCGGTCCTTCTACACATGGGACTAACAAAAATTGGATTCAACGGTAGAGATCCTTTCTCCACCAATATGGACGGTCTAGATGACCTTTAAATGTAATGAAATAAACATTATGATGGGGTCCATGGAGAATGGCCCCATCATGGAATGATCATGATGATCCTAGTGAGCCATCGGCCACATCTTAGGGTCCCAAGTGAGATCCAAACCATTGATCGGTTGGCCTCACTTGACCCATCTCAAAAATAGAAAAAAACTACTATGATCATGTACCCACCGTCCGATCTTCTTGCTCCTAGGGGTTCCTTAACACCTTAGGTTGGATTTTAATGGAGGAGATGAGAAATGGAGGGTTGAGATGAGAGATGATGGGGTAGGAAAGTGGGCCACCTTGGAGTTTTGGAGAGCTTGGAGGATTTCTCATACGTATGGGGTTTTTGCTTGGATGGATTTTTTTGAAAATGAGAAAGAGAGGAGTTGTAAAGGGAGAGAGAGAGAGTGATGGATGGATGGAGTGATAGATGTGTGTAAGAACTTTTTGACTTTTCAGGCCTTTTGTGTAAGAGAGGTATTGACTTTGTAAGGAAATCTTGACTTTTGTGGTTGCTTGGGAATAGGTGAAAGGTGATGTGTACTGGACATGTACTTAACATGTGATGGATTGATTGATGGGATTGATGGGACATCTCGTAGAGATTCTCTTGGGTTTTGCAATGTGTGACGTTTTCCTAGCACCGAACGTTGGCCCACATCTCTTGACCATGGTATCGCCTCGGCGCCCAAGTCGCGGCATCGGAACCGCAGCGATGGTGCGGTCGCTATGGTAATGGTCTTAGGTTGAGTCGATAGAGGTTGATGACGTTGAATCAGGGTCGCACGTAAATATCGGTTAAGGGTCGAAGGTTGCCGGAATTTGACCGATAAGACCGCGGAAGTCTACGGAATGGTACGGACTAAGATACGGGTCTTACAGACCCTACCTAAGTATCCATTTCAATCCTTTAGATCCCATGGTCCTACTGGTCGAATCCCAGCTACTTGTAACCTGTGGATTCCATTTGCGATCATCCTTGAGTCCCGTCATGTAGACCCTACCCAGATCGACTCTAAAACCTATGTCATTGCGACCACATCGATATCACGGTTCCAACACCGCATCTCATGCGTCTATCTGATATGTATAACTTAAGTTATGGGCCATGCATTATATGGGCCATTGATCATGAATGTGGGACCCACCTAGATGCTTGCACATTTCCCAAGAGCGGGCCCCACCCAGCACCCTTTCCAATGCAACCTATCCTACCCTACCTTTCCATCATGCCCACTTCCTTAGCTAGCAATGATGGGTTTCTTAAAAAGAAAACTCATCATTTTCTTTTCACTTATCTAGGCTAGTGCTCTTCCCAAGCTACCCATTCCCCCATAATTCAATCATTCCATTTCTACTACCTCTCATCTCTCTCTATTCTCTCTCATTTCTCTCTTTCTCCTTTCCTTGCTAGGTGGAACATCCACCATCCCCTTAAAAATCCAGCAACCTTCTCCTCTTCTCCCTCCCAATCTAGCCTTCCTAACACCATCACCACCATTAGAATCCCACCTTTGGAGCTATGGAGTCTATGTCTTGAATAGGATGGGTGATCTTGAAGGTGGGTGATGCATTTAGAGGTTCTTCCTCCTTTCTTCTTGCATATTTATTTTCTCATGATTGGGAGTATGTGGGAACCACCAATCAATGGTGGAGGTCCTACATAGCTCTATGATGTGTGGCTAGAAGCCCACTTGATGCATGCATGTTGCCATGGTGGGCTATTTCGCATGGACCCATCATGATGGACTCATTTTGATCTAGGATTTGGTGGGTCAACTAGACCATAAATGTATGGTGGGGATGGCATCCCTACCTCCAAAATTTCTTGTTTTGTAGAGATCTTATGCATGCATGCATGTAAGATGTAAGGTGTGGATTGTGTTGGTGGAGGATTCATAGTATCAGAATCCTCCCCTATGGCCGTTGACCTCTCTCTCTCTCTCTCTCTCTCTCTCTCTCTCTCTCTCTCTCTCTCTCTATCTTCCTCATTCTTTTGCTAATGATGACGGTGGCCCACTGATGTGCCACAAAGATCCCAAATCCATCAGATTTTGGGACATCTAGGCCCACTACGCTGGACGTCTATGTGCATGTAGGTTGTATGGGTTGGATGGCCCCATAAGGCATGATCTATTGGAGATTTTTGAATGGATTTGGGTCTAAAATTTTTGTGGTCCATCTAGGTGGACCCCACTTATCTTTTCTAAGCATTTATCCCTTTGAATATTTTTCTATGGGCTGGAAATGGACAACACATGTTGCTGTCCAAATTTCAAGCCAAATGGATGTATGATTTGTGGGCATTATTTTGGGCCTGTTTGTAAGGATTTTCTCCTTGATTTCTTTTGGATTTTTATGAGGTGTGGACCCCACTTTGATGTAGGATGGAGCCTACACCATCTATCCCTGATTTGAGACCCATGGAGTGGGCCTAAGAGGGCTGGATTGTCCAGCAGTCCTGCATTCGTAAATTGGACTTGTTCCAGCTTAGTTTTGGCGAAAGTAGACATCCTAGTGGACCCCACTTGCTATCCATACATGGGTGCATCAAATCCACCCATTTCCTCTTTAATTTGGTAGGCTTAGGCCTAACCCATGACCGGCCAAAGATGGAGACAACAACATTTTAGTAGCAGAATTATCTGGATATACCTTGTTGTACTTTTTTTGTGTGATTGTTTTGGGCTTGTGTATGACCTCCAAATTTGTCTCCATTGTGTCCCACCTTGCTGAGACCCCTTCTATATGATTGTAGGGCATCTAGGGCACCGGATTTTTGGGTGTACATGGCTAGACAGTAGCCATGCTGGACATCCCATAGTGGTTGACATCCAGCATGGGCTGGCCGTCCCACCCTCCTAGAGCCCATCATGATGTAATGTTTCATCCATGTGTCCATCCATTTTGTGTGGCCCACTTGGACGTGGCCCATACCTAAGTGGGATGTCCACGGTGGGGCCCACCTTGAGCTTTAACATGGGCCAAGCTGTCCAGGCCTTGGACCGCCCACCCCTTGTGGGACGCCCATTACATTGGGCAGCTGCTGGATTGAAAGTCCAGCAGCAAGGCCCACCTGATTTATGTATTTTGTATGCACTCCCTATGTGGTGGGGCCCCCTGTACATGTTGCTGGACCACCCTGAACTTGTATCTCAATTAGAAATGTATTTTTACTGGGCTCCAACAGGCCCAGATAGCTGGTGGGCTGAAAATCCCGCATGATACTCTATAAATGTGCATTGTTTATGGCTGGAGTTTAAGGGTGTGGGGCCCACCATATTGTGAGGATTCATGGAAATATTTCATGCCTTTATTCCCCTAGCTTTTGGGCTTAATTAATGAATCTTAGAGGCCCACTTTGGTTGGGTTACATGGACATATACGTAACCAGATTTTTAGAACTCCTTGTAGGCCCAGATGGGGAGGAACTTCCTAGTAGGCCCAGTGGATTATGAGCTATGTCCACCATTATGTTTGGCTGGTAGGGCTGGAATGTGTGTGTGGATTGGGCCCTTGGTTGCCCACCAAATTAACTAGATTCTTAGGATAAGGTTGTTAGGCTCAATATGCTTAACTTGAATGTGATTCTTGCCCATGTGATTGGGATAATGGGCTACCCACTAGGCCCACCATAATGTATGGACTTGGTGATCTTATTCTTGGGCCATAACCTCCCTTATGGGCCCATGTTGTTACATATTATTAGGCCATGATTTGTCCTTGGGTCCATGTTATGCATGTAGGCCTTGGGCCATTTATTTGTGGCCCATCTTATGATGTAGTTGTACATATATATAGCTGCCCATTTTAAATTTATAGTTGTACTTGGGCCACAGGCCTTGATTCTTGGTAGAATGTTATTGGGCTGCCTTCTTGGGACAAATGGTGGCTGAATGCCCACATTTGTGGCCCTATGGTAGGCCCAATTGTATCTATAGGTGGTTAAAGGTCCACCATAGACCCTTATTAGACCCATTCTTATTATTTAGGCTCATGCTAATGTTTATCCTAGTCTTGTGGGTTACCCCAGGCTATTGGACCCCCACTAGAGGTTGTATTCCTTTTGGAAAACTGTCTAAGTACCTAGACCCTACTGGTTAGGAGGAGAGCACATTTTCACCGCATTGGCATCTTTGTTCATCTTCATGACCCACTCTCATATTCATCATATGCATGCTTGGTTGAGATGTTATTGGTCATGGTTATGACATTGGGTAGGATATTGCGAGGGATGGAGTTTCCCCTCTTGGGCACGTTGGATGCTTGGAATTGATGCATGGCTGTTTGTTTGATTCATGCATCTGACATTGCATAGCATGATTGACATTCGCCCTCGCTTCATCAGGGCCGTATCCTCCACAGGCATATCGTGGATGGGTGGATTTGGACACCGAAAATGTTACTTGAGCATTTAGGGCACTTTGGATGTCCTCGGGTGAAAGCCCCTAAACCTTCATGGTACCAAGAGACACCTCAACGTCGAGATCGAGTAAAAAATATAAGCGCCCGAGTGCTTTATACCATTAGGCCGTGACTCTCACTATAGCATGGTCAGTTGAGATGGGGTGTGGCCTTACCCGCCTGAGTTAAGGGGCAATAGCTAGGTTGAGTTTGACCAGTTCGTGAATGAGTCCGCTTCCGTCAAGCCTTGCTTGTGATTGGTTGTCCATAGGTGGGTAGTGAGGTCTCTTACGCTTATTAGACTGTGTAGCTAGGAGAGCGGCAATTGCTGGTAATGTATTTGACCCCAGTGGTTTTCCTAGAGTGGAACTGTATGGATATGTAGACTGTATATGAGGACTGGCATGATCGCATTTGCACTTTACAAATGGCATTAGCTATGTGCGCCTCTTGTGCATCACCTTGGTATGACGCCCAGTACTCATATTTTGCATCACATAGCCTTGTGATGGCTTATTGCATTCATGCTTAGTATAGGATAGCCGTGGTATGACTGTTGTCATTGATGGCATTCATCGTTCATGCCGCATTCCTGCATTCTCTGATATTGCTTTCCCGACACTGTTATTACACAAACTTACATCGTCGTCTAAGCTTTTTATAAGCTTATGCACGAATGATGCGTTCAAGAGATTTTAGGCAGTAGCCGTAGCTGACGATGAGCGTTGGAGTGTACTGAGGACCTTTTGGAGATTTCCCTTTTTCAGTTCTTGTATTTCCTTTTTGAGCCTGTACATTGTATTAAAGTTTAAATTCTTAGTGAATTTTATAATGTGTTCTGATAGTTATTTTTTGTGGTTACGTTGTTATGATCTTGAGTATGCTCTTTATGTTATGAAATCCTCCTTGTAGAATCACAGGATCGAAACCTGGTGAATTGGTGTCAGGAGCCGAGAATTGGGCACTACGGAAGCTGTTGAGGCCAGAATCGACAATCGAATTTCTCGTGAGTCCGATCATCGAGTCTAGGGCATGACATTCATCCTCTATTTATAAGTGAAAATATTGTTCTCTTGACTGGTCTAAGGGTCAGTTTGATTGGTCTAAGGACCAACCAAATTTCAAAAATTCTGACGTGATAAGATAAGGTCGTTACTTGATTGGCCGAGTGGCTTGCTCGACGGGTCGAGTAGCCTGCTCAACTAGTCAAGTAATGCACTCGACTAGTCGAGTGGGACCAAAAAACCTTATTGGACTTTGAATCAAGCCTGCACGACAGGTTGAGCACTGTTCACTCGATTGGTCGAGTAGTCTCCACGACTGGTCAAGGGTCAAATAGAAAATTTTAAAAATTCACAATAAATCTTGGATTGGTTGGGCTAGAGCTTGGACTAGTCGAACAAAGACTAGGAATAGTCGAGGAAATGACCTATAAACTTATGAAATGACTCAAATAAAATATACAATGAATATGACCTAACTTATGGTCAATTTAGGGTCATCCATACCTTGGTTGTGAGTTTGAATAATTGAAATATCGTTCGTTCTGCTAACTCATACACTTGAAATACTTGAAGCTTGTCTTCAAATCTTGAACTTGAGCTTGAGTAAAGACTTGTGTTCTTGAGTCTTTAAAATACTGAACTTGAAGATTAAACTTGAACTTGAGCCTTGAACTTGTACTTGAGCATGAAATCTTAAACTTCGATAACACTTCTTCGACTTGAATATAAGAGAAGTTTGACAAAGACTTGGACAATCTATAAAATGCATAAAGTTGATCTATACAACTCATCAATATATGATACAAATTTTAAATGATTTGGCACAACAAATTTTGACAATATTAGGTGGTAGATTTACAATATAACAATTACAAAAAATTCCAATTCAGTGTGTAAGGTGGAGCTTCATAACTATAAATAGGAGTCCTTAGGTATCTTCTAGGGTTTAAGGAGTGGAGCTAAAGGGTGGAGAGCCACCGCCAAGAGTTTTTCTACTTCTTCCTTAGTCGTTTTGTTTTGTTTAAGAGTTTTTAGTTTAATCATGTCTATGGTTAACTAAACCTCTTACCTAGGGTTAAGAGGTGAAGCTTGTAACGTGACTGGGATGTTTATCTTGCTTTAATTCTCGTTTATATTGAACTTCATTGATTTCTAATTGATTTTAAGGAATATTTTCAGTTTTCTATGGTTTGTTGTGACTCAAATTACAATAGACACTGTGATAACTTTGAATATCTTCTTTTTCTATTTGAGATTGTGAGATTGCTAAAATCCTGTCGTTCACCATTGTCTCCTGGGCATGGTAGGGTGATGGAATCCCTTTCAAATCTTCAAAATTCTCATCCATTAACGTATTTCAATGAAAACTTTAGAAATTTGATCATGTCTTCTTCCAATTTGATAACATAGGACTCTAATTCTAATTGTACCTCTTGAATCTTGTAAGGTAGCATCTTGATAGCTACAAGTGGATCCTTGGCACCCTTGTTCCCACATTTAAATTTATAAGTTTTAATCAACCTTATTTAAAATTACTTTCAATTTGTAACACCATGTACTTTCGAGCACTCGGGCATTACCATGAGAATTCTAAACCAGTTTACATGTGCGTGGAAACACACATAACTTTCCTTGCACATCAACGTCCAATGATCCCCTGTCCATCAATCTCAATCGTCTAGTACAACATTCATTCATATATTAAGCCATCCACTTGCACCCTTGTACTACATATATGAGAGAAGGTTTAAATTTAATTTTCCAAATTTTTGGACATCCAGGGCCCACCCCATTGGGTGCTCAATCATGGTCTATCCAAAATTCTGTACTTAGCAGAATTTGTCGATAGTCTGTAATTCTAAATTTAATTAAAATAGTTCTGGGCATCTAAAAATTATGCAAGTTTACATATTAGTGGTCCACCCATGTTAGGACCCATCTATAGAATTTCAGGGCCAACGGATCCAATTTGGGCATCCAAAAGGGTGGGCCAACATAGTAGACTTCCAAAAATTTCTGTTGTGCTGTCCAGCAGCATAGTTGCATAAAACTAAATTTTTAAAAATACTTTCTCAGAAGGTGAGCCATATTTATGGGTCCCACCTTGTTGTAGGCTTGATGAGGGACCTTGGATCCAAATTTCAGGAATTTTGGAGGCCTAGAACCTACCCATTGGATGGCCCAAATTCAGGATAGTTATATTTCGGTAATATTTCACTCTGGATAGATTGTATTCTTTAATTTAATTAAAATACTTCTGCATATCTTAAAATTATAATAATTTACAGGGATATGTTCCACTCATGGTAGGACCCATATACAAATTTTTAGCACAAATGGACCCTTGGGACACCGTGGCAATGGTCGGATTGCCCCACCACGTCCAGACGTCCAAATTAACCAGATTTTTTTGATAGTCTGTTTTATTTAAATTAATTAAAATACTTATGACCATCCAAAAATCAAAAATTTTTATGGAGTTGTGGTCCCCATATGTAAGGATCATCCTACAAATTTTTAGGGTCATCGGGCCCCTGTACTGACCGTCGTGCGTCTTGCAAATTTGGGTCAGTTTTGGGCCAAATACCTATGCCCGTAGGACTACCCACTATGGGACACCCCTACCTTGGACTGTTGTTGAGCCTGTATTCCAACAACATGGCCCACTTCTAGTGTGTGTTGTGCATTCCCCTCTCATTTGGTGGGACCCACAGTGATGTGTGTGGGTCATAAAAAAAAATACAATAATTTATTTGCTGGACTCTAACAAACCCTGAAAGCAGGTGGGCTGGAAATTCAGCAATGGGCCTAATGTTGTCGCCCCATGAATGTCTGTTTTCGGGCAATATGACCCACTAGATTTGGGAGGATTTAATTTAGATATCTTACCATTTTAATTTATTTTTAGGCTTAATTAGTACATTATTAAAGGCCCGTTCCAATTGGATTCTTCTCGGGCTAGTCTTTTACTTAATGAGCCTTATAGCCTTTGTTGGGCTGAAACTTTTAATAGGCCTGTTAGGCCCTTGGGTCATATATTTACCATGCTATTGTGATGGGTCTTATGGGCCAAATACTCAAGTAGTTGGGCCCTTGCTTGCCCACTATAATAAATCCATACTTGGGCCGAGATGTGAGGCCCAACTTACTTGTGTTAAATATAAGGATTTCCCATATGTTAGGATAATGGGTTGCCCATTGGGCCCACCACAATTAGTGAACCCATTATCCTTATGGTTGGGCCCAAACCTCACTTAAGGGCCCACTACAGGGCCTATGATTTGGGCTTGGGGTATGGCCCACTAGACTTTACATTGCTTAGACCTTAGATCTCTTATCATATGCATAGTGGGCTACCTTTTTGAGACCCAGTAAAGGTTGATTGTCCTCCTTAGTAGCCCTAAGATAGGCCCATAAAGGCCTTTATAGGTGGTTAAAGTCCCACCTTGGGTTGGCTAGGACCTCCCTCTTTAGGGCTATGGCTCTCTCTTAGCTTGTGGGCCATCCTAAATTACTGGGCCCCCACTAGAGGACTTCTCTTCTTCTTAGAATACCTGTGTATGTGCTTAGACCTTGTCCCTCCTTAGGACGGGGGATTTCATGTTCTATAGGCAACACACTTACATGATCCATATGCATCATTTGTATGAATTGATTTCATTGTGTGGTGGTCATTGAGGGATAGAGTTTCTCCCCTCATGCACATTGTGCGCTTGCAGCTAGTGCTTGATTTGTGTGTGTGACTCATGCATTGCCATCGCATTTCATGATGATACCGCACTTGCTGCATCAGGACCTTACCTCCACAGGGACGTTCGTGTATGGCCGTATGTGTGGACACCAAAAATATTATTTGAGCATACCGGGTGCATAGGATGCCCTTGGGTGAAATTTCTAAAACTTCCTTAGTACTAAGGGAATGCCTCAATGCAAGGACCAAGTGAAAATTATGAGTACACGAGGGCCTTATACTGTTAGGTCGTGACTCCCACTGTCGTGTAGTCATTTGGGTAGGGATGTGGCCTTATCTACCTGTGAGGGAGGGCATTATTACGCTAAGTCTGACTAGCTTGTGAAATGGGTCCGCTACTGCCAGGACTTGATGGTGATTAGCTATCCACAGACAGGTAGTGAGGTCTCTTACACTCATTTGACTATGCGGGTCTGTAGAGCGGCAGTCATTCAGCAGTGTAATGGACCATAGTGATTTCCTTATGATTAGAAATGTACTTGATATGTGGTTTAGATATGAGCATTGATAATACTTGCATCGCATTAGCATTGGTTGTGTAAGCCCCTTTATACATTGCCTTGGTATGACATCCAGTACTCATTGCATCATATTTATGATAAGCCTTGGTAAGGCTAGTGATATTATCATTGAGCATGTTTCTTTCCTCGTACTTCATACTATTCTTCTGTGCATCATTATCACACACTCACACCACCCTCTAAGCTTCTATAAGTTTATGTACGATTGATGCCTGCAGGAGACTCTAGTTAGGCGACGTAGCAGCAGAGTGTGGAGTTGAGTTGAGCTTGAGGACTCCAGTGTTGCTGACCCCTTTCTCTTTTTTTCCATTATCTTATGTATGTCCTTTCGGACCTGATGTAAGCTTGTAAAAGTTCAAATTCTTTGTGGATTTTGTGATGTGTATCCTTTGTTATTTCCAGACGTACTTGCTGTAATCTTGGGTATACTCACATCAAAAATGATTATACTATTATGGAAATCCTCCTTATAAGATCTCAGGATCGAAACCTGCCTTAGGAGCCGAGAATGGGGTACTACAGAGGCTGTTGCGGCCAGAATCGGCCATTGGGTTCCTTATGAGTCCGGTTACTGAGTATGGGGCGTGACAGCGGACTACATCTAACCATTTAAGAAATTAAAAAGAAATTTAATAGGATATGTGGACACTGATTATACAGACAATGTATGGGATCCTGGTCTTTTACAACATCGCTCGTATGCACACGTGTCTCAACTCGCACCGTTGATAGACCATACACTGTAACCTATTGCACCTAAAAAAATTATCCAAGTGATTTTTTTCAGATGATCTTGAGACCTCTATCATGTGGACCAAGTTGTCATTATGATCGCAATGGTGAAAACCGCTCATCAATCCGATGCTCCATTAGTGAGATATGACCCATCGAATGTAAGGCCTGAATTATGTATCTAGTAACACAAGCAACCTTAATTATGCTAGGCTCATTATACTTGAGGCCTAAAGCCTACTTTTAGAACATGAAAATTACCAAAAAATAGGACAATTTCTACATGACAAAATAAGAAGCTAGCACATATAAGACAAGCACTATAAGATAAAAATTGGATTTTATTCCAAAACTCGTTATTAGCTCTCTCCTCATGACTTAGAAACTAATCATGGCTCATGTTTACCTCATCCTATACATGTATCTAATGCATGTCTTGATTTATGCTACATCACTTCAAACAACCAATTCCAATGTATCATGGCTTATGTCTACCTCATCTTATACATGTACTCTACTTCATCATCCACCACGCATCACTTACAACCCATAACCCTTATCCATCCATTTTCCAATACATGTTGATGCAGGGATGAACGTGATGAGGTCAATCACCGTCTTCCTCAAGGATAACTACTCGAATCCATGGAGCTTCTCTGGACTCCTCACAGAGACTTCTCGAATCCACGAGGAAAGAAAGCAAGAGAATAGGAATAAACTCTAATAAAATTTGAAATTATTTGCTGAAAATAAAAATGAGTTTACACCCCTTTAAATAAGAGAACCAAGCAATAGGAAAGAAATCAGACCCAAACTAAAACTAAAACTCCTAGAATTCGTGACTTACTATAAATAGTAAACTTACTATTTATAGACGGTCATGATGTCTACTAGTGCGCAAGGTTTTTGGCCAAAAATAGTAAGTGTCCTATTTGGTGTCACCAAACCGTTCTCCTAATTATTCTAAGCACTTTTCATGTTGGACGCAACTCCTAAAGCCCAATGGATGAAGAGCTATAAGCAAACTAAAACTTACTATTTATAGTAAAAATGAAATTAAAACGGGGAAACGACCATTGATCAGGGGGTTTCTTACAAATCCAGGCTTCGCAACCCTGCATAACAGGGTTGGTTGGCTAAAGTAGCTTGTTCTACCCCAAAATCATATATTTTACGTCGGATAACTCATTCCGGATTGTGAGATACGCCCGATCTAAGGTCTGATGGTCCGGATCACTTATGTTGTCGACCGTGCCTTTTCTGATCCATCTTGGCCACGAAATTATCCGTGACCTGCTCTACATAAGTCCACTCTACTTTAAAAGAACTCATCCTCGAGTTCTCCTCCTGTGCTGGTTCATGATACTCGGTCAGGTCCGCGACGTTGAAAGTCCGTGAGATCGCTAGGTCATCTGGAAGATCAACAACATAAGCGTTGTCATTGATCTTTCGGATGATCGGTACCGGTCCAATCTTCTTATTTTTTAACTTGTTGTATGTTCCGATCGAAAATCTCTCTTTACACAGATGGACCATAACGCGGTCGCCCACCTCGAACACTTTTTGTCGCCGGTGCTTGTCTGCTTGTTCCTTGTACTTCTCGTTCGAGGCATGTAGCTTGGCCTGCACTTCTGCATGGATGCCCATGATCTATGTTCTGCTGCAACGCTCGTACCTGGGTGCTTGAGAAAAGGGACCAAGTCAAGTGTGTGGCGAGGCACTCGTCCATAGATAATCTGGAACGGCGATTTCCCTGTCGAGCGGTTCACCATGTTGTTGAACGCAAACTCTGCTTGAGACAAGGCCAAGTCCCACTACTTCAGCTTTTCTCCTGCAATACTGCGGAGGAGGTTTCCCAATGTGCTATTCACAACTTCGGTCTGCCCATCAGTTTGGGGTGGTAAGCACTACTAAATTGAAGACGTATATCAAATCGAGTCCACAAAGTCCGCCAAAAGTGGCTAATGAACTTCGTGTCACGATCAGAAGTAATGGTCTTAGGGACCCCTTGTAGCCGTACAACCTCCCTGAAGAAGAGATTCGTCACATGTGTTGTGTCGAGGGTCTTCTTGCATGGTATAAAGTGCGCCATCTTGGAGAAACGATTGACCACTACGAACACCGAATCCATGCCGCGTTGTGTTTGTGGAAGACCAAACGTGAAGTCCATTGATAAAACCTCCCAAGGACCATAAGGCATAGGTAACGGGGTGTAGAGTCCCATATTCTGAGATTGCCCCTTGAAAGTTTGATAAATATGACAACGTTGTATGGTTCTTCCCACATCACGTATTAATTGTGGCCAGTAATACCATTCTTCCACAAGAGCTCACATCTTGTCTCGCCTAAGGTGTCCACCGAGGCGACCTCCATGTAGCTCCTGAATAATCTACTCCCTTAGAGAACTTTGGGGGATGCACAATCGATTCCCTTTGAAGAGAAAACCGTCCTGTATATGAAGGTCACTGGGGTGACCTTCTTGGCACTTTATCCAAGAATCCTTGAAATCCTTATCCTCGGCATATAGCTCCTTGAGACAGTCGAAGCTGACCACCTCGTTGCTCATTGTAACAAGTAGTGATGCACGATGGTTAAGTGCATCAGCCACCTTGTTCTGCTGTCCTGACTTGTGCTTCAGAACCAACATAAATTCCTGTAAAAATGCAACCTATCTAGCATGCACACAATTCACGCTAGTCTGACTATTAATAAACTTTAATGCTCGATGGTCAGTGTACAGAACAAACTCTCTTTGAATCAAATAATGCCGCCAATGTCGTAGCGCCTGAACAACTACGTACAACTCAAGCTCATAAGTTGACCACTTCTTTCGTGCTTCGCTGAGCTTCTCGCTGTAGAAGGCTACCGGCCTGCCTTCCTATGATAATACTCTCCCAATTCTGACGTATGAAGCGTCACACTCAACCTCAAATAATTTATCAAAATTAGGAAGCACCAAGATCGGTGTTGTAGAAAAATGATGCTTGATCTCGTGAAAGCTCTCGTCAGCTTTATCGGTCCACTGGAATGGTCCCTTTTTCATGCAATCTGTTATAGGCGCGACTATGGTGCTAAAATCTCCCACAAATCGACGATAGAAAGTCGCCAAACAGTGAAAACTCCTTACCTCATGGATGTTTGTCGGGATCGGCCATTCCCTAATAGCTCGCACCTTTTCATCCACTCGAATGCCTATGGACGTTACAACAAATCTTAGAAATAACAGGCTGTCAGTTAAAAAGCTACACTTTTTCAAGTTGAGGTACAACTTGTTATCTTGTAGGACCTGCAGTACCTGTCTGAGATGTTTCTTGTGCTCCGCCTCATCCTGACTATATATTAATATGTCATCAAAATATACTACCACAAATCGGCCAGTGAACGGTTTTAGAACTTGATTCATCAAACTCATAAAAGTACTTGGTGCGTTCGATAGGCCGAAGGGCATGACCAGTCACTCATACAATCCTTCCTTTATCTGGAATGCCGTTTTCCATTCATCACCGGGTCGAATACGAATCTGATGGTATTCGCTCTTTATATCTAGTTTAGAGAACACCTTGGCCCCTCCCAACATATCGAGCATGTCATCCAACCGTGGTATTGGGAACCGATATTTGATGGTAATTTTGTTGATTGCTCGGCTGTCGACACACATGCTCCAGCTTCCATCTTTTTTTGGTGTTAATAATGCTGGTATAGCACATGGGCTCATGCTCTCTCTTAATTGACCCTTACGGATCAATTCCTCCACTTGCCTCTGAAGTATCTCACATTCCTTCGGACTCATCCGATAATGATGGCGATTGGGCAGGCTAGCCCTAGGGACGAGGTCTATGTGATGTTGGATGTCCCTCATGGGGGGTAATCCATCAGGTAAATCTTCAGATCATACTTCTTTGAATTTGTTTAGCAATAGTTTTAAGCTTGGAGGGATGTTTGAGGGTTCCTCTTCCTCGCCTTTCACCACTACGGCGTATACCTCGACGGTTTCCTTGGATTCCTCCATAAAATCCCAAATGGTCAAGAGAGAACTCCCCTCCACTTTAGAGGCTTCAGGGTGGTTCTCTGGTGCCATAGGGGCAAGGATTATTTTTTGACTATCCTTGACGAATATATAGAAATTGTCTCGTCCCCGATGGGTGGTATCACGGTTCGACTGCCAGGGTCAACCGAGTAGCATATGGCAGGCTTCCATGTCAACCACGTCACAAAGTATCTAATCCTTATAATGTTTACCAATTGAAAATGAGATAGTGTATTGTTCAGTTACCTTGGTCTCGTTCACTTTTTTTATCCAGCCAATTGAGTACGGGGAAGGATGTCTCTTTGTTGGTAGCTGCAATTGTCCACCATCACTCTTGAGACGATGTTCTCACTGCTACCACTGTCTATGATTACATCACAGACCTTTCCGCTGACAGTGCATCGAGTACGAAATATATTGTGCCGCTGTGGATGTAATTCCTTTCGCGGGGTATATAGTAGTCACCTCACAACGAGAGATTCGCCACGATTCTCGTCTGTCACTTCACCGCCACCTGCTATTTCTTCAGTGGTTTGTTCATATTCATCAAAGCCATGATCATCTTCTGCGGCATCATCTTCAGTGCCCCCTTCATTTATAGTTAAGTGTGCTGTCGGACGTTGAGGACAAGTGTTTGATAAGTGGCCTGGTTGGCCACAACGATAACAATTGTTCGGGCTTGGCCGAGCATAAGGATTCAGAATTCTACTCAGCCCCGCTGTTGTGGGTGTTGCCCGTTGAGGTCTGGATGGTCAGCTCCCCGTATCGCGGTTCACGGGTGGAGGAGGTTGAAGACGTTTTCCTACCGGATCTTTTCCTCGAGCCAGCACTGGATCCTGTGTGGGACTCGTTATAGGGGGTCGATTTGAAGGATAGGGATGAACAGGAGCTCTTGCAAGTTATGTTTCTGCCCTTCCTACCAATTGAATTGCTTCATATATGGTCCCGACTGGGTACATCTGAACTCGGTCCTGAATTACCGGTCGCAACCCACCTATAAATTGTGCCACCTTCTGTGACTCAGATTCTGACAGATCGTTTCGTGTAACCAACCACTGGAATTTTTCAGTGTAATTTGTAACAGTTCAATTTTCTTATGGACAATTTTGGTATTACTGGAATAAGATCTGCTCATAATCACTGGGGAGAAATCGTGATCGAAGAAGACGTCTCATCCGAGGCCATGATGCGATGGGTGCCTTGTTCTGACGGGCTCGTGAGAGTTGTAATTGTTCCCACCATGCAAAAGCACCAGATTTTAATTTAAACGCTACCAATTTCACTCTTTTATGATCTGGTACATCCATATAATCAAAATATCTCTCTAGTTCGGCTAGCCAATCGATGAAATCTTCGATTCGTAATAAATCGTTAAAACTAGGAAGTTCAGCCTTACCTCGATAGTCTCGTTCAGCACGATCTAGACGATCACCTCCATGGATTGGTCGTCGATCAAAACCCTCATTAATGTCTTCGTCGCTGGAACTAGAATCATCTGGTGTAGCCCTACGGTTTACCACTAGTAGTGCTCTGCGATAATCGGGGTCACGTCGTACAGCAACCATGGGTGGTGGAGCGACCATAGGTGGTGGAGCATCGCCTAGGGCTCGGGACGGAAGTAGCACATCTACCAGACGGTTGAGGGTTGCCTGCAGCCGTTGCATGGTCAACTGACTCTCCCGATGGAAAGCTTCCATTCTTTTCAAAAGATAACGAATCCCTGGATCACCATCCATAGGATTTTGATTCATTCCTTCGTTGTTTGCCATCGGCCCGAGGGAAAACCTCGCTCTGATACCAAATTGACGCAGGGATGAACGTGATGAGGTCGATCACCGTCTTCCTCAAGGATAACTACTCCGAATCCACGGAGCTTCTCTGGACTCCTCACAGAGACTTCTCGAATCCATGAGGAAAGAAAGCAAGAGAATAGGAATAAACTCTAATAAAATTTAAAATTATTTGCTGAAAATAAAAACGAGTTTACACCCGTTTAAATAAGGGAACCAAGCAATAGGAAAGAAATCAGACTCAAACTACAACTAACATTCCTAGAATCTGTGGCTTACTATAAATAGTAAACTTACTATTTATAGACGGTCGTGATGTCTACTAGTGCGCAAGGTTTTCGACCAAAAATAATAAGTGTCCTATTTGGCTTCACCAAACCGTTCTCCTAATTATTCTAAGCACTTTTTATGTTGGACACAACTCCTAAATCCCAACGGATGAAGAGCTAGAAGCAAACTAAAACTTACTATTTATAGTAAAAACGAAATTAAAACGGGGAAACGACTGTCGATCAGGGGGTTTCTCACAAATCTTGGCTGTACAACCCAACATAGCGGGGTTGGTTGGCTAAAGTAGCTCGTTCTACCCCAAAATCATATATTTTACATCGGATAACTCATTCCGGATTGCGAGATACGCCCGATCTAAGGTCTAATGGTCCGGATCGCTTATGTTGTCGACCGTGCCTTTTCTGATCCATCTTCGCCATGAAATTGTCTGCGACCTGCTCTACATCACATGTCTAGATTTCTTCCACCTTGGCCATTGTATACTTAGTACCATCCACCAGATCCATCCACTACCCATACCATACATCACATTCCACCTCACTTTTAGCACCAATAAAATCTTATAAACTTGTCACATCATCTTGCCACCTTAACCCCCAATTCCCTATATAAGAGTAGGAGCTCTCTTGCAGTTATTCTTTTTTGATACTTAGAAAAATTCTGAGATTTTAAGAGAGAGTGAAAGAGAGTGGGGCCATGGTGTGGCCCACATTGATCAAAGAGGGAGTGGACCACACATCATCATCCAACCATCCATCCATTGAGGTGAATCTACACGCCTCCTTCCATCTTCCTCATCCTCTTGTTTCTTCCTCTTTTTTTTTCCTTGATATGTATGGGCCCCATTGGTGTGGAGTTCTTGTGTACATATATTTATGACTATGGTGGTCAGCAAGGTGTCCCACATGTAGTAAGGTCCACCACAATGAAGATCATATCCACACCCTTCTCATGTAAACCTGTTTTTGTATCTGGATAGCAAGCTTTAAAAATCATATAAAATTAATCATGATAAGATCGAAGTTGAAACTTGTGTATATTAGGAACCATAATATGATCTAACTCTGAACTAAATTTCGTATCCATCCAACTGTCCAATCATCCGTAACATCAAGTTTACTTGGCTGCTATCCAGCAACACATGTAGGATTCCAATTTTCCTAAAACAGACACATTTTTAACTCTTTTAATGAATGTATTACAAATATATGTTCCATTAGATTCGTAGAAAATCAAACTAGCTCTCCAACAGTATATAATAAGCCTCAATCGCAGTTCAGATGGCTGAGATCTTGGCCCTATATGAAAGATGTATTTGGGAATTTGTTATGACCATTCTTATGTGGACCATATCCGTAATTCTAATGGTCAGACGTATTTGATATTTGCTCCTAACTTACCTAATATAGTTATTGATCATATGTAACGTCCTTATGGTCAGATTCTTTTATGATAGAATTTAGGAAATTTCGAACCGACAAATACTTCCATAAGGATAAATCTTAAATTGTTTTATATAGTCTAGATGGATTCAAGGCTCTGTATGGTTGGAAACTTATATACAGCCTAAACGATATATTACTAAACCATCCATTGGATCGAATTTTCCAACAGAGAATCTGATCATAGAGATTTGATCAATATATTTCATGTGCTACTAGATGTGTATGTTGGATATATGTTGTACATAACATTCATCCTCTTATTGAACCCACTTGGGTGTGGGATCACTTGTGATTTATGCATTTTATTAGTTCATCCAATTTGAAAACCCATGTATATTTTTGTGTGCCTCTTATTTATGGTTTGCTAGCATATGGGCCCCACTTTCCATTGGATCTATTTCCTTTCCTTTGCACTTTTTGTTTGCTAAAATTTTCAAAGTACTCGACTATATTGCATGTAGGCATCTTTGACGCCTTGTAGTGGGCCCCACACTCTATAGTTAAGGGTCCCACTTTGGGGGATGTTTAATCCTTATATAAGTGAGCTGGGATGTCCCATATTTTTGTCAGGAATGATTCCTAAGTGTTTGGAAATTGGGCCCTAAGTTGTGACAGACCCATTGCTGAAAATTGTCTGATTATTTGTGTTTTGTACCAATTTTGGGTCTCTGTAGTGGATCACACGCTGGAGATATGAGCATGCCACCACTTGGAACCTTTAACCTGTATCAATGAATAGATAAATAATATTTTAATCGGGCTAAATCAGACCTCACATGATCAGGGAGTGGATCCCAAAATGTGGTCAGGCATGGTTGTGTAGAAAATCAAAGTACCTATGTTTGGCCCTATACCAAATATTACATGTGCACAAACAGTTGGTCCCAGCTTATAGTTTTTGAAGTACATATATAGTTCAACTAAGGCCACCTGATGGGACTTTGAAAGGTGGTCCCCTGTGATCATGGGACGTACTCAAGATCGGGACAAAACTAATTTTATACTGTTTCCTGCACATTTCCTCTAAGTACCCATCTCTGGGACACCATCGTAAATTGTATACACCTAACCAATGAGGCCCACCTTATACATTTTAAAGCCCACACATATATCTACCAGATGGATCATTCTTTTCATTAGATGTGGGTTCCATATGATCATAAATTTGAATTAAAAATGGCCCAGAACCAACCTTGTGCCAAAAGTCTGTTTGATATAGAATTTATGTGGGGCCACATCAGTGGGGTCCACCACCTTCCCAAAGCATTTAATGTAGCACCTAAACTCTAAAAAAAAATTTCGGATATTTTTGGGCTTTAAAATGTTTTTAAAAAAAAAACCTTAAGTGGGCCATCTAGTATAGGCTATCTTGTATGGGCCTTACCTTCCATGTAATGAGGTCCACCTGGCATATTTTATAAATGGGTGTTGTATAACTTGTAAAATATTTAGTAAATAAATCTTGCTGTCTAAATGTTCTCTTAAGACATAGGTGGCCTTGGGCCCATCTAAGTGATGCAACCCGGGCCCAACACTAAGAGAAATCATTGGGGAATGACAAACCCACAATGGTAACCTTCCTTGAGTCTGTTAGGTAGGCCCATTGCCTACTGGGGAACTGTGCCTTTCATACTACCTCTAATCAAGTGGACCACGCTTAGACAGACCTATTTTAGAATGCATAAACTAGATAATTGGGCTTTTTCCTGGTTCACTTGTATATCCAACTAGTTGGCCCAATATGATGTATTACATGAAAGATGTTAGCATGTTATCCTTGTGTTTGAGATTATGCATTGCTTCTAATTAATGGTGGAATGTGTGGGGCCCACTTAGTTGTGGAATTAGATCTACACCATTGAAAGCATTGTGGTTGGACATTTATGCCCTTGGGTTGGCTTATTGATTCACCAAGTGGGACTCACACTTAACCTATACGACCTCATGCCTCGCATGTAGTTTAAATCCAGTGTGAAAGTCACACTAGGTAGGACGCACCTACTGATGGGTGAGATGATGATACATGTATAGTAACATGATAATGATGATTGTTAGTTGTTGGTTGAAATGATAAATATGATTTAATGTATGATGAATTAGAGCACACTACGCCAAAATCGTTGATTTGCGACAGACAAATCCATCGTAAAACCAAATAAATGACGGACTTGGTCCATCGCTATTTATTGGGTTGTTTTTTGTTTTCAACGGATAAAATCCATCGTTTATTCTGCGACGGATAAGGTCCGTCGCAACATAGCGACAGACAAAATCCATCATAAAAAATAAAAAATCCATCGGTAAAATTCAAAAAAGAAGTCGTCACTAAAAACATTAGCGATGGATAAGGTCCGTCGCTAATATGAGTAAGCAACGGACCTCAAATCTGTGGTTGATTTCAGTTCAAAAATTAGCGACGGATTTGGTCCGTCGCTAAAATATCCATAAATAAAAAAATATTGATAATTTATTATTATTATTATTTTTTAAATCTTGCACCTGATAGTCATTCAAAAAATAATTTGCACTATTGTTTAATAAGAATCCTATTCACAAAATTGGTAATAACTCAATTTAATAAAAGAGGAAATGACCTAAGTGGCCCACTCCAATAAAAATTGACTTTAACCCTCCTAACTAAACACTTCTTACCCGGAACTTCAACTATTGGCTATGCCTTACCTTAAATTGGCCACTTAGTATCTTCTCTTGTTCAACCTTCTTTTGTGTCCTTCCTACATATATTACAAACAACTAGATTCAATCCAATAATATATATATATATATATATATATATATATATATATATTTTAGGAAACCCATGAAAGATATTCAATAGGGAAAACAGAATGATAGGATTCGACGCTACATTTCTCGCATCATAATCAACAAGGAGCTGATGATAATCTCACCTTGTGGAGTGAAAAGTTCATAGCTCCCACTTCGACAGTAAGATCGCTGGAAACATCTGAAAGCGGCTTGCAAGAATGAAAATTGCTTGGAATCAGAAACTCAATAATTTCATAACAGTGACAGAACTGAATCGTCAGCCTACATGTTGATCAAATGTGGAAAAACCCGACAACTTTGATTTCTATTTCTGAAACTCCTCGATGTCAGAAAACGCAAGCTCTAAACATGTGATTGGATTCAATTCTACCATTTTGAAATTGCACTCTTGTATCAGGCAATACGAAATCGATGGTTTGGATTGGTCATGGGTCATAATTATAAAAAAATAATTAAAAAAAATCGGTGTCGGGAAGGGAAGTACAGAAGAGATAAGGTTAGAATTATTAATGGTAGTGGAATGGGAAGTGAAAAAATCTATAGAAAATGGCATTTTCTTCACTAGAAAATTGATGAGAGGAAGGAAAAGGACAGATTACCATTTGGATTTTCTAGTCATTGCTTGTTTCATCTCTGCATTATTCCAGAGCTTGTCAATTCAAGCAACTTCTTGTAGGCAAAGATTTAAAATTCTGAGGTTTTCAGATGATCAGATGACGTAAGGGGTGTTTCGGAATGGAAAAATCATATAAATGGCTAACTGTTATTTTTGGAATCTGATCATATAGGTAACAGATGGGGTTAAAGTTCATTAATTTTGAGTCATTGTTGCGAACATGACATGCCCATACTATATAAAACAAAACCCAGGTTTAAAGCACTTTATATAACATGTTCCCAGATGGCCCATACTAAACTTGCTGTTGTGCCCTTCCATATTAAAGAGGTTTGCTTGAATAGACCCCAACACATTGCGATATGATACATCGGGATTTCTAACCATTGCATATGGGTCATCTTCCATTGATCCAAACCGTTTATCCAATTAGTCTTGTATTGTCTAGTGGACACCCAACAAATACCGTTACTATAACCTTTGTATAATCAAAATGTCAAAACATTCAATCTGAAAGAATTTTCAAGCATCACCAATCCAAGATAATCCCAATCAGATAAATGGTTTGGGTCATTCAAGTGAGAATTCCAATAGCTAAAGTCCAACCTATCATATTACAATACATCGGGATGCACTCCAACAAACCTCATGAGATAAATGGTTTATATCACCTAACGATGTCACATGCACAGAATCCTACTAGTCATTTACTAAAAGAAAGGCTCTTTTTTTCCCCATCTTTCCTCTATCATATGATAATTACACGTACCTCCCTTCTGGTTGTCAATCTTGCAGATACCTTCCACTACTACTCATACAGTTGAGTCCTACCCGATGCCAAGATGGGAATCGAACAGTCATAGGCGAACAGCGTGGAGTTTCAGATTGTACCTGTCAGCAACTAACATTTCAGATTGTACCTACCATCCCCATCAATAGCGTGGAGTATACCTCCACTAGGAATAAGGGCATTTTTGTTGTTTTAAAATGTTGCTGCACTATGCGATTAGCTTGTTGGCAGTCTTAATTGTGTAGTGTGGAATTATGTTTGGCATGTGAGTCAGTATCAATGTGAGCCTTTGCCATTTCCAGTTCCAAGACCTTGGTAAAGATGAAGGTGAATGTCTAGTTGGCAGCAAATCATAATTTCTTTTTGCCAATCTACCATTTAAAGCCAACCCCAAATCGATGGAAGAAAGGCTCAGATGATGATTGTATAACAGGAATTTGGAAACCAGGAATTGAAGTTTGGATCATGGGTTTATATATATATATATATATATATATATATATATATACACATATATACACACACACACACATTCAGCAGCCAATCATAATTTCTTCTCTGCTAATCTACCATTTAAAGCCAACACCAAATCAATGGAAGAAAGGCTCAGATGATGATAGTATAACAGGAATTTGGAAACCAAGAATTGAAGTTTGGTTCATGGGTTTATATATATATAATGAAAATGTTATTTTCTCTTCTTTTCAACTAGCAGCTTTCGTTTTTTTAAAGAAGTTCTAAATCCTAAAAAAAAAACTCTAATTTGCAGATGAACTACATTGTATTCGGGAAATAGAAGAGAAAGGAAAGAAGAGACATACCTTCTTTGAAATTTGTGGTTATCTCTGCATTTTTCTGTTTGGTTTGTTGAGGATTTCAGTTGTTCTAGATCCGACATAGCTTCAATGGCGGAACACCGAAATGGAAATGCAAAACCTTCTGACAAAAATGTTGCTGGTATTTGAATCAATGATGAGGTGTAATAAGGTTTCCATTCTTGAGGGAAGGTCCTTCAAATGTCATTTTGGTGGGCAATATCTATGAAGGCTCCTCTGAGCATACAAAACTTACAGGGAAAATAAAAACATGTTATAAAACAGAGATCACAAACACATCTAGTGAGTAGCTGAAACTTTATGGCTATGTTGGTTGTTCAAGGATTCAAGACAAATCAAAATAAATAGGCTCATATCCTGAAGGCAGCCCATAAGCCTTTGTATGGAGTTTCTTTTCATTTGTTTTGCCAATTCAACTCTCTTAATGATAATTACATAATAATGTGCATGGCATATTTGTCAAACAACCATTTACTCCAAAAGCTTAAGCTCGAGAAGGCTGCTTACAAATGTGAAGAAGGCTGGCAAGGATGGCATTGAGCTTACAAATGTGAAGAAGGCTGCGTACTTAACTTCATCTGTGATGAAACACTTCGATGTACCAAAGCTCAAGAAGATCATTGATGAGGAGAAGAAGGTTTCTAATTCATCATTAATGGTTGACACAGAGAAGGCCTTACCTAATCCAGCAAAAGTCAAAGTCAAACTAAAATCGGAGAATGTTGACATCTGTTACCCCCCAATTTTTCACAGTGGGGGTGAATTTGATCTCATGCCGAGTGCATCAAGCAATGATGAGGATCTCTACTATGACTCGACAAGTGTGATCATATGCGCAATCGGATAGTGCTACAACAGCTACTACTCAAACATTGCCAGAACATTTCTCATTGATGAAAATGCAACGCAGAGTAAGGCTTATGAGGTTCTCCTCAAGACCCATGAGGCAGTGATAGGTGCATCGAAAGCTGGGAATAAGGTCAGTGTTGTTTACCAAGCAGTAGTCTTGGTGGTAGAGGGGGATGCTCCTGAATTTTCCTCTCATCTTACCAAGCAGTAATCTCGGTCTTCCACTCAAAACAAAATGTTTATTATTGATCCTAGTATTATCTACTATATACTAGTAACATACAACCAATATTGGGGCACCATACCATAAGCTACAAAATTTCATGTCCCCCTAAACAAGGCATCCTCCATTATATATATATATATATATATATATATATATATATATATATATATATATATATATATATATATATATATATATATATATATATATATATATATATATATATATATATATATATATCATAAGTTTTTTATTTTCATTTACCTTCACAAATACATTTATCATCCATCCAACTATTAACAACATTTACAAAAAATAAAATATATCCAACCAAATCTTAATAAAAATTTGCAACTTAACCTGCTAGGAACCGTCTTGAACCATAATGTCTTACGGCAGAGCAGGTTCTGAGGAGTTACAAGTTGAACCTAACAACAACATATAAATGAAGCGATAGAGATATAAATGATTCAAGATTAATTAAAGGTTTGGAGAACTTACATCCACCTCACTCCTATTGCCAAGTAGTCCTGACAAAATTGCATCCACACTACAAGAAGGGAAAAATAAAATAAAATTTGTGGCTGCACCGATACGGTCTAGTATGAACGGCTGCCTACGTACCCAATGTTGGAAGATTGAGATCAAGCCACTACGTAGTTCTTAATATTTAAATCAGAACATTTTACACATAAGAAAAGAAAAAATCAAAACAAATCATAATAGAAATATGTGTACCTTCTGTCACGCGTAAGAAGATGAAAAGCTGAAACAAATCACTAGATTAGTCAAGCAAAACTACTAAATAATTCAAGATAAAGATTTAGTCAAATAATATCCACAATAACCTTAAACACAATCCACATGTCCTGACCAAATTACAAAAATATGTTCTTGACTTAAGAAAAGTTTTAAGTAAACTCCTTTAATATCTATGTTTTCGTCAGCACTCTAGGCCAAACGAGAACATCACCCACGTCGCAACCGGTTAATGTCTTCTCAATATCACCAAACAGAATCACACTGGGAACTTCAATAACATCCAATATAACTTTGATGTAATCTGGAGGGATGCCTACATTATCTCTAATTAGACGCCCACGTGCAACAACTCGACTACAAATATCTGTCAAATGACAGATTTGTTCCACCCGTAGAGGTGGAGCTGACTCATCACGATGACTTGAGGTATCATACGAATTGAGCTTGTCTCTTATCATGTGAACATATTACTAGATCTTGTTCTTCTTGTTTCCTTCTAAATCTCCCTTGGTTCATAGATAATTTTTGAGATCATGATTCAGTTCAAGAATAGTCTAGTTGACCCTTTTAGTAGCCTGAAAGAATGATGGGCTAAAAAGCATCTCCCCATATCTCTCCAGATATATTTATCTTGTACTTGATTCCCAGGCTGGGTATCAACACAAAGTGAGGATAATTGACAATGGAAATAAATGCAAGAAACATATCCAAAGAGAAAGAGAGATGATGCATAGAAAATGCAAGTGCATTTGAATTACTAAAATGAAAGCATCACATTCTATCCAGTCTTGAACTGTCCCAACAGGGACAATTTAAGGATTTTTATGCACCAAGGAGCACACTGTATCTATGCCTGGCCACATAAAAACCCTTAAATGGGTAACTGATTGTCTTAATTTATATACAATCACATCAAAATTTGTAATCTAAATGAACATGATTCAAAATACAACTCATTTATGAAAGTAAAAGAACTGGTAACCTGAGTTATTTTCTTACAACCAGTCTCACCAGATGCCAGCACCACCTGTTCTCCATACATAAATAGACAAACAAAACTCGGAGCATGACATCAAATAACATTGAATCCTCCTTTCACCAGTAGTAACAAAAAGAAAATGCTCAATACAAGTGTAACAGGTTTATCCTCCTTTCTTTTTATTAAGCATGGTGATGGGGATATTCTTTTCTAACAGATGGGTGTAATCTATTTAATCCCATACATGAAAGTAGACATGACCAAAATCTGAAAATCCTAATCTATCCTACAAAAACCAACAAAATCCAAAACCCAAAATAAGATTCAAAACAAACTTGATTGGGCAGTCAAAACTGAAATATGTCTAATTTTCTTACTTGACAAACAAGTGTCCCAATCAAGTTAGAAATATTCAACCAATCTGACTTATGAACAGGAACTTGGCTCGCTTCATGTACAAACTAAAAGACGAAACATACGATGAAATCTCTCTACCCGAGAAATGATTACATTAGATTTAAAATCAACAGTACACATTATTTACATTCAACCATTATAAGGTCATGATATGATTTCTAAACCCTGTAAAAGAAAATAAAGCAAACAGATGATAGACACACAAAACAGTAAACAAAACTTGTGAAAGAATTAAATACATTAGCAGCAACTCATAGTGCCCATCTTCAAATATCAAAATTAGGGAAATGAACATGTACTTTCTCATAGTACATGTAAGTATGGATTAAAAGGTGCAAAAATACCCCAACCAAGAAAAAGAAGTGGTCCCCATAGATAAAAGGATCAGGAGCGTACAAACCTTTTGGAAGGTAGATGTGTCTTTTCCAGTAGTAAATGTAGAAGCACCAACAGTTATGATAGGTGGATCCTATTGGTAGGGTCAGTGCAATGGCCATCTCCAAGCGCCACTAGATGGAAGAAAAGCCGCACCACTCGATGGAAGAAGAAGCCTCGCGGCTAGAAGGAATGAGAGAATGGGATAAGAGAGTAGGCGCTGGTGATTTTGAGAATCCTTTTCTAAATTTTATAAAATTTTGAAATACGAAACAGTGTGTTTACCACTATTTATAACAAATACTCTGTTAACAATCGTACATGCAAGAAGGACCATTTTCTGGATGGTTAAGATCGTATTATATAATAAAATTATAAATATTAAATAAATACAACTAGACGGATTATTTCAATGGTCTGGATAACTTTATATCATTGCCACTATTTTCATGAACGAGTCACCACTATTTTGCATTATGTACAAAACTCACAGTTTTTTTTTTTTACAGAAAAATAAAGTGTAAACAAAGGGTTGGAAAGGGGAGGGCTCTATGGGCCCCATCATGATGGATATGTTTCATCCAATCCGTCCATATATTTTTATATATAATTTTATGATATGGTTTTAAAAATGAAGTATATCTCAATCTCAAGTGGACCACATTATAGGAAGTAGTGTTGAATAAATTTGACCATTAAAAACGTTTTAGGGGCCATAAAAGTTTTGGATCAAGCTGATATTTGTTTTTTCCCTTCATATGGGTCTTTATGACCAAATCAATAGATTGGATGTCAAATAAACAATGTAGTGGGCCTTAGGAGGATCTTAATTGTGAATATCCATTCATTATTTTAATTCCATGGTGTGGCCCAACTAAGATTTATATCCCTATCATTTTTTGTTTCAAGCACTAAAATGATCTTTAAAAATGGATGAACAAAATGGATGAAGCACATACATCATGGTGGGGCCCACAGTGCACCGACCACCAGCGTCTCAGGCGGAGTAGCCAATCTGTTCCAGGACGTGGACGTGGACTTCAAGAAAAAACCTTTCACATTAGTGTGCATGGATGCTAGGTGGGGCCCACCACCATGTTTGTGGGAAATCTACTCCGTTAATCCATTTATAGAGATCATTTTAGAGAAAGATACCAAAAATGAAGTGTATCCAAAACTCAAGTGGGCCACACGAGATGAAATAGTGGGGATTCAGTGAGAACCGTTGAAACATTCTTATGGCCATAAAAAGCTTTGTTTCCGGCTTTTTATTTTTTTTTTCTTTTTCCTTTTGTATTTTCACTTATTCCTAGTGTTAATGACCTTATAAACTGTTTGGATGGCATATAAACATCAAGGTGGAGTCCAAAAGGTTTCAACTGCAGGTTTTTGTTTCCACACTGTTTCCTCTCATGTGACCCACTTGATTTTTGGATCCAACTCATTTTTGGTCTCTTGTCCTAAAATGATCTCTAAAAATTGATTAATGGAGTAGATTTTCCAAACACATGGTGTTGGGCCCCACCCAACATCCTTGTGCAGGATGTCAAGGGCTTTAACAGGAAATCCGCGTCCCGTTAAAAAGTGGTGACCAACCAATGGCTGGTTGTAGGTGCTCTGTGGGCCCCAACATGACGTACGTGTTTCATCCATGCCGTCCATCTATTTTTCTAGAAAATTTTATGGTATAAGACCAAAAATGAGGTATATCCCAATCTCAAATGGACCACATTACAGGAAACAATGTTGAATGAGCGTGGACCATAAAAAACCTTTTGGGGGCCATAAAAGTTTTGGATCAAGCTGATCTTTGGTTTTTCCCTTCATCTAGTCATGTATGACCTAATCAACAGATTGGATGTCAAATAAACAGTACATTGGGCCTTAATTAAGATAGATTTTAATGGTGGATATCCAATCACCATTGTTTTCATGTGGTGTGGTACACCTGAGATTTATGTCCCGCTAATTTTTGGTATAAAAATGTAAAATAATGTGAAAAAATGGATGAACGGAATAGATGAAACACGTACATCATAGTGGGGCCCACCCGTAGAAGAGGATTTTAATGGTGGATATCCAATCAAATTGTTTTCCTATGATGTGGTCCACCTTAAGTTTATATCCCTATCATTTTTTTAATCAAGCCCTAAAATGATCGGTAAAAATGGATGAAATACATACATCATGGTGGGGCCCACATATCACCGAATACTAGCCAACAAGATGGTGGTAGGGGAATAGCCAATCCGTTCCCATCCATGCTGTTTGTGGTGCGGTCCATTTAATCTTTGAATATTATTCATTTTTTGAATAATTCTCTGAAATGATCTCGAAAAATGGATTAACGGTGTGGGTTGATCCCAAAATTTCGGTAAATCCAACACTCAAGTGGACCATGCCACACGAAACAATGTGGAATAATGATTTCCACCATTGATACCTTCCTTGGGCCCACAGTAACAGTCATTTGCCATCCAACCTATTCATAATATCAAATATATATGAATGAAGAGAAATCACAAACATCAGCTTGATCCAAAACTTCTATGGCCTCTAAGAAATTTTCAATAGTAGAGGTTCAATCACACTATTTCCTGTGGTGTGGTCCACTTAAGCTTTGGACATGCTTCCTTTTTGTTCTTTAGACCTCAAATTATCTGTTAACGTGGATAAACGAAATGGATAAAATAAATAAATAACGGTGGACCCCACAAAGTTTACTTTGGTAAGGGTAATGACTAACTCGCCTAAATGTAGAGGGGTTTCCTTAAAATTTTCATAATCATGTATTTGGCTTGCCTTAATGTGATTCACATATCCAACCAACTCATTATGTATGTCCCACTTGGATGAGGGGTCAGACTAAGTTTTAGCCGCATCCAAAACTCATGTGGGCCCCACCACGTGCTTTTATATTTTTTAAAATATCTTGACATGGTTTTAGATGGTATGGCCCACCTGAGTTTTGTTTACGGATGATTTTTGAGATATCTCATAACCTAAAGGGGACAAATTAAATGCACAACGTTGATGTTCGACATACATCATGATGGGCCCCACAAAACTTATTAACATCAATTCTTAGGTTTTCGCAAGGTCAATAAGTTGGGTCACAATTTTGTCAACAATATTTAGCCCATTTTATATGTCTAGCCCATTCACTCTATTTTATTGATCAATACCCTCAATTTAACTAGTTACTTGCCCCAATCAAGCTAGCTACATATGAGAAAGATATTAAGCATACAAGATTGATCAACAATTTGAGTAAAATTTGATTTAAACATATGAAGTTATTTACTTTTCAATCTGGACTAATCGATTGTCCACAAACAGTTAAATTTCAATTAGTGGATGTGCCTAATAATTTATTAATTTTTCTTCACAAATAAATTTCAATTTCCATTTAAAAATAACATTTTTTTTAAATGTATATTTTTTTACTCTTAATTTTTCTTTAAAAACTTTTAACAAAATATCATTTTTATTATAAAATATTTTAAAAAATAAATTAAAATACAAATTTTGAATTTTTATTTTTAAAATATCTAAAATTTTCACAAAAATTTTTTTTCCCCAAAAATTCCAAAATGCCGATTTTTTTTTCTTCAAAAGCATCATGTTGTTTTTAACTTTTCATTTTTTTAAAAAATATATATAATTTTTCAAAATCTTAGTGTTTTTTTAAAAACTTTTTCTTTTAATTTCAAATTTTGAACATTTTCAATTATATTTCAAATCACAAAATTATTCAACTTATTTATTTTTCGTTTCAAAATGTTTGTTTTTTGATAAAGTATCGATTTTTTTAATATCGTTTTATTTTATTTTTCACTCAAATTTTTTTTTGAGTGAAAATAAAATAATTTTTCACATTTTTTAAAATATGAAAATTTATTTTATTTTTCAAATTTCAAACTCTCATTTTCTTTTTTAAAATATTTTCATTTTTCAACATTGTCAAAGTTTTCACATTTTAAAAAATATTTTTAATTTTCTTTTTCTGGATATTATTTTTTTTCTCAAAATCAAATGCTTTTTTTTTTTCACATTTATCAACTTTATTCAAAATTCTTTTTTGTTCCTACAAAATAGATTTTTATTAAATTACAATTTTTATTTTTTCAAAATCTAATTTTTTTCTCAAACATTGTTAAATTTTTTTAACTTCTCAATATTATTTTTCATATGATATTACAAATCATTTAAATATTAATTTTAAATTAAAAATAAAAACAAAAATTTCACTCATTTAATATAATAACATAATAAAATTTCTTTTTTGCATTCAATCAATTATTAAAAAATAATCTTAGATATAAATATGTACAATTAAACCACCGAAATTCTATTAAAAAATAGTTATTAGACCAAAAAAAAAACTTAAATTTTTCACCACATTCTTAAAAAAATGGAAAAAATTATTGGGAGGGCAAAAGGCCTTTTACGACGGACATGATCCGTCGCAAAAGTTCTTTTACGATGGACCATGATTTGTCACAAAAGCATCCGAAAAACGCGTCATTCAGTGTTTTGGGTGGCAGACAAAATGAAAATTTGCGACGGATTTAATCCTACCGTCACTAAATTCAGCAACGTTCCGACTACGAATTTTCGAGAATCACGGGATTAGCGACGGACTTTCTTCTTTAGCGACGGATTAAATCCATCGTTAAACCAAGAAATTTTAGCAATGGGCGAAGTCCATCGCAAAAATACGTCACAAATTGCCCAATTTCGCGTAGTGGCATATGCATTGATGATAAGTGAGTAATTATTTATAACACTTATGACATTGTTTATGTTAATCATGAAGTAAAAATGATCCTCATGGTAATGATGATGATATTATATATTTATATGCATGATGAAAAAAAGTGCTAGTTAGCCACCATACTTGATATCCAAGTGATAATAATGCACGTATTGATTATCGTGATGATATTGTGGACAAGATAACTGTGTTTTGCTCAATGTATGGATGATGATAAATATATGATGTTGGTGAACGTAAGGATAACCTCATGCATTAAATCATCATTCATATACTAACATAGATTTGAACTTCAATTTGGTTTTCACATAAAGCATCAAAGTATTGATTGCAAGGAATTCAAAGCATCTATCTTCCCCTTGGTCTACGATAGATAAATGGATTTTGTAAATCAATCCCTTGCAAAATATATATACATGCACTCTTAGCTTTCCTAAGCATCCAATGTGCTTAAAGTCGACAATGGATCAAAGTAAACTAAAAATATATCTTCATTCAAACCAATATCAATGAATTATTCAATAATCAAAAACAACATGAATCAAAGTACACTAAGACATGAAAAATGACAATAAGCTTCACTTTTTTGTCATATCTAAGAAATTTAGCTAACCATATACCTGACTGAACTAAACTTAAAAGAAAAACATAAAAATAAATTAAAAAATAATAATAATAATAACAACTAAAGAAGAAGTAAACGTTTGAAGGACTCCGTAGAAGCTCCATAACTCCTTGCCTTTTCTCTTCTAACATAATTCATGTTTAGAAAAGTTAGAATCATTCCTTTATATAAGAAAAATTGCCTCATCTTGTAACCTACCTCAATTTTACTAACTTATATTACATTTCGGTTGCACTAACAATTACCTTTATTTACAATCAAGCATACCTTCAGTGTCACACTAAATTTTCTCTTAGCTACAACTAATTTTTTCCAAAATAAATTTGAAGTCTGTCTTCCTTAAGTCGCACCGAAATTTCCTTCGGTGACACCGAACATGGCCTCGGTCGCACCTAAGTGTCGAGCCATATTTCTTTGAAAAAAATCATAATTCTTGTTGGATTGTTTTGTGCATATTCGATCAGATTGAACCAACCTCAAGTGGGACCAAACAATCTGTTATTTCTATTGATGTACTTTGTAATTTTTTTAGTCTTTTCTCTCTCTTTTACACATAATTTCCTTGGATCTTTGGAACATGAAATCTTCATTAATCACCTCCAAATCTCCAAATCTTTACTTGGTCATTTTTTGAGCATTAAATCTTTTTTATAATTGTTCGTTTCATCTTATCTCTTCAAATTATCTCACATAGAGAAACATACATAAATAAATCATATAAACACATTTATGCTTATAAAACTAATGCATAATAAGGGCAAAATATATAATATTTCTCGCTCAGTAATGATTTAATATGATTCAATTCTTAGATTGGGGAAGGAATCAATCTATAAAGTTGATTAATCTATTGCTGTCTCTAGGTACATTGGATGCTTTCAATTTCTTGCAATGTGATTATCTAGATCTTCATGAGATATTAAGCCTAATGTGATTCTAATATATGTTGAATGTTTATGATTGATAATATTGCATTATCTTCCAATTAGAATGGATTGAAATTTAGTTCTAATTGAGTTATCAACTCGATAAGATGAATTAAATTTAAATTCCATTGATTGGGGATTCCTGAATCCTTGGTTGTTTTTATTTATTATTTTAAAACCCTTCTACCTTGCTAGATTAGAAGCCGAGACAAACCAGATTAGTTCTAAGTGTGTCCTCACCAAAGTCCCTATGGGTCAACCGTGTCTTACTAAGTTATTACTGCATCGCAGCCCTACACTTGTGGTTGTCAACCGTTGGGTTCGATGAAAATTTTGGCACCATTGCTAGTGAAAGAACCCGAGTCACACACGTGACAGGCAGGAATACTAACCACTATACTATAATGACTTTTACATGAAAGCAATTTAGTCGACAAGCTTTCCAGCTACCGTTGAGTTAGAAAATATCTGAGTATCCCTAAATCATCTTAAAAAAATTTTTGAATGCTCCAAAATTGTGTGAGTATGAGCGATACTTTGATGAGAATATGACTAATACTGGACAGAATTTTGAAGAGATTCCTATGTTAAACATGTAAGACCCTACCCCGAGTATCCATTTCGTTCCCCTATGTCTCTTGGTCCTACCGGTCGATCCGATGAGTTGCGACCTGTGGATAGTGTTTTTGGTCATCCTTAAGTTTGGTCACATAGATCCCACTCGGATCAACTTGAAACCTATGCCAATGCAACCACATCGGCACCACGCTTCCAACACCATGTCTCATGCGTGAATCCGACATATGCATCTTGTGTTATTGACCCGTCAATTCTTGACCACTCATCATGCATGGGGCCCACTTGATAGGGGCGCACAAGTTTTTCAATGGTGGGTCCCACCTAGTTGCTCCTTTCTAGGGAACCTACATACCTAACCCTGCCTAACCCTACCTAACCTAACCTAACCTAGCCTAGAGTAGCTAGCTATAGAGGTTATCATTAGCCTTGGTTATCACCCCCGAGACTCATCATGGGGTTTCTCTCTTTTCTAGTAAGAGAAATCATAGCTTCCCTATACCTCTCTTCTCTCTCTCTCCCCCTCTCATTCTCTCATTCTCACCCTCCTTAGCAATGGACGTCCCACCCCTCTCTTCCTAATTCTAGCCCTTTCTTCCTTCCCCCCATCTAACCATTAAGAACCCATCCCCAACCTCCAAACACCAAACACCTCCCTTTTGAAGAATAGAACTTAGATCTTGAGTTTTGGAGTCATCTCTTCAAGGTGGGTGCTTCATCAACATTCTTCACATCTTCTTCTTCTTCTTCCCTTTCTTCTCTTCTTTCTTCTACATGCATGGAAGCATGTAGGCCCCACCAATCCATGGTGGAGGCCCTACATGGCTCCTAGGATGAAGGCCAAGAGCCTAGATCCTTCACAATCCATTCCATGGTGGGCCATTTTCCATGGACCCACCATGATGATTTCCTCTTGTTTCTTACATCTCATGGGCCACCTAGGCCTTTGCATGCATATAAGGAAGGGATCCCTACCATCCAGAAACTTATTTTAATGTATCTTAGTTTGCATGTAAGTGTATGATATAGTGATGGTGTGATTTGTGTGTGGGTGGTCCATTATTGGCGTCATTTTCTTTCGTATATTCTCTAATGATGTGTGGCCCACTAAAGTAGGTCAGCAACATCCCAGGCCCTTAGCAAGATGGGACTTCTAAGCCCACCTTGATTGGGCGTCCAAGCTCAACCATGCATGCATGGTTTGGGTGGCCTTTAAAATAGATTTTCATGGAGGTTTGACAGTTTTGATGGGTCTGGAATTTTGTGAACTTATCAAGGTAGACCCCACATGAGGAATCAGGGCTATGGACCCTTTGATTAATTTGCATTAGCTGAAATATGCACAGCCTATGTTGCTGTCCAGATTTCAGGCCCAGTTGGAGCATGTGTTTTGAGCTACTGTTTAGACCTATTGGTAGGCCTTTTTATCCTAAATTTCATTAGAGTTTTTGTAGTATGTGGACCCTACTTTGATGTGGAATGGGGCCCACACCCTATCTTCCATGATTAAGGCCCATGGGTTGGGCCAAAGAGGGCTAACTGTCTAGAATTTTTAGGACAGTTCAGCAATATTGTATGATAGAAATTACCATGTTTACCGGATTTTCTGGAATAAATGGGCCACCCCAGTGGACCCCACTTGTTGTCCAGATTTAGGACCACCTTTCTCACAAATTCTCCAAGTGTTTGGACAGGTTTTAGCCCACTCCATGTGGTCCCAAACAAGGTTTTTGCAACAACCAGATTTCTGTAACATGTGTGGCTGCCCATTTAATCTAAAAATACTTTCCATGCTTAATAAAATCTGAAATTTATTCTTGAGGTGACCCACCCTTGCTGGGACCCGCATATAAAATTTCAGGCCAATCGGGCCACTGGAGAACTTATGTCAGAGGTTGGACTGGCCCACCTGGCTGGACGTCCTTGGTGGAGACGTCTAGCAAGGCTGGCCGTCCCACCTGATTTGTGGCCCACCATAATGTAGTGTTTTATCCACCTTTCCATCCATCTTGTGGCCCACTTGGACATGGTCCACTTGGGTGTGATATTTTCAAGGTGGGGCCCACTTTTATGCTTTATGTAGGGCTGGACATCCAGCCCATTGGGACGCCCAGGCCCAACTGTGGGATGCCCATGGTGGGACTACTTCTGGGCCTTTGGTCCAGCAGTGTGGCCCACCTATTTCTAACATTTTTTGGGTGCTCCCTATGTGGTGGGGTGCCTATACTTTTGCTGGACCACCTGGATTCTTATCTTAATTAAATGAACCTTTTACTAAGCTCCAATAGGCCCATAAAACTGGTGGAACAAAAATCCAGCAATATATTATAAATGTACATTGCCTTTGGGCTGAGATTTTAAGGAGTGAGACCCATCACATTGTGAGGACCTTAGAGGGATTAATTCATGCCCTTAATCACCTAATTTTGGGCTTAATGAATGTTCCCTTGAGGCCCACCATAGTTGGGCTATTTGGGACCATGTATGTAGTTAGATTGTTGGACTCTTTAGGCCAAATGGGCTGGAACCTTCTTGCTAGGCCAAGTGGACTCTTGGGCTGATTTCACCATAATATGGTATTGGGTTAGTGGGCTGAAAGGTGTGAGTGGTTGGGTCCTTGGTTGCCCACCAAATCAACTATATCCTTGGGTTAGGTTGTATGCCCAACTTCTTGCAGTTTGCTACTCAGGGAAGGAATGAAATTTTGGAGAGAACCCTACTATCCTAGCCATTTTGCTCACCAATTCGGTTATGACCAAGCCGCGCCAGAAGATTGTGGGCTGGTTATTAAGAGAATGCACTGATATGGAACAGGTCCCTTAAACTGGGCCATGATATGGAAACAACTATTAGGCGGCCGTGTCAACTCTTCTTTCATCATCCCTAACTGCGATCAGATAGTCCGTACTTCTTACAGCTGGATGAGGTGGTGGGACCACCAATCATTTCTAATTAACAAACGCCTACCGGTGGACTCTCTTCTCTTTCTCCATCCACCTCGGCTTAGAGGCAGAAAAATTGATAACGGAATCGGCTTCATTCTAGAGAAAAGTTGTGCTCCTCATCATGGTGAAATTTGCAGAAAGATTTCGACGGAAGAGCCAATCCATGAGAGAAAACCAATTAACACTTTAGATGGTTGGTTTGCCCATGGAGTCCTGGCGGAATTTGAACATGTTCCCCATGACCTTGGTGGCTGAGCTCCAGAAGATGTTATAGGAGCATCCTCTCCTATTCCTGAAGAGACTGCTACAACTGAAGAAAATACAGCTCAAGACAAACCTGCCCCTTCTTCACAAACTCTTCCCCCTAACTCATCGTCCCCGATGACTAGATCACGAGCACGTCAGCAAACGTCGTCACCCACTCCTCAAGAAGAAGCAAGACAGGTCTCTTCATCTCCCTCGATTCCAGTTGGCAGGAGATCTCCAAGGGAAAGTAACCAGCCTATTTCCTATAAAGGGAAACAAGTCGCGGTTGTAGAAGTGGATGAGGAAGATCTGGCAAGCGAAAGTTCATCTTTTAGCGAAGGCTCATCTTCCGCATCAGGAAATTCCACTTCCCTGAGATCTGACAATGATGATGATGGAAATAATGGAGTTTAAGACGATGATTATGAAGAGGGAGAGGTCAATATAGATGACGAGGAAGATATGGCCATCGAAAATGTAGCAGAAGAACATCTCCCCATAGCCCCTGAAACTTCCCCTGCCACTTCCATCCTTGGCAAGCCACATGCGGTAATCGAAGAGGATGAAGAACTCTTGGACTATGGGGAATATGGGTATTCACTTGGTAAGGGAGCTCGAATTCCTTAAACATTTATGTGCTTGTCAAGTGATCACTATCTTAACACCACTATCATTCTCTTTTTTTTAGGTACTCATGTGGCTTGCATTGAAACGAGCACTGACCCCTCTACAGAACTTCATCCAGCTACACCAATGGTCTCCTCACAGGTTTCTTTAGCTCCTCTGGTGGCGCCGAAGAGCGTGGCCCATGAAATTATATTTCCTGTTGAGGCTACTGATCTACCAACTCCTACTACCAGAGATTCAAGCACAGAAGTGAGAGCACCCTCTCTTGCTGATATGTTAGAAGTTGGTACTTCTGCAGCCCCAGAAGTTCCCTTACTTGCTGGTCGTATCTCTATGGCAGGTATATATATTAATTTGAAGAGCTGTGAATTCTTCATTTTGTATTTCTCACTCTGGCTTGACCTTCTTATTCATTTTGCAGGAATTCTCCCTTGTAGTGGGGCAGCCAGTTCCGAATCTGTGGCCACTGTCTCTGAGTTACCATTTCCTTCGAAGGTTCCTACTCACAAAATGCTTTTGATGAAAAACTCTTTGTCAACAGTAATTCATATCTTCAAGGACCCTGAACAATGGTCAGATATGGACATTGCTATCGAAATTCTGGAAAACTCCGCAAAGATGGCGAGGATGAATATTTCTATTTTGCATGATTCCCTCCTTAGATTTCGTGATTCGATAGGTTTCCTAGCATCAGCGGAGAGTATTACAATTGCTCCAAAAGTCCTTGAATATGGGAAGCAGTTAACTTTGTCTAAGGAGAGGGCTTCACTCATTGCTTCCACGATATCTGAATTAGATCAGGAGCAATTATTGTTGCAAGAACATTTGAAGACCCTTACTGGTGACAAAGAGCTTATTCAAGATTGTATCGCAGCTTTAAGAGAAGAGATTTCACAGATGGAACTGCAAGGTCATGAGAAGGAGCTATCTATACAAGAGGTTAAGGAGAAACTCGAGGTCAATATTCGGTCTACAGATACTGAGAAGTTGGAATTACTCAGGAGCAACGAAACGATCACATCTCTAGAAGACAAATTAGCTGGCCTTCCTGATCAGACAAAGATTATTCTTGAAGAAAAATCAAAGCATGACGCAGCTCAGCTTCAATTAAAAGAGAACTTACGGCAATTTATGAATGTAATATGCATCACTAAGGAATTATAAACATGTACTCTTTCCCTCTCTTTTTCATGTTTGAATGTATGTTCTCTTTTGGTTTTCATCAGTAAATTTAACTTTTCATGCACTTCTATTGTAACATCCCGAAAATTGGGGGTCGAGTAAAAAACTCCACTTCCGAGTTCTAGAACATCACTTATGCAACATAAATGTGTATGATTGAATGTTATCTGTGTTAATGTATTAAACATGAGTGGAATTAAGGTAAAATAACATATCATACTCCAGAGACAGTTAAATTTACAAGCGGAAGACTGTGATAGTATGTATAACATATATAAACTGTTGTATGTCTCCAGAGTGTGAACATGTTATCAAGTTATATACATACATGTATACTCCAAAAGTAAATAAAAAGAATATACATGAGTGCTCTAAAAATATAAAATGACCAGTGTCAAGACAACAAATCAACCTCCCTGTAATCCCGTCAATCAGAACACGCATAAAGGAGGGATCCTCCTCCTCATCATCAAGTCTAGCTCCGCTTCTCAAGCAGCGCCATAATCTACAACCAAAATAGGGACTGGTGGGTGTCCGAAAACACCATCCCGTAACGTGGGAGTGAGTAGCTAACTCAGTGGAATAATAGAGCAAAGATTAGCATATTCTCAAATCAATCATGCGATAATAGTAAAGCAGTAAATCAAACATTCCTAATACTGTTGTTTAATGCAATATGACATGACATGATGGGTGCCCTCATCGACATTCTCCCTTATACGGCACCATCTGCGTCCGCGGCATGCTTGCGTACCGGTCAGTGCTCCACATCTTCCAGGCACATGCAATGTGATGTTGATATGATTACTGAGTTATTATTAGTCCTTTTCATACAGTAATATTGGGAAACTAAGGTACTTTTCTTATATCAATCCCAACACAGATCCTGTCTAGGGTCGTTAATCCTAGTAATCTCATACGATGTTATATTTGTAGGTCGTTGCAAAGGCCGCCAGGGCTGTTGCTCGCACTCGTTGCACCGATCCCCCATCACCTTATCAATCAATACAGGCCTACTGTACTCTCATTGCTACGAAAGGGTCGTCGCCTCCCGTAGACTCAGAATATGCTCGAGGTCACTACAAAGGGCTGCCAGGGTTGTTGCTCGCACTCATTGCACCCCTCCCCCATCACCTGATCAATGTAGGCTGACAGCAAGAATATAGTGTCCCATACCACCATAATCTGCTCACGAGTCTGGGTTGCTCACTGGTCACTACGGGGAGGTTTATGGCCCTAGCATAGGCCGACAGCTTGACCATGGTGTCCCATACCACCATGCCCGGCTCATGAGTCTTTGTGGATCAAGGTACCATGGTTGACAGGGTTTTCAATGGTAAGTTCAGTACCCTAGGTTCAAGCAGTTATGACACATACATGGTGAATATACAATGGCCAGTCGGGTTACTTGACGGGCTTGACTAGCACGAGCGCATCTTAAGTCGAACGACATGAAGTGCATAAAACACCTCGTGTGACCTAACCACTGCCGCCAACTCCAAAACACGACTCGCGTTCATCGACGCGTCGTTCGTGGTAAAGATAAGCCAACCACGGATTTACTCGGTTACCGACTGCCTGGACTAATTATAGTCTCAAACAGTTATGAATCCACATCAGCAATCATGTAAGAGTAATGGAAATAAAATACAACAATGTGAGCATGTTAACACATGTTATAACATATAACTTAAGTGAATCTTCCAACACATGCATTTCATACATATAACGAAACCATGCATATAGCCAACATATAGGAAATCATGTACATCAGCATATTTTTTGAGAATTCACTCTCAAACTAATTCATAACACCATTTAATTCAATACATACTAATATAAACATTTATACAAACACTTAGTCTACACACTTAAGTCTACATATAGTATGTCGACTCAAAGTGCGCATTTGGACGAATCTCTTCGCCAAACTAATTATGCATGCATTCCTAATATCCTAATGTGACAAAAAGCCATGTCAATCATATCAGCAAAATATGGATGAAAACAGTATTTCCTACAAATGACTAAAATGCCCTAAATCTCATATTTTTCGTCTGTTTACGAAACAGGAAACGGACAGCATGTTGTACATGTCAAACGGCGTTACCGTTGATAATTTACTATTAAACGACATTGAAAGCGTTGAAAACAGTCAATCAAAGCGTCTAAAATCCACACCTTTTATCCTAAAAGTGTATTGATTCGAACGGAGCGTGCACGCTTCGTCTATGGCGAACTGGGAACCTAATACACAAGATCTATAAGCTACCATGCTAAGGAACCGAAGGAACCTTAAATCAGCAAGTGTTTGGGGTATTTTCTTACCTAGAAACACGGCGAAATCTCTGAGAAAGTGATTGAGGCACGTTGCTTAAGTACGTGCAACAAGTAGTGCAAGCAGCAGGAAATTCTCTCCCACTCTCTCTCACAATCTCTCACCTTCTCTCTCACACAAGCTAGGGTTTCTAGAAAATTTGGATGGGTGAGAGAAGTGAGGGTTTAAGCCCCTTTTATAACCTAATACTTGCCCAAAACAGGCTTGGGAACAATGTTCACTTGATGCTAACCAAATCGGGGCTATTTCTGTCCAAAAAGACATTTCTGGAGGTTCCCTGGCCAAACGCAGTCGGACTTAAGCTCATGCATACTGGATCTAGCACACATTAAGTTTTCAGACCGGTAGAGTTCCCAGATCGCACGTGGCGGTCCAGTTTCAGTTCAGCGATCATCGCACGTGGATCAGGTCTATAAGTCTCATGATATGAAAGAGAAATTTTCTTTCTGATTTGAGTGTATAATTTGGTTGAATTCTGACGGTCAGAACGCTTAATACTGACGCATCAAGTCGTGTGCCAGATTTGAATTTCAAATTCCAAATCTAACCCTATTCTCACTCTCTTCACTCCAGGCTCAATGAAATAGCCTTTGAATGTCGGTTGGACTTGATTTTCGAAATGATTGTCAAGTCTAGTTAGGCGGTTATAACGGTCTAAGATTGTAGGTATCGGACTTTCGACGCGCGGTCTAGATCCAATACAAAGTTTCAAAGAGGTCCTGAAAACAAACCGGTTTAGAGTTTGATCCGAGGCTATAGAGTATTATAGCGTCATTGGTTCTACTCGCTTTGGGTCTTGTAGAATGTATTTAAAGTGATCAGGGACTATTTCACAGCACTTCAGCGTAGCGCTAGCTAACTTATGCTTAGTTTCTAAAGGAATTAATCCTAAGTGATTTCTTTGGCTATGGAATTGGGTTCTGAGCGGTTACCAATGTGTTTTGGTTGAACCATTGCCTAAGGACGTCTAACCCCAGGTTGGCGAAAATTTGGGGTGTTACATCTATATTATGCATTGTTTCAGGCATGCCATCTATGTCATGATTTCAACATGAATTTGCTGTATTTTGAACATGACACATAGTTTATCATGATATTCTATGAAACTAGTCATAAAACAGTAATATTTTATGATTTGTTAGTATAGAGTTTCCTATATGACCTCATCCGTTTATATTTTATTGGCGGCGCTAAGTTTCAATTCAGTTAGTTGCACACAGTTTAAGCTCATGAGTAGTGGAGCGGCGTTACTTCGGGTCTTATGTGATGGTCTCTGTAACTCTCTAGAGTTCGCTGGACTTCTCACTGCCTAGGGAGTTCACAAACCGCGATCCATCAGAGGGGCCTAGTGAAGCTACCGGGGCTGTGAACTCGGTTGGATTTACAGCACAGGGTTGGCCACGGTAACTCTCTAAAGTTTACAAGGCTCACAAGGCTACCTTTGAGGGTACCAAATCCATGGTTGCCGATCCATCAATGAGTAGGTTTAAGCCCTTCCTCATGAGTACGTACCGGAATCGAACCACAAATTTGGGGGGTCTTATGCATGGTTCGCTTGTCATGCGCGCACTGCGGCCCTCATTTTCTTCACCTGCAAGGTCGAGCCCATTCATGGGAGGGCTTGTTCTCCGTTCCCCGTGACGCTGCCGAAAAGCTATACAGATGGTATGGGTGTTACGCTTGACTAGTCATTTGGGGACTTTTAGCACTTTGGCTTTGAGTCGACTTTTTGGCCCTTTGCTTTTAATCTTTCGGCTGACTTTTGGCTCTTAACTTTTGGTCATTTAAAGATTTTGAGATTTTGGCTTTTAGTCAACTTTTGGCCTTCTGGCTTTTGGTCATTGACTCCGTCAGCTGCCCGATGGGTATGCGTACGATGGCCTTCATGGGCTTTTTAGGGCCACTGGCTTCTCACCGCTGCCCGAATGGCGATCTTCATAGGTCTTATGCGTAGCTGGTCACTTTTAAGCTTTGGTCCTTTTAGGACTTTGGATTTTCTTTCTTTTTCTTTTTCAGGACTTGACTAGGCTACCTTTTTATAATGAGCAGGCATTGTTATTGCCAATTTATATGTACAGTTAACTGTATGATTCATTCTACTGTAATCATATGGTTAACATTTCACCGCTGTTGACAATGTCACAAGGACTTTCGTATTATGTTTATGTCAATTTTTGTATGAGCTTAGCGATGATGGCAACTTTGATGAGCGATTGATCGACAATATCAATAGTTGTTCTCTTTTTCTTTTTATGATCATTGATACCTGATAATTCAATTTTAATGGAGATTTTCTGTCGGCAATTAGCGTCAATGCTTGATGGCGATCATCGGCACCTTTTATGTCAATGCTTGATAACGATCATTTAATTGCTTGATCTTTTAATCGCTGGCGATTCTTCTAATCGCTTGATCTTTTAATCGATTGATAGCGATTGTTGCTAATTCTGGCGATTAACTTTTCATTTGGCTTTGCTTTTGGCAATCGTCCTTAGTGCTTCGCGTTTGGCGATGACTTGTTATGCTTGAAAGACTGCATTTCATTCATATACACCAAAGAAATACATTTCATGGTGAGAAATTCATATCACAGCTTTTACTCACCTATCTTACCTGTCTTGCCCCCTTTTGATACAGAATTATTATCTTGATAATGTTCTGTATCAAAATCAGTAGCGCCTTCGGAAGCAATTTTCCTTTTGTCAGCGTGAGTATAGGCCAATATAGGCTTTCATTTACTTCCTTGAAGGGTTTTGCCTTTATTGAGCACGCTTTATCTCATTTAGTTTTGAATTTGCCCCCTGGATATGATCGTGACCATCAGTGGAGATACATTTTTTATTCTTGGAGATATGGAGAAAGCATATTTCTGTGGGAGGCTATAAGACTGTAATTGTATTCATTGACTAGCTTGCCCCCAACCCTTGAAATTTTCTACGCTTTTCCTGATTGACCCTAATGGGGACCTGAATTCCCTTCCCGTGATTTAGGCCAACGGGTTCTTCATAATCAAAGCCCATATTTTTCATAATTTTCTTACTTACCGGACTATACTTTTGAAGGTCTTGCGGCGTCAACCTACCATAGTATTCATTATTTTGAGCCACTTCTCTCGTCCTTACTGCTTCTGAAACGTAGAATTTGATTGGCTCAGAATATTTTTCATTGGCTTTAAATTGAAATCTTGTTAGAGCGGCCAAAAACGGCTTATTTCTTTCAGCATACGGTAGCGGCACCGTATAATTTGACTGTAAAATCTTCAACTGTTCAGATGATAGCAAAGTTAACGGCAGTTGTCCTAGTTGGCTTAAATGTTTCGGTACAAAATAGAACTTCTTGCTGATCTCTGCTGTTTTAGACGGCGCTGCTTTTTCGGCCATTTCTGTGATTGCACTCTCTTGATCATTCTCCAGGACATCACTTTCATCCTTATCTATTTTACCGGTGGTAAATTCTTTGTAATAACTTGCATCTGTAAAGAAGGACTCAGCTTCTATATACGGTCTCTCATCGGCCATTACTTTATGTTGTATCCCGTCTTTACAGTATTTGAAACACTGATGGAGAGTAGAGGGTATGATATTGTACTGGTGTATCCATGGCCTTCCTAGGAGAAGGTTGTATGTCGTCATTGCATTTATGACATGACAAACAACGTCAGTAGTCAGTCCCCCTATTTCCAACATCACCGTAATTTTTCCAAGTGCGCGCTGCCCGTCCTGATTAAAACCTTATATCATCATCCCGCTGGGGCGTAATTCTGAGCGACGGTAGTTTAATTTGTTTAACATGGAGAGTGGCAAAAGATTTACTGCAGACCCATTGTCTATCATAATTCTCTTGACTTTCTTCCCGCCAATATGGCCTTCTATCATTAGTGGCCTATTATGGACTTCCTCACAAATCATATCATCATCAAAAAAAGAAATGACAGGGAAGCAGTCCTCATGCTCATTGGGTTCTTCATGTTCTACCTCTGCCAGTAAGGTTTTCCTGATGTCATGATCAGATAGGGCTTGAATAAAACTTTGCCAGAATTCTCCTGATAGCTTCAGTGCGTCATAAACGCTTAATCGGGCCGGTATTCCCTTTAGATGATTTACCACGTCATAATTTACTTTCGTCATTTCATTATTTCCCTTCATCTTGCCACTGTTATTTTCTTTTGCAATTGCTTCTTCTGTTTTCTGTTTTATAGGGCTTACTATCTTCTTGCCTGACCGTAGTGTGATTACCGCAACCTTCTTTACAGCTTTACTGCTTTCTGCGTTATTTGTTTCTCGGTCCTTTTCTCGGACTGTAAGCATGTTTACGGTTGCCATGGAGCCTCTTTCTCTTTCTTTCCCCAATACTATCTCACCTCTATTGATTAGTCACTATATTATACATTTCAGTGTATAGCAGTTTTCTGTGGGGTGCCCCAGTAGGCGATGATAACGACAGAAATTCTTCTCTCTTATTCTTGTTATATCTTCTGGGTGCTTAGGCTCCGGCAATACTATCGTGCCAGATTTTAATAACTGCTCCATCATAGGGGTGACATCTTCTTTTTCAAATGCGAACCCTTCATGAGAGTTCAGCATTCTAGGTCGCTTCCCGTCGTACCTGTTTCTTGACCTATCACCCTCTTCGTGTCGGTCTGGCCTTCTTTCTCTCGAATCCTTTGTATCTTTTCTTTTTTTTTCGTGATCGAAAGTGTTTACAGTTGTTCTGCTGGACGCTCTCCTAGTCGTATCATGGTGAAATGCCGAGATTTTATGAGTCATCAGTTCCAATGCGTGGGCTTTGGTAGCCAAGTCACGAAAGGTCCTGATGTCGGCGCTAGTCAGTCCGAACGCAATCCCCGTGCCCATAGAATTTAGACACATCTTAACCTGTTCTTTTTCCTCTGGTAGTTGTCTACACGAAGCGCCTAATGTTTTCCACCTGTCTATAAATTTCTCAACCGGCTCTCCTTCTCTTTACCGAATAGAGGCCAGTTCCGTAATACTGACGTCACGTTCCGAGAAGAAGTTCGACATGAAAACCTCCTGTATTTGTTCCCATGTGCGTATCGATCCAGGTGTCAAACTAGAATACCATCGGAATGCTTTGTGCGTTAGCGACGAACCAAATAGCCGCAAGCAGTACTGCGGTATCGTGGAAAAATTTCCCATGCTAGTGATAAAGTGCATCAAATGCTCCTCTGGAGATCCTTCCCCATTGAACTTTTAAAAATTCGGATGCTTGAAATTGGCCGAAAAATGGATATCTTCTACTTTCCTTGGATACGGTGTTCAATATCTAAAGCGCCCGGTATTTTCGCGTTCTCTTTCGGCTCTGACCGCCTCTTCGACCACCTGCCTCACCTCTTCCTGTGTTACAGTTCTTGCTACCGGAATGGACCCTAGTGACCCTGCCCCCTGTGGTGGAAGGATGTCGGGCTGATTTTCTTGCCCTTCTGTTGCATTCTGGGGGATTGCCATTCAGGCTACATTGTGTGCGAGGGTTGCCAGTGCTTCTCTAAGATTTCTGCATTCTTCCATTAATGCATTCTGGACTTCTGCCATTGCATTGAAATGATCCTTTGTAGTTGCTCTATAATCCGGATTTGTCCCAGCCATGAATACTGCAGCCTCTCCACTATTTGTCGAAGCAGTAATCGGAGGAGAACAAGAGAATGCCGATGTGACAGGGCTTGTAGAAAAGGGAGGGGATATAGTTTCACCAGGCTTTTTCATACTCTCTATGGCATCAGTCGACTGAGATGACGCCGATACTGGTGAATCATTTCGGGATGGCGTTGGTGATCTAATTACCAATGCTTTTCCCTTTTGTTCCTTTGTTCATTTAGTTATTGAGGCATTTAAAATCGGGAAGTCGTGTACCGTCAATTGAGGAACTGTTTGCGCTGTTTGCGCTGAGTAAATTGCTGGAGGAGCAAGTTTAGGATTTCTTTTCACTGTGCTTCGTGTGATGGGTCCTTTGGTCTTTAATGAAGGCTGACTCATTCCATAATTCTTGAAGTCTTGTGTTCGTGCCTTACGAGAGGTCACAACAGTCCAGCCTGCATTGTCTTCTGATGACTGGGGCGAAGCGAAAATGACTCTGGCTGTTACTTGAGCACTGCTACTTTTACATACATGACTTGGTGCGTATTCTATCACAAACCCTGCAGGGATGAATCGGAAGTTCACTCTTCTTATGGGGATCGCCATGGATGTTGAGTCGTAATCGAATTTTAGAAACTTTCAATCACGAAACATGTTTATAGTTAGTAATTGAATGATTAGGGTGATTTATCTTAGAGATGAAGGGGAGGACTTCCCTAGTAGAGTCGCCATTTTGTTTCGACAAAGAAACAAATGCATTTTGATTTGGGAGAATTGTCTTATTCAAATATAATAGAGAGAGAGTACTATGAACATTCATCACTTTCTATTTATACTGAGTTCGTTTACATCCTCTTTACATCCCTTGATTCTAAGATAAATCATTTAGAAGTAAAGGATTTGTGCTTTAAGCATCAAGAGTTTATTTCGACAGCCTTCTGGCGCCTGATTTAATCATCTCCTAGGACTTAGGAGGAATGTCGATTCGATCGATGGGTCATTTCGACAGCCTTCCGGCGCCTGATTTGATCATCTCCTAGGACTTAGGAGGAATGCCGATCCGATCGACGGGCCTTCAATGAAATAGAGATTTCGCAGCATAACAGCGCCTGTTTCAACCATCCTCTGGGACTTAAGAGGAATGTCGATTAAATCGACTGATCTTTCTCCTTAGAACCCATGAAGAGGAGAAAACCCAGAGAAAGGAAGCCTGGGCCATGAACTTCGGAAGCATGATAGCCCTTGGGCTTTACAGACTGCAGGGCAGTCTGGTTGCACCGTCCTACGCAACTCCCAGGAGACTTCACTCCTACCTTCTGTCTTCCGCTCCGCTTTGCTCCTCTTGAAAATCTTCAATTCTCCTTAATAAAAGAAGGGAGGGGGTATTTATAGACCCTCGCACGTGTGAAAATCCTGATCTTAGTGATGTGGGACTATTTTCCAGTGCTTTGGATCATTTTGAATGAAGCCCTTTAGTGCAGTTCATTCTGAAATCCCGCGCAGCTGTTACTTTCATTGTGCGGTCTCTCGTAACAGAGATTGATTGCGTGGACCTGCGTAACATATACTGGCTGCGCGGTTCTACGCAACTACCATGAAAATTACCTCTCTTTTCTTCTTTTTGAAAGTTCTTCTCTTCTTTTTACCTCTACTTGCTTGATTCCTTTCACCATTTTTGTGCCTCAACAGTGCATTTCTGGTTATTATTTAGGGTCGATTCCTGCAATGGTTGTCAAGACCAATAAGATGGTCGTAACCTTATAGTTTCACAGTCATCGGACTTTCGACGTGCAGTCCAGGTCCAATAGGAGTTTCAATACGCTCTCGAGAGCAACTGGGTTTTGGGTTCTCTTCTAGGTTTTTAAGTAATGTTGAGTTAGCGATTTTAATGGTTTTAGGTCTTACAGATTGTATAGATAGTGGTTCAAGATTATCCACCGATTAATTTAGTTTAGTACTTAATTAATTTTCATTTAATTTCCGCAGTGCATGGTCTCTAGGGATTTCTGCTTGAGGTGGTACTTAGGCCTTTGTACGGATTTTTTCGAGACATTACAGACGACCTTTCGCTCGTGGTGCCTCAAAAACTGAACTGACGTGTGTTCAGTATGAGGTAGTCCACTTCGGTATTCGAGCTAGCCATCATCTCAGCAATAACTGCTCCATCATAAGTTCGAATTGTGCATAAACCGACCCAACTTCGATCTACTCCTCGACCTCCATAGGTCGGCACAAGGAGTAGAGGGCTCACTATTGGGGGAAATATGATAAGTCAATGAGTCGGCTTATGGAATGGACCAAGTCTACTGACATGGCCCAGATTCACTAGGTGTCGAGCCTGGCCGAGGCCCACATGTCCAGAACCACAAGGCGATACCTCTAAGAAGGTCAGTACACCTTTAAGGATATTCAAAGGGTCCTTCAGAGGCTGCTTTATGCCAACTCAGTTCATGGGTTGGCTATTAATCAAGCACAGGCCGACTAGAACTTGGCTTAACCTTAATTCGACCTACCCTCTAGGTTGGCCATGGGTCGGCCGTCAGTCAGCAATAGGTTGATCACAGATCGACCATACCTCAGCTAATAGCCGATCGAAAGCCAGCCATCCACAGTCAACCATAGTTTGGTGGAGAATGAGTCAATCAGCATAATACATCCAAATATACCGACACTCCGAGATCAGTCGACGATCGGCTGAGCTTCTTGATCAGTTGTTCCTATCTAGACACTTAGAACCAAGCCAAGGAGTTGGCACAATATCAAGATCCTTGGAGAGTAAACGTTCAATTCTAAAAATTTAGGAGATCAAGGATCTCGAGATCTTCATAGATAATGATCAATTCCCTTCAGGGAAATTTTGATACGCCATGGGATTGTGTTTCTTTTATAAATAGAGAGTCTACCCACAATGAAAGGTATGATACATCCATCTCTCACCCCTGAACCTTCATTGTTAGACCCAAATTCCAAGCCTAACTTAGGCATCAGAGGCTCCTCTGAACTAGCCAGGGTCTCCTTTGTCCTCTCCTTGTGCAGGTGTTAGGTACTCGAGTGTAAAAATGGGGTGAGCCGGAAACTGCATCAATAGAGGTATCTGAGTAACTTATATATTTCAATTACTAAAGTATTATAATACCTAAATATTGTAATTGCTAGCAACTTTGATTTTTTATTTTTTATTTTGGTAAAAAAAGATACAAAAGTCAAGTAGGCCAGGCGCATGAAACAGTGACTATTTAACGCCTACCATTAGATCTGCCCTGCCCACCCTAGTTGAAACCGCTTTTTAAACTCACCTTGATTTTAAGGGCCGAAAAATAAGCAAACCCAAAACTCAAATGGCCACACAACTTGAATGGTGGGTATTGTATGCCCACAGTTGAAACATGCTCACTAATTTCATGATGGGTTTAAAGTGATTTTAGGCCATTGAAGTTAGTGAGAGTGGGTCTTGAACCAAGAATGTCCGATCCTCATTTAACTTATTGATGCTATGCTCAATAGCCTTTTCTGTTTATACAAGAATGTACAATCTTTACTATAAGTTATTGAGGTTGTGTTACTTAAGTTATAACAGAGTATATAGTGAGAGCAATCTAGATTGTGTTTCCAAAGACTAGAATGCCATGCTTCATGAATGTTCTTATTTTTTGCTTTGAGCTTTCATCCTTTCCCAAGTTTTTTCTTTTTTAAATTATCATTTCGAACTCAATTGTTTACTTTATGCCATTACTTTATAGAACTTTTTACTATGAAGTTCAAGAAAAAAAAAAAAGAAAAAAAAGAAGAAAAAAACATAGCCAAATTTGATTTCCAAGTTCTTTTATTAACCTCTTGTGCTTTGATTTTTTTGTATGATGAACTCGTTATTGAAAGCCTGCAGTTTGGATGCCATAACAACATATCATATCTTTATGACTTTTAGGAGTTATTTCCCACTATGTCATTCTTTTCTTATATATTTCGATATTTGTTCTTTAAATGTTTATACTTATAATTCTTTATTAATTGATGTTGTTAATTAGTATTTATGCCACCTATTGGTTTAGCAATGTATCACCCCCCAATTAAGAATTTATGTGGAACAAGTACATTCATTTGACTGTAAATGCTTATTCTTTATGGATTCCTAAATTGTCCCATTTTGGATAGTTTGGTACTATACCATGTACTTAGGTTGTCATCATTTTCAGTTTACATATAGTTAAAAATTTGGTAGCGTCTCCCTATATTTTCTCAGGATATATGGTTCTTTACTAATCTGTTTCCTCTATCCATGTGTAATGGATTACATGTGGCAACTAGTTAATATAGAATTTTACATATATTTGGAGAATATGGGGAGGTGCTGCCAAAATTTTGGCTCACATGTAAACTATATAAGGACAGTACATGGTATGTCACCGAATGGGATAAAGACAATTAGCACCTCTATACAGAGACAATTAGCTCGTCTAAATAGAGGCAAGTATGATTAGAAATTTATTGATATGCACAAAAAGATAAGGAGAGTACAAACTTCTTTTCTAACTTGAGTTTATTTAGACTTATGCATTCTCTAATAAATTGAATTGCAGTTTTGTTTACAGTCAATTGGGAGTGATAGTAGAGGGTGCATGCGGGGGATAGGTGGAAATGTAGGAAAGATTGCATGAAGAAGACAATCTCTATTGTAGATAAGTTCAATATGGTGATGCAGGATCGAGATAGTTTAATACAGGAATTAAGTCAAGTGAAGAAAAGCCTGGGAGATCTTCACCAGAAGGTTAATTGTATTGTAGATAAGGGGAATAGGGGGTGTGGATCCACCGACAATACCTCCATTTAAATCTAGTCATGCATCCTCTGAATGTATGTGTTTCTCTAATACTAATTTAAGCTTATGATTATATGCATCTCCATTTAAAAATACTAATGACATGTTATATGTGTACATGTAGCCTGATTTGGTAAATATTGGCAAGAGATGTGATCTTTGTAATTGGAAGAAATGGGTAATTGTTCGTGTTGAGATGCATGTAGTTGATCCAACTACCCATGTCCATGGAGTAGAAATGGGCGAAGGAAATTTTAGTGTTGGCTTGATAAAGATTATAGCTTCATAGGTAAAGTTATGGAAGGAAGATGGTTATCATCATACACTTGGAGAGGTCGGTGTAGGAGGATTTGTTGTTTGACCCAAGCTATTTCTAACCATCTATACATGATGTTTATGATTAGACATTACAATAACTGACATAATTAACTTTTATTTTTAAACTATACAGTAACATAGACACTTGTATGCATTGTCACGCCCCAAACCCGAAAATCGGATTCACAGGAATCTCGATTGCAGAATCAGGTGCAGACAACCTTCGTAGTACCTCATTCTCGGCTCCTAGCATTTATATGCCAGATTCCGATCCTGGGATCCGACAAGGAGGATTTTTTTTTAAATTTTTTTTTCCAATGTACATTTAACTCGTAACAAGCATAGCCACAAGATTACCCAATTCACAAAGGTAACATCGTCATCACATATCCACTAATATAATCATTTGAGTACAATACTAAAAGGAAAATACATAAATAGAAAATCAAGATCCGGAAGACCACTGCATGCTCCAAGCTCAACACTACTGCAACCTAACATCACATGCACGCATCTATTGTGCATAAGCTTATAGAAAGCTTAGAGGGTGGTATAAGTGTGTGCACAAAGTAAATGTCAAGTATTCAATACAATACCATAATCATACAATACCGAAAAACTGGTAATCCATAAATTGTATAATGTCTAAATAAGCAAAAATACCGATAAAGTCATGAATTATCAGAGTAAACAAAAATACTGACAAGATTAGGAATTATTAGAGTAAACAGAAATACTGACAAAGTCATAAATCACACTATAATAGAGTAAGCGAAAATACTGACAAGTGCATGAGTCATACAATATTAGAATACGCAATAGAAATCAACTATATAAATGAGGAGTCATAGAAAGCAAAATATCAGATGCAAAGGATGCAATGCAATATACATTCCTGATGAGTAACACAAACAGTGTCAGTCGTACCATATGTCGCGGATGTAATGCAACATGCAGTGCGAATGGAATGACCATGCTGGAGTGTAAAGTCCGGATGATAGTACGTAGTATTGGGGTCCATCACAAGGGACTTATATCCAAACCAGTCCCATACCTAAATTTGGATAGTTAGACTCGATGTGGTAAACTCCTGATCTCAGGTTAGTCGCGTGCCCCAACCGAAATCTTGGCCATTGCGAAGGTACGCGTAATAAATAGTTGCGCACCATCAACCCGAGTGGATAGTGAATGAATGAATGAATGAGCATGCAACTCCTACTCAATGAGTCCACATATCAGTACGGTTCCTCTCTGGGAAATCACCGGGGTCTATTACACTCTAAACCAGATTGTCTCCCCATCGTGCGCAACAAGGTGAGTGGAAGAGACCTCACTATCCGCTTGCCAATATAGGGCTCGGCTCGTCGATAGCGGACCCATTTCTCGAGCTGGTCAGACTCAGCCTAGCATTGCCCCCTCTTCTCGGGCAGGTAAGGTCGCACCCCCTTCCAACCGACCATGACACAGTGGGAGACGCGGCTTAATGGTATACGGCCCTCATGCGCTCATACATCCACTCGATCTAGACGTTGGAGCAACCTCTGGAACCAAGAGGGTTTAGGGACTTTCATCCAAGGATATCTATAACACCCCATGTAGAACAAAATTTTGATATCCCATCTGGCCATCCACGAAATGTCTGTGGAGGCTATGACCCTGATGTCGCTAGGGCGTACAGTAATCATAGCACACAATACAAGATGCATGATTCATACAATCCAGTCATGCATCAATCCTACGCATACCGTGTGCTCATGTGAGACAATCTCCGCCTATCAGGGAGTCTCATGACCACCAGTACTATGACATATACAATGGTTAATCATATCTCATAACAGACATGTAGATGATGCGTATGGGCATGTATCATGATGCTATGCAGTCACGTACTCATAATCGACATCAATAACCGACATCAACAATCGGCTTCGACAATGTGGACATCCAACCAACATTGCCCCAAGGAATGACCCTCACAGGGCCAAACACACAATGGGCCGACGGCCTCACATAAAGGCCTATTATACAACATAGTAGGCCTTGCCCAAGGACCACAAATACATCACAATGAGCCTCAACTACGGGTTGCATATACATCATATAGGTCTCGGTAATCGGCCTAGGCAATCGAAATCAGAACAGAGTAGGCCTCGGTAATCGGAATCGGTCACGACAATCAGAATCGTTAATCGGCCACGACAATCAGAATTGATCGATAAGCGGCCTCAATAATCGAAATCAATAGGTAATAAGAATCACCAAATCGGTCACGTCAATCGGAATCGATAATTGGTCACGATAATCGGAATCAACAATCAGTCACGTCAATCGAAAATCAGAGTCAGCAAATCGGTCACGCCGATCGGAATCGAAAATCGGTCACGACAATCGGATTCAGTAATCGGTCATGTCAATCAAAAATTAGAGTAAAAAAATTGGTCACGTCGATCGGAATCAGCAATCGGTCGTAGTAATCGGAATCGATTGATAATCAGAATCAACAAATCGGTCATATCGATCAGAATCGGCAATCGGTCACGATAATCAGAATCAGCAAATCGGTCACATCAATCGGAATCGACAGTCGCTGATCAGATTCGGTAAATCGGTCACATCGATCAGAATCGATAAGAATGGGCCTAACAAGGCCTAAGGGAAGGTCACAATGTGGACATTCAACCATCATTGTCCATCAATGTGGACATTTAACCACCATTGCTCCCAAGGAGTGGCCCACGTAAACATCATTAGCTATACCATGGTGAAATCACACATCACATCGGGCCTTGAATACACAACAGGTGGTTCCTTGTAACGCCCTGAAAAAAATCCATACTTAGACTCGAGTACCAACTCGACCAGAAATTGCGTAGGATTAATTCCTTTAGAAACTAAGCATAAGTTAGCTAGCGCAACGTTAGAGTAGCTGGGAAATAGTCCCTGATCACTTTAAATACATTTTACAAGACCCAAAGCTAGTAGAACAAATGACGCTATAATACTCTAAAACCTCGGATCAAACTCTAAGCCGGTTTGTTCTCTGGACCTCTTTGAAACTTTGTATTGGATCTAGACCGTGCGTCGAAAGTTCGATACCTACAATCTTAGACCGTTAAAACTGCCTAGCTGGACTTGACAATCATTTCAAAAATCAAGTCCAACCGACATTCGTAGGCTATTTCATTGAGCCTGGACTGAAGAGAGTGAGAATAGGGTTAGATTTGGAATTTGAAATTCAAATCTGGCACACGACTTGATGCATCAGTATTAAGCATTCTGACTGTCAGAATTTAGCCAAATTACACCCTTGGATCAGGAAAAATTTCTATTTCATATCATGAGACTTGTAGGCCTGATCTACGTGTGGTGATCGCTGAACTGAAACTGGACCGCCACGTGCGATCTACGAACACTACTGGTCTGAAAATGGGATGAGAGCGACATCCGATATGTATGAACTTAAGTCCAATCGCATTCGGCCAAGGGAGCACCAGAAATGCCTTTTTGGACCGAAACAGCCCCGATTTGGTTAGACCCCAAGTAAACATTGTTTCCGAGCCTGTTTCGGGCAAGATTTAGGTTATAAAAGGGGCTTAAACCCTCACTCCTCTCACCCATCCGAATTTGCTAGAAACCCTAGCAAGAGTGAGAGAGAAAGTGAGAGTTTATGAGAGAGAGTGGAAGGGAATTTCTTGTTGCTCGTGCCACTTGTTGCACGTGATTAAGCCACGCAATCCAATCACTTTGCCGGTGATTTCGCCGCATTTCTAGGTAAGAAAATACCCTAAATAGTTGCTGATTTGTTGTTCCCTCATTTTCATAGTATGTTAGCTTATGGATCTTGTGTATTAGGTTGCCTATTCGCCGTAGACGAAGCGTATACGCTCCGTTCGAATTGATACACCTATAGGAGAAAAGGTACGGATTTTGGACGCTTTGATTGACTGTTTCCAACGCTTTCAATGTCGTTTAATAGTAGATTATCGACGGCAACGCCGTTTGACATGTACAATAGGCTGTCCGTTTCCTGTTTCGTAAGTAGACGAAGAATATGAGATTTAGGGCATTTTAGTCATTTGTAGGAAATACTGTTTTCATCCATAATTTGCTGATGTGATTGATATGGCTTCTTGTCGCATTAGGATATTAGGAATGCGTGCATAATTAGTTTGGCAAAGAGATTCGCCTAAATGCTCACTTTGGGTCGACATACTATATGTAGACTTAAGTGTGTAGTTTAAGTGTTTGTATAAATGTTTGTATTAGTATGTATTGAATTAAATGGTGTTATGAATTAGTTTGAGATTGATTTCTCAATTAATATGCTGATGTAAATGATTTCCTATATGTTAGTTATATGCACAATTTCATTATATGTATGAAATGCATGTGCTTGATGATTCACTTAAGTTGTATGTTATAACATGTGTTAACATGCTCACATTGTTGTATTTCATTTCCAATACTCTCACATGATTGCTGATGTGGATTCATAATTGTTTGGGACTATACCTAGTCCAGGCAGTCGATAACCGAGCAAGTTCGTGGTTGGCTTATCTTTGCCACGAGCGACGCGTCGATGAACGCGAGTCGTGTTCTGGAGTTGGTGGCAGTGGTTAGGCCACACGAGGTGTTTCACATACTTCATGTCATTCGACTTGAGATGCGCTCATGCTAGTCGAGCCCGTCAAGTAACCCGACTGGCCGTTGTATGTTCACCCAGTATGAGTCATAACTGCTTGAACCTAGGGTACTGAACTTACCATAGTAAACCCTGTCAACCATGGTACCTTGATCCACAAAGACTCATGAGCCGGGCATGGTGGTATGGGACACCGTGGTCGAGCTGTCGGCCTACGCTGGGGCCACAAACCTCCCCGTAGTGACCAGTGAGCACCTATGACTCGTGAGCAGATTATGGTGGTATGGGACACTATATTCTTGCTGTCGGCCTACACTGATCAGGCGACGAGTCCTTTGTAGTGACCGCGAGCGTATTTTGAGTCTGCGGGAGGCGACAACCCTTCCGTAGCAGTGAGAGTACAGTAGGCCTGTATTGATAAGGTGATGGGGGAGCGGTGCAACGAGTGCGAGCAATAGCCCTGGCAGCCCTTGCAGCGACCTAGAAAATATACATCTTATGAGATTACTAGGAGTGACGACCCTAGACAGGATCTGTGTTGGGATTGATATAAGGGAAGTACCTTAGTTTCCCAATCCTGCTGTATGAAAAGGACTAATAATAACTCGGTAATCATATCACCATCACATTGCAAGTGCCTGGAAGATGTGGAGCACTGTGGGATGATTGCATGCCACGGTCGTAAGATGGTGCCGTATGAGGGAGATCGTCGGTGAGGGCATCTATCATGTCATGTCATATTGCATTAACAACAGTATTAGGATTGTTTGATTTATTGCTTTACTATTATCGCATGATTGATTTGAGAACATGTTAATCTTTTCTCTATTATTCCACTGAGTTAGCTACTCACTCCCACGTTACGGGATGGTGTTTGCAACACCCACCAGACCCTGTCTTAGATGCAGGTGAGGCAGAGATTCAGGAGGCAGAGCCGGGCTATGATGAGGACTAGGACGAGTTCTCATATATGCAGTACCACGACGGCTTTGCTTAGGTGGCCTGGATTGACGGGACTTCTCAGTGGGACTACTTTTGACATTTTGATTTTGTTTAATTACATGTATATGAGACTCAGAGATGTATTCATACTTTAGAGACAGTCGAGATCTACTTTGTTTTTCCATACAGTGATATATATATTCTTTAGTCTTTCGCTTGCTTTTATCACTGGATCTTGAGTATGAATTACAGTTTTGGTATACTTTTACTCATGTGAATGCTTTAACTCAGACAACATTGAATCATAATCATTTTTTTTGCATAAGTGACGGTCTGGAACTCAGGAGTTGAGTTTATACACGACCCCCGATTTTCAGGGTGTTACAGTCCTGCACTTGGGCCTTTCATATACATCACGTCGGGCCTCGCCATATGGGCTGGGAATACATCACAATGGGCCACGTCATTGGGCCGCACCAATGGGCCTTATATGCATCATAATGGGCCTTGGCACATGGGCTATAAATACATCATATCGAGCCTCAATCATGGGTTGTGTATACATCACAATGGGCCTTACCGAATGCGCTGAAAATAAATCATAATGGGCCTTACCAAATGGGTCATAAATACACAATAGGTGGGCCCTACACATGGGCTTAATATACATCATGATGGGCCATGACCCATGAGCCTAATACACACCACAGTGGACCTCATCACATAGGTTGCAATTGTGTCAATGTGGGCCTTAACGGATGCGCCACAAATACATCGAGGTGGGCCCCAATGGATGGGCCATAAATATGTCAAGTGGGCCTCATAGTATATCGTATTGGGTCCCATACAAGGGCCTTATAGTAGGTGGGCCCTGACAAACAATAGGTGGGCTTGCACCTCCCAAATGGGCCCACCAGATGAATAACATGGATGTACAACACATCTATCAAGCAGGTCGCAAGTCTAACGAACTGGACGGCATGGCTAAAACACATGAATTAAGGTGGACCACACCTCGTCTGAAAAATGGATAGATGGCGTGAGTTTACATATCATCAAGGTGGAGGCCACACGTGGAGAGTGAGGATCACGAATGCATCTCATTGCGCCCCACATAGCCGTTAGATGGACGACATGGGATAACATACCCATCATCAGGGCCCACCATCCCTGGATGGTGTGGAATACAAAACATACATCACATTGGGACCACACAGCACCATCTAGAGATGGACGGTGTGGGTACATAATATATATATATTAAGGTGGACCCCACCCCCACACGTACAACACCTGTAGGGTGGGTCCCATGGCCTGTCCAAAACAGGTGGACGGCATGGAAGTACAGATATATCCCGGTGGTAATCCACGTTCGCTTGGACAGTAGAGACCCCACACGTGCAGTGTGGGTCCCACCGTCCCAGGGACGGATGGTTAGATATAACACATACATTGTACGAGACCCACAGGGCTCACTGACGTCGTCAGTAGCTATATAGCTGGTGTGTGGGGTCCATGTAGACGGATGGCTTAGTTATAATACATGCCTCATGTGGGACCCACATAAATTGCTGACGTCAGTACATCAGCTATATAGCTGGTATGAAGTCCATATAGACAGACGGCTTAGATGAAACCCATTCATCTGCTGAGTCCCACGGAACTAGCTGACGTCATAAGCAGTTGTATAGCTGCGTGTCAGCGTACACCAGCCAACCACTCCCACCATCCATGGATTGGACGGTGAGGATAAAACACATCATCTAGTGGGCCCCACACGTGCTAGAGGCATCACATGGTCCAGGCGGGCCCCACATCTAGCGACCACAAATGTCACCAAGGTGGGCCCTGCAGACATGGACGGAGTGGATTAAAACCCACAAATCATGATGGAATCCCACGTTCGGAGTGCTACACCTGAGATTTGAATCTACTTCATTGGATGGATAGTGTGGATACACATGTCCATCAAGTGGGTCCACGTCCAGTGTACAGACGGCGTGAATACACACATTTAACATGTTGTGGCCCACCATCCAGCCATCTAGACGGTGGGGATACAAACGGGGGACGGCGTAGGTGGAAAAAAAATGGATGGACTGCGTTGACAAACCACATGCACCGCGTGGTTTCCACGTGCGTGTGGGTCCCACAGCTGCTATGCAACATTATAAAATACATATATCACGGTGTGGTACCACGTGTGCAACTAGCACGATGTCAAGTGGGCCCCACCTCCCATGCAAGGACGGGGTGGCTTTCATCACAGTAACGACTCACCGTCCAGCAACTACTGGACGGTGCAAAAGACGACCACACATCAATTAGGCCCCACACGTGCGGTTTACATCATGGTGATAAAACACCAACATTGCAGTGCGTCCCTCACATATGGACGGCGTAGATTCTTCACGCGTGCATGATGGTAGGTCACGTGGATGGGATCCACAGACCACCATTTCCATATAATATATATATATATATATATATATATATATATATATATATATATTATATTAACTATACTATCATTATTATATTATATACAAAAATCTAACGTCCAAATGGTTGGGTGGCTGGACGTACTGACGGTGGGGTGGAGCCCAAAGCACTTGCTGACGGTCCAGCAGCTGCATGCTGCTGGACGTCCAACTGATGGACAGTCTGGATTCAATGCTCGCACGAGGTGGGTCCACAGGTGTGGGACCCACCAGTAGCTTTAGATAAACTGATATTTGTCTCTTCCTCCAATTAGGCCCATCCAAACGGTGTGGATGAGAGGGATCCCGCCACTATGGGTCCCTCTTGATACAAGACATACATCTAGACAGGCCCTACACGAGTGGGCCCTCAAATGCATAATAATCAACGGTTAAAAATTCATAAAAATCACCCACCTTTTCCGCTTCTTCTTGGATCAATGGCAAGCTAAGTGTTCACTCCCCAAATGCAGGGTTGTGATGTAGTAATAAACTTGGTAAGACCGAGGTCGAATCCCAAGGGACTGAAACCTGTACGTTATCTGAAACTAACTAGAACTAGAACTAAGCTAAGATGAATTCTAAATCAACTAGCAATTGTGAAATAATTTTGGAATAATTAATCTAAAACTTAAGAAAATTAAGAGATAGGAAACTATGGATTCAGAGGATCCACTTGCAGGGATCAAGGAGATCCTATGCTTTCTTCAAGAATCATGAAGTTTAAACTGAACTGTCATTAATCTAGGTTTCAAGAGATGAAAGGTATATGAATTAGAATGGATTCCATCACCAAACCATGCCCAAGAGACTATGGCAAACAACAGAATTTAAACTAGTAACCATCCAATCACATGTATGAAGGTTAGGAAGGGTACCGACATCCGACCATGCCCAGGAGACTATGGTGAACAATAGGGCTTCTTGATGTCATAAACATAAAAGGAAAAATAAATATTCAAAGCCATCGCAGACCCACTGTAATTTCAATCACAATAGACCATTAAAGACTAAAAATATTTTCATACTAATCAAACTAAAATCAACTTCAATTCATACATTAAAATTAAATTAAAAGCATAGAATCACCCATCTCATTGCAAGCTTCACCTCTTAGCCCTAGCTACGAGGATTAGCCAGCCATGATTGGGCTGGAATCCCTTAAACAAAGCAAAAGAAAAGAAAAGAAAAGAACTACTCTAACTCTCTCTACCTCTCTCTCTCTCTCTCTCTCTCTCTCTCTCTCTCTCTCTCTCTCTCTCTTCTTCACGTTCAAAACCAAAGATCAGCTTCCCATGGTCTGAATAATTGCTCCCCACGTCCAAAACCTCCTTATATAGCTACTAGAGTGGTGAAAATTGGACTTGAATCGGGTTTGGAAAGCTATCGTATGCGCAGCGAAAGCTTTTTCGCAGCCAAGTTCAGTGCCTCAAAACACGCCACTTTCCTCGCTTAATTTTCAAAGAAACACCGTCTCTTAGGACATTTTTAGGTCCTCTGCATGATAGACGGTTCAGATCTACCATATGATCAAAGATGGTGGGCCACAACCGCCTGGAAAAATCAGTTTTTACGAATGTGCGAAACCTTTCGCACTCTTTCGCTGTCGTGATCGGTGGGCCCCACAGAGGTGCTTTTAGGAAAATCCACCCCGTCCATTGCATTCAGAATGAAATTTCAGTCAAGACTGGGTGTTTTAAATGTCTATTGATGTGGCCCAGAGATGAAATTACAACAAGATCAGATTTGAACGTTGCAGGGCGGTCCACTTGTGGCCCCTGTACCATACACACGTGCATTCATGGATGAAAAGTATCAACATGGGTTGGTAGTGTTTGCAGCCCTCTATAAGATGGTCGGCTCGGATGAATCATACGGTCCATAGGTGGGGCCCATAGTCGATCGCAAAATCGGCCAGTGAACGGGCTTGTGCGCGGCTGAAAATGACAACTGCCGTTTTCGTACTAGAGACGCGGGCGCTGGTTTTGGAAGGTGGTCATGGTTAGCGCTGGCATGGTACTCGGCATACGTGCATATGCCATGTGCACACATCTCATACACAAGGCCCACTGTGATGTTTATAAGAAATCTACACCGTTCATTATCTCTCATATTATTTTAACTGTCGAGAGCAATTTTGAAGCATATCCAGATATCAAGTGGGCCCCAAATCATGATTTTATGGGCTGATATGTACATTGGGCCACTTCCACAAGGCTCCAGGAGATTAAATTAAATGTGTACGATTCATTTATGGTCCCCAGGCTATGTATGAAGTTTCGTGTCAATCTGATGGCGGAAACCTTATGATCTTGTATTCTACACCAATTTCAGGCCATTTGCAGTTGAACGGCTGGAATTTCTCAAGTCCCTGGCGTGTATAATTGTCGATTTTAGTCCCTGGAGTCCATCCCTTGCCCTGGTGATCATCAGAACGTTAAATCCAAGTTTTTGGCATCCTTTTTCAGTCAACTCTCCTAATCACACCCTGCAACAAAACACGATTAAAATCGGGCATTAAACAATATTATTCTTGTAAATCCAAGTAATAAATGGGGTCTAATATGCACTATTTGACCCTCAACACAACCCCCAGCTAGCATTTTTCTAGTCCCGAGAAAAGTATTCGAAAAGTAAGTTGAGAATGAGAAGACGATTCCTATGAACTCGAGTGATTTATGAAAAACAATTCAGATACTAGAATTCTAAAACTCATGAATGTTAGGCATTACTTCTGCTGGACTCAAGCACATGGTAAACTTATAATCAAATTCAGAGTATTAATCCATAAATCAGACAATTTATAAACATTAAGATCCATGAGTGTATAGTGTAATCTCAGCTTATCACATTCAGCTTCACTTCTCTATTTTATGATATCATTGATAACAACTAAGAGAATGTCTGACAGCCTAAACCTACACCAAAACTTGCCTCAAGAGTCATTTTTCCATTTTTCCATTTTTTTTAAAATTTTTTTTTTAAAGAATGTCAAGAGGGGAATCAAATTTTCATCTATAGGGAGCAAACCTAAGGGGAAACTAGTCGCCAACTCTTTCCAACTGTTAACCATGGGGAATCGAATCCACACCTATAGGGAGCAAACCCATGATGAAGATAAATTGCCCAAACTTTTCAATTCTTATACCCTGATGGAAAGATATTTCAGGCCGGTTCCTTTCATGCTCAGTGATTACCAAGTTAATCCTTCGATATGGAACTGAAATCTTAATGTGTAAGCGAGACGTGTCCTGAAATCATGATTCAATCAATGCTTACAACTTTTAATCATGGATTAATAACTCGATCTTAGTTGTGAAATTTAATAGATACTAAATCCAAGAGTCCTAAATTATCAACATCATGTGTCTTGAAATTCTACGTGCCCTAGATGGCCGTCAAAATCGCTTCGAATTCACAAGAATTTTAAGAAAATTTTAAAAATTTTCATAATTTTTGCTCAAGACTAAGAGAATACTGATTAGGCAACCTAATCTCCCACCCCCAACCTAAAATCTATATTGTCCTCAATGTAAAAGATATAAACATGCAATGCACATGGGACAACAAAAGTAAATGAGAAGTGATGGGAGGATAATACCTGGATAACGAATCAAGAGAGATTTTTCAAGAGATCACTGGGAGAGAGAAGGTTAGTACGAGAGAGAAAGAAAAATAAAAATAACAAAAATGAAATCCTACCTATACCACTTTCGCAGGTGTTCTCTATTGCATTTAGCGTATGCAACAAGCCTTTAAACCCCTAAGTTACCCCTAGTAAACGAGTTGTAGTCTCGTGAGGGTTTATAGTAATGTTACTCACAAACATTGAACGAACTAACTAGAAAAAATGAAATGGAATAAAAAGCTGGGTTGCCTCCCAGGAGAGCTAAATTTAGTCTTTAGCCAGATAAATAAAGCAAACTACCCTAGTCCTATGAAAGCGATAAACCTACCTATACCTCCATCAGACTAGGAGATCAATCCTGGTAAACAGGAGCAGTCAGAGGCATGGATATGTCCTCTGAATCAAATGTCTCGACAAATGGTTTTAATCGATGTCCATTGACTTTAAACTCCTTGCCATTGTCGGGATTTCTTATCTCGACGGTCCCATGAAGATAAGCAGTAACAACAATGTAAGGACCGGTCTAACAAGATCGAAGCTTACCCAAAAAGAGATGTAGTCGAGAATCGTACAAAAGGACTTTCTGACTTGGTGTGAATGATTTTCGTAGAATATGTTGATCATGAAACGCCTTCATCTTATCCTTATAAATTCTCGAGTTTTCGTACGCATCATTCCGTATTTCTTCAAGTTCATTTAATTGAAGTTTGCGTAGTGAGCTAGCGTTGTCCAGATTGAAATTTAGATTTTTGATCGCCCAATATGCTTTATGTTCCAATTCCACAGGCAAGTGACAGGCCTTTCTATAGACAAGTCTAAAGGGAGATGTTCCAATAGGAGTTTTAAAAGTATTACGGTATACCCATAAGGCATCGGTCAATCGGATTGACCAATCCTTATGGTTAGGGTTAACCGTTTTCTCTAGGATATGTTTGATCTCTCTATTAGAAATCTCAGCTTGTCCACTTGTCTGTGGATGGTGTGGGGTGCTCACCTTATAAGAGATACCGTATTTCTACATTAAGCTCTCGAATGGTCTATTATAAAAGTGTGAGCCTCCGTCACTAATGATGGCTCGAGGCGTCCCGAACCGCGATAGGATGTTTTCTTTTAAAAATTTAATGACCGTGCGATGGTCATTGTTACGGCACGGAATTGCTTCGACCCATTTAGTGACATAGTATACGGCGAGCAAAATATACAAATTTTCAAAGGATTGGGGGAATGGTCCCATGAAATCAATGCCCCAACAATCAAATGCTTCTATAATAAGGATGGGATTCAGGGGCATCATATTTCGATGGGACAATGCTCCCAATTTCTGACAACGCTCACAAGCCTTACAAAACTCATGAGTGTCCCTGAACATAGTGAGCTAGTAAAAGCCACACTGTAGAATCTTGGCCGTGGTCTTTTTAGCAGAAAAGTGACCACCACAAGCCTGTGAGTGACAGAAGGAGATGACACTCTGATGCTCATCGTCTGGCACACATCTCCTTAAGATTTGGTCTGGAAAATATTTAAATAAATATGGATCGTCCCAGAAAAAGTTACTTACCTTGGTAAAGAATTTCTTCTTATCTTGTGATGTCCAATGTGTCGGTATGGAACCTGTAGCAAGATAATTAGCAATATCAGCAAACCAAGGTGAACGGGAGACTCTGAACAGTTGTTCATCAGGGAACATGTCATTGATATTGGTCGCCTCAAGGGAATCAGAGGTATTAAGGCGAGAAAGGTGATCAGCCACTACGTTCTCTACTCCCTTTTTGTCTTTAATTTCTAAATCAAATTCTTGGAGTAGAAGGATCCATCGTATCAGACGTGGTTTAGAATCATTTTTGGAAAGAAGATACTTAAGTGCCGCGTGATCTGTGTAGATGATGATCTTGGATCCAATCAGGTAGGACCTAAATTTGTCCAAAGCAAACACTACGGCTAAGAGTTCCTTTTCCTTAGTCGAGTAGTTCACTTGGGCAGGATTTAGAATCCTACTGGCGTAATGAATGACGTAAGGCCGCTTATCTTTTTTCTGGCCTAGAACCGCTCCAAGAGCATAATTAGAGGCTTCACACATAAGTTCAAAAGGAAGACTCCAGTCAGGTGGCTGCATGATAGGTGCAGTGGTTAACATGTCCTTAATCTTAGTGAAAGCTTATTGGCATTGCTCAGTCCACTCGTATGGTGCATCCTTTTGAAGAAGATTACATAAAGGACGAGAGAGGAAACTAAAGTCCTTTATGAATCGTCTGTAAAATCCTGCATGTCCTAAGAAGGATCGCACGTCTCTGATGTTCTTGGGTGGAGGTAGGTTAGAGACAAGGTCGATCTTTGCCTTATCTACCTCAATTCCCTTGGACGAGATGATATGCCCAAGGACAATTTCCTTTTGAACCATGAAATGGCACTTCTCCCAATTAAGTGCCAGATTCTTTTCTTCACATCTTTTCAGCACACATTTAAGACTCTCCAAACACTCGCTGAAAGATGAACCGAAAACAGAGAAATCATCCATGAAGACCTCTAAATATTTCCCCACCATGTCAAAAAAGATACTCATCATGCATCGCTGAAAGGTGGCAGGGGCATTACATAGCCCGAATGGCATCCTTCTGTAAGCAAAGGTGCCATAGGGACATGTAAATGTGGTCTTTTCCTGGTCCTCAGGGGCGATTTCAATATGATTATAACCTGAATACCCGTCAAGGAAACAGTAATAGGAATGACCAGCTAGCCTTTCCAAGATTTGATCAATGAAGGGCAAAGGAAATTGGTCTTTCCTTGTGACGGTATTCAGCTTTCTGTAGTCAATGCACATTCTCCAACCAGTAGTAACTCTGGTCGGCACGAGTTCATTATTGGCATTGGCTACGATGGTGATCCTGGACTTCTTTGGAACCACCTGAGTTGGACTCACCCATTGACTATCGGATATAAGGTATATGATACCCACATCCAATAGTTTAAGAACTTCGGCCTTAACTACTTCTTTCATGTTTGGATTTAGTCTACGTTGTGATTGCTGAACAGCCTTTGCATTATCCTCAAGATATATGCGGTGAGTACAAATCGATGGGTTAATTCCTTTGAGGTCCGCTATCGTCCATCCAAGAGCTCCCTTATGCTCAATGAGAGTAGATATGAGCATACTCTCTTGTTCTTTCTCCAGGTGGGTAGAGATCACCACCGGGTATGTCTCATCTTGACCTAAATAGACATATTTTAAATCAGAGGGTAAAGGTTTTAGGTCAAGCTTCGGTGGCTTGAGGTTAGACGGTAGAGGCACTACATCAGTTTGGGGTAACTCTTCAAATTGTGACCTCCACCGATTTACTTCAAGTACCGGTACAATATCTAGTATGGCACACGTCTCCCTAATTGTATCATCATCAAGATCATGAGAGTGGGCCAGGCATGTCTCTAGAGGATCAGAGGATAAGGAGAGAGGCGTTCTATCTTCCACGAAAGAATCAATCATTTAATATCGTGGAAATCGTCATCATCCTCTGAGTTGCTGCCGTTATTGAAAAAGATATTCGATTCCAATGTCAAATTTTCAAAAGACATAGTCATGACACCATTCCTGCAATTGATAATTGCATTTAAAGTGGACAGGAATGGGCGACCAAGAATGACGGGAATCTAAATGCTCGTGTCATTGATGGGTTCGGTGTCCAAGATGATAAAATCTACAGGGTAGTAAAATCTATCAACTTGCACCAACACATCCTCGATTATCCCTCTTGGTACACGAAAAGAGCGGTCAGCAAGTTATAGAATGGTCTAGGTGGGTTTTAATTCACCCAAACCTAACTGTTGGTATACCGAGTAGGGAATCAGATTAACGCTCGCTCCTACGTCAAGAAGTGCGTGATCAATTCGATAGTTCCTGATTACACAAGATATGGTTGGGCAATAGGGATCTTTGAATTTTTGTGGCACATCTTGTTTTAGGATGGCACTCACTTTCTCAGTTAAGGAAATCTTCTTTTGAACACCTTGCCGTCGTTTGGTCGTGCATGAGTCCTTTAGGAATTTGGCTTATAAAGGTATCTGTTTTACGACATCAAGTAGAGGAATGTTGACTTTCACTTGTTTCAACACCTCTAGGATATCCTGAGAGTTAGAGAGATGTTTTGGTTCAACCAACCGTTGGGGGAACGGAGCAACTGGCTTCTCTAGAGGTTCCAGTTCAAATTTTTGTGGGGAATCACTAGATCCATCATTGTTGTCCTCTTCTGGTTCTTGAGGCTTTTCGGGCCTAACCGGAAGGGTTTTATCAATAACCTTCCCACTCCTAAGAGTGGTGATAGATTTAGCGTGCCCCATTTGATTTGAAGAGCTGGGATCACCTATCTCATAATGCGGTTTAGGATTGGGGATTGGTTGTGTAGGAAGCATCCCCTTTTCTATAGCCGTCATTCGTGAATCTATCTTTTATATAAAATCTCGCATTATCTGCGTCAACTCTTGCACAGAATTTTGAGCCGGTTCTTCTTAAGGTCTCCCCTAGTTTGGATTTTGATTGAAGAAACCTTGAGGGGTAGTAGTTTGTCCATTCCTCCAGCTAAAATTAGAATGATTTTTCCAGCCAGGATTGTACGTATTAGAGGTTGATCCATTAAAAGGTCTTTGATAGTTATTTACGGCATTAGATTGTTCATTCAATACTTCTCGAAAGGCAGGTATTGTAGGATAATTTTCAGTAGTATGAATGTTGCAATCACAGATGCCACAAACACTTTCATTAACCTTTTCCTTCTTTCCTTCCATGGCCTCAAATTTTCTTATGAGCGTAGATACTTTATACTTAAGGTCATCCTCTTCTTTCAAGAGATATATTCCACCTTTCTCCTTGGATTGAGTCAGCCTAGACATGGTGTTTGAACTTGGGTAATAATCCCATGATTGAGTCTTTTCAGCAAGACTATCGAGGTCATCCCATACATCGTCAACATTTTTATTAATTAATTCTCCATTACACATTGTCTCGACCATTTGGCGCATGAAAGATGTCAATCCATCGTAGAAAAAATTTGTAATGTGCCACATTTCAAAGCCGTGTTGTGGGCATGAACTGACCAAATCCTTGAACCTTTCCCAACATTGGAAGAATGTTTCATCTTTCTTTTGGGCAAAGTTCATGATTGCTCTCCTGAGGGTAATTGTCTTATGATGTGGGAAAAATTTCTTTATAAATTCCCTCTGCATGTCATCCCATGTGCAAATGGATCTAGGACGCAGTGAATGTAACTATGTCTTGGCCTTCTCTTTTAAGGAAAATGGAAAGAGTTTCAACCTAATTGTATCCTCAGATACATTAGGGAAGTATAAAGTGGTTATGATTTCGTCGAACTCTTTCGGATGCAAGTATGGTTCTTCAGACTTAAGCCTATGGAACTTAGGAAGGAATTGGATAACCCTTGGCTTGATGTCCATATATCCTGTATTCGCAAGAAAAATCATGCATGAGGGCGTACTCACCCCCGCCGGTTGTAAATAATCTCATAAAGTACGAGGCGGGGGTGCTTAATGCACCTCATTCTCAACTTGTACTTCCTCTACCCTAGGTTGGGGTATTGCTTGAGGTTGATTTTTAGCCATAACCTCCACTAACTCAGGAGAATTCAAGTGGTGTCTAGTCCTGCGATGGACAGTCAACCCCTCAACTAATCCTCCTTCAGTCACGAGACGTCGAGTGTTGTCGCGTGCCCACTTAGGCATAAAACACACTCAGCCCTCAATTTAAATTCTAACCTAGAAAGAAAGGAGATAGAAATCTAGAAGGAAAGAAAGGGTATGGAGAGAAGTTACCAAATTGGAATCCCTAAATTAAAAACTTGTATAATAAACAAAACAAGTTAGTTTCTAAGAATAGAACGTCTAAGAATAGAAAATTCCTAATTAGAAGTAAACTACTTTCTAAATAAAGAGAAGAAATTCCTTAAAAAAAGAAAATAGAAAACAAATTAGGAAAGTCTTAAACTAAAAAGCAATAAAAGGGAATAGAGAGTAGAAATTAGAAGGAGCTTACTGAATTAGAAGTTTCCTACAAAACAAATAAGTTAGATCCTAAACAAAAAAACTTATAGATACTCTAAGAAATACAGTTGGGATTCTTAAAAGAGATAGAAACTAGCTAAAAAAAAGAAGACAAATCCTAATCTATAAATAAAAAGGGAAAAGAAGTTAAGAAGTCACCAATTTAGAAACTATCTCGGAAGCCTACAAAACAAAAAAATTGGGTTAGTTCTAAAAATCAGATAGAATGACTTGAAACTAAAATTAGAAAAATCCTAATCTTAAACTAATCCCAAAACTAATTAATTTTAAAAAATCGTAGCCGTCAGTCCCCGGCAACGACACTAAAAACTTGTTCACTCCCCAAGTGTAGGGTTATGATGTAGTAATAAACTTGGTAAGACCGAGGTCGAATCCCAAGGGACTGAAACCTATACGTTATCTGAAACTAACTAGAACTAGAACTAAGCTAAGATGAATTCTAAATCAACTAGCAATTGTGAAATAATTGTGGAATAATTAATCTAAAACTTAAGAAAATTAAGAGATAGGAAACTAGGGATTCAGAGGATCCACTTGTAGGGATCAGGGAGATCCTATGCTTTCTTCAAGAATCATGGAGTTTAAACTGAACTGTCACTGATCTAGTTTTCAAGAGATGAAAGGTATATGAATTAGAATGGATTCCATCACCAAACCATGCCCAAGAGACTATGGCAAATAACAGAATTTAAACTAATTACCAACCAATCACATGTATGAAGGTTAGGAAGGCTACCAACATCCGACCATGCCCAGGAGACTATGGTGAACAATAGGGCTTCCTGACGTCATAAGTATAAAAGGAAAAGCAAATATTCAAAGCCATCGCTGACCCACTATAATTTCAGTCACAACAGACCATTAAAGACTAAAAATATTTCCATACTAATCAAACTAAAATCAACTTCAATTCATACATTAAAATTAAATTAAAAGCATAGAATCACCCATCTCATTACAAGCTTCACCTCTTAGCCCTAGCTAAGAGGATTAGCCAGCCATGAATGGGCTGAAATCCCTTAAACAAAGCAAAAGAAAAGACAAGGAAAGAACTACTCTAACTCTCTCTCTCCCTCTCTCTCTCTCTCTTCTTCACGTTCAAAACCAAAGATCAGCCTCCCATGGTCTGAATAATTGCTCCCCACATCCAAAACCTCCTTATGTAGCTACTGGAGTGGTGAAAATCGGACTTGAATTGAGTTTGGAAAGCTATCGCATGCGTAGCGAAAGCCTTTTCGCAGCCAAGTTTAGTGCCTCGAAACACGCCACTTTTCTCTCTTAATTTCTAAAGAAACACTGTCTCTTAGGATATTTTTGTGTCCTCTACATGATAGACGGTTCAGATCTACCATATGATCAAAGATGGTGGGCCACAATTGCCTGAAAAAGTCAGTTTTCACGGATGTGCGAAACCTTTCGTACTCTTTCTCTGTCGTGATCGGTGGGCCCCATAGAGGTACTTTTAAAAAAATTCACCCCATTCATTGCATTCGGAATGAAATTTCAATCAAGAATGGGTGGTTTTGAATGTCTCTTGACACGGCCTAGAGAAGAAATTACAATAAGATCAGATTTGAACGTTGCAGGGCGGTCCACTTGTGGCCCCTGTATCATACACACGTGCATTCATGGATGAAAAGTATCAACATGGGTTGGTAGTGTTTGCAGCCCTCTACAAGATGGTCGGCTTGGATGAATCATACAGTCCATAGGTGGGGCCCATAGTCGATCGCAAAATCGGCCAGCGAACGGGCTTGCGCGCGGCTGAAAACGACAACTGCCGTTTTCGTGCTGGAGATGCGGGCGTTGGTTTTGGAAGGTGGTCACGGTCAACGCTGGCGCGGTACTCAGCGTACGTGCATATGCCATGTGCACACACCTCATACACAAGGCCCACTGTGATGCTTACAAGAAATCCACACCATCCATTCTCTTTCTCATATTATTTTAACCGTCGAGAACAATTTTGAAGTATATACAGATCTCAGGTGGGCCCCAAATCATGATTTTATGGGTTGATATGTACATTGGGCCACTTCCACAAGGCTCCAGGGGATGAAATTAAACGTGTACGGTTCATTTATGGTCCCCAGGCTATGTATGAAGTTTCGTGTCAATCTGATGGTGGAAACCTTGTGATCTTGTATTCTACACCAATTTCAGGCCATTGCAGGTGAACGACTGGAATTTCTCAGGTCCCTGGCGTGCATAATTGTCGATTTTAGTCCCTGGAGTCTGTCCCTTGCCCTGGTGATTATTAGAACGTTAAATCCAAGCTTTTGGCATCCTTTTTCAGTCAACTCTCCTAAGCACACCCTGCAGCAAAACACGATTAAAACCGGGCGTTAAACAATATTATGCTCATAAATCCAAGTAATAAATGGGGTCTAATATGCACTATTTGTCTCTCAACATTAAGCTCCTTGGCTTCGACTTGACGGAGGATGATGAAGTTTGGAGGGTTAGGATGAGAGATGTGGGGGTAGGAAGATGGGCCACTCCAAGATCTTCTCATGGAGAGCTTGGACGGTTGGGTTGCTTGGAGAATGAGGGAGAGAGATGAGAGGGAGAGAGAGAGAGAGAGAGAGAGAGAGAGAGAGAGAGAAAGAGAGAGAGAGAGAGAGAGAGAGAGAGAGAGAGAGAGATGGGAGAGTGATGGGTGAGAGATGGGTGATGGGTGATGGATGTGTACTTGGTTGTAAGAGAGTGTTGACCTTGGGGTTGCTTGGGGATGGGTGAAAGGTGATGTGTACTTGACATGAGATGTGATGTGGTACTTGATTGATGAGATGTGATGTGTTTGATTTGAAAGATTGTCGTAGGTTTGAAAATGCACGACGTTTCATAGAACTGAATGCGGGCCCACATCTCCTGGCCTAGGTATCGCCTCGGCGCGCGAGACGCATTATCGAAACCGCGGTGACGATGTAGTCGCTAGGGTACAAGTCTCGGGTTGAGTCGACTCAGGTTAACGACGTGTGAATCAGGGTCGCGCGCAAATACCGGTTAAGGGTCGAAGGTTGTCGGTATTCGACTGGGAAGACTGCGGAAGTCTACAGAATGATACGGTCTTGGATACGGGTCTTACATGCATATTATGGAATGGAATGGATTTAACACTCACTTCAAATTACACCCACATATATAGAATGGAATGGATTTAACACCCACGTTTATACATTGATATATTTGGTTGGCATTTCAACCTCCCTTTTAGGAATTGAAAGATTTGTAATAATTTTAACCTCTTTTAGTGTAATCTGCACTTGGGGAGAGAGAGAGAGAGAGAGAGAGAGAGAGAGAGAGAGAGAGAGAGAGAGAGAGAGAGCTGTAGGGAATTTTCATCATCCATGTTAGCTGTTGCAGAGAATGCGATCAGCTCTGACGATAAGTTCCTTCATCATTCTTCCACAGCTGCTGTTAGTTCTACAGGTGTACAAAAATTACACCTTAAACAGATATGTGGTTCTACTATAAGTTCCTTCAAGGGTAAATGGTTTTACTCTGGCTGTCTTAAAATTATGTAAATAGCAAGATGTTGATGCCAGAGGTACTCTTATCTGCAGGATCTAGTTTTGGGTTTTGCAGATCTTCATACTCCTGAAGTTATGGCAGCTACAGAAGCTACACTGGCTGGTTCTCACCCCAGAGGTACTCTTACATTTCAATATTCTCTGACAATGCATGCTCACCAAACAAACATTGCAAACAAAATTCTAATGATGATACATGCTCACCAAAGATTAATGAGTTCCACTGAAGCATTCAATCCAGAATTACAGCAATTAGGAAAGCCATGGTCCAACCAAACTGACCCATGATGTGGTAATTATCATACAAAGAGAGCATCTAGTGAAGTGTTTGGGAGGTGAAAACACTCAAAAGTTTTCAAGTCCACATGGTCTTGTATTAAAAATTAGTCTGATTTAACAAGTCTGTGATGCCTTGATTGCTAAGTAAACATTGGGACTGATCTAGTTTTTGTTCTTGCAGGTTGGTGTAGGTGACACTTCAGGGGGAGTTAACCAGATAAGTTTTTCTTTTTCATTATGGTAGCATTTGAGTGTCTGATTAGCTACTTACCTTTTTTTTTTTCTTTCTTTATTTCTTTTAATTTTAATTCTCTTTGACTGTTTTAGATCAACAAGGGACGTCCACGTATTCAATTAAGGCTACATTCCCGCAAATCTTGATGAGGACAAAGAAATCACCCACATTTTTCTTAAGGTTCATTTTATGTATGTGTTCACACCCCAAGAATAAGGTTGTGATGTAGTAATAAACTCGGTGAGATCGAGGTCGAATCCTAAGGGACTGAAACCTGTACGTGATATGAAATTAAGTAGAACTAGAACTAGTCTAAGATGAAATCTAAATCAAATGAAATCGAGGGAATAATGGTGAAATATTTATCTAAAACTTAGAGAAATCAGAGGTAGGAAACTAGGGATTCAGAGGATCCACTTGTAAAGATCAGGGAGATCTTTATGCTTGATTCAAGAACTCAACTGGACTTAGAGTCCCATCTTCATCCAGTTGGAGGATATAACCATGAATATAAAATTTGAACTTCCTTTGATCTAGTTTTCAAGAGATGAAAGGTATAAGAATTAGAATAGATTCCATCACCAAACCATGCCCAGGAGACAAAGTAAACAATAGAATTAAACCAATTAGTAACCAATCAATAAGATATATGAAGGTTTGAAAGGGTTCCGTCATCTAACCATGCCCAAGAGACAATGGTGAACAATAGGGCTTCATGACATCATAATCAAAATAAGGAAAGGAACATGCTCCAAGCTATCGCAGACCCATTGTAATTTCAGTCACATTAGACCATTAAAAACTGAAAACATTCCCCATAATTGAACTAAATTCAAGATCAGTTCAGTCTAAACAAAAGGCTCAAATAAAAAGTCTCCTCATCATGCTAAAAGCTTCACCTCTTAGCCCTAGCTAAGAGGTTTAGCCTAGCATAGACATGATTAGGTTAACACCCAAACAAAAAGAAAAGTAAACCGAAACCAACTCTTCCTTCTCTATCTCACTCTCTTTCTTCCCACCTTCCATGGCCCTATTCACGTCCAAGATTGGTTGCCAACCGATTGCCTTCCCCCTTTACGGCCCTCTCTCTCTTATATTTATAGGAAACTGAAGACGGTGGATGACTGACTTATGCAAAGAAGACTCGGTGGCTTTTTCCACAGCTACTTTCATAGCCGTGTGTGAAAATAAAAATCGACACTTCTTAGAATGATTATATCTCAGCAAAATGAAGACTGCTGCTTGATCTAATCTATTCAGTCAGCTTAAGGTTGGTAGGTTGTACCTTGGGAGGAATCTGGACCGTCCAGATGGAGGGACCGTTCATTCCCATGATCACCGAACAACCATAAAGTACGTGCATGCATAAACAGGGGCTGCAAAAAGAGTTACAATGTTGGTGGGGCCCATGATCAAAGTTAAGTGAGAAATCAACACCATCCATCAGCTTCATGGTGGAATTTTGGAAGGATGGACGGTGTTTGGTTATCTTTTGATGTGGCCTACCAAATCGATCATACAGTGAATATTTCACCATTCAACAAGCAAAAGAATGGCACCCGGCGAGCTTTAGACCAAACTTTCCTTGGGTGCGATTGATTAACCCTTCTGAGTCGAGTGGATGGCTCGGATTGCCTATCCGAGTCGAGATGATGGCGCACAAAGAGATGACCGCAGCTCTATTTTGAACTTCTGTAGCGCCAAAGACGGAACTTCTGTTTTTGTTTGAAATTCGTCGGTCAAAGACCACTTGAACGATTTTGGTGGATCGGTGCACTGCTAGTGCACATGTATATTATGCACACCCATCTCATATGGGGTCCACATGTGATGTTTGTGAGAGATCCATTCCATTCATATGCTTTGCCACCCCCTTTAAGGGGCTGAGACCAAACTTGAGGCATACCCGGTATCCAGTGGGCCCCAAATTGAAGGTTTTGTCGGTTGATCTAACCACTGGACCATTTCCACAAGGATCTGAGGTTTGGAATTTGATGTGCACGGTTAATTTATGGTCCTCAGGCCATGTATAAAGTTTCAAGCCGAACGGATGGTGGAAACCATGTGATCTTGCCTTTTGACTGACTTTCAGGCCACTTAAGTTCAGTTTCTCAATTTTCTCGAATCTTTGACATGCAAATCCATCGATCTTGATCCCCTAGGGTCCTATCCATTGCTTTGGTGAATTCTAAGTGTTAAATCCATGTTTTTAGCACCCTGTTTCAGTCTAAGCTCATAAATACACCCTGCATCACAAACACGATTAAATTGGGCTGTTAAATAGTAGTATGTTCGTAAATCCAGGGAATAACTGGCGTCTGATATACAATATTTGACCCTCAACACAACTGCTAACTATCATCTTGCTAGTCTTAAGCAAATTATATAAAAAATAAGTTGAGAATTACAGGATAATTTCTATGTACTCGAGTGAATTTTGTAAAATAATCCAGATACGAGAATTCTATTATTCATTAATGTTGGGTATTACTTTATCCTGGACTTAAGCGCGCGGTAAAATTCATAATCAAGATCAAAGTATTAATCCATCAATTAGAATTATTCTAAATATTGAGTTCTATGGGTGTATAGTGTAACCTCGACTTATCACAATTAAGGATCCCATCGTCAATTTTCATGATAACATTGATAATCAAAAGAGTATTCAGGATAACCCTAACCTAAATCAAAACTTACCTTATAGTTCAATTTTTTATTCTTCAAGCTTTTGATTTTTTTCATCGATGCTTTCATGCTGTGTCAACCTTGGGGGATCGATCCTTCACCTATGGGGAGCAAACTTATGGTGAAGTCCATCCGTCCAACCCTTTCCATAGGCAACTTTTTTGAAGTTGGGTATTTATTTCTTTTTCTTTAATTCTTCTTCTTTTTTTTTTTTCTATTGATCATGATGAGAAAAATTCCTAGGCCAGTTCCTTTCATATTTAGTGATTACCAAGTTATTCCTTCACTATCGAACTAAAACCTTAATGTGTAAACGAGATGTGACATGTGAATCATGATTTAATCAATGTTTACAACTTCTAATCCTAGATTAATAATTCAAATTTAATGGTGAAATATGCCAGATAACTAAATCTAAGAGACCTAAATCCCTAACACTCCGTATCTTATATTTCTCAATTCCCGATTATCCTTCAAAATCACTTCGAATTCATAAGAAAGTCCAGAAAAATTTGAAAAAATTTCACAAATTTTGCTTAAGACTAAGAAAACACTAATTAGGTAACCTAATCTCCCACCCCAACCTAAAATCTACATTGTCCTCAATGTAAAAAATATAAGCATGTAATGCACATTGGACAACAAAAGTAAAGGAAAAGTGATGGGAAGATAGTACCTGGATGAAGGAATCAAGAGGCTTTTCCATAAAGATCACAGCATGAGAACAGCTCGACATAAGAGTGAAACTAACGAAATCAAACTATCTTAAAATAATGTAGGAAGCAAACTAGCCTAATGACATAAAACCATCTATCCTAGAACAGCATAAAAAAAACTACCCTAGTCCTATGAAAGTGATAAACCTACCTATATCTCCATCAGACTAGGAGATCAATCTTGATAAAAAGGATCAGTCAGAGGCATGGACATGTCCTCTAAATCAAATTTCTTGACAAATGGCTTTAATCAATGACCATTTACTTTAAACTCCTTGTCATTGTTAGGATTTCTTATCTCGACAGCCCCATAAGGATAAGTAGTGACAACAGGGAAAGGGTTGGTCCAACAAGATCAAAGCTTACCTAGAAAGAAATGTAGTTGAGAATTATACAAAAGGACTTTCTGACCTGGCGTGAATGATTTCCACAGAATATGTTGGTCATGAAACACCTTCATCCTGTCCTTGTAAATTCTCAAGTTCTCATATGCATCATTCCAGATTTCTTTAAGTACATTCAACTGAAGTTTGCATAGAAAGCTAGCATTATTTAAATTGAAATTCAGGGTTTTGATCACCCAATAGGCTTTATGTTCCAATTCCACAAGCAAGTGACAAGCCTTCCCATAGACAAGTCCAAAGGGAGACATTCTAATAGGGGTTTTAAAAGCAGTACAATAAGCCCATAAGGCGTCGGTCAATCGGATTGACCAATCCTTATGGTCAGGGTTAACTATTTTTTTCAAGATATGTTTGATCTCCCTATTGAAAATCTCAGCTTGTGCACTTGTCCGTGGATGGTATGGGGTGCTCACCTTATGAGAGATACCGTATTTCTTCATTAAGCTCTCAAATGGTCTATTACAAAAGTGTGAGCCCCCATCACTAATGATAGCTTGAGGCATTCTAAACCGTGAAAGGAAGTTCTCTTTTAAGAATTTGATGACCGTGCGATGGTCATTGTTCCAACATGAAATCGCTTCAACCCATTTAGTGAAATAGTCTACGGTGAGCAAAATATATAAATTTCCAAAGGATTGGGGGAATGGTCCCATGAAATTGATACCCCAACAATCAAATGCTTTAATGATAAGGATGGGAATCAAGGGCATCATATTTCGACAGGACAATGCTCCCAAGTTTTAACAACGCTCACAGGCCTTACAAAACTCATGTGTATCCCTGAACATAATGGGCCAATAAAAGCCACACTGCAGAATCATGGTCGTGGTCTTTTTAGCAGAAGAGTGACCACCACAGGCCTGTGAGTGACAGAAGGAGATGACACTCTGATGCTCATCATCTGGCATGCATCTCCTTAAGATTTGGTTTGGGTAATATTTAAACAAATATGAATCATCCTAGAAAAATTTGTGCACCTTAGTGAAAAATTTCTTCTTATCTTGCGCAGTCCAATGTGTCGGTATGAAACCTGTGACAAGATAATTAGCAATGTCAGTGAACCAAGGTGAATGAGAGACTCTAAAAAGTTATTTGTCAGGGAACATGTCATTGATATGTGTCGTCTCAAGAGAATCAGAGGTATTAAGGTGAGAAAGATGGTTAACCACTATGTTCTCTACTCCCTTTTTATCTTTAATTTCTAAATCAAATTCTAGGAGTAGAAGGACCATCTTATCAGGCGGGGCTCAGAATCATTCTTAGAAAGAAGATACTTGAGTGCCGTATGATCTGCGTAAATAATGATCTTGGATCTGATCAGGTAGGACCTAAATTTGTCCAAAGCGAACACTACGGCTAAGAGTTACTTTTCCGTAGTCGAGTAGTTCACTTGGGCAAGATTTAGAGTTCTACTTGCATATTAAATAACATAGGGCCTCTTATCTTTTCTCTGGCCTAAAACTGCCCCAAGAGCATAATCAAAAGTGTCACATATAAGCTCAAAAGGAAGGCTCCAGTCGGGTGGCTACATGATAGGTGCAGTGGTGAACATGCCCTTAAGCTTAGTAAAAGCTTCTTAACATTACTCAGTCCACTCATATGGTGCATCCTTTTGCAAAATATTACATAAAGGATCAAAATGGAGACTAAAGTCCTTTATGAATTGCCTATAAAATCCTTCGTGTCCTAAGAAGGATCGCACGTCTCTAATGTTCTTGGGTGGAGGTAGGTTAGACATAAGATCGATTTTTACCTTATCTACCTCGATTCCCTTGGACGAGATAATATACCTAAGGACAATTTCCTTCTGAACCATGAAGTGACACTTCTACCAATTAAGTACCAAATTCTTCTCTTCACATCTTTTCAGCACACATTTAAAACTCTCTAAGCATTCGTTGAAAGATGGACCGAAAACAGAGAAATCATCCATGATGATTTCTAGATATTTCATACTCATCATACATCGCTGAAAGGTGGCAGGGGGATTACATAGTCCGAATGACATCCTTTGGTAAGCAAAGGTGCCATAGGGACATGTAAATGTGGTCTTTTCCTAATCTTCAGGGGCGATCTCTATCTGATTGTAGCCCGAATTCTAACACCCCGTACTTTTTAGTACTCGGGTGTTACCGTGTACTCTAAATTAATATAAATTATAAAATTTATAATACCTGAAAATAAAAAAAAAAATGCTAGAAAATATTATAAGGAATAACATATTCCAAACAATTTAACAACTTATATGAAATTAAAACATAACACATGTAACCCTATAAATAATGTACAAATGATATATACATTAATCTTTGCTTGCTAACATTGGTACAATTTACATGATAATAACCTGTGATATTATAAAATATATAAGTGATAGTAATAATAATAATAATGATGATGATGATGATAGGAGTAAGTAGTATTATTAAAAGTAGTATAACATAAAATTTAGCATTATAAAATAAGAACAGTCCATATATGCATAATATGACCCTTGAGTCTTAACTTAAATAGTCCTTAGGCCATTTTAATCGTTGAGGTCCGGCTTCGAACTGATCCGACCAACAAAACAGCGGGAAATCCATAAATGAGTCCCGAAGCAAATCATGGGGCCCACATAGGCTTTGGATCTGACCGATCTTCGGTCAGAGGCCTGGTGTGGATTAGTTGTAAACATTATGATGGGTCCCACACTTGGGTGCATGTGCACCACATTCGATGTGTACACTAAACACCGAACCGCGGTAGTGGTTAAACACGGGTCTGATCCGCGTTTTCCCGCAAATGGGAAAATCTCTCCCTCTTTAGCCAGTAAACGGACCTCGTCCGTGAAACTCGATCAGGTGGGCCCCACCTGAGATCATATCATTGATCTGAACCGTCCATCTGATCAAGATGGTAGATCTGACCAAAACCCTTAAGTTCCAAGTGATTCCACACATGTACATGCACACAGTCCTCACTGAAAACAGACCCTACTAACACTCATTTCCAAAAATGGAAACCTCCAGCTGGCACGATCCATGTGAGGACCTCTCCTCTAATCACATGCCCCTATTTCGGACGTACCCAAACCATCCACGCGCTAATCACGTGCTAGGTTTTCTATGCAAAACCAATGCCTATCTCTCCCACAGTTTTGAGAAAACTAGACACCAGGATTCGATCCTGGCCATCCAGTCCTTATCTAATGACTCTAAAGGAGTTTGGGGCATGATAAAAAGGCAGCAAGATCTAATTGCAACGAGCCCTTCCTTGGTTATTGCAGCCGCCTGAGAAAAATCCATTGTTTCCTTCCACCAGTAAACCCACCAACCAAACCCTCTTAGAGCTTCGATAGAACCCATCTACAAGCTTCTTAAGACCCACACGAATCTTCTGAAAGGACCGGATTGGGGGAAGAAGCTATCATTTTTAATCCGCCATTAACAGCGGTCATCTTCCCCACTACAGCTGGCATGTTTTGGTGCGAACATTTGAGCTGTCTTGGTCCAGATAGAGAGAGAGAAAGGAGAAGCATGAAAGAAAAGAGAGAAGAAGTAGATAGAAAAAGGGAGAAATAAGAGAGAGAGAGAGAGAGAATGGTGCATTGCTGCACCTGCTCGAACCGAGTCGGGTTAGCTGGTTGGGTTGTTGTCCAGCTGGTCCATTGTTGCTGTTGTTGAGCTTGGTTTGAGCTTGAGGGGTTGCTGGGCGTTTCAGCAGTAAGGGTCATAAGAAGAGGATGAAAAGAAAGAAATAGAGAGAGAGAGAGAGAGAGAGAGAGAGAGTTTGTTGTTGCCATGTGTGTGCAACGGTTTGACTCGATCAAGTCACGATTCGAGTCGGGTTTGCTCCAAATCCTGCTGGAGTTCGAGCAATAGCAGAAGAAAGAAAAGGAGAATTCAGTGAGAGAGAAGGAGCAGAGAAAAAAATGGGGAAAGAATGAGTGCAGCTGCACCATTACCAAGTTACTACACTAACTCGACCCGAGCTGAGTCTTGCGTCTGGCCCAGTCCAGACGTTTCTGGATTTCCAGCTTATGGAAAATGGAGAAAGAAGAGAAGAGAGTTAAGGAAGAAAAGAAAGGAAGAAAGAAGGAGAAGGTGAGAATGAGAGAGAAGATCGAGTCAACCCGATTTCAAACCGAGTCAACTAGGTGAGTCAACATGTTTCCCCAATCCAGAATTGTTTTAATGCATCATTATCATTGCTGACAATGTTATTATTAGTATTGTTAATATTACCAATGATTAACCGCTAGTAGGATATTCAGGATAAAACTAGTTATGATAAACAAATTTCAATTATTAAATCATAGTGTTTCATTTATCATTCTTAAACCTTTGTTAATGATAGTGGATTGCACTAATTGATGTCATCATAATGATTATTAACGAATACTAATTATAATATTAACATTGATAAATATTTCATAATTATTAGATTAACTCTAAGATTAATAATACACTAAGTAGGGTTCAAACCCTAAGAAACCTAGCCTAGACCTAAACTCTAGGATAAAATCTTAAAGCTAAGTAATCTAAATTCTAAGTCAATACCCTGGACATAGATAATGTGTTAGGTTTGAGCTAATTATAGAACTTCATAGCTCATGGTAGATCACAGTGTCTAGTATCATGTCTAGATTCACTATTATTGACTATTAGCATTTGAAAATAGTTATCATGGGATTAGTATAATACTTGTCAATGTAATTAGTCCTTATTGTTTATCATTAGTAAATATTCTACTAATATTACCTATATTACCCAAGAGATTATTGGTCATTATAAAAGTATTAGATAATGTTGGTACGTGCAAATATGAACTTATGAAAATATGGATGGATTAAAACTCCTATCGTGAATAGTATTTGGCCCATGGTACAATAATAATAATAATATTAATAATAATAATAATCTTAGATTCAAATCCTAGGATCTAAGCATTTAACTAAACCCTGGGATGGAACCCTAATTTTATATTAAAACCCTAAGATAAGTAAATTCAAAGCCCTAGGCTATGATCTTCAACCCTAGGTAGTGTGTAGATCTTGGATCCGATTATACAAGTTCCTGATTTATGGTAGGACTTTATTTTAAGGGCACGCGCTTCCTAGTGACCTTAATTGGCATGGGCGATTCGACTAGTCAGGTGATGATTCTTCCCCTTAAGCTTTCCATCTTCTCATTAGCTTAAGTTATATTTTTTATTAAAAATCATAGTTGATATCTCTCTCTTATAATCACATGTGTTAGCTGGTGGAAGTTGAATTGCTATATTGCTTGCTTAATGTTCATCCTGTATATTTGTTCATGCTTGTGGATTATTTGTGTATTACTTATGGACTTTAAACTGGTACATTAGTGGAAAACCCCCACCTATAAATGTACACCCATACTTGGGATGTAACCCGACTGGTTGTGATTAAAATGGACCTTCGACGTAGTGGTTATTGAATGGTGGTTTAAATTGACCATTGATGTGGGCCTACCATCCAGGGTTGTTTTGCCCAATGGTTTTTAAGGATGGTCTTTATCGTATGGTTTTAATATTCATCCAATGTGGCATATTTTGATACTCGCCCTATATGGTTTTGTTTTGATACTTTCCCTATATGGGTTCGATGTTTTATGTTGTGCAACTATACGATGGTAAGCCCTATATATTGTAATATGATTGGCCACTAGTTGATAGGTTTCCATTAAACATCCTAAGATGATAGCCTCATGGGACGGGGATGGTGGTAATGGGACATTATGCCCGAGCTGTAGGCATACGCTAGGCCATGTGCTCCCCGTAGTGACCTTTGATCTTATCTAAATTGGCTGGTTGTAAATGGACTAATAATAACTTGGCTAATCATGCATACATGGCACGTATTGTTCCGACTGGGTGATGTTTCCCTGGATTCGATGATTCTGACTGGATGATGTTTTCCAGGTTCGATGATTACATGGGTGACGACCCACTGTCTGTACGGATGAGCATCCCCGGGGTGATGATTGCATTCATACATCCATGCACCTAATAAGACTGCATTTACTCTGTTTTAGTTGTTTGAATGTTTTATACTATTTCTTACCTAATATGACGGTGTGTAATCTTGAGGGAAATTCACACTAAGTTGGCCACTCATCCATCAAATATACAACCGTACGGGTAGTGCAGGTGGCTTAAGTGATATGCATTTTCAGACTTGATAAGGAGTAGGGTACGATCACCAGGGATGCATGACTGTATTTGACTGGAGGAGCTGCGTGATCTTGCGGCTTATATTTATATACTTTCTGTTATCTTTCATATATTAAATTCTTGTAAATCTTGTACTTGTTAAATTTAGAGACATTGGTTTGTATAAGTCATTATGGGTAACTTCTTGTATATTTGAATGATAATGAAATTTTTCTTTATGTCGATTTGTCCACACTATGCTCATTTGCTTACTCTGATGAAAGGAAAAAAAATGTACATTTAAGGTTAACACTTGGGTTTTTGAAAAATGAGTTGTGTACTCGGGTCCTGAAAAGTCGGGGCATCACACAAATACCTGTTAAGGAAACAGTAATAAGAATGACCAGCTAACCTTTCCAAAATTTGATTAATGAAGGGCAAAGGAAAGTGGTCCTTCCTCGTGATGGTATTCAACTTCCTGCAGTCAATCCACATCTCCAACCAGTAGTAACTCTGGTTGGCACGAGCTCATTATTAGCATTGGCTACGATGGTGATTCCAGAATTCTTAGGAACCACCTGAGTTGGACTACTCATTGACTATCGGATATAGTGTATATGATACCCACATCCAATAATTTCAGAACTTCATCCTTAACCACTTCTTTCATGTTTGGATTTAGTCTACATTGTGATTGTCATGAGGTCATTACATTATCCTCAAGATATATGTGGTGAGTGAAAATCGAGGAGTCGATTCCCTTAAGGTCCGCTATCGTCCATCCAAGGACTCCATTATGCGTAATGAGAGTATATATGAGCATACTCTCCTCTTCTTTCTCCAGGTGGGCAGAGATCACCACTGAGTATGTCTCATCTTGACCTAAATAGACATATTTTAAATTAGAGGGTAAAGGTTTTAGTTCAATCTTTGTTGGCTTGAGGTTAGACAGTAGATGCACTACATCGGTTTGAGGTAATTCTTCAAATTGTGGCCTCCACCGGTTAAATTCAAGTACAAGCGCAATATCAAGTAAGACACACATCTCCCTAATTATATCATCATCAAAGTCATAGGAGTGGGCTAGGCACGTCTCTAGAGGCTCAGAGGATAAGGTCAGAGGTGTTCTATTTTTCATTAATTAATCAATCATGTTAATTCATGGAAATCGTCATTATCCTCGAATTTTCTGTCGTGATTGAAAAAGATGTTTGACTCCAATGTCATACTCCCAAAAGACATACACATGACTTCATTCCTGTAATTGATAATTGCGTTTGAAGTGGCAAGGAATGGGCAACCAAGAATGATGGGAATCTGAGTGCTTATGTTATTGACAGGTTCAGTATCTAGGATGATAAAATCTACAAGGTAGTAGAATCTATCAACTTGGACCAACACATCCTCAATTATCCCTTTTGGTATACGAATAGAACTATTAGTGAGTTGTAATGTGGTTAAGGTGGTTTTTAATTCCCCTAACCCTAACCGTTTGTACACCGAGTAGGGAATCAAATTTACGCTCGCTCCTAAGTTAAGAAGTACGTGCTCAATGTGGTAGTTACTGATTTTACATGATATGGTTCGGCTACCAGGATCTTTTAATTTTTACGGCACATCTTGCTTTAGGATAACACTCACTTTCTCAGTCAAGAAGATTTTCTTTTGAATACTTTGCCGTCTTTTGGTTGTGCATAGGTCTTTCGGGAATTTAGTATATGAAGGTATTTATTTTACAGCATCAAGTAGATGAATGTTGACTTTCACTTGTTTCGACACCTCTAGAATATCCTGAGAGTTAGAGATTTTGGTGAACCAACCGTTAGGGAAATGGAGTAACTGGCTTCTCTCAAAGTTACGGTTCTAATTCTTGTGGGGCATCGCTAGATCCATCATTGTTACCCTCTTCTGGTTCTTTACGCTTTTCGAGCCTAGCCGAAAGGGTTTTATCAATAATCTTCCCACTCCTAAGAGTGGTGATAGATTTAGCGTGCTCCATCTGATTTGAAGACCTTGGATTACTTCTCTCGTACTGTGGTTTAGGAATGGGGAGAGGTTGTAGAGGAAGCATCCCCTTTTATATAACCATAATACGTGAATCCATTTTCTGCATAAAATTTATAACTTCTCGTACTGCCTGACCCAGCTCTTGTGTGGAATTTTAAACCGGTTCTTCATGAGGTTTCTCTTAAATTGGATTTTAATTGAAGAAACCTTAAGGGGTAGCAGTTTGTCCATTCCTCCAACTAAAGTTTGGATGATTTTTCCAACCAGGATTGTATGTACTAGAGGTAGGTCTATTAAAAGGTCTTTGATAGTTATTCATGGCATTGGCTTGTTCATTCAACACCTCGAAAGGTTGATATTGTTGGATAATTTTCAGTTGTGTGAATGTCGCAATCACAGATGTCGTAAACAATTTCATTTACCTAATCCTTATTTAATTCCATGCCCTCAACTTTCCTCATGATACTAGTCACTTTATAATTGATATCATCCTCCTCTTTCAAGAGATACATTTCACCTTTCTCCTTAGATTGAATCGGCCTAGATGTGGTGTTTGATTTTGGATAAGTGTCCCATGATTTTGTGTTTTCAGCCAATCTATCCAAGTAATCCCACACCTCATCGAGATTTTTATTCATGAATTCCCTATTACACATTGTCTCGACCAATTAGCACATGGAAGATATCAGTCCATCATAGAAAAAGTGTGTAATCACTACATGAAAAATGGAAAAAAATGACGAATTTAGAGACGGTTCTGGACCGTCTCTAAAATCGCTTGGTTTAAAGACGCTTTAGAGACGGCCATAAACCGTCTCTTAATTTTTAGACGGCCCCTAACCGTCCTTAATATTGTCTTAAAAATTTGAACGTCCACAAATAGTTTAGGACGGTTGTGGACCGTCTTATATGCGGTATCTGAGACGATCATGGGTCGTCCGCATTAGAGACGGTCTTTGACCGTCTTATATGCAATCATCTGAGACGGTCATTGGCCATCTAAAATAGAGACGACCATTGGCCGTCTTTTACTTGTAATTTGAGACTGTCAAAGACCGTCTCTATTAGAGACCGTCCTTAGCCGTCTTATAGCCCTACCAAAGACCGTCTCTATTAGAGACGGTCCTAAACCGTCTCTATTGGAGACTGTTAACGATCGTCTCTATTAGAGACGGTCCTAAACCGTCTTATAGCCCTATCAAAGACCGTCTCTATTAGAGACTGTCAACAACCATCTCTATTAGAGACTGTCAAAGACTGTCTCTATTAGAGACGGTCCTAAACCGTTTCTAATGCTCAGTTTAAAAATTAAGAAGCTCAAAAAAATCACGAATTTCAAAAAAAAAAAATAGTTGAGAAGCTTAGAAAAATAATTAACAATGTTTAAGAAAATTTTAAATTTTTTTTAAAAAACTGTAATTTTATAAAAATCTAGATTTTGAAAAAAGAAAAATTAAGAACTTTGAATAATGTTGATAATTTTGAAAAAAAAAATTGATGAAAAAAATGAGATTTTGAAAAAGAAAATTTAAAAAATTAAACAAAATTGTGAAAAAATTGACAAATTGTAAAAAAATATATATTTTAAAAAAGAAAACTAAATTTTGTAAAAAAAATGTTAAATTTATTTATAATAAAAATGATATTTAGTTAAAAGAGAAAAAAATATACATTTTGAAAAAAAATGTTAAATTTATTTGTGAAAAATAAAATTACTAAATTATTAGGCACATCCACTAATTGAACCTTTAATTATTTTTGGACAATCTAATCAGTTCAAATTGAAGAATAAATAACTTCATATGTTTAAATCAAATTTCATTGATATTGTTAATCAATCTTGTATGCCCAATATCTTTCTCATATGTAGCCTGATTGAGGTGAGTAACTAGTCAAATTGAGAGTATTGATAGTAAAATAGAGTGAATGGACAAGACATGTAAAATGGGCCAAATATTCTGGTTAAAATTGTGACCCAACTAATTACTGACCTTGTGAGAACCTAAGAATTGATGTTAGTAAGTTTTGTGGGCCCCATCATGATGTGTGTCGAACATCAACACCGTGGATTTGATGTGTCCCCTTTAGGTTATGAGATATCTCAAAAATCATTAGTTAACGAAACTCAAGTGGACCATACCATTTAAAACTATGTGAAAACATCCTAAAAAATATAAAAGCACTTGGTGGAGCCCACATGAGTTTTGGATGCGGTTGAAACTTGGTCTGACCCCTCATCCAAGTGGGACACACATAATGAGTGGGTTAGATATATGAATCACATTTAGGCACGCCCAATATATGATTATGAATGTTTTAAGGAAACCTTTCTCCATTACATTTAAGTGAGTTACTCGTTACCTTTACCAGAGTAAACTCTGTGGGGTTCACTGTTATTTATTTATTTTATCCACTCCATTCATCCATGTTAACAAATAATTTGAGGTCTAAAGAACAAAAAGGAAGCATATCCAAAGCTCAAGTGGACCACACCACGAGAAATAGTGTGATTGAACCTCTACCATTTAAAATTTCTTGGAGGCCATAAAAGTTTTGGATCAAGCTGATGTTTGTGTTTTCTATTCATTTATATATTTTTTATATTATGAACAACCTTTAACTATTTTTAGACAATCTGATCAGTCCGAACATAAAGAGTAAATAACTTCAGATGTTTAAATCAAAATTCACTCAAATTGTTGATCAATCTTATTTGCCCAATATCTTTCTCATATGTAGTATGATCGAGGCGAGTAACTAGTCAAATTGAGGGTAATGATCAATAAAATAGAGTGAATGGACGCCCATCATGATGTGTGGCACTCTGCAATAATAATGACTTATCCTTTTCATTGTGGCACTGATGTTCAGCTATCCAAATCATCCAAATTGTGAGTTCCATTACAGATGGATTGTATCTCTAAAATAGCACTGATCAATCAATTGTAACCATTCAATTAATGGCTGACAAATGGGCAGTTGGAAGTAAAGTAGCACTTGGTCCAAATTCAAAAGGAAAAATCAGATTGTTGGTTTATGCTAAACTATTTATATAATTTGAGCTGTTGTACAACTACACCATGTGTACAGTTAAAGAATCTTCCCTATTTTTTAAAGTTGTTTATAACTAACATATGGAATAATAAATACTTTGATCTTCTGGTAGTGGAACGGATGATAAAATCGGGTATAAGAAATCGTACATGTGACACACAAATAATTCAAATTAAGTTCCAGTCGGGTCGGGTTGAGTCGAGTTTCGGATTGAGTCGAGCCGAACTGGGCCCTATTCGAGCTGGACTCGAACTCAATTTCGGGCTGAGAAAAATGGCCCGTCCCGACCCGAACTTAGTTCCGGGTCAGGTCGAGTCGAGCTTTTTCGGGCTGAGTCGAGCGAGCTAATTGGGTTAGTCTGGTTTGTGTACACCCCTACCAGCCAATGACTGGTGGTCAGTGCTCTATGGCCCCCACCATGATGTATGTGTTTCATCCATGCCGTTCATATATTTTTACAGATAATTTTATAATATGAGACCAAAAATGAGATATATGCAAATCTCAAGTGGACTACATTACAGGAAATAGTGTTGAATGAGCGTCAATGATTAAAAACATTTTGGTAGCCTAAATCTATTGGATTAAGCTGATTTTTATTTTTTCCCTTCATCTGGTCCTGTATGACCAAATCAACAGATTTGATGTCAAATAAACAGTACAATGGGCCTTAGGAGGATTTTAATAGTGGATATCCAATCACTATTGTTCTCATGTGGTGTGGACCACCTGAGATTTATATCCCTATAATTTTTTTGCAAAAAGATCTAAAATGATCTTTAAAAATAGATGAACGGAATGGATGAAACACGTACATCATGGTAGGGCCCACAGAGCATCGTCAACGGTTTCATCCATGCCATCCATCTATTTTTACAGATCATTTTATGGTATAAGTCAAAGAATGAGGTATATCCAAATCTCAAGTGGACCACATTACAGGAAACAGTGTTGAATGAGCGTCGACCGTTAAAAATATTTTGGTAGCCTAAATCTATTAGATCAATTTAATTTTTGTTTTTTGCCTTCATCTGGTCCTGTATAACCAAATCAACAGATTTGATGTCAAATAAACAGTACAATGGGCCTTAGGAGGATTTTAATAGTGGATATCCAATCACTATTGTTCTCATGTGGTGTGGACCACCTGAGATTTATATCCCTCTATTTTTTTTTGCAAAAAGCTCTAAAATGATCTTTAAAAATGGATGAACGGAATGGATGAAACGCGTACATCATGGTAGGGCCCACATAGCATCATCGACGGTTTCATCCATGCCATCCATCTATTTTTACAGATCATTTTACAGTATAAGTCAAAGAATGAGGTATATCCAAATCTCAAGTGGACCACATTACAGGAAACAGTGTTGAATGAGCATCGACCATTAAAAATATTTTGGTAGCCTAAATCTATTAGATCAAGCTGATTTTTGTTTTTTCCCTTCATATCTGGTCCTATATGACCAAATCAACTTATTGACACCCTGAGACTCTTAGAATTAATGTTAGTAAGTTTTGTAGGGCCCATCCTGATGTGTATCGAACATCAACACTATGCATTTGATAGAAGTTTTGGATCAAGCTGATGTTTGTGTTTTCCCTTCATTCATATCCTTTTGATATTATGAACATGTTGGATGGCAAACATTATTGTGAGCCCAAGGAAGGTACCAACAGTGGAAATCATTATTCCACACTGTTTTGTGTGGCATGGTCCACTTGAGTTTTGGATTTACCAAAAATTTGGGTTATATCCCAATCTCAAGTGGACCACATTATAGAAAAGGTGTTGAATGAATGTCGACCATTAAAAACTTTTTGGGAGCCATAAAAGTATTCGATCAAGCTGATCTTTGTTTTTTCCCTTCATTTGGACTTTTATGACCTAATTACAGATTGGATGTCAGATAAACAGTACAGTGGGCCTTACGAGGATTTAAATGATGGATATCCAATCACTATTGTTTTCCTGCGGTGTGGTCCACCTAAGATTTATATCCCTCTTATTTTTAGGACGAAATCCTAAAATGATCTTTAAAAATGGATGAACAGATTGGATGAAACACATACATCATGGTCGGCCCACAGATTTTGGGGCCATAAAAGTTTTGGATTAAACTAATTTTTATTTTTCCCCTTCATCTGGCCCTGTATGACCCAATTAACATATTGTTTTCATTTTATGATATGAAAAAAAAAAATGAATTATATCTCAATATCAAGTGGACCACATTACAGGACATAGTGTTGAATGAATTTTGACCATTAAAAATTTTTTGGGGGCCATAAAATTTTTGGATCAAGCTGATATTTATTTTTTCCTTTCATCTGGGTCTTTATGACCAAATCAACGGATTGGATGTCAGGAAAAGAGTACAATGGGCCTTAGGAGGATTTTAATTGTGAATATCCATTCATTATTTTTGTCCTTTTGTGTGGCCCACCTAGGATTTATATTGCTGTCAATTTTTCATCAAGCACTAAAATGATCTGTGAAAATGGATGAGTGGAATGGATGAAACATGTACATCATGGTGGGGCCCACAGAGCACCCACTTAAGTAATTTCCCAAAATTGGGCACACGCTCAAAAGAAGCCGCGTGCCCATTCTCCCTCATATCCGCCTCTCCCTCTGCCCTCTCTCTCTCTCTCTCCCTCTGCCCTAGCCATGCGCGCGCCCTCCCTCTGCTCTCTCTCTATCTCTTCCTCTGCCATTGCCGCCATCCATCTGCCCTCTCTCTCTCTCTCTCTCTCTCTCTCTCTCTCTCTCTCTCTCTCTCTCTCTCGCTCACTCGTCGTCTCGGTCCCAGACACCCGCCCGACTCTCTCTCTCTCTCTCTCTTCCTGACTGGTGCGGCCAGTAGCCCCTGTCCTTCATCTCTTCCCCGGCCAGGTACTCATTTCATTTGTTGTGAATGTTTAAGGTGTGCACAACATGTGTTTGATGAAATGTCTCTGCTCTCAGAATCTACAATATGTGATTTGAATGGTTTATTTTGAGTTGCACATATGTCATGTATACAATGTCTGAATGCATATGAACCATCACACTGCCAACATTTCTGATGAATTGTCTTTGGAAATTGAGTCTGCTCGGTCCTGATTCTTGAGTTCTTTGAAATGCGCCATTGAGTCTGCTCGGTCCTGATTCTTGAGTTCTTTGAAATGCGCCTGAGAGGGTGGCCATTTGCTGATGACATGCTAATATGTTTGCTGATGACCCACATCCACATTTGTTGATGACATATTTGCTGGTCATCAGGACCACTGTGGGCCACAAAAGTTTTGGATCAAGCTGATCTCTGTATTTCCATCCATCCAGATCTGGTTAACCTTCTCAACGGGTTGGATGGAAAATAAACATCACGGTGGGCTCCAAGAAAGTTTTAATGGTTGGTGTTCAATCGCCACTGTTTCCTGGGGTCGGAGCTTAAATATTTAGAGAAATTAAGGCAGGCCAACCTGTCTGTCCTTGTACAGAGGTGGAGGGTGTTTTCAGTTTAGATGTATTCAGTGAGCAAATTATAGCATGATGGGACTAAGACCATAGTTTCCTACTGAATTGCTTGAAAAATCTATCTGTGGTAGTCTCATGAAAGGATATTTCTTTCTAGAGGGCGAGTTTGCTGCTGCTGACAAACCGGGAACACTGAGTTTGTAGATGTAGGGCAATGGTTGTTTCATCCAAACCATTGATATGAGGGGAATATCATTTATCCAATTCAGGAGATTTCTTGGGCATCCTCCATTCACTATGAATGGGATTTTCTTAATCGATGACTTAATCAACCATCCCAACAACTAAGCTCACTGGTTCGAGTACCTATAAGTGGTAGATTCTCAGGAGTTTCAACTCCCGGTCAAGGGTTCTCGCTTAGTGAAGGAGCAACGATCCCATCTATATATAATGCGCCGCTGCGCCACCTTTCTCCTTTGCTCTTACATTCATGGAGATGACTAGACTCACTTCCTTTACACATTCAAATACACTTGTATTTTTTTTTCTTCTTTTTTAATGGATTTAATGGGCTCATCCTCTAACCACGCGCAAACCAAGTTTCTCTGCAATGGATCTCTCTCGAAACACCATTAGTCATCAGGCCTTTTTTTTTAAATAAATAAAAATTGAGATGTAATTTTTGAGATGACAAAGAAAAAGTACAGATATTGTTAATGGTTATAGAACATTTGCCTTGCCTTGGTTTTGGATGATTATTGCATGCATATGCTACATTGTAATTTTTTAATAGAATCTCACCCTCACCTTACTATAATGCTTTCTCATAAATATGAATCATTGTGTCAACTCAAATGAGTGGCAGCTGAAAATTTTTCAATGAATATATTATATTTAAGAATCACATTAGATGCTCTATCAACAGAGAAAATGATGTCTCTATTAAAGAATGTGCAAGAGGAGATTGGATGCACAATTGAAATGACTTGCAAACCTGCAGTTCAATGATGCTTAAATCATTAAACTTTGATGTGTTTACTTGGACTTAAATCAGTCCACTTGGACATGTGTTTACTTGGACTTAAATCAGTCCAGTTTAATGATGCTTAAATCAGTCCACTTTGCCAGATGACTTATGCATGTTTTCTTATTTATGGTTTATGATTATGATGAGTAGGTTGCATTTGTTGGTGGGAAATCAGTTTTTGTTTATAATAATATTAAAAAAATCTGTTTATATATATAAAAAAATCCATTTGATTTTTTTTTTGTATGGATGCATCATGCATGGTTTTATGATAAAACACATGTATGTATGTGTTTATCCATGTATGCATGCATGGATGGATGGACAGATTATGCATGTGTGTGTATGCATGCATACATGCATGGATGGATTTATGTGTGTGTATATGTATGTATGCATGCATGGATGGAAGACTGGTTGGATGGATCATCAGGCATGTGTGTGTATATGTGTATAACCTTAACCTAAATTCTCAACTCCCTAACCTATAACCTATAACCTAAAACCTAAAACCTACACCTAATCATGTGCATATATTTGCCGATATATATAGATCTATATTTTTTTTTTATTAGTGACCATATGTGTGGCATGTTTTGACAGTTTATGAAAAGCCTTTTTTTTAATTGTATCTCACTTTTTATATGCTACATGCACGTGATATCAGAAATGGATTTGACGCCCCCGAGCAAGAATTGGATGATGAAAGATATATTGAGTGATGAATACATTAAAGGCGTTGAATCGTTTATTATTTTTACGAAAAGGAATTCGAGACGTGTTGATTGGTATAGTTGTCCTTGTGCTAGATGTTGTAATGTGCGTGGGAAGAAAATACTAAGTATAGTTTCTGAGCATTTGATTATGAATGGTATAGATCAGACATACACAACTTGATTTTTTCATGGAGAACAACTTCCCAATATGGGTGTCAATGCCAAGGCTCCTAGTGCATCTGCCACTAATTGTAATGAAGAGTTGTTGCCCAGAATGGTTGATTTGGTTAATGATACTTTTGGTTGTGTTCAACCCGATGACTTAGATGCATGTATGAATGAGGTCAATGAGGAACATGGTAGTTAGCCTCAAGATGACATAGACAATGATACTCAGTACAATAAATTAAGGGAGGATGCGGTACAACTCCTATATCTATCGTGTAAACGTGAGTATACAAAGTTGTCAGTGACAGTTGAGTTAATGAGCATGAAGGCTAGATATCAGTGATCAGATAATAGCTTTACGAGTTTGTTGCAACTGCTCAAGAAGATTTTGCCAAGCGAGAACTCTTTGCCAGATAGTACCTATAATGCAAAGAGATTGATCAGTTCGTTGGGTATGAACTATGAGGTGATACATGCATGCCGTAATGATTGTATTCTGTACTGGAAGGAGCATGCTAATAGGGAAAGTTGTCCTACATGTAAAGAAAGCAGATGGAAAGTGAATAGTGTTGTAAGATCAAGAGTCTCACATGTACCATGGAAGGTGCTAAGATACTTCCCATTAACAGCAAGGTTACAAAGACTTTATAGCGTATCATGGATTGCAGAGAATATGTTGTGGCATTCAAAGGGGGCTAAAAATGACTCGTACATGCGTCATCCTGTGGATTCTTCTATGTGGAAGTTTATAGATAGAAAATTTAGTGATTTTGCTACAGATCCACGTAATGTTCGGTTGGGACTTGCAACAGACGGATTTAACCCCTTTGGGCATACGAGCATCTCATATAGTTGCTGGCCTGTTATGGTTGTTCCATACAATCTTTCACCTCATTTATGCATGCAGAAGGAATTTATTATGTTAACACTTTTAATTCCCGGAAAAAATGGTCCAGGGCATGACATCGACATATATTTACAACCATTGATTGAAGAATTAAATGAATTGTGGAAAGGGTCGATAACAAATGACTCGTTTGGGAAGAATAGGTTTACAATGAAGGCGATTTTATTATGGGCAATACATGATTTTCCAGCATATGGACATCTTTCTGGGTGTAGGACAGGAGGAAAGTATGCATGTCCTGTTTGTAGTGAGGAGACTGACTCTGTTTGGCTAAAACATGGAAAGAAGTTTGCTTATATGGGGCATAGAAGATTCCTCCCAAGAGCTCATATCTTTAGGAGCCAAAGATCTCGATTTAATGGGAATGATGAAAATCGGCAAGCTCCAAAGCGTTTGTCTGGAGAACAGGTAATGGTTAAAATGAATAATATACAAACCAAGTTCTGAAAGCATATAAGAAATAAGAGGAAGAAGACCACGGATGAAGAGTCTAACCTTACTGCTTGGTAAAAGATTCAATCTTTTTTACATTGCCGTATTGGGAGCATATGCCCATTCGTCATAATTTGGATGTGATGCATGTTGAGAAAAATGTTACTGAGAACCTTATTGCAACAATCATGGACATGAAGGACAAGTCTAAGGATGGTTTATAAGCCCGTCAAGATCTTATGGCTATAAAGATAAGATCAAAATATTGGCCAGAGGAAAAAAATGAGAGAACACATTTGTCGAACCTTGAGTGATTTGAAAGTTTCGAGAGGATATAGTACAAACTGGAAACATCATATTAGTATGGATGACTATCAGCTCAAGGGCCTTAAGTCACATGATTATCACATTCTAATGCAGTAGTTACTACCCGTATTATTGATGCATTCATTCAAGAAAGAAAAGTCATTGTGTGCAGCCATTATACAATTGTCAAGATTCTTTAACGTTATATGTTCTAAAGAAATTCATCGTCTGAAGCTTCAAGAAATGAAAAATAAAATAGTGGAAACATTATGTGTTTTTGAAAAGTATTTTCCACCATCATTTTTCGTTTCTATGACACACCTTGTTGTGCACTTGGCGGAGGAGGCACAAGTTTGCAGACCTGTCAGATATCGATGGATGTATCCTTTTGAGAGGTAACTTTAACTGTTTTAATTTATTAACTTTTTCAGAATAGCTTATATTTTTTCATCAATACCTGATTTTAATATTTAACAGGATGATGAGAACATACAAGAAGTATATGATGAATCAAGCTTACCTAGAGGGCTGTATTGCGGAACGCTACATTATAGAGGAATCTATGATGTACTGCATGGAATACTATCCTAATAATACAATAGGAGGTCACAAGAAAGGACTAAAAATATTCAATGATGATGAAAATGTTGGTGATTCCCAGAATGATAAGAAAGGAAAAGTTGGTGATCTTACTACAGTGCAATACCAACAAGCACGCAAATGGGTTTTACAATATCATGTTGAAAATCATCAATGGGAGGAGTAAGTTAATGAAGTATATTATTCTTTTTTATATTTTTAAATGGCTTATGGTAATAAACATTGTTATATATATATAATGAATTGCTATGATTTGGAATTTGTAGGAAGTACCAAACATACATCCAGGGCCAAACACGTATGAGACAAAATCGAAAGGGTAATCTGTCAGCAAGAAAACCAATGGAATACATTCCTTGGTTAAGATATCAACTACATAATCAAGAAATGACTCAATTTAAGAGAATTATCGATAGTCCTGACTTCAAATGCATATCATATAATACTTACTCAGTAAATGGATATGTTTTTAGCACTGCGAATTCTGAAATGAACAGAACAACACGGAACAGTGGAGTCTCAATGAAGGCGCTAACTAGCTTCAAGGCAAGTGCCAAGGATAGGAATCTTATAGAAGAAGAATTCACTTATTATGGCATCATTAGACAAATTCTTGAATTGAACTACTTTGACTTCAGAGTAGTACTCTTCTACTGTGATTGGGTGCATATTGAAGATAAAGTGAATGGATGTTTCATAGATCCCGAAACAAATTTGATATTTGTCAATCTAGGAAGGTTTAGACGGAACTTAATGGAAGATGATGAGCCGTTTATTCTTACATCTCAGGCAGCTCGGGTCTTCTACTGTAAGGATCCAACTAGAGATGATTGGCATGTTGTATTGGATGCTCCTAAGAGATTGACGAAAGATGCATATGCATTTGAAGATCCACTTGAGTTTGAGGCAGAAAGGAATGTAGGTTCTTCAACACTTTCATTAATTGATGATTTAAATGATGAAGATGAAGATGTGCAAGAAAATTCATGGGTTGAGAGTGAGCCGAGTACCTCACATCATAGGAAACAGAAAAGAAACTAGTAAGATTCAAATCAGTTTGAAAGTGAGTTGAATTTTATTTAGTAATGATTGTTACAATCTTTTAGCTATCAAAATGTTAATAGAATGCTAATTACATAATAATGAGATATTGTTTTGTTTTATAAAATTGTATGAATTATGTCAGATTTTGGTGGTTCATCAGCTTCAGCCCAAGGAAGCAATACAAGGAAGAGACTTGAATTAAATGAATATAAACAACCAGTCTAAGAAACATCAGCGCCTTTCAACACATTTTTAGGGCAACTTGGCAGGCCACACTATCCAATTTCATTTGCTGATTGGCGCAAAGTGCCTGGTGCAATTAAAGATAATATCTGGTCTATAGTTTTGGTGAGTATGTTTGTTCTTAATTTTATTTTTTAATTCTTACTCAATAAGATTGTTTGATTATTAATTTCATGAAATAGGCCACGTATGACATCGATGATGAGTTAAAAGAATATGCATTTTCGAAAGTAAGCAAAGCTTGGAAGGTATGGAAATACAATCTGCGAAAGGAATATGATAAGTTTGATAATGATGTAGAAAGAAGAAGAAATTGTCCCATCGGTGTAAAGCAAGAGGATTGGGACATTTTCATTAATTTACAATCCACAGAATTATTAATCAATCTTCGTAAGAAGGGGAAGACTTCCAGAGCACAGGTGAAATGCCCTCACACGACTGGAAGACGAGGTGCTGCTAGGACATTAGAGAAAATGGTAATTTGTACTACATTCTTTGACAGTTTAATTGATGAATATAAATTCTTGTTAACTAATTTGCTCATATAATTACAGCGAAAGGAAAATCCAAATACTATCATCACCAGGATCGACTTGTTTGTTGTCACTCATAGCAAACTTGATGGGTCTTACCCAACACAAACACATCTTGAAACAACGGTAACTTAAATTTTTTAGTTTTTAATCAATTTTTTATTTAAGTACAATGAAGGATTTATTGTAACAATTATCTTCTAACAGGAAAGAATATTATCGATAGCTAGCAGTGATCCTTCTAGTAAGCACAAGGATTTAGACCACGACCCAGTTTCACAGGTTTTCCATAAATTCTACTCACTTTACATACATTGTTGTTGGTTTTTTTTCTTCTTTTTTTAATAATAATATACACACATCACTAAACTTAAAAATTATTGTTTAGGTTTGTGGTCGTGATAGCAGAGGCCGGGTTAGGGGTATGGGTTTGGGTATTTCTAAGACTACTATGAAGGTTGCCACCCCCTACATTATAGAAGCTCGGTCAGAGAGGAATGCACGTATGTCCATTGAGGCTAAATTTGAAGCATCAATGACTCAAATTACTGAACTTAGGCAACAAATTACTCAAAGCCAACTACTTCACTGTTCCCCTGATACAGCTGCATCTCAGGTACTACATTTGTTGTGATCAAATGATATAATTATTATTTTAAAAGATAAAAGTAGCATTATTATTTACATGAAACCATTATTTTATTTATAGGCCCACCGTCGATTTGGTGAGCCCTCAAGTATTCGAGAAGACTTTGCAACAACTCCATCGATGGAACAAATTTGCCAATTGAGAGATATCCGTGGTCGAACTGTTGCTAGTGGGCGGATGGTGTCAGATAATATAGGCATCCCTCCAGAATGCATCAGAGTTGTAATAGATGATATCAATGTTCGCACAACAGAGTTGTTTAATGATGACAGGATATTTGAAGATATTCAATTGGGTGAAATTGTTGTTTGGACCAAATTCCTGATGAGAATTTGAATATTCAGTGGTTTTGTTTAACTTTTTGAACTTTAGGACATTTTGTATGATGAAAACTTGATTATTCAATGAAATGCTTTTTTGATCAAATTGCCTTTTTTATTGTTTTAATCTTCAACATCCTTTTTATTAATTATGGCTTGTTGTCATTTATTTTTTATTAACCAAGTCACTAAAGGATTTTAATTTCAAATGTAACTGAAGTATTGACGGAACGTTGTCTCTTGTTGCAGTACGAGATGTAACAAGAATATATATTGATTGTGCACCAATTTTTTTTTTTAAATGCACCAACCAGAAATGATTTAAGATGACGTTCAATGATACTTTGTTAAATATGAAATTTATGACCTTTAGTAACTTGGTTAATTAAAGAGAACTACGTAGTGGCTTGATCCTAATTTGACTTTTTGGGTATGTAGGTAGCCGTTCATAATGTACTAGAATATCGGTGCAGCCACAAATCTTTTTTCTCCTTTGAATTGTAACAGACTGTATTGGTTACATTTTTCTGTCATACAGGTTGTGGCTATCAAAGATATAATATCACCTCCTTATAGGGAAACATTTAATGATGTGTACAAGTAAATTCATTTTTTCTTATTCCTCATATTATATCTCTAATGATGTGTAAACATTAAATTATGTGTACAGGTCATTTAATGATATTATTCCTTCGGTCGATTGTGGCTTGTGGATAAAGGGTTGAGTAACCAACAATACAAATATGGGAGGCCTTCCCCAGGTATCCAAATGCTTTTAGATATATTTATGTTGTTTTTAAATGTATTAGCTCAAAATTGATGGAGCAGACCCGGATGTGCGTCGGAGCTATCCGGATGAGCGGGAGTCTCTGGAAGGTGGGAACCGCTGACCATGATGAAGCTGTCTATTTCCTATAGACAACATTGGGAGGGCCTGGCCATTTGGACAGGACGTATTTATGTATTTTTAAAAATTAATGGAGCAGACCCGGATGTGTGTCGGAGCTATCTCGATGAGCGGGGGTCTCTGAAGGTGGGAACCGCTGACCATGATGAAGCTGTCCATTTCCTATGGATAGCATTAGGAGGGCCTGGCCATTTGAACAGGTTGTATTTATGTTTGTGCTCGAAATTAATAGAGCAGACCCAGATGTGTGTCGAAGCTATCCGGATGAGTGGGGGTCTCTAGAAGGTTGGAACCGTTGACCATGATGAAGCTGTCCATTTCCTATGGATAGCATTGGGAGGGCCTGGCCATTTGGACAGACCGTATTTATGTATTTGCTCGAAATTAATGGAGCAGACCCGGATGTGCGTCGGAACTATCCGGATGAGCGGGGGTCTCTGGAAGGTGGGAACCGCTGACCATGATGAAGCTGTCCATTTCCTATGGACAGCATTGGGAGGGCCTGGCCATTTGGACAGGCCGTATTTATATCTATTTTTACAGAGACCTCACCCTTAACCTAAACTACACCCTAAACCTATAACCTAAACCTATTCTCAGTTACCTAAACTTATAACCTATAACTTAAACCTAAACCTATTCATGAAATCCCAAAAGTTATACCTTAACCTAAACTTAAACCTATAACCTAACCTTAACCTAAACCTAAACTGAAACCTACACCTAATCCTAATCTCAACTCCCTAACCTAAACCTAAACCTAAACTTGAAAACCCAAATCTAAACCCGAACCCGATTTCCTAAACTTAAACCTTAACCTATTCTCAATTCCCTAAACCTATAACCTATAACCTACTTATAAAATTAACCTAAAACCTAAACCTTAACCTATTCTCAATTCCCTACAGTTATAACCTATAACATACCTATAACCCTAACCTAAAACCTAAACCTTAACCTATTCTCAATTCCCTACAGCTATAACCTATAACCTACCTATAACCTTAACCTAAACCTAAAACCTAAATGTGTTCTCAAATCCCTAAACATAAACCTACACCTAATCCTATTCCCAACTACCTAAACAAAACCTAAACCTTAACTTGAAAACCCAAACCAAAACCCAATCCCAAACCCAAATCCGATTTCCCAAACCTAAACCTTAACCTATTCTCAATTCCTTACATCTATAACCTATAACCTACCTATAACCTTAACCTACAACCTAAATGTGTTCTCAAATCTCTAAACCTAAACTTACACCTATTCATATTCTCAACTACCTAACCTAAACCCAAACCGAACCTTGAAAACCCAAACCAAAACCCAATCCCAAACCCGAACCCAATTTCCTAAACCTAAACCTTAACCTATTCTCAATTCCCTACAGCTATAAGCTAAAACCTACCTACAACCTATACTTAAAACCTAAGTGTGTTCTCAAATCTCTAAACCTAAAGCTACACCTAATCCTATTCTCAACTACCTAACCTAAACCTAAACCTAAACTTGAAAACCCAAAGCAAAACCCGATCCCGAACCCAAATCCGATTTCCAAAACCTAAACCTTAACCTATTCTCAATTCCCTGCAGCTATAACCTATAACTTACCAATAACCTTAACCTAAATCCTAAACCTTAACCTCTTCTCAATTCCCTATAGCAATAACCTATAACCTACCTATAACCTTAACCTAAAACCTAAATGTGTTCTCAAATTCCTAAACCTAAACCTACACCTAATCCTATTCTCAACTACCTAACCTAAACCTAAACCTAAACTTGAAAACCCAAAGCAAAACCCGATCCCGAACCCAAACCCGATTTCCTTAACCTAAACCTTAACCTATTCTCAATTCCCTACAGCTATAACATATAACCTACCTATAACCTTAACCTAAATCCTAAACCTTAACCTATTCTCAATTCCCCACAGCTATAACTTATAACCTACCCATAACCTCAAGCTAAAACCTAAACCTAAAACCTAAATGTGTTCTCAAATCCCTAAACCTAAACCTACACCTAATCATATTCTCAACTACCTAACCTAAACCTAAACCTAAACTTGAAAACCCAAACCAAAACCCAATCCCGAACCCGAATCCGATTTCCTAAACCTAAACCTTAACCTATTCTCAATTCCCTACAGTTATAACCTATAACCTACCTATAACCTTAACATATAACCAAAACCTTAACCTATTCTCAATTCCCTAAACCTATAACCTATAACCTACCTATAACCTTAACCTAAAACCTAAACCTTAACCTATTCTCAATTCCCTATAGCTATAACCTATAACCTACCTATAACCTTAACTTAAAGCCTAAACTTAAAACCTAAATGTGTTCTCAAATCCCTAAACCTAAACCTACACCTAATCCTATTCTCAACTCTCAAACCTAAACCTAAACCTAAACTTGAAAACCCAAAGCTAAACCCGATCCCAAACCCGAACCCGATTTCCTAAACCTAAACCTTAACCTATTCTCAATTCCCTAAACCTAAACCTAAGACCTAAATGTATTATCAAATCCCTAAACCTAAACCTAAGACCTAAATGTATTATCAAATCCCTAAACCTAGACCTACACCTACACCTAATCCTAATCTCAACTCCCTAACCCAAACCTAAACCTAAACTTGAAAACCCAAACCTAAACCCGATCCCGAACCAGAACCCGATTTCCTAAACCTAAACCTTAAACCTATTCTCAATTCCCTAAACCTAAACCTAAGACCTAAATGTATTATCAAATCCCTAAACCTAGACCTACACCTACACCTAATCCTAATCTCAACTCCCTAACCCAAACCTAAACCTAAACTTAAAAACCCAAACCTAAACCCGATCCCGAACCTGAATCCGATTTCCTAAACCTAAATCCTGACTTATTCTCAATTCCCTAAACCTAAACCCAATACCTAAATGTATTATCAAATCCCTAAACTTAGACCTACACTTAATCCTAATCTCAACTCCCTAACCCAAACCTAAACCTAAATTTGAAAACCCAAACCTAAACCCCATCTCAAACCCGAATATATTCTCAAATCCCTAAACCGAAACCTACAACTAATCCTAATCTCAACTCCCTAACCTAAACCTAAACCTAAACTTGAAAACCCAAACCTAAACCCGATCCCGAACCTGAATCCAATTTCCTAAACCTAAACCTTAACCTATTCTCAATTCCCTAAACCTAAACCTAAAACTTAAATGTATTCTCAAATCCCTAAACCGAAACCTACACCTAATCCTAATCTCAACTTCCTAACCTAAACTTGAAAACCTAAACCTAAACTCGATCCCGAACCCGAACCCAATTTTCTAAACCTAAACCTTAATCTATTCTCAATTCCCTAAACCGTAGCTTAACCTAAACCTTAACCTAAACTAAACTTATAACTTTAACCTAAACCAAAACCTATGACCTAAAACCTTAACCTATAACCTATAACCTAAACTTATAACCTATAACCTAACCTTAACCTAAACCTAAACCTTAACCTATAACCTAAAACCTAATTCTAAATGTATTCTCAAATTCCTAAACCTAAACCTACACCTAATCCTAATCTCAACTCCTCAAACCTAAACCTAAACTTGAAAACCCAACCTAAACCCAATCCCGAACCCGAACCCGATTTCCTAAACCTAAACATTAACCAATTTTCAATTCCCTAAACCTATAGCTTATAACCTAAATCTAAACCTTAACCTAAAGCTATAACCTTAACCTAAACCTAAACCAATACCTATGACCTAAAACCTTAACCTATAACCTATAACCTAAACTTGTAACCTATAACCTAACCTTAACCTAAACCTTAACCTATAACCTAAAACTTAAACCTAAGCCTTAGCCTAAGCCTAAAACTTAAATGTATTCTCAAATCCCTAAACTTAAACCTACACCTAATCCTAATCTCAACTCCCTAACCTAAACATAAACCTAAACTTGAAACCCAAACCTAAACCCGAACCCGATTTTCTAAATCTAAACCTTAACCTATTCTCAATTCCCTAAACCTATAGCTTATAACCTAAACCTAAACCTTAACCTAAACATAAACCTAAACCTATAACCTATAACCTAAACCTAAACTTAAAAACTAAATGTATTCTCAAATCCCTAAACTTAAACCTATACCTAATCCTAATCTCAACTCCCTAACCTAAACCTAAACCTAAACTTGAAAATCTAAACCTAAACCCGATCCTGAACCTGAACCCGATTTCCTAAACCTAAACCTTAACCTATTCTCAATTCCCTAAACCTATATAGCTTATAACCTAAACCTAAACCTAAACCTATAACCTATAACCTAAAACCTAAACCTATAATCTAAACCTAAACCTAAACCTAAAACCTAAATGTATTCTCAAATCCTTAAACCTAAACCTACACCTAATTCTAATCTCAACTCCCTAACCTAAACCTAAACCTGATCCTGAACCCGAACTTGATTTCCTAAACCTAAACGTTTACCTATTCTCAATTCCACATCGTCTGCTAAATCCAATGTTTATTGTATTGGAATGGAATAAAAGATTGGCCTAAACCACCTAAAGACCTTCAAATTCATATGTAGCCCACCTGATTATTAGATTTAATTTTTTGGCCTCATATGATCATCATGGTGGAATGAACCTGTTGTATGGGTTGAATGTGAGGAACACAGCCTAAAAATGCTTTACCTTGACACTTTTTAGGGGAAAATCAAAAGGGAAAAAAAGGTATTTTGGTCAATTAATTCCCCTAAAAGCATATTTCAACCTTGTAATTAATGGCGTATTTTTTAATTCATTTATTTTATCTTTGTCAAATGATACATTTTGACTTTTTTTTTTTTTTTTTTGTGTGTGCAAGATTTTAATTAATCGTGCCTAAATTTAGGCCTACAAGTACTTCAGCCTTTTGACGCCACTCGTGCTAGGATTAGACCACAGAGGATTTGTTTTTTTTTTTTTTTTAATTTATTTTTATTCAAGACCATTTTCAATTTATTGTTGTAAATAATAATTATTTTTTTTATTGTGAAGTAATATAAATTTTGTTTAATATTTAGTTTTAATTGTATTGCAACATTTTTTTATGTTTAAAATATTAAAAAAATAGGTTTCAATTGAATTATATTGGGTTTTTCGTTAGTAGATCATTCAACATCTGGGATGGTCTAAGACCGTCCTTTTTAGTCTAAAACAGTTTTTAAATAGGGACGGTCTAAGACCATCCTTTTTAGGGACGGTCTATGACCGTCCTTTCTAGGTTCTTTAGAGATAGCTTTTAACCATCCTTTTTAAGGACGGTCTATGACCGTCCTTTGCAGGGACGGTCCATGTCCGTCCTTTTATGGTTCATCAGAGACTGCCTATAACAGTCTTTTTTATTGACGGTCATGGACCGTCCTTTTTACGGACTGTCTAGGACCATCCTTTTTTAGCTTCAAAACAGACATTTATTATAGACGGTCTATGACCATCTTTCTTTAGAGACGGTCCATGACCGTCCATTTTTAGAGACAGTTTATGGCCGTCCTTTAAGTAATACGACGCCCCAAAATATGACGGCCCTTGCGACGGTCCAAGACCGTCCTTTATGGCCCTTTGAGACGGTTTTCAGCCGTCCTTTTTTCGCTGTTTTGGCGTAGTGAATGCGCCATGTTTCAAAACCATGTTGTGGGAATGAACTAATAAGATCCTTGAACCTTTTCCAACATTGGAAGAATATTTCATCCTCCTTTTAGGTGAAGTTCATAATTGATTTTCTAAGAGTGTTCGTTTTATGATGTGAAAAAATTTTCTTTATGAACTCCCTTTACATATCATTCCATGTGCTAATAAATCTAGGATGCAGTAAATGTAACCATGTCTTAGCCTTCTCTTTTAAGGAAAAGGGAAAGAGTTTTAGCCTGACTGTATCCTTAGATACGTTTGGAAAGTATAAAGTGGTTATGATCTCATCGAACTCTTTTAAATGTAAATAAGGATTTTCTGATTCAAGCCTATGAAATTTAGGAAGGAGTTGGATTATCCCTGGCTTGATATCCATGTATCCTGTAATTTCAAGAAAAATCATGCATGAGGACATACTCACCCCCGTCGATTATAAATAATCTTGTAAAGTACGAGGCGGGGGTGTTTGATGCATCTCATTCTCATCCTAAATGTCCTCCACCCTAGGTGGAGGTAGCGCTTTAGGTTGATTTGCGGCCATTACTTCAATTAACTCTGGGGATCTCAAGTAGTGTGTAATCTTGTGAGGGACAGTCAACCCCTTGACTAATCCTCCTTCAGTCTCGAGCGATATCACGAACCCACTTGAGCATGAAACACTCGCAACCCTCAATTCAGATTCTAAACTTAGACCTATTAGGAAGAATAAAAATGATAATCTAGAAATAAAGAGGAAAGATGGAAAGAAGTTACCAAATTCGAAGTCCTAAGTTAAGAATCTGCAAAACAAAAAAAACCAAGTTAGTTTCTAGAATATAAGACCTAATTTAAAGAATAGAGAAAGTAAAGAAATTAGGACGAAGTTACCAATTGAGAAAACCTACTAAAAATCCTACAAAACAAGAAGTTAGTTTCTACAATCAGAAAAAATTAAACCTAAAGTTAAAACCTAATCTTAAACTAATCCTAAGACTAATTAATTTAAAAAAAAATGTAATCATCAGTCCCTAGTAACGGTGCCAAAAACTTGTTCACACCCCAAGTATAAGGTTGTGATGTAGTAATAAACTCAGTGAGACCGAGGTCAAATCCCAAGGGACTGAAACCTGTATGTAATATGAAATTAAGTAGAACTAGAAATAGACTAAGATGAAATCTAAATTGAATGAAATTGAGAGAATAATGGTGAAATATTTATCTAAAACTTAGAGAAATTAGATGTAGGAAACTAGGGATTTAGAGGATTCACTTATAGAGATTAGGGAGATCTTTATACTTGATTCAAGAACTCAACTGGACTTAGAGTCTCATCTTCATCTAGTTGGAGGGTGTAACCATGAACATAAAATCTGAACTTTCTTTGATCTAGTTTTCAAGATATGAAAGGCACAAGAAATAGAATAGATTTCATCACCAAACCATTCCCAGGAGATAAAGTAAACAACAGAATTAAACTAATTAGTAACTAATCAACAAGATATATGAAGGTTAGGAAGGGTTCCGTCATCCAACCATGCCCAGGAGACGATGGTGAACAATAGGGCTTCCTGATGTCATAATCAAAATAAGGAAAGGAACATGCTTAAAGCTATCGCAGACCCATTATAATTTCAGTTACAACAGACCATTAAAAACTGAAAACATTCCCCATAATTGAACTAAATTTAAGATCAATTCAGTCTAAATAAAAGGCTCAAACAAAAACGTCTCCCCATCACGCTACAAGCTTCACCTCTTAGCCCTAGCTAAGAGGTTTAGCCTAGCATAGACAAGATTAGGCTAACACCCAAAAGAAAAGAAAAGTAAACCAAAATCAACTCTTCCTTCTCTATCTCACTCTCTTTCTTCCCACGCTCCACGACCCTATTCATGTCCAAGATTGGTTGTCAACCGATTGCCTTCCCCCTCTATGGCCCCCTCTCTCTTCTCTTTATAGGAAACTGAAGACGGTGGATGACTGACTTACGCAGAGAAGACTCGGTGGCTTTTTCTGCAGCTACTTTCCTAGCCATGTGCGAAAATAAAAATCGACACTTCTTGGAACAATTATATCTCAGCAAAACGAAGCCTACTGCCTGATCTAATCCGTTCAGTCACTTGAGGTTGGTCAGTTGTATCTTAGGAGGAATCTCGATTGTCTAAATGAAGGGACCGATCATCCCCATGATCACCGAACAACCATAATGCACATACATGCATAAATAGAGCATGCAGACTAAGCTGCGATGCTGGTGGGGCCCATGATTAGCGTTGCGTGAGAAATCAACACCATCCATCAGCTTCATGGTGGAATTTTGGAAGGATGGACGGTGTTTGGTTGTCTTTTGATGTGGCCTACCAAATCGATCATATAATGAATATTTCACCATTTATCGAGCAAAAGAATGATGTCTGGCGAGCTTCAGACCAAAATTTCCTTGGGTGCGGTTGATTAACCCTTCTGAGTCGAGTGGACGGCTCGAATTGCCCGTCCGAATTGAGATGATGGCCCACAAAGAGATGACCGCAACTCTATTTTGAGTTTCAACAGCACCAAAGACGGAACTTCCATTTTTTTTTTGAAATTCATTAGTCAATGACCACTTGACCAATTTTGGTGGATCGGTGCACTGCTAGTGCACATGTATATTATGCACACCCATCTCAGATGGGGTCCACATGTGATGTTTGGAGAGATCCATTCCATTCATCTTCTTTGCCACCCCCTTTAAGGGGTTGAGACCAAACTTGAGGCATACCTGATATCCAGTGGGCCCCAAATTTAAGATTTTATGGGTTGATCTAACTATTAGTCCATTTTCATAGGGATTCGAGGTTTGGAATTTGACGTGTACAATTAATTTATGGTCCTCAGGCCATGTATGAAGTTTTGAGCCGAACGGATGGTGGAAACCTTGTGATCTTGCCTTTTGGCTGACTTTTAGGCCACTTAAGCTTCAGTTTCTCTATTTTCTCAGATCTCTGGTGTGTAAATCTGTTAATCTTGGTCTCATGGGGTCTCGTCCATTACCTTGGTGAATTTTGAGCATTAAATCCATGCTTTTAGCACTTATTTTAGTCCAAGATCGAAAATATATCTTGCCTCACAAACACGATTAAATTGGGTCGTTAAACAATACCATGTTCATAAATCCAGGCAATAACTGGGGTCTAATATATAATATTTAACTGTCAACAGTATGTCCATGCAATGAATTCATGTTTCTGCTTCCACTGGCTGATACTGATGCTTGTTGCCTTATAAAAATTCTTGGTGTCAGTAATGAGTTAATAATCATACTTTTATAGATCAATCTTGAGAAGGCTAGGGAAGAGTTTCATATCTCAAGTTAGAAAAATGGAGGGACTGGAGTCAAAGACTTCATGGATAGTGTGGGCCTTGGTATGTTTGTTAAGCAAGTAAAACTCCAAAATTTTCTATGAAATTGTTAAACAAATTTGTTTCTGCTTCTACTTTTGGAGCATAAATTTGTTGGTGAAGATTGAAATTACTGACAATGTGAAATTGTGGAAAGAAGAAAAGTAGAAGAATCCCACTATTTTTTAATTATTATCATGTGATGCTTGGAGTTATTTTCTAATTGTTATATTATGCAATGGATTATGTTGTTTCCTTATAGTATTTAAGCATTTGACATCAATTTGTATAATCTTATTTGGCACCTTGAAGTAAACATCCAATACAAAGAAAATTGTGCGTGTTTGGTATTTGATTCTAGATGGTACCCCTGACAGGTGAGCTGATGAAAATTTGTCATTTTCTTGTCACCGATTTAATGTAAGGGAAATTCACTGAAACTTTCCTGCTTTTGAACTACATGACAAAAGCTATATAAAGTTTTGACAGATTTATTAGAATGACTATATAACTGCATATAATGCTTCTACAGCATGAACTGCATCTATCAAGGAACTCAAAGCATTTTCTAAAGGGTGTTTGTCTTGAGTAAATTCGGTGCGAGTTTGGGTAGCTTTTTGAATCTATTGACGTTTGGACATTAAGCTAACTATTATGTATATTTGGTAATGTTGAAAAATTGATACTGTTTTAAAAAAAAAACAAAGTTCATATCACTTGATGAAAACTATGGTTTTGCTATTGTAGCTTAAATATATATATATATATATATATATATATATATATATATATATATATATATATATATATATATATATATATATCACCAATAGCATTCATCATTTTCCGCTTACAAGTAATTTTAGAGGCACGTGCCCTTTGTAGTTTATTTAGTATAAATTGCATTTACATATTTGAAGAAGTGCTTTTTCAGAATAAAAAATTGTGTGCGCTTAACAATTGATGGATAGGATTTTACCTGCACATCCATTGGATGGTTGGGATTTTAAGTGCACCCTCCTAATGACAGGCCCTAGCCTCTCTCTCTCTCTTAATCTCTCAAGCTCCACCAATCTCTCTCTCTCTCTCTCTCTCTCTCTCTCTCTCTCTCTCTCTCTCTCTAGCTCTGCTTATCTCTCTACCCATCTCTCTTTCTTTCTGAAATGCACCTTAATTGTGATATTCCTCTTTAATTTAAGGTGAACTCTTACTTCTATTCTGTTCCCTCATTGATTAATTTCCTATGTTGTTGATCAAGTTGGGAGAACTGAAAGTTGAAGAGTTGTTGGACACACCCTCTCCTAGGCTGGATGTGTAAGGCCTGTATCCTAGTCCGTATTGTTCCATCAACTCCCGCTATCCTTCTCTATGAATTTCAGCAACTCACGACCTATGATCAATGTTTGTACGTGACCCTAAGTCGTATCCCATAGATTTGAGTCGGCTTAATCCGAGACTTGTACCATTGTGATCACATTGTCACCGTGGTTCCAACGCCGCGTCTTGTATACTAATCGGATACCCTGGTCAGGAGATGTGGGCCCGCATTTATTTTGAAGAAACACTATGCGTTTGTAATCCCAAGAGAATCTCTACAATATGTTCCATCAATCAATCAATCACCTCATGTTAAGTACAAGAGTAACCCATGCTTTCTTTCTCCATAAGTCAAGCAACCTACCCCCAAAGTCAACAAGTCTCTCACCTCACCCATCACTCACCTCACATCCATCACCAATCATTCTCTCTCCTTACAACTCTCTCTCTCTCTCTCTCTCTCTCTCTCTCTCTCTCTCTCTCTCTCATTTCTCAAACACATTTTCTAAGCAAGTAAAAGAGTGGAAGTCCAAGCCTTTCTAAGAGAGAAAAGTGTGCTTTGTGTAGCCCACTTTCCTTCTCAGAATCCCTCATCCTAACTTTTCATTTCTCATCATCTTCCATCAAAGAGGAACACAAGGAGATCAGTGTTCCATCGGACCAAGAAGATCAAATGGTGGGTGTTTCTATAGCCTAGATTTCATATTTTTATGATGGGCCAAGTGAGGCCTACCGATTGATGGTATGGATCTCATTTTGGACCCTAGATGTGGCTAATGGCCTACCTTGATTATCATGATCATTACATAATGGGGCCATTCTCCATGGACCCCATCATGATGTTTACTTTCTAACTTACAAGAGGACATCTAGACCTTCCATCTTGGTGGACAAGTAATCTCTACTGTTGATTTTTGATTCAGTGGGCCCACATGTATTAAGACCCACTATGGAACGGAGGGCCCATAGTGTCGGGGTCCATCCATCATCACGTCTCTCTCTCTCTCTCTCTCTCTCTCTCTCTCTCTCTCTCTCTCTCTCTCTCTTTCTCTCTTTCATTATTGTTTGGTGTGATGATGTGGCCGTATGGCCCACTCGAATGGACCTCACCTTGAAGTATGTCTTATCCAAACCATCCAAGCCATGTGGGCCCTACTCTCTGGATAATGGGAAAACACGAATAAAAGCTTGATCCAAATCATGTGGGCCATGTCCATGTGGGACTCACTTTAATAAAATATAGACCCACACCATCCGTCCAGCGTCCCTGGACGCTGGACGTGTTAAGTGAATGTGAACCGACAATGGGATGTACTAGCAAATAGAAATAAAAAAATGTTTGTTTGATTCTTTAGACTTTTTGAATGGGCCAATCATACAGGCCCCACCTTAATATACAGATCTAATCCAAGCCATCCATCCCATTCCCCAAATCATTTTAGGCGTTCAGCCGAAAAATGAAGCCAATCCGAGTATTTGGTGGGCCATAGCATAGAAAATAGTGTTTTTACCGTTGAAATCCACCTTAATGTTTCTATAGCCCAAAATATGTTGAATATTGGTCTTGATGGGTCTGTCTTGGGCCATAAAAACCAATGGTTGGGTCGCATTCCCCTGATGTAGGCCTTACCTATGAAAAACCCTGACAAAACCTAAAAAAAACTAAAAAAAAAAATAATGTAGCAGGCGCTGCTGCTGCTGCAACATCCTGCTGTGTAAGCGAGATGGGCAGGGACCATGGGTCCCAGCCATGGGCCCCACCGTGATGTGTGGGATCATCAACACCGTGCATTTTTATGGGGTCCCTTAGGACAATGGGCCCTCCAAAAATAAGCCGTCTATGGAACTCAGGTGGCCCACATCACAGGGAACAATGGGATTGAACGACTGCCATTAAAACCCCGTTTGGGTTCACAGAAGTTTTGAATCCATATGAAATTTGTTTTTCCTCTGCATCCAGGTCTGCATGACCTTATGAACAAATTGGATGGCAGATAAACGTTATGGTGGGCCCCACATGGAACCCACAATGATGTATGTGTTTTATTCACACCATCCATAGTATTGGACGGTGGAACCCACCATTGTTTGTGTGTTTTAACCACACTGTTCACACCACTGGATGGTGGGACCCCCAATAATGTATGTGTTCTCTCCACACCATCCACCGTTTGGACTGTGGGGCCCACCATGATGCATGGCTTTGTTTCCCTACTGCCTAACCATTTTGAAATATCATTTCATGGTATGGGACAAAGAATGAGTCAGATCTAAAGCTCAAGTGGACCATACCATTGGAATAGTGGACAGTGAGATTCACTGTTCAAAACTTCTTAAGGGCCATGGTAGTTCCGATCAAGCTGGTGTTTTTGTCTTCACTTAATTTATCACTATGTTAACTTACGAATAGATTGGATCTCAAATACATAACGGTGGGCCACATCGTGATGTGTCCAACCCTGTGATTAGGTGGACCACACCGTAAAGAAACGGTGGGTTTGAACGTCCACCATTAAACCCTTGGGAATTTTAATGATGAAAATCCATATCACCACTTATATTTGGGTGTGGCCCATGTCAGGCCCATTGTTGAGGCCCACCTTGATTTGTATGAGGCCCGTTATTGAGGCCCACCTTGATGTATATGAGGCCTATTGTTGAGAACCACCTTGATGTGTATGAGGCCCGTTGTTGAGGCCCACCTTGATGTGTATGAGTCCCGTTGTTGAGGCCCACCTTGATGTGTATGAGGCCCATTGTTGAACCCCACCTTGATGTGTATGAGGGCTGTTGTTGAGGCCCACCTTATTATATATATGAGGCCCATGTTATGAGGTCCATTGTGATGTATGCCAGGCCCATAGGTTATGGTCCCTTGCAATGTATGTAAGGCCCAATTGGTGCGGCCTATTCGATATATATATATATATATATATATGAGGCCCATGTAATTAGGCCCACTATAAGTTTGACCCTACGAGGGTCACTCCTTGGGAGCAATGTTGGTTGAATGTCCACATTAATGGGCAATGATGGTTAAATGTCCTCATTGTGACCTTCCCTTCGTCCCTTTGTTAGGCCAATTACCGATTCTTCTTGTCGAGGCCGATTATCAATGCTGGTTATCAATACCTATTATTGATACTAATTATGAGTATGTGATAACATAACATCATGATACATGCCCACACACATCATTTGCATATTTGTTATGATGTGTGGTTGACCATTGCATATGTCATTAGGTAGATTGTTACGAGACTCCCTGATTGTAACACCTCGGATTTTGGCCAATCTAGGATTTGATGTCCTTAGGCAATGGGTTAACTAAAACACCTGAAAAATCACTCAGACCCCAGTTCCATAGCCAAAGAAATCACTTAGGATTAATTCCTTTAGAAACTAAGCATAAGTTAGCTAGCGCAACGCTAGAGTAGCTGGGAAATAATCCCTGATCACTTTAAATATGTTCTACAAGACCCAAAACTTGTAGAATGCATGGTGCTATGATACTCTATAACCTGGGATCAAACTCTAAACCGGCTTGTTCTCTGGACCACTTTGAAACTTTGTATTGGATCTAGACCGCACGTCGAAATTCCGATACCTACTATCTTAGACCGTTAGAACCACCTAGCTAGACTTGACAATCATTTCGAAAATCAAGTCCAACCGATAATCACAGGCTATTTCATTGAGCCCGGACTGAAGAGACTGTGAATAGGGACAGAATTGGAATTTCAAATTTAAATCTGGCACACGACTTGACGCGTCAGTATTAAGCATTCTGACCGTCAGAATTCAGCCAGATTACACCCTCAGATCAGGAAAAATTTCTATTTCATATCATGAGACTTGCAGGCCTGATCTACGTGTGGTGACCGCTGAACTGAAACTGGACCGCCACGTGCGATCTGCGAACCCTGCCGGACTGAAAACTTGATGTATGCTAGATCCAGTATGCATGAGCTTAAGTCCGACCGCATTTGGCCAGGGGACCTCCAGAAATGCTCTTTTGGACCGAAACAGCCCCGATTTGGATATACTTTAAGTATACCTTGACTTGGAGCCTATTTTGGGCATGTTTGGGCTTATAAAAAGGGTTGAAACCCTCACTCCTCTCTCCCATCCGAATTTGCAAAAAAGCCCTAGATTGGGAGAGAGAAAAGGTGAGAGTTTGTGAGAGAGAGTAGGAGAGAATTTTCCTTCCTTTGTGCCGCCTGTTGCACGTACTTCAGCAACACATTCTGATCACCAAGCCGGTGTTTCCTCCGCGTTTTTAGGTAAGAAAATACCCTAGAAGTTGCTGATTTAGTGTTTCTTCATTTCCGTAGCTAGATAGCTGATAAATCTCGTAAAATAGGTTCTCTATTTGCCGTAGACGAAGCGTATACGCTCCGTTCGATACGACACGTTTATAAGAGATAAGGTGCGGATTTTAGACGCTTTGATTGACTGTTTCCAAAGCTTTCAATGTCGTTTAATAGTAGATTCTTGACGGCAACGCCGTTTCACATGTACAACATGCTGTCCGTTTCCTGTTTCGTAAACCAACGAAGAATATGAGATTTAGGGCATTTTAGTCATTTGTAGGAAGTACTGTTTTCATTCATATTTTGCTGATGTGATCGACATGGATTATTGTCGCATTAGAATGTTAGGAATACGTGCATAATTAGTTTGGCGAAGAGATTCGCCTAAATGCGCACTTCGGGTCGACATACTATATGTAGACTTAAGTGTGCAGTGTAAGTGTTTGTATAAATGCTTGTATTAGTATGTATTGAATTAAATGGCATTATGAATTAGTTTGAGATTGATTTCTCAATCAAAATGCTGATGTAAATGATTTCCTACATGTTAGCCATATGTACGATTTCATTATATGTATGAAATGCATGTGCTTGATGATTTCCTTATGATTTAGTTTGAGATTGAATTCTCAATTAATACACTGATGGTGATGATTTCCTATATGTTGGCGATATGCATAATTTCATTATATATGTGAAAGACATGTGTAAGATGATTTGCTTAAGTTGTACGTTATAACATGTGTTAACATGCTCACATGGTTGTATTTCATTTCCATTACTCTTACATGACTGCTGATGTGGATTTATGATTGTTTGGGACTATGCCTAGTCTAGGCAGTCGGTAACCGAATCAAATTCGCGGTTGGCTTATCTTGGCCACGAACGACGCGTCGATGAAGGCGAGCCGTGTTTTGGAGTTGGCGGCAGTGGTTAGGCCACACGAAGTGTTTTACGCACTTCATGTCGTTCGACTTGAGATGCGATCGCGCTAGTCGAGCCCGTCAAGTAACCCGACTGGCCGTTGTATGTTCACCCTGCATGAGTCATAACTGCTTGAACCTAGGGTACTGAACTTACCATTGTAAACCCTGTTAACCATGGTACCTTGATCCACAAAGACTCATGAGCCGGGCATGGTGGTATGGGACACCGTGGTCTAGCTGTCGGCCTACGCTGAGGCCACAAACCTCCCCGTAGTGACCAGTGAGCACCTATGACTCGTGAGCAGATTATGGTGATATGGAATACTACATTCTTACTGTCGGCCTGCATTGATAAGGTGATGGGGGAGCGGAGCAACGAGTGCGTGTAACAGCCTTAGCAGCCCTTTGTAGTGACCGCGAGCGTATTCTGAGTCTACGGGAGGCGACGACCCTTCAATAGCAGTAGAGTACAGTAGGCCTGTATTGATAAGGTGATGGGGGAGCGGTGCAATGAGTGCGAGCAATAACCCTGACAGCCCTTGCAGTGACCTACAAAATATACATCGTATAAGATTACTAGGAGTGACGACCCTAGACAAGATCTGTGTTGGGATTGATATAAGGGAAGTACCTTAGTTTCCCAATATTGCTGTATGAAAAGGACTAATAATAACTCGATAATCATATCACCATGACATTGCATGTGCCTGGAAGATGTGGAGCATTTAAGGGAGTGTGGCATGCCGCGGTCGTAAGATGTTGCCATATGAGGGAGATCGTCGGTGAGGGCATACATCACGTCATGTCATATTGCATTAACAACAGTATTAGGATTGTTTGATTTACTGCTTTACTATTATCGCATGATTGATTTGATAACATGCTAATCTCTGCTCTCTTATCCTACTGAGTTGATCACTCACTCCCATGTTACACCCACCAGTCCCTATTGTGATTGCAGATGATGGCGCGGCCTGCGAAGCGGAGCTGGACTTGATGATGATGCGGAGGATTCCTCCTTTATGCGTGTTCTGATTGGCGGGATTATAGGGAGGTTGATTAGATACCTTGACACTTGTCATTTTATATTTTTAGAACACTTATGTATATCCTTTTGGTTTACTTTTGGAGTATACATGCATGTATATAACCTGGTAACATATTCACACTCTGGAGACATACAACAGTTTATATATGTTATACATACTATCACAGTCTTCCGCTTGTAAATTTAACCATCTCTGGAGCATGATATATTATTTTAGCTTAATCTCACTTATGTTTAATACATTATCACAGACAACATTCAATCATACATATCTATGTTGCATAAATAACATTTTGGAACTCGGGAGTTGGGTTTTTACTCGACCCCCCAATTTTCAGGATGTTACAGATGGTATCAGAGCATGATTTGGATTAAACCGGGCCTGGTTTATGGTCACACGACGTACGTTGTCACTTCCTTTGACTTAGGTGGGTGTGAGAAGGGTCTAGAAACACTTGTAGGATCGCAGATTCGCCAATAGGCGAAGACTATTCATATCGATCGCGCGATCGAGTCCGTAGCGCGTCTAGAGTCGCGTGAAGCGACCTGAGTAGCTCCTAGGTCGTAGGTAAGTAGGTTGAGACGTTCTTTGAATGATTCTAAACTCGTAAATATGAGTCCTTGGGCCGCGGGACAACCACGACCCCTGTATTCAATCGCCAGGGCTTAAAAACCCCATTTCACCAAAAATCTTCAAAATTCTTCCTCTCACCACTCCAATCTTCAATTCCTTTTGATCATTTTCATGTTAGGCATCAATCCTAATTTGAAAATAATATAAAATTATACTTTCACAAAATTATACAGTGAATAGTAAAATTTCATGAAAAATGGCCATAAGGCCATTCTAACTTCGCTTTCTTTAGAATCTAATGGGCTAGATGGATGTAATAGCTCCTTCTACCCCAAAATCATATACTGCATGATAGGGTTTTGTATTTAGGATTGCAGATTGGTCCCATAAATCCCCGAACACATGTTTGAGCCTATATAGGTCAAAATACAATGAACCAAGGTGGGGCCCATAGTTATTTGGGGTCCCTGGACCATGGGGGACCAAACCCATGTGGTCCCACCACCCGACCAGTGCATCACCGGCCAATGTGGTCGGTTGGATGCGTGCTTTGGCACGTGTGAGTATTTTGGGTACTACATACCCCCCAGCCCGACCATAGAAAACTCTTAAATCGTGCACTTCCTTCACAAACAGCCCTTCCCCTAGCCCCATTTACATTTTCCAGCTACCATCTCCAAAAATCGTGATTCCAAACCACCCCTAAATCCATCCTTAGCAAAAAATGACCACTCTCCATCATTCTATTTCGGTTTTCAGCCCTCCCTCTAACAGATTTCATCTTTTGGAGCTCTTAAAATCTCCAAATCGAGCTGAAATCGTGAGGTGCTCCATTCCCCTTTTTTATTTTTTTTTCTTTCAGAAAATCCATCCTAGGGGAGCTTGAAGCATCCCTCTACAACGCCTAGATTTCGTTCTGTCCATTTAGACAACGATTTCTTCGCATTGACTCCTCCATCGCCCGACTCAGACTAGTGATCTAGATCCAGATATCGCAGGTTGTAGTTAGTGATTTCCCGCTTTATGTTGCGTAGCCTGATAAGGCTAGTAGTTTTCTTATGTTGCTGTAGTAGCTGACTGACTCAGCGCCCATGTACTTCTTGTCATGATACTCGTAGGGATATCTCTTATATTATGATAATTGTGGTTTAATGAAATGCATGACGTTTTTCAGCTTGATATGTGAATGTTTATGTTGTGGTTTGGGCTTAATAAAGCCAAATTTGGTTAGATGGGATGCATGCCGTTCCGTTCGCTGTAAGGTATTGTCCCTAGATTGGGAGTATTATAACTCCCGAGATTCAGCCTACAAATTAGTTTTTATCCCACCCCACCCTCCAACCAAGCATGTCACTCCCTATCCCAATATGGGATTAGGAAATACAGTTCCATTTAATACAACTTAACGCTACCGGCCACATAGACCCTTGGCGTTTTGGACGTAGAGATAGCACTCCTAGATTTGAAGGATCTGACGATATAGGAAAGCCAATTCTATTTAGACAATCTGGACCCTAAGCAATAGAACAACTCCCCGTAGTAGAAATGGTATGGAACCATTTAACGTATAAACTTAGGCTTTGGATTATAGCTACTGAGTTACAGACTAGCCTACTAGTTACCTTAAGTAGTGTAAAGCCTATATATGCTAAGGAATTGTAGGTTAGATTTGGTTGACGAAGAACCTTATTCCTTCGATAGATCCCCTTATGACTTATAGACTTCTGTTGTTGCCCATAGGAAGGAACCATACACTCTCAGGGAATAATTATAGCTCCCTCAGATTGAACTTAGAATGTACTAGCACGCCCCTTAGAATTGTCTTCCCTAAGGGTTTATTGTATTCGGGAATGTGGAATAAAGGAACTACATGTAAGCGATGTATTCACGGTTTGAATTGACTTCCTAATCCTAGTGGTTACCAATAAATCTAATACTCTGATCAAGCAGAAGATCGGCATCGACTCGGATTAAGAATTGATACAATAAATCTTCTGTCCTAGCTAGACAGAAAGTCTATGTATCCGACTCAGACCCACTATACAACCTTTCTTCTGTGATGGCCCAACCATCTACAACTAAACGTGATCACATTGCCTTTGGGAAATGGCGAGGACTTAAAGCCAGTAGAGAATTTGACATCTTACCACCAACTCATACCTGCCCCTGAACTCAACCACAATAGAGATTAGGCTCATCTCTATCGCCATAGATATCAATGCCATAAAACGCATCATTAGCAAAGGAAAACCACTGTAATGAGAGGTTGTTTCCCAATTCATGTCAAGGATAGCCCTTAAGTTGCGCCTCGTTCGGATATACGGATTGATGCAAATATTCTTGAACTTAAGTAAAACCAAGTTTTAAGGGGGGTAGAACATATCGAGTCCAATCCAATTAGCTCAGTCAAGGCAACCGTTCGATCAGAGTGGCGTAGCGAAAGTGTGGTTGGCCTCTTCCCCACTAGCCCAAGATCGAAACTTTTGAGTTAGGATATATGTAAGGTTAGGTCATTAAATAGGATTGAACCTTCCTTAGAAATAGTACTCACTACCCTTCACCAATTTCGGGGACGAAATTTTATTTTAAGGAGGGTAGATTGTAACACCCCAGATTTTGGCCAATCTGGGATTTGACGTCCTTAGGCAATGGGTCAACTAAAACACCTGAAAAATCGCTCAGAACCTAGTTCCATAGCCAAAGAAATCACTTAGGATTAATTCCTTTAGAAACTAAGCATAAGTTATCTAGCGCAACGCTAGAGTAGCTGGGAAATAGTCCCTGATCACTTTAAATACATTCTACAAGACCCAAAACTTGTAGAATGCATGGTGCTATGATACTCTATAACCTGGGATCAAACTCTAAACCGGTTTGTTCTCTGGACCACTTTGAAACTTTGTATTGGATCTAGACCGCGCGTCGAAAGTCCGATACCTACTATCTTAGACCGTTAGAACCGCCTAGCTGGACTTGACAATCATTTCGAAAATCAAGTCCAACCGATAATCACAGGCTATTTCATTGAGCCCAGACTGAAGAGACTGCGAATAGGGACAGAATTGGAATTTTAAATTCAAATCTAGCACACGACTTGACGCGTCAGTATTAAGCATTCTGACCGTCATAATTCAGCCAGATTAGACCCTCGGATCAGGAAAAATTTCTATTTCATATCATGAGACTTACAGGCCTAATCTACGTGCAGTGACCGCTGAACTGAAAGTGGACCGCCACGTGCGATCTGCGAACCCTGCCGGACTGAAAACTTGATGTATGCTAGATCCAGTATGCATGATCTTAAGTTCGACCACATTTGGCCAGGGGACCTCCAGAAATGCTCTTTTGGACCGAAACGGCCCCGATTTGGATATACTTTGAGTATACCTTGACCTGGAGCCTATTTTGGGCATGTTTGGGCTTATAAAAAGGGTTGAAACCCTCACTCCTCTCTCCCATCCGAATTTGCAAAAAAGCCCTAGATTGGGAGAGAGAAAAGGTGAGAGTTTGTGAGAGAGAGTAGGAGAGAATTTTCCTGCCTTTATGCCGCCTGTTGCACGTACTTCAGCAACACGTTCTGATCACTAAGCCGGTGATTCCTTCGCATTTTCAGGTAAGAAAATACCCTAGAAGTTGCTGATTTAGTGTTTCTTCATTTCCGTAGCTAGATAGCTGATAAATCTCGTAAAACAGGTTCTCTAGTCGCCGTAGACGAAGCGTATACGCTCCATTCGAAACGACACGTTTATAAGAGATACGGTGCGGATTTTAGACGCTTTAATTGACTGTTTCCAAAGCTTTCAATGTTGTTTAATAGTAGATTCTTAACGGCAACGCCGTTTCACATGTACAACATGCTGTCCGTTTCCTGTTTCGTAAACCAACGAAGAATATGAGATTTAGGGCATTTTAGTCATTTGTAGGAAGTACTGTTTTCATTCATATTTTGCTGATGTGATCGAGATGGATTATTGTCGCATTAGAATGTTAGGAATACGTGCATAATTAGTTTGGCGAAGAGATTCGCCTAAATGCGCACTTCGGGTCGACATACTATATGTAGACTTAAGTGTGCAGTGTAAGTGTTTGTATAAATGCTTGTATTAGTATGTATTGAATTAAATGGCATTATGAATTAGTTTGAGATTGATTTCTCAATCAAAATGCTGATGTAAATGATTTCCTACATGTTAGCCATATGTACGATTTCATTATATGTATGAAATGCATGTGCTTGATGATTTCCTTATGATTTAGTTTGAGATTGAATTCTCAATTAATACACTGATGGTGATGATTTCCTATATGTTGGCGATATGCATAATTTCATTATATATGTGAAAGACATGTGTAAGATGATTTGCTTAAGTTGTACGTTATAACATGTGTTAACATGCTCACATGGTTGTATTTCATTTCCATTACTCTTACATGACTGCTGATGTGGATTTATGATTGTTTGGGACTATGCCTAGTCTAGGCAGTCGGTAACCGAATCAAATTCGCGGTTGGCTTATCTTGGCCACGAACGACGCGTCGATGAAGGCGAGCCGTGTTTTGGAGTTGGCGGCAGTGGTTAGGCCACACGAAGTGTTTTAGGCACTTCATGTCGTTCGACTTGAGATGCGATCGCGCTAGTCGAGCCCGTCAAGTAACCCGACTGGCCGTTGTATGTTCACCCTGCATGAGTCATAACTGCTTAAACCTAGGGTAGTGAACTTACCATTGTAAACCCTGTTAACCATGGTACCTTGATCCACAAAGACTCATGAGCTGGGCATGGTGGTATGGGACACCATGGTCGAGCTGTCGGCCTACGCTGGGGCCACAAACCTCCCCGTAGTGACCAATGAGCACCTATGACTCGTGAGCAGATTATGGTGGTATGGGACACTACATTCTTGCTGTCGGCCTGCATTGATAAGGTGATGGGGGAGCGGAGCAACGAGTGCGTGTAACAGCCCTGACAGCCCTTTGTAGTGACCGCGAGCGTATTCTGAGTCTACGGGAGGCGACAACCCTTCAGTAGCAGTAGAATACAGTAGGCCTGTATTGATAAGGTGATGGGGGAGCGGTGCAACGTGTGCTAGCAACAGCCCTGACAGCCCTTGCAGCGACGTACAAAATATACATCGTATGAGATTACTAGGAGTGACGACCCTAGACAGGATCTGTGTTGGGATTGATATAAGGGAAGTACCTTAGTTTTCCAATATTGCTGTATGAAAAGGACTAATAATAACTCGGTAATCATATCACCATGACATTGCATGTGCCTAGAAGATGTGGAGCACTTAAGGGAGTGTGGCATGCCGCGGTCTTAAGATGTTGTCGTATGAGGGAGATCGTCGGTGAGGGCATACATCACGTCATGTCATATTGTATTAACAACAGTATTAGTATTGTTTGATTTACTGCTTTACTATTATCGCATGATTGATTTGATAACATGCTAATCTCTGCTCTCTTATCCCACTGAGTTGATCACTCACTCCCACGTTACGGGATGGTGTTTCCGGACACCCACCGGTCCCTATTGTGATTGCAATGATGGCGCGGCCTGCGAGGCAGAGCTGGACTTGATGATGATGCGGAGGATTCTTCCTTTATGAGTGTTCTGATTGGCGGGATTACAGGGAGGTTGATTAGATACCTTGACACTTGTCATTTTATATTTTTAGAACACTCATGTATATCCTTTTGGTTTACTTTTGGAGTATACATGTATGTACATAACCTGGTAACATATTCATACTCTGGAGACATACAACAGTTTATATATGTTATACATACTATCACAGTCTTCCGCTTGTAAATTTAACCGTCTCTGGAGCGTGATATGTTGTTTTAGCTTAATCTCACTCATATTTAATACATTATCACAGACAACATTCAATCATATATATCTATGTTGCATAAATAACATTTTGGAACTCGGGAGTTGGGTTTTTACTCGACCCCCCAATTTTCAGGATGTTACACTGATAGGCGGAGGTTATCTCACGTGAGTGCACGGTATACGCAGGATTGATGCATGACTAAATTATATGACTCATACATCTTGTATTGTGATTTATGATTACTGTACGCCCTAGCGACATCAGCGTTGTACCTTGAACAAGCATATCATGAATGGTCAGATGGGACACTAAAAATCTATTTTAGCATTGGACTGCGTTTGACCAGTTTGAGGAATGGGTCCTCTATCGATGAGTTGGGTAGGTATTGACAGACTATTGGCTAGGCAGATAAGGAGTCTCTTCCACTTATCCAGTTGTGCGCTTGATGGAGCGGCAGGTGACGTGGACTGTACTAGACCCCGATGATGATCCTAGAGAAAAACCGGACTGATATGTGGACTTATTAAGTAGGAATTGTATATTCATTCATTCATTCATTATCCACTCGGGCTGGTGGTGCGTAACTATTTATTATGTGTACCTTCACATGGCCAGGATTTTGGTTGGGCGCGCGACTAACTTGAGACCAGGATTTTACCACATTGAGTCCGACTATCCAAATTTAGGTATGGGACTGGTTTGGATAAAAGTCCCTTGTAATGGACCCTGTAGCCCGTGATACTATGTACTATCATCCCAACCTCACACTCTAACTTGGTCATTTCATTTCGCATCGCATATTGCATCTGTATGCATATGACATTTTGGGTTTTTATGTTTTCTATACTTATATGGCCTAGAAGGACTTAACAGGCCGGATTTACATATTGCATTGTATGTTCGGCATCTAATATTTGGCTTTCTATGACTCCTGATTTGCATAGCTGATCTGTATTGCGTATTTGATATTATATAACTCATAGACGTACCAATATATTTTCACTTACTCTGATATCATATGATTCATGATCTTGTCATTATTTTCGCTTATCCCGATGATGTATGATTTATGGTCTTCATTGAAAACTCTGCACTTATCTTGTGCGCACACTTTCACCACCCTCTAAACTTTCTATAAGCTTATGCACTTTCTATAAGCTTATGCACGATAGATGCGTGCGGGTGGCGTTAGGTTGCAGCAGCGTTGAGCTTGGAGCGTACAACTGTCTTTTGGAGGTTTAATTTCGATATATGTATTTTCCTTTCAGTATTGTATTCAAATGATTATATTAGTGGATATGTGATGATAATGTTTCCTTTATGATTTGGGTATACTTGTGGTTAAGCTTCTTATGAGACAAATGTACGTTGAAAAATCCTCCTTGTAGGATCCCAGGATTGGAAGCTGGCGTATGGACGCTGGGACTCGAGAATGGGGTACTACAGAGGCTGTCGGCACCGGGTTCAACGATCAGGATTCCTATGAATCCGATTTTCAGGTTTAGGGCATGACATGATGAAGCTTCTATTTTGTTCCCTTGTTGATTAATTTCTTTTTACACTTTTCTGATCTAGAAATACTCTTTAGGTTATGCAATTTGTTGAAGCACATGAATATAATATGTTTAGTTGTATTATCTTTGATACTGCCCCCATGGTGAGTAAATTGGCATCTATTTATAATTTGTTTGCTACATTTCCCTTAAACCCACAAACATCTCTACACCAGATAAGTGCTACCCAACACACTTGTGACCATGCATCAGGTAGGACACACTGTATGAATGATATGTGGCCCAAAAATCTAGCAGGCAGACTAATTAATTAGGCTATACATGTAAGAAGAAGAAGATGAAGAAGAAGAAGAAAAAGGCAACAAGTCAGCCATCCATATTCAATGTACATGTGTGGCTTACCTACCTTATGATTTTTTAGGCTAGGTCATCTACAAGGTGGGCTGGCCCGATGTCCGCCTGGGGTGTTCCCATGTGCTAGGTTGGTGCATGTGGCATGTGTAAAGGCACAGTTTGCCATGGCAAAGCTCTTTTTTCCACGTGAAAATGCATTAGGTCACTAACCATTCTACTCATTAATCTCGTGTTTTGCATTGTGCTTTTAATAGGGTCATACTCTTCAGCTTTTGTCTTTTCTAGACTTCTTGGATGCATCCATAGGCAAGATCTTGAAGGTATGATTCTCAAAATTTAGATGGGGCTATATGATGTTTGTGGAAAATCCACTCTGTTCATTAGTTTTACAAGTTCAATTTTGTACATGAGACGATGTGTTTGTGTTAGAAACTGCGTTAGATACTCTCTATGATGCCTTTTCATTAATTGATGGTGAATTTATTTTGGATTAATTACACTACTAATTATTCATATTATTATACTAATTCATTGTTATTTTATTCTTCTATATATTTTTACCTAGTTTTGCCGATTCCTTATTCCAGGGTGTTTTAACAAACAAGAGTCAACTCATCTTTTGGCTATTTAAAAAAGCCATTGACAAACACCTGGATAGACTATCCAGGGATAGAACTTCCACTGCATCCAAAGGGACCCGAACATCCATGCTATTTAACTTTGAGATCATTGCAGGAAAAACATACTCTACAATATAATGTTTCTCTATTCAAGGTCAGGTCATATGCTTCTATAAAACCAAACTAATATCTAATAGAAAAAAGTTTATGATTGGTGACATTCAACATTGCCATTTGAACACTGCACAACTTACATGACATCTTACCAATCCTTATTGCATGCAACTACAACAGATTCCACAATTTTGTAAACTGGATACATTATCATCTACAATATAATCTCCTCTACTGTTTATGATGTAATCTTAATGACTATAATTATTCCCACTGAGTGTGGGCACATTAGACCAACTTCTTATTTTATCCAGCACTTAGTAAGGGGAGATCCGTAAATATAGAAAGGTACCTGTACCACACTAAGCTTGCAATGGTACTGAGTAGATGTGGGGCCTAAAGTGATGTATCCACACAATCCAACCTGTCTATCAAATTCTTCACCTCAGAAAACACTTGGGACCAAAAACTCAGCCCAATCCAAACTAAGTTGGTCCACAAAATTGAATGATCTAGGTCAGATGAACTCGGCCCAATCCTCTAGAAACTGTGTTAGATACTCTCTATAGTTGATGTTTTTGTTTTGATGCACTTTTTGATTTGCATGTTCAATCTTAGGTTTTTGAAAGTTATTTGCAAGGTGGACTGTTAATGTAATCCAACACATTAGACTCAGGACCTCCTTTATGGGTTTTCATTTAGTGGCTATGACCTTTTGAAATGCTAAGTGTCCACTTTGCAGTTTTAGACTAATAGTGTTTGTAGTTTCTGAGGAAGGACATGTCCACGTCAATGTATGTGTTGTAGAAGTACACGGTCCATCCATTTTTTCATTTGTTTTTTCAACTCATTTGAGGCCATTATACCAAAATTGAGGTAGATACAAAATCTCAAGTGAACCACAATAGGGATTTCTGGGGGCCATAAAAGTTTTGGATCAAAATGCTATTCCATGTTTTTCCTTCATTAAGGTTTTTATGACCTTATCAACAGATTAGATGATAAATAAACATTACAGAGGGCCTTAAGAAATTTTTAATGATAAACTTATTGTCCAATTGTATGGTCCAATTTTTAATGGTTCATCTCCATAGTTTTTTTTTCCCTTCACACAAGACAAGGATGCTAATGTTCATTTCATTTTCCATGTTAATAAAGATAATGACAATTATATTTTTAAATCTATGTATCTTCTACTAATAGAAAAATTTACAGGTATATTACTATTGGAGATGAGCCATTACTCCAAAGATAAGGAGTAATGGTTCATCTCCAACAACAATATCCAGTTGGCGCAGCAATAAATATCCACTTGGCGCAGCAACAACTACAAGCACATTTTAGACCATCATAACATGTGATGGTCCTAGAATAGACTGGCCAGGTAAATTTCAATAGCACTTCACCTTAGGAAAGGTGAATAATAAAATGAGTAAGTTCTATTCTTTTCTACTTTGAATATTCTATCAAAGTTTTCTTGGATTTGTAGTTATTTTTAATGACTATTACATGGAAGACATTTTATATTATTCTTTTTAGGAGTATACTTAGACATATTGACTGAAATATCCAATCCAAATATTTGGATTTTGGATGATATATTTGATTTTGATTTCTTCCTTTTTTTATTGTGTAGACTTACCTTATCAAATAGGTTGGTTCGTTTATTGTGCAGACTTACGCCCCCTTTTCCAACGGACCTTGCGACGCTTTTAGCCATTGGGGAAGGTCATTGCCGATGGTTTTTAACTGTTAGGGTTGCCTTGTTTTTTAGCAGTGCATGAAATTGACAAAGGGGGAGATTGTAATTGCTATAATGATTAAAGAACATTTTATTCCTTATTTGTCAAATTTCATCTTGTCAAAACATCTTAGCAAATGATCTTCAAGATTGGTTCATGATCATGGTTCAAGCCAAGCTCAAGTTGAAGATCAAGCTCAAGCTTAAATTGAATATCAAGCTCAAGCTCAAGTTGAAGAATACGCTTGATCTACTTAAGTTTCAGCCAGCCTAAGTTGTGGCTCGACCAGTCTAGAAATTTCTCGACGGTCATAATTTAAGCTGAAGTGAAACAGAAATTCTGTTGGATCTTTGACTAGTCGAGTGGATTCCTCGACCAGTCGAAGGACCCTCTTCGACTAGCCGAGCATTCCTTAACTCGAAGTCCAGTAACTAATTTAGTTCAGATTTGGGTCCTTTGACCAGTCGAATAGAGACTTGGACTAGTCGAAGATCTGTTAGATCTTATCTCGCTCAAAATTGAAATTTTATTGGAATTGAATCCGGTGCTTAGATGAGTTAAAGCAGCAACTTCTTTTTCTATAAATTGAGGTTCTTTCTCAATTTGAAAATGCATTCAAGTCTACCAAAATCCTTCTGTAAAAGAGAGAAGAGTCTCACTTATTATCAAGCTATTAAGCGGCATTTATAATTTATTTTATAGTTTTTTGTTTAATTCCTTAATCTCTTATTCTATCATTCTGATTCTAAAAAGAGAAGGAATACTCTTCTTTTTGAGATTTAAAGGAATTAATACAAGTAGCCTTCAGTTTAAATCTAATTAAAATTAATAGAACCCTGGACATTTTCTATCGGACTGAACATTGAACATTCGACATTCGAGAAAAGAGGTTCTACGACTACAACTTCTTCTACGGTGAAATAAGTATGCATTTACATTTTGTATTTAATTTTTCTGAGATAGCCAGAAAATCATAGTGTTGGTTTTTCTGAGATAAGCTAGAAAATCTCAATCTTGGTTTTCCTAAGATAAGCTAGAAAATCTTAGTAAGGGGTTTCTTTGTTTGTGATAGCCCGATAAAATCACAATTGTATTTGGTTTTAAGGTGACCTTGTGAAAACCTTATTCATAGTGAAAGTCAAGATTACGTGTTTAGTAATCTTAGGAGTGGAGTAGGTGTGGCTATTTGAGAACAGTTGTTAACACACTAAACCACTATAATTCTTGGTGTTATGGTGAATGCTTTTATGATTTTTGTGTTGAATGGTTGTAATTTCTTTTATGCTAAAGTGGTGAATGTTTGTAATAGATAATATTACAATTTTTGTAATAGATAATATTACAATTTTTGTAATAAATAATTTTATTTACTCTTGCTCAGTTTGGAATTTTAATTCTTATCACATTCGTGAAATAAAGTTATCCTCCCTAAACTTACTTGGGTGAAGGTTGTCCTACGAATTAGTTTGAATCAACATTTCAATACTAGTGCAATTGAGATTTCTAATTTATTTACTTATTCAGTATTTTATTCGATTATTTGACAGTCTTATTCACCCCCTCTAAGACTTCTTAAACTCACCTCTTCATGCTCTTTAAAGACAGAGTTGTAAGATTGTGACAAAGTTAAAAACTCAAAAGAATAAATGTGAGGAATTACAATTAGAACTTGAAAATGCTATCTTGGAAAAATCTCATTTTTCTGAGTTTTTTGAAAAATAAAAAATAGATTTAAGTTTAAAAATTACAGAAATAAAAAATCTTAAATCTGATAATTAGAAATTGAAAATTGAAGTTTCTTCACTTTAGAGTTCAAAGGATACTTGGAAGTATAGCCAAGTAGAACAAAAACTTAAAAAACTGCTAAGTTCATCTCACCATAATGGTGACATGTTTGGTCTTAGGTATAATAGAGATAACAATCTAAAATTTAAAAATTATACTCCTACTTTTGCGAAAGGAGAATCCTCGAACTCTAAAGTATAAACTCTAAATGAGTTTGATCGCAAAAAGAATATCTTCAAAAAATACTTTCAAGAATTTTCTAAAGAAAATACATTTGTCAACAACCACAGATATCAAATGAGAGAAAATAAAAATCCTCCTCTTGCTGATAAAATTGTAGACTTAATTAAAGAATTATTTAAATCTAACTCAGGTAAGAAAGGAGTAAAGAGGAATAGGAGAAATTCTAACTCCCAAAAATAACGAAAGGAAAGATACCATCCAAATCCTAGAACCATCGTGAAGTGGGTTCCAAAGGTAAAGTGTCTTGTTATCCACATAGCTTTCAAAGTAGCCATTCAAGAGGGTACCTAGACAATAGATGTTCTATACATATGACAGGTGATAAAGCCATTCTTTCAAATATCAACCAAATTGATGGTAGCTCAATTACATTCAGAGATGGTAACAACTGCAAGCTTATCGGTAAAGGTAATGTACATCTTTCAAACTTATCTATGTTTGAAAATGTGTTATATGTTGAATGATTAAAACATAACCTTCTCAGTATATTCAAATCTTTGATAATAATCATAGTGTAAAATTTTCTTATCATCGATGTAAGATAATAAATAAAGAAGGACATGTAATATTAAATAGTTGTAAAACTTCTGAAAAATTCTATATCATTGATGACACTTGCTCAACAAATCATTCATGTTACATGGTCTAAACAAATAAGACTGAATTATGTCACCAATGTTTTGCATGTGTAAACTATAGAGATCTTTACAAATTGAGTAAAAGACATCATTTGCGAGGCTTACCCAAACTGAGAAAGAAAGAAAATAAAGTATGTGGTGCTTGTCAGGTTGGCAAGAAAATTAGGATTTATCACAAGAAAGTGAACTCCTTAGTCACTACTAGACCTTTTGAACTTCTCCACATGGACTTAGTCGGACCCACAAGAACGGAGAGTAGATGAGGAAAGAAATACTTCCTAGTCGTAGTTGATGACTACACTAGATACTCTTGGGTAACATTCATGAGAGAAAAGTTGGATGCTTTTGACGAGGTCAAAAAGCTTATTAAACGCATCAAGATTGAAAAAGAACTATTTGTAGTCAAAATAAGAAGTGATTGTGTAATAAATTTTGAAAATAGAAATTTTGAGAATACTGCAATGATCATGGCATATTACATGAATTTTCAGCTCCTAAAATATCTTAGCAAAATGAAGTTGCAGAAATGAAGAATATAGTGTTACAGAAAATGGCAAGCATAATGTTGAACAATATAAAATTACCTAAATATATATGGGCTAAAGCTATGAATACTACCTGCTATATGATCAATCGCGTTTACATTAGAGCACGAAAAAATAAAACATATGAAATGTGGTTTGAGAAAAAGCTCAGTGTAAAATATTTTTTGTACTTTCAGAAGTAAGTGCTACATTTTACATGACCGCAAAAATTTGAGAAAGTTTGATGCAAAGTGATGAGGGAATATTCTAAGGATTGCATTAAATAGTCGTACATATCGTGTTCTAAATAAAAGACATGGGGTAATTCAAGAATCGATAAATGTAAGCGCTTATATTTAAAGTACACTTGGTGTTGTCAAATTTCATAGTTCCGGATGGATCACAAGCACACTCCAGTAGTCTTTTGCAACTCATGAAGATCACTTAAAAATAGACTTAACATCTTAAGATCGGCTCAACAAGCGTTAAAGACCTTACATGGTTCAAGACCAAAACACTCTGTATGTCAACCATTAGGTGGTATAACTTTAGAATGACATTAGGTTAGGTGTTTATAAATCATGGCCATAAATCTAATATGCATAGTGTCAAGCCTGTGTCTTAGTGATCATTTCATTCCTTAGGATTTTGCGGTCCTTTCTATCGAAGTTCGGCGACCCACAACTTGTAGATAGCATTTGCGAATGACCTTGAGTTGCTTCCTATCAAGCCGAGCTGACTTAACCCGATGCCTATGCCATTGTGAACGCATTGTCGCCGCAGTTCCAACACTGTGTCTCGTGTGCCAATTCGACGCTTAGATTGTGAGATGTGGCCCGCGCATCATCATGGCCGTGGACCACACGTTGTGAGGCTATTCTAGTTAATGCATTTCCCTAGAACAATCATGATGATGACATCATCACCCATGCCTCTTACAATCATGCTTTATAATCATTTCAAGTTATGATTGCTAGCCCATCTCTTACATGTAATGATGGCAAGCTAGCCATGCCTTCCTACACCCACCACAATTAGCTTACAAAAACAATGATTATGTCCCTACATCTCTCTCTCTCTCTCTCTCTCTCTCTCTCTCTCTCTCTCCCTCCCTCATTTCTCATCTCCCCTAGCAAGAGAGAGCTTGGACGTCCCACCTTGGAAAGCAAGAACCCACCAAAAATCCAACCCTTAGATCATCATCTCCACCTTTAAAAGAGCATTATAGGAGAATTAGAGCACTGGGGAGGAAGAAGAAGGACAGGTGGGTGTTTCCTTAGGGTAGATTTGTTTATTTTTGTAACATTCCAAAAATCGGGGGTCAGATAGAAACCCAACTCCCGAGTTTCAGAACGTCACTTATGCAACATAGATAATGATAAATGCATGTTGTCTGTAGAATGACATTAAACAAGATTGAGACTAAGCCAAAACAGCATATCATACTCCAGAGACAGTTAAATCAGCAAGCGAAAGACTGTGATAAATACATAAAATATATAATTGATTGCAAGTCTCCAGAGTGTGAACATGTTACCTGGTTAATTAAATACATGTATACTCCAAAAATGGAAAGAAAAGAATATACATGAGTGCTCCAAAAATATAAAATGACCAAGTGTCAAGGCGTCTAATCAACCTCCCTGTAATCTCGTCGATCAGAACACAGAGGAGAAGTCCTCCTCATCATCATACAAGTCCGGCTCCGCTTCACAAGCAGCGCCATCATCTGCAACTACAACCGAGTCTGGTGGGTGTCCGAAAACACCGTCCCGTAATGTGGGAGTGAGTGATCAACTCAGTGGAATAATAGAGCAAAGATTAGCATATTATCAAATCAATCACGCGTTAATAGTAAGGAAAACAATCAAACATTCCTAGATACTGTTGTTAATGCATGCATGAAATGACATGATGGATGCCCTCACCGATATACTCCCTCATACGGCACCATCTTACGCCCGCAGCATGCTTTCTTCCCGCAGTGCTCTACATCTTCCAGGCACATGCAATGCGATATGGATAATGATTACCAAGTTTTTATTAGTCCTTTTCATACAGCAGGATTGAGAAACTAGGGTACCTTCCTTATATCAATCCCAACACAGATCCTGTCTAGGGTCATCACTCCTAGTAATCTCATATGATGTTATATTTATAAGTCACTGCCAGGGCTGTTGCACGCACTCGTTACTCCTCTCACCTATCACCTTATCAATACAGGCCTATTTATATCCTTAAGACTGCAACAGGACTCGTCGCCCCCATGCGGTGTCAGGATAAACTCAAGGTCACTACAAAGGGCTCGTCACCAATCAGTGTAGGCCGACAGCAAGAATATAATGTCCCATACCACCATAATCTGCTCAGATTAGGGTGCTCACTGGTCACTACGGGGAGGTTTATGGCCCCAACGTAGGCCGACAGCTTGACCACGGTTTCCCATACCATCATGCCTGGCTCATGAGTCTTTATGGATCAAGGTACCATGGTTAACAGGATTTTCAATGGTATGTTCAGTACCCTAGGTTCAAGCAGTTATGACAAATACAAGATGAACATACAATGGTTAGTCGGGTTACTTGGTGAGTCCGACTAGCACGATCGCACGTTGAATCGACCGACATGAAGTGCACAAGTACTTTGTGTGGCCTGACCACTGCCGACGACTCTAGTACTACTCGGGTTCGTCATACACATCCTTCGTGGCGAATAGAATCCAACCACGAATTCTAAACTGTTATTGACTGCCTAGACTAGAGTATAGCCCCAAGAACATGTAATGTGAAACAGTAATCAGATGAGAGATGTAGAATTGAAATACAAGAAATTCTAGCATGTTATTAGCATGTTGTAACGTACATCATAAGCAGTTAACCAAACACGAGTATTTCACACATAAGGTAACCAATTCAAATACAACAAGTATGGAGGAAATCATGTGCATCATTAAATTGGTTGAGAATTCATTCTCAATGCTAATCTACAACACCACTTACTCAATACTTACTAATACAGACATTTATACAAACATTTAGTCCACACAATTCCAACGTACAGTTGTCTAGTACACACAATCATGTTCTTACATTCAAAACATATGGCAGGCATAAATCATATTGATTTAGGAATTTCAACAAACACTTAGTCTACACACATTAGTCTACATAGCATATGTCGGCCAATATGTGCATTAGGGCGAATCTCTTCGCCAAACAGATCATACATCCATAACTAGTATAAATACACGGCAAAGACCCATGGCAATCATGTTGGAAAAATACGTACGTATACAGTATTTCCTACAAAGACCTAAAATACCCTAAATCTCATATTTCTCGTACGCAGTCGAAATAGAAAACAGACAACATGTTCTACATGTCAAACAACATGCTCGTCGATAATCTATTATTAAACGACATTGAAAGCTTTGAAATCAGTCAATCAAAGTGTCTAAAATCTGCACCTTTTGCCGTAGACGTGTATCGATTCGAATAGAACGTCAATGGTTCGTCAATGGCGTTATGGCGACCTATGGCATGAAACAGGTTAGCAATACCAACACTAGAACTATTCTAAGCTTCAAATCATGTTAGAGTTAGGATTTCTTACTTAAGAATGGAGTTGAAAATACCAGAATGGTGGTGCAGAAGCGGCAGCTATGGAACATGGAGCAGCAGGGAAGAATCCAAGGAGAGACCTCCAAATCTCCCTCCCTTTCTCTCTCTTTTCTCTCTTCTCTCTCCAAATTCGTATGGATTGAAAGAGTAAGGGTTTAAGCCCTTTTTATAAGTCCAAAAGTGATGAAAATAGACTTGGGGCCAAGGTATACTTATTTTATGTCCAAATACGGACTGTTCCGTCTCAACGGAGCATTTCTGGAGGTCCCCTGGCCGAATGCGGTCGGACTTAAGCTCATGGGTACTGGATCCTGGTCACATCAAGTTTTCAGTCCGGTAGTGTTCCCAGATCGCACGTGGCGGACCAGTTTCAGTTCAACAGCTACCGGTACTCGATCAGGGCCACAAGTGCGTTGACATGTAAGGGCCACCTATCATGATCCGAGGGTAAAATTTGATCAAATTCTGACGGTCAGAACGCTTAGAAAATGTCACGCAAGCGACACATGCCAGATTTCATAATTTATATTAATTTCTAATATTTCTCACACTCTTCACTCTGGACTCAAGGAAATCGTCATGGGACATCATCTGGACTTGATTTTTGAGGTGATTGTCAAGTCCAACTAGGCGGTCAGGATTGTCTAAGTTCGGGGTAATCGGACTTCCGACGTGCGGTCCAGAGCCGATACAAAGTTTCAAGGTGCTCCCGAGAGCAATCGGGAATAGAGTTTGATCCTAGATTTTACGGTATTGTAGCGTCAACTATCCTATACGTTTTATATACCAGATCGTATTGAAAGTGATTGGTGAGAATTTCACAGGTCATCTAGTCAGCGCTAGTTGATTCTTATTGGATTTCTAAAGGAAGTAGCCTTTATTGATTTTTGTTTGAGATGAGATTTGAAGGGTGGAGCGAGGGTGTTTGGAAACGGAAGAAGGAAGAGTTTGGAGGGGTGGTTTTTATCAAAAGTCAGACATTTTGGTGAGAAAGGAGAGCTTGGAGGGTCACTTTGTGAAGGAAGTACCTGATCGGGGAGGTTTTAAGGGACGGCCCACACCTAGGGGAGGTACCCTACCCCCCAAACTACGTCGGCCAAATGCCTGGACCCAGCCTGGCCCGTTGACCGGCGAACCCTCGCTGAACCGGCGAGGTCCTCGCCGGTGAAATCGCAATCCGGCGATGCTGGCCATATGTGCTGCTTTCTCCCTGCCCTAGAGGTCCCAAATATATGTGGGGCCCACCTTGGTTCATTATATTTTAGCCTGGATAGGCCCATGACTCCGTTTGGGGATTTTCGGGTCCAGTTTGCTGACCGAAATGAATTTCTGTGGCATATAGCATATGATTTTGGAGTAGGAGACGCTAATCTATCCAACTAACCTATCTATTTTGTTAGATTCCAAGAGGTTAAGGTTCGAGACCCATTTTACCCATTTATTTACTATTTATGATAATTTTTAGCTTCGGTATTGTTCTTCATCGTTAATACCCTAGGATTGATGTTCTTTACTATTTAAACTTGAGGAGTCGTGTTTAATATGAAAGTACTTGGAGAAATTTGAAGAATGAAGTGGTGAAATGTGAGTTTTGAAGGAAATGGGTTGAAAAGTGATTTCTTTGGCTTTAGGATTGAGCTTTGAGAGTGTTATGGTTGACCCATTACCTAAGGACGTCTAACTCCAGGTTGGAAAAATCCGGGGTGTTACAATTTTTGTGCATGAGGCAAGTGAGACTCACCAATCAATGATGGGGATCCCATCTTGGTCCCTAAGTGTGGCCAATGGCCCACCATATCTTGCATGTATGTATCCATGGTGGGACCATCGTCCATGGATCCCACCATGAAGTTTCTATGTTATGCAACTTGTTATGGCGACCTAGGCCTGATTCGTGTGGTGGAAATGGGATTTCCCCACTAGATTTTTCTGATGTATGGCCCATCTATGTGAGGCCCACTTAATGTACATGTGCATGCATGAGAGGAGCTCATAGTGGCGGAGCTCCTCCCACCACCTCTCTCTCTCTCTCTCTCTCTCTCTCTCTCTCTCTCTCTCTCTCTCCCTTTCTTTTATGCTGATGTGTGGCCCACCTGATGATGCATGCATGGGACATCCATCGTCTGTCCAGAATTTTCTGGACGTCTACCAAGTTTTAGATGGACTGGACGTCCAGTTGGTGGAGCCCACCTTACTGTCCATTTTGGGCCAGCCTGGATGAGGGAAAAACATAAATGATGGCTTGATCCCAGGGCCTTGTGGCCCACCCTGATGGACCCTACTGTGATGTATGCATTCTATATCCACGCCATCCACTTGTAAGCCCACCTTGCTACACTATCCAACGAGTGGGCTTATTGTCTGTCTATTTGGACAGGCCTAGATGAAGGAAAATAAATATCAGCTTGCTCCCAAGATGGTGGGCCACACTGATGTGGACCCCACCATGATGTGCGTGACCTCTATCCACACTGTCCCTCTTTAATGGTTTAGATCCAGCATGTGTGGGCTGCACCATAACAGCAAAAAAAATCTAGACCGTCGACTGTCTGGATGAAAGGACAAAATAAATATCAACTTAAAACCAAGGTGGTGGGCCACACATGTGGACCAACCTTGATGTTGTGTTTTATTCACACCGTCCAGTCCATGGACGTGGACTGGACCCCAACTTGATGCTTGTGTTCCATCCAACCGTCCAGACGGTGGGACCCACCTCAATGTATTATATAGCCACACCGTCCACATGTGGGAGGGTGGGACCCACCTAGCGCATGGTGCCGAGCACCATCACGATGTATGTGCTTCATATCCATGCTGTCCATCCGTTTGCAGGACATGCTGGGCCCACCTGCTGTACACGTAGGGCCCACCTGTTGTATGTGTAGGACCCACCCGCTGCTTATATTCCATCCACATTGTCCATTTGGTGGGGCCCATCTGCACTGTACAGGCTCACCATGTTGTATGTGTTCTATATACATGTTGTCCATCTATTTTACTGGACCATAAGGGCTGACCCAAGGGACCCACCATGATGTAGGTGATTATATTCATGTTGTCCATTTATTTTTTAGACAATACGGGCTGCCCCATAAGGCCCAATATGATATATGTGAGGCCCTTGCGTGAGGCCCAATGTGATGTATGTGAAGCCCTTGTGTAAGGCCCTTGTGTGAGGCCCATTGTGATGTGTATGAGGCCCTTGTGCGAGGCCAATGGTGATGTATATGAGGTCCTTGTGTGAGGCCCATGGTGATGTACATGAGACCCTTTTGTGAGGCCCATGGTGATGTATATGAGGCCCTTGTGTGAGGCCCATGGTGATGTATATGAGGCCCTTGTGTGAGGCTCATGGTGATGTACATGAGGCCCTTGTGTGAGGCCCACTATGATGTGGATGAGGCCCTTGTGATGAGGCTCATTGTGGTGCGTATGAGGCCTATGTGATGAGGCCCAATTGTGATATGTAAGCCCATCATGATGTATATGATAATGTTTATGATGCCCATTCAATTTCTTAGCTAGTATAAAGACTGTGGATCTCATTATAGGATATGTTCTAAATGGGCCATGCCTTAGGAGCAATGGTGGTTAAATGTCCACATTATAAGAGCAATGATGGTTAAATGTCCACATTGCAATCCTCCCTAGGGCCTATTGTTAGGTCCATTATCATCTTCTTTTAGTGGGCTAACCCAAATCATTGGGCCCCCACTGTTATTAGTATGACCCATCTCACTTTATTGGGCTAACCCAAACTGTTGGGCCCCCATTATGGATTATGCTTCCACCGTGCATTGTAGGGCCCACCTTATGCTTATCAGCCCCCTAGGAAGCCCAGTTTACTATGGGATGAAGTGGTTGAGGAAGCCCATCCCTTGTTGTTAGGCCCATACTTGATATGAGTAGGCCATCTAGGCCCGTCCTTGGTACGAGGAGAGTACATCATCACCGAAGATCATGCTTAGTATAACTTCATGTTACATGCCCATGCACATCATTTTTATGCTTGTTATGAAGATCGATTGATCATAGCATATACCATTGGACGGATTGTTTATGGGACTCCCTAAAAGACAGACTTGCGCCACATGAGCACGCAATGCGCACAGGATTAATGTATGATTGGATAGTGTGATTCATGCACCTTGCATTATATAATTCGATTGTTGTACGCCCTAACAACATCAGGGTCGTAGCCTCTGCAGGCATAGTGCAGATGGTGGGATTGGATACTAAAAATACTTATTCTAGCATGGGGGCGCCATAGATGTCCCAGGGTGAAAGTCCTTAAGCCCTTATGGTACCAAAGGATGCTCCAATGTCAAGACCGAGTGGATGCATGAGTGCATAAGGGCCGAATACCAGTTGGCCATGTCTCTCAGTGTGTCGTGGTTGGTTGGAAGGGGGTATGTCCTTACCCGCCTGAGTGAGGGAGCAATGACTAAGCTGAGTCTAACCTAACTTGAGGAATGGGTCCGCTATCGACGTGTCGGGCCTGATATTGGCAGGAAGATAGTGAGGTCTCTTCCACTTACCCAGTTGTGTGCTTAGATGGGGCGGCAAGCTGGTGTTGAGTGTACTAGACCTCGGTGATATTCCAAAGATGTACTGTACTGATATATGGATTCAGATGAGGACTGACATGCTCACGTTGCATCTTGCAAGAGATATTTTTCCAGGTAGGCCTTACATCACATAGCTTTGTATTGTTGATAACATTCATGAACTTGTCAGCATTTTCGCATAGCATTCATGGATTTACTGGCATGTTTTCACATTACTTAGATATTGCATTCTAAGCACGCTTTTATTGTGCACACACTTACACCACCCTCTAAGCTTTATATAAGCTTATGCACAATCGTTGTATGCAGGTGACGCTAGGACGCTGCAACAACACTAAGTCAGGAGCGTGCAGCTGAGATTTTGGAGCTCTTGATACCTATCTTGTATTTTCCTTATGCATTGTACTTAAAGATTTTGATTATGGTGGATATGTGGTGATGTTGTCGGTTGTTGTTTGTGGGTAATGGTTATGGTTATACTTCTTATGAAACACATTTATGTTGAAAATCCTCCTTGTAGGATCCTAGGATTGGAACTTGGTATATGGGTGCTAGGAGCCGAGAATGTGGTACTACGGATGCTGTCGGCACCGGATTCGGCGATCGAGAATTTTATGAGCTCGGTTTCCAAGTTTGGGTCATGACACATAATATAAATTCTCTTAAGTTCAGCTAGCCCAACTTCTAGTTCGGCTAGCCTAACCAAATTTAGCCAACCTAACAATATTCGAGCAAGTATACAACAACATTCAGAAAATCTATTGTAAGTTCGGCCATTCTAACTTCAAGTTCGGCCATCCTAACTTTAGGTTCGGCCACCCTAACTTGGGATTGGGCCAGCTTATAATTTCGTGGGTCAAGTTTCCAGTAATGCATTTCTTTAGAATTTAGGGAGATTCAACTAGCCGAATTTTTGAAAGATCTTATCCCGCGAAATCTGAGAGTCGTTGGAACGTAATCGTTGGAATTCGGCCAACCAAACCAATAGTCAGGCCAGTCGAATTCCAAATCCTTTGGCTATAAATAGAGGCCTTCTCTCATTCATTCAACGTATGAAAATTTGTGAAAGACCTCCTAAAAAGTAAGAGAGAAAATCATTCCCTCCTTAAGATATTTGTGTGGTAATTTTAATTTTCTACTAGCTTATTTTATTCTCTTTCTCAAGTTAGATTTAATTATTTTTTAAGAGAGTTATCTAAACTCTAATTGAGATTAAGATAATAGAATTTGCAGAAATTAGGGTTTTGTTTATATATTGAAAACACATTAGATCCCTATATTCTTTTTGGATTAAACTCATACTCGGCTTCATCAATATCACAAGAAAGAAGATCGTTGTAATCAAGTACAGTAACGTCTTCAACTCACCATTTGAAGATAAGTATTATATTTACATTCATTACATATTGAATTTTTCTAAGATAGCCCGGAGATCTAAGTGGGTTGTGTTGAGGGTCAAATATTGCATATTAGACCCAGTAATTGCTTGGATTTACGAGCATGATATCGTTTAATACCCGATTTAATCGTGTTTGTGATGTAGAGTGTATTTACGAGCATGGATTGAAAAAGGGTGCTTAAATCATGGATTTAACACTTTGATGAGACCAAAGGCAAGAGAAGGACCCCAGGGGACCAAGATCAACGAATTTACATGCCAGAGATTTGCAAACATCGAGAAATTGAAGCTCCAGTGGCCCGAAATTGGTCCAGAATGTAAGATCAAAAGGTTCCCACCATCCGTTCAGCTAGAAACTACATACATGGCCTTAAGACCATAAATGAACCGTACACGTCAAATTTCAGCCCTCGGGTCCTTGTGGAAGTGGACCCATGACTTTCTGATTTGGGGCCCACTTGATCTCTGGATTTGCCTCTATTTTGGACTCAACGCATAAAATGATATGATGGGATAGATGGACGGAATGGATTTCTTAGAACCATCGTAGTGGACCCCACTCGAGCATGAGTGTGCATAGTGCACAAGTGCACTAGCCGAGCACGACAACGTAAAGTCGGTCAAACCGACTCTTGACCAAAACTTTAGAAAGAAGGAAGTTTCCTTCTTCAGGCATTTACTCAGCTCGTCCGTTGGGAGGGTGTGTGGCCCACCTTCATTCATCAAACGGCTAATCCAAACAGTCTAGATTGTCCAGAGGAGGGTGCCGACCAAAACCCAATAGACTTCATGATTCTATGCAGACAATCAAGACAACAACAATAATCTTCTCCATGCTACATCCAGTGATGGTGTGGCCCATCTGAGTCACAGATTCATGCCAAACTTGGGCCCATAATCCTAAGCTGATACAGATGTCTAAAGAAGGGAGTGATTCCTTGGATGGATGGCCGATGTGTACCCCACCAACTCCACAGTGAAAGAAGATCCGCAACCCTGTTTCAACATCCGAAAAACCCAAAGATTGCGACGTGTTGTGACCCACCAAGTTGTTTTGATTGTAGAATCTACCCCATCCATCTTGTATAGGAGATCATAAAGGTCAAACCCATGATGATATCGGGCATTCATGCATGCACACGTGCCGATCACATCAAGAACAAAAGGATCGTCTGCTACTGTTGCAGCAGGATTACTTCCCTAGGTCGCATCAAAGGACAATCAAAACCATCCATATTGGGTCGAAATTGTGAGGTGAAGACAATGGACGGAGTGGATTTCCTAGATAGTTTCGTTCATGGGCCCCACTGACGTTGAAGGGATTCGTTTTCGGATTCCTTACGTGTTACACATGTCCGGATGATCCAGGATGTTATAGGATCTTGGCAGGGATCGGTCCGACTATCCTAGCCATTCAAAAACTCTCCCAAGGTGGGACCGACCAAGTTCAAGGAATTTGAACGACTCAGATCCCATTAACAAATCAATTATCAACATTAAACACATTCCAAACGCGTTTCTTTCATTGTCACCACGCACATACGTTCCGTAGCCAACTTTCTTTTTATTTTCTCTCCAGCAAGGCCGACCACCTTCATGCTACTATAAAGGGAAAGAGAGGTGTGGAGAATGGGATATCCTTTAACAACTGTGAGACAGAGAAGGAGGAGTGGACAGCCGATGAAGATTTTCTTTCCTCCCTTCATTGTTTTCTTTTAATGATTTTTTTTCCTGGTTGTACCATGACCATGCCAGGAAAAACCTCTTATCTAGGGCTAAGAGGTGAAGCTTGTAGCGTGATGGGTAGTACTTTAATGTCTTGATTCATGTTATGAACTACTTTGATCATCGTTTGATTAATAGGGATATTTACAATTTTAATGGTTTATTGTGACTTACATTACAGTAGATCTGCGATGGCTTATGTATTCCTTTTCCTTTCTTGTGATTATGAAGCTAGGACACCCTATTGTTCACCATCACCCCTTGGACATGGTGGAATGACGTAACTCTTCCTGACATTCATACATCACTCAGATTGGTTGTGAATTGGTTTAATTCTGTTATTTGCTTTGTCTCATAGGCATGGTTTTGTGATGGAATCCATTCTATTTTACACGCGTCTGATCTCTTGAAAACTAGTTTAAATGAAGTTCAGAATTAATTTTCAGGTTATATCTTCCAACTGGATGAAGATGGGACTCGAAGTCCAGTTGAGTTCATGAATCAACCTTGGATCTCCCTGATCTCTATAAGTGGATCCTCTGAATCCCTATTTCTTACTTTTGAATTCTACAAATTTTAGTTTCCTATTTCATCATATTTTCCTCATATTCATTCAATTTAGATTACATCTTCTTCTAGTTCTAGTTCTGGTTACCTTTAGATTACGTACAGGTTTCAGTCCTTGTGGATTTGACCTCGGTCTCACCGAGTTTATTACTACATCACAACCCTGCACTTGGGGAGTGAACAAGTTTTTGGCACTCATCAAAGCCAATCTGAGTGATGTATGAATGTCAGGAAGAGTTCCATAATCCAACCATGTCCAAGGGGCGATGGTGAACAACAGGGCGTCCTGACTTCATAATCACAAGAAAGGAAAAGGATATACTCAAGCCATCACAGATCTACTGTAATGTAAGTCACGATAAACCATTAAAAACTAGAAATGCTCCTATTATTCAAAACTAGAATCAACATAGTTCATGGCATGAATCAAAGTCGTAGGATCAACCCCATCACGCCACAAGCTTCACCTCTTAGCCCTAGCTAAGAGGTTCAGCCCGCTATGTTGCGGCTAACTCTTAAACAAGAAGAAAAATAAAAATAAAAAGAAAAAAAAAAACTACTATCTTTCTCTCTCTCTCACGTTCCATGTTTAAGCCAAGCTCCCTCCTCCTTTCTTCTCTTATGTCTCTTATAGCCATGAAAGGGAGGTGGAGAGGAGATTTTCGCACAAAGAGGCGGTGAGAAATTTGGATTCATGCATAAGTCTAAGGAGCAGAAGGTGGTTGCTATGCGTAAGGACTTTTGCACCAAGAAAACGGTGCCACGTTCCCTTCCTTCCCTTACTATCTTTCTAAAAGGACAACGTCCCCTGGGACGTTTTTGGCAGAACTTCATGATGGACGGTCCAGATCACTGATCGGATGTCACACCCCAAACTCAGAAACCGGGCTCACAAAATTTTCAATCGCCGAATCCGGCACCGATAGCCTTCGTAGTACCCCATTCTCCGCTCCCGGCACCCATATACCAGGTTCTGATCCTGGGATACTACAAGGAGGATTCTAAACATGATTTAATTCATAATGAGCATAACCACAAGCATAACCTACGAACAATAACTACAAGAACACCATCGCAAAATCCATTATGATCAAAAACTTTTGAATACAATGCGTCTGAAGGGAAATACAAGATAATGCAAAGAACGGAAACTCCACGAGCTCGACTATGTGCTCCAAACTAAGGGCTGTATGCTCCAACTACGGCTGTGTCCTGGCGTCACCTGCATGCATCAATCGTGCATAAGCTTATAGAAAGCTTAGAGGGCGGTGTAAGTATGTGCGCAATATGAGCATCCTCAAAATGCAAGGTCAGAGTAATGCTGAATAATGCTGATGAGTACATGAATGTAAATCAGTCGTACCAAGGCTATGCAGAGTAGGATATGAATGCTATCGATCATACCAGGACCATGTGATGTGAGATGCAAATCAAGCATGCCAATTCAAATCCACATATCAGTACAGTTCTCATTCTGGATAATCATCGGGGTCAAGTACACTCTAAGCCAGCTTGCCGCCCCTATCCGGACGCACAACTGGGAGAGCGAAAGAGACCTCACTATCCACCTGCCAATATCGGGCCCGCCTCATCGATAACGGACCTATTCCTCAAGCTGGTCAAACTCAACCTAGAGATTTTTCCCTCACTCAGGCGGGTAAGGTCACACCCGTTTCCAACCGACCACGATACTGTGGGAGACGCGGCCTACTGGTATACGACCATCACGCACTCGTGTATCTACTCGGTCCCGACGTTGGAGTCATCCTCTGGTACCATCAGGTTTAGGAATTTTCACCCAAGGACATCTATGGCGCCCGTATGCTAGAACCAAATATTTTCGGTATCCAATCCAGCCACCCACGATGCGTATGTGGAGGCTTTGACCCTGATGTCACTAGGGTATTCAATAACTACAATCATACAAATGCAAGTGCATGAGTCACACTACCAGTCATGCAACAGTCCTATGTGTACCATGCACTCATGTAGGGCAACTCCACCTATCAGGGAGCCCATAAACAGTCCACTGAAGGTATATGCTATGATCAGTCACTCATATCAGTCATACATATGATGCGTATGTTTAACGCCCTGAAAATCGGGGGTCGAGCATAAACTCCACTCCCGAGTTCCAGAACATCACTTATGTAAAATTTTTAATGATGGATGAATGTCGGCTGTATTAGTACATAAAACATGAAGTGGATTAAGCCAAAACAGCATATCATACTCCAGAGACAGTTAAATTTCGCAAGCGGAAGACTGTGATAAATATATAAAATGTATAATTTATTGTAAGTCTCTGGAGTGTGAACATGTTATCAGGTTAACTATATACATGTATACTCCAAAAATGAACAAAAATAATATATATGGGTATTTTAAAAGTGCAAGATAACAAGTGAAATGACATCTAATCAGTAACCCTATAACCCCATCGATCAGAACCTGCATATAGAAGAAATCCTCCTCATCATCATAAAGTTCGGCTTTACTTCACAAGCAACGCCATCATCTGAAACTAAAACAGGGACTGGTTGGTGTTGCAAACACCGTCCCTTAACATGGGAGTGAGTGATCAACTCAGTGGAAACTATACAGCAAAGGTTAACATATTATCAATTCAATCAAGCAGTAATGATAAAGCAGTACAATCAAACATGTCCTAGATACTCTTATTAATGCAAGAATGATATGAGGGAATGATGTATTCCCTCACCATAAACTCCCTCATGCGACATCATCTAACGATCGCGGCATGAATCACTTCCTCAGTGCTCTTACACCAACACCGATAGCACATGCAATGCAATGATATGAACATGCTTATTAAGTTCTTAATAGTCCTTTTCATACAGCAGGATTGGGAAGCTACGACACCTCCCTTATATTAATTCCCAAACATTGATCCATTCTAGGGTCATCAGTCCTAGAAAATCTCATACGATGTTACGGTTCTAGGTAGCTGCAAGGGCTACCAGGGCTGTTGCATAGAATCGTTACACCACTCCCCCATTACTAAATCAATACAGGCCTAGCTTGTACTCTTGTTACTACGGAAGGGTCGTCGCCCTCACGTAGACTCAAAGTACGCTCGAGGTCACTACAAAGGGCTCATCACCTGATCAGTGTATGCTGACAGCTCGAATGTAGTGTCCCATACCACCACAATCGGTTCATGAGATAAGGTTGCTCACTGGTCACTACGGGGAGACTCGTCGCCCCAGCGTAGGCTGACAGCTCGGCCATGGTGACCCATACCACCATGTCTAGCTCATGAGTCTTAGGGGATCACGGTACCAAGGTTAACGGGAGTTTCACTGGTGAGTTCAATGTCTTAGATTCAAACAATAGCGACCAAACATGGTGAACATACATCGGTCAATCGGGTTAGTTGATAAACTCAACTAGGCCAAGCGCACGTTGAGTTGATCAACATCGAATGCATAAGCACTCCATGTGGCCTAACCACTGTCGAACATCTCAAGCATGACTCAGATTCGTTAAACTCATCCTGTGTGGCGAAAACGATCTCAACCACCAGTTTAGAGACTGTTACCGATTACCTGGATTATACAATAGCCCTTTTACAAACACTTAGTCTACACATTACATCATACATATTATATATTCATTAGCATATGCATTAGGGCAAATCCTTTCGTCAAAAGGGTAGTCGCCCATATAACAATCATCTATCCATGACAGTTTATCATGGCGAGCACAAATACAAAGTCTATACTCATTCAGTCATTTTCACATACACTTAGGCTACACATACTAAATACATATCATATGTTGGTAAAACATGTATTAGACTAATCCGTTCACCCAGAAGGTGATACACATGCAAATAGCATACATAGACAACAATTAATCATGGCAAGCACAAATTCGAATTTTATACGTATATAGTATTTTCTACAAATATGAGGAATATAGTATATTCAACATAGTTAACGTATAACTGAAAAATGAAATGGACAACTTTATACATGTAGACTAGCATCCACATCAGTAATATATCATTAACCAATATTGAAAGTCTTGAAAACCATAACCTAAACGTATATAGTCCGCACCTTAAACCAGAAAATGCGTAACGGATATGATTTAGACGACAAGTCTTCGTCAACGGCGGATAGGCAACCTAAGGCATGAATATAGGTTAGTTACAACAACACTTAACTATTCTAAGCTCCAAAACAGGTTAGGGTTAGGATTTCTTACCCAAGAATGGAATCAGAAATGCCGTAATAGCGATACGGTAGTGGTGTTGAAGCACATGGAGTGGCAGGGTAAAATCCCTGGGTGAATCTCCTACTCTCTCTCTCTTTCTCTCTCTTTCTTAGCTAGGGTTTGAAATTCGTATGAGATTTGTGAGAGAGAATTTAAGGCCTTTTTATAAGCCCAAAAGTGACGAAAATAGCCCTGGGGCCAAGGTATACTTAGGTTATAACCAAATCAGGTCTGTTCCGATCCAACAGAGTACTTCTGGAGGTCCTGTTACTAAATGCGGTCAGACTTAAGCTCTCTAATATTGGATCTAGGTCAAGGTAAGTTTTCAGTCCGGTCAGGTTTCCAGATCAACCGTGGCAGACCAGTTTCAGTTCAACGGTTACGGGAACTCGATCAGAGCTATAAGTACTATGACATGTATGGGCCAACTATCCTGATCCATGGGTTTAGAGATTGATCCTATGTTTCTAGGTAACATAGTGTTAGTAGTCCTACTCATTTTGAGTCTTGTAGTTCATATTTAAAGTGGTTCAAGTTTATTCTACTGAGTATTCAGTTTGGTACTTAACCAAATTCTACCCTAATATGGAAGAATACGGTCCTAGGGCCATTCTATGCCCCATTTTGGGCACTTATAGTTATCATCTTATTTTAATTATTTTTATAGTGGTTCATCATCAAGTTTATCCTATCTACACCAAATTTCATAAGATTTTGAGTTGTAGAATAATTCTAAAAATTCCAGAAGCAGCAGCTGTCCAACAAATGATTTTCAGACAGTTGTCACAACGTCCTACTTTTAACTATATTAAATATTTTATTATATTTTTTCATATTTTTATATAAAACTAGACTCATTTATCTTCAATATTATTTTTAAATCACCTAAATTGGAGTTATAACGAAGGAGATATGATTTTTCAAAGTTAGACGAAATGTACAAAAAAAATGTAGAAAATGGGCTGCCTGACCGCTGTACGGACGAGGCCTTGCCGATCACTGACAAATTTGGTGAGGGCTCACCCCAGGGGTGAGGTCATCCCCCTCTGGGGATGCCGAAAACATGTGGGACCCACCTCGGGTCCCCCCGAATTGAGCCGTTTGGGCCCACGAGTCCGTCGAGATATTTATCGAGTCTCATTTGTAAACCGGAATGAGTTACGCGACGTACAATATATGATTTTGGGGTAGAAGAAGCTAATACATCCAAATAACCTATCTAAATTATGAAATTATAAATATTAAATAGTAAAAATAATATTTTATTCATGTACATACCATTTATAGTAAGTTTTAGTTTAAGTATAGTTCTTCACCTTTTTAACTTTAAGATTTATGTCTAATATGAAATTACTTAGAGAAATTTGAAGAATGAGGTGGTGAAAAGTGAGATTTTGAAGGAAATAAGATGAAAAATGATTTTTAGACTTTGGGATTGAGCTTTGAGAGTGATATGGTTGACCCATTGCCTAAGGACGTCTAATTCTAGGCTGACAAAAATCCGGGGTGTTACAGTATGATCATGAATTGTGGATCTATACTAAACATGTATATAAATATGGGCTTTGTGTATAACAAAGATGGGCTTAGACGACCTACTCACTACAAGTATGAGCCTATCAGTGGGCCTTAGGGAGAGTGACAATGCGGACATTTAACCAACATTATCCTTACAATGAGGACTTCAAGCCAACATTACTCCCAATGCATAGCCCACTATAAGAGTCAACGCATGAACCATGGTGGGATTACATTCAATGGACTTGTGTAAGTCCCAATGGGCCTTGACCCATGGACCTCAAATACATCTAATAGGTCATATTACGTGGGCCTCATATATATTAAAGTGGGCCTCATCAACGGGCCATAAGGGCCTCTTCAAATGGGCCTTATATATATATATATATATATATATACATACCAAGGTGGGCCCCATGAATATATGAATCGAATCAAAAGATCAACTGGACCGCACTTCCAATACAGTGGTGACAATGATTTCCACCATTAAAATTTTCAAGGCCCACCGTAACTTTTATTTTTCTCATTCCATGAAATGATCTTCCAAAATGGTTGGACGGATTAGATGCAACACATGCATCCTGGTATGGGTCCACTTGAACTCTGGATCTGACTCATTCTTGGCCTCAAACCATAAAATGGGCTTATAAAATGGTTGAACGGTTTAGATGCAATGCATGCATCATAGTGTGGGTCCACTAGTCTTCTAGCAGTTCGGCTCATGGCTGGACGACATACATAAAACACATATGGCATGGGGCCCCACTAAATGGGTGATGGAGTGAATAAAACACACACACCATGGTGGGTCCCACCCTATCAGGACACACACTCCAGTCAGCCACCTCCACCAGGGATCGATGCCAAGACCTCAAGTGTTGAAACGGGGTACCTCCACGCGACTGCCAAGTGAGCCGTGTACAGTGGGTCCCACATGAGGCCCACCATAACCTTTATTTTCCATCCAGCCCATTGATAAGCTCACTTAGACCTGGGGCCCACAGTAATGTTCATTTTCCACCCAACTTGGGCCCATCGTAATGTTTATTTACATCCAATCTGTCTAGGGCCCACAGTGAGGTTTATTTGCCACCCAAACAGTTCATAAGGTCACGTGGACCTAGAGCCCACGGTGATGCTTGTTTGCCATCCAAACTGTTCATGAGGCCACTCAGACTGGGGCCTACTGTGTTGTTTATCTGACATCCAACCTGCTTAGAAGGTTACATGGACCCGGGGCCCATCGTAATATTTATACGACATCCAAACTATTTAAAAGGTCACGTGGACCTGGGAAAAACTGGGGCCCATTGGAATGTGGTTCGCAAATCTAGCCCACCCATTACGAGTGTCCCATTTGGCTGAGGGCTCAGACCAAGTTTCAACCGCACCCAAATTTCAGGTAGGCCCCACCAAGTGATTTTATATATTTTAGGCATGTCTTCACATGATTTTAGATGGTATGGCCCACCTGAGTTCAGCATACGGCTGATTTTTGGTAGGGGGGCCACTGCCCTATTGGCCCACTCAATGCACGGTGTTGATGTTCGAATCGCATCATGGTGGGGCCCCTAGCTAGGTCCGTGAGGCACAGCCGGTCCATCCGTCTGTCAGCAGCACCAGCAATGCTGCTGTTGTTTTACTCTTTTTTTTTAAAACCAAAATCCGGTGGTTTTTGGTAGGTGGGGCCCACTCGGACGAATCCAACCTAGCCATTGGTCCCTCTGGCTCGATACAATCCCAACGAGTCCAATATTGGATAGGTTTTTGGTGTACCAAAACATCCGACAGTATTTCAATGGTGGAAACACTATTTGCTATACTATGGTCCGCCTGATGATCAATTTGGCCTCAAATTTTGGTTCTACACTTAAAATGACCTGAGGAAGAGGATGGGCGGCTTGGATTAAGCACATGCATCAAGGTAGGGCCTGCATGAGTGGCCCACCATTTCCCTTCCTTTTTTTTTTAAAGCTTGTAAGTACACACCCCTATCAGTATACAAACTCCTTGTTAGCCACACCCGTCCAGTCCCACATGGGACATGGCCCACCATTCTAGTCAAGGTTGGTCCCACATAATCGTGACCCACCTGGTTTGGATCAATTTGATACTTGTGTTTTCCTTCATCTTCACCATCCAATAGACCCATTGTAAAGTGGGCCTCACGATCGATCGGTCAAGATTATCTTGCACCGTGGTGGCCACAAGACATCATACAAGAGAGAGAGAGAGAGAGAGAGAGAGAGAGAGAGAGAGAGAGAGAGAGATGGTGATTGAGGGGACGGTCCCCACCACTATGGGCCCTCCATAGTTACAACACATACATCAAGTGGGTCCCACAACAAGTGGGCCCTTAAAAATTGAAATGAAGGATGATCACCCACCTCTTGCACTCCTCCTTGCTCCTTAAGGCTTGTATACACTTATGCTCAACATTCAACAGTGGTGATGGAGTTTTGATGGTGAGGATGAGAGATGAGAGGGTGGGCCACACTTGGGGTTTGGGAGAGAGAAAGCTTGGATGTGAGATGTTGCTTGGGAGAGATTTTTGAGAAATGAGGGAGAGAGAGAAGTGATGGGATGATAAGGATGGGTGAGGTGTGATGGGTGATGGGTTGAGTGATGGATGCAAGAAAGGGATGGGTGGAGAGAGAGAGAGTTGACTTTAGGAATGGGGAGGGATGGGTTGTTGTACTTGGGGTATGGAGTGACTTGACTTGTACTTGACATTGATTGATTGATTGATAAGATATATCATAGAGATTCTCTCAGAATTTGCACGTGCGGCATTTTTCTCAAAGCGAACGCGGGTCAACATCTTCTACCCTGGGTACCGGTTTTGTGTGCGAGTCACGGCATTGGAACCTCGGCGACGGCGCGGTCGCCTGGGTACAGGTTTCGGTTTGAGCCGACTTTGGCATACAGGTCTTGGCTTAGGATCGCACACAAACGACGGATACGGGTCGAAGATTGCCGGATTTCTACTGGAAGGACCGCGGAGGCCAACGGAACAGTATGGACTAGGACACAGGTCTTACAACTCTCCCCTCCTAATAAAAATTTCATCCTCAAAATTTGCATTATCTTCGCAAAAAAACATAACTCATAATAGAAGGGGAAATAAGGCATCGTCATATAGAATCGAAGATAGTATACAAGATACAATATATGATCAATCATCAAAGAGATGGGGATAGCGCTCTCGAATCTCAGTCTCGCGCTCCCAACATGCCTCATCAATAGAATGATGACTCCACTGAACCTTCACCAAGGGGATAACCTTAGTCCGAAGGACCTACTCCTTGCGTTCAAGGATACTAATTGACTATTCAATGTAAGAAGCGTCCTCACGAACCTCTAGCGGCTGCCAATCAATAACAGGAACAACGCCTGACCCACACTTCCTTAGCATAGAGACATGAAAAACGTTGTGGACGCCAGACAACTAAGATGGTAAGGCAAGCTGGTAGGCCACGGTGCTAACGCACTCAATGATCTTGAAAGGACCTATGAATTTTGGGGTAAGCTTGGCCTTCGCTCCAAATCGAACCACGCCCTTCATGGGCGAGACCTTGAGATACACATGGTCCCCTACAGCAAACTCTAAAGGTCGACGCCGGCGATTAGCAAAACTCTTCTGCCGACGCTGAGCTGTGCGCATCCTCTGCCTGATGATATCGATAGCCTTGAATGTCTGCTGCACAAGCTCTGGACCTAGGAGACGTCGCTCTACTACTTCGGTCCAACAACTCAGAGATCTGCACGGTCTGCCATATAATACCGTAAAAGGAGCCATGCCAATGGTCGCTTGATAGCTGTTGTTATATGCGTACTCAACCAATCACAGATGTTCCTCTTAGCTACCCCCGAAATCAATCGCGCACGACTGAAGCATATCCTCAAGTATCTAGTTGACCCTCTCAGTCTGGCCATCGGTCTGCAGATGATAGGCAGTACTGAGCTGCAAATCAGTGTCCATCGCTCTCTGAAAGCTCCTCCAAAACTAAGACGTGAACCTCGAGTCTCGGTCAGAAATAATCGAGACTGGAATGTCATGCTGTCTCACTATCTCCTCAACAAATAGCCTGACGAGCCGATCCGTATGCCAAGTCTCATGAATAATAAGAAAATGTGCTGACTTCGTCAGACGGTCCACGAAAACCCAGATAGCGTCATGATCACGCTGAGTCCTTGGTAAACCCATGACAAAATCGGTAGATACGTGCTCCCACTTCCACATCGGGACGCTCAACAGTTACAACAAACCAGGAGGTCTCTGATGATCGACCTTAACATGCTGGCATGTGTCACACTCGGCCACAAAACTGGTGATCTGGCGCCTCATCTCCGCCCAAAAATACTGTCTCATCATATATTGATACATCTTCATTGAGCCAGGGTAGATAGAAAATCGCTATCGATGTGCCTCAGTCATAAGATCTCTACGCAGCTCAGGAATATCCGGGACACATAATCAGCATATGAAGCGAAGTCTACCATCAGAACCAATCTTCCAATCTATCTAACTCTCAGATGCTGCCTCTGCTCGGTAATCCTATAATGACTCAGCTATCTGCTGAGCCTTGATCACCCTTAAGACATGAGAGGGTTGAATTGACAGGCTCGATAGCTGAACGATAGAAGACTATAGACCAAAATCAAAGTCGTACTCTGTTGTATCCTCGAGCATCCTCCATTCCTAAATCATCGTATGTGCCACCAGGTCTCATGGTTGATGGCTGAGGGCATCCGCCACCACGTTCGCCTTGCCTGGGTGGTATTGGAGGTCAAAATCATAATCTTTCAGAAGTTCTATCCAGCGTCTCTGCCTCATTTCAGTTCGGACTGAGAAAATAGATATTTTAAGCTCTTGTGGTCAGAAAAAAGCTCGAACCTAACCCCATAGAGATAGTGTCTCCACACCTTCAGTGCGAATACGACTGCAGCCAACTCTAAATCATGCGTGGGGTATTTCAGCTCATGAACCTTGAGCTGACAAGACGCGAAGGCTACCGGTCTGTCGTGCTGCATCAGGACAGCACCCAAATCAATACGTGAGGCATCAGTAAATACAACAAATCTATCACTCCCTGAGGGAAGAGTGAGGACAGGAGAGAATGTCAGACAGTCCTTCAACTCCCTAAATGCTCGCTCGTATGCATCAGTCCAAATAAAATCTACACCCTTCCGAGTCAACCTGGTCAACGGGGCTGCAATACGGGAGAAGCCCTCAATGAAACGCCGATAATACCTCGCTAAGCCAAGGAAACTGCGGATCTCAGACGCAGTCGTGGACTGACCCCATAGACGCATTGCCTCAACCTTCTAGGGGTCCACTGTGATGCCCTCCCTCGTCACCATGTGACCGAGGAATCTCACCTCCTCCTGCCAGAACTCACACTTCTCCAGTTTCGCATACAGCTGGTGGACACGGAGGGTCTGCAAAGCGATCTCCAGATGCTGCATATGATCCTCACGGGTCCTCGAATATGTCATTGATGAAGACCACAATAAACTGATCGAGATATGGATGAAAGACCTCGTTCATCAATTGCAGGAGGCACAGGTGGTAAGGCTGGAGCCTCAAGTGGTGGAGCGAGGTGCGCTCAGGTTACTCTCCTGGGCGGCATGTCCTATATGAAAGAACAATGATGTCAATCAACCTTAAGAATCGCGCGTTAGAGAACTAAATCGGAAGGTTGCGTGCTCAGAACCTAATCATCCTAAACTCATAGCAAACATGTGATGTTATTCTCAGTTAGTCCCAAGTTATGCTCTGATACCAACTTTTGTCATGCCCCAAACTCAGAAACTGGGATCACAAAATTCCCAATCACCGAATCGGATGCCGACAGCCTCCATAGTACTCCATTCTCAGCTCCCAGCACCCATATACCAGGTTCCGATCCTGGGATGCTACAAGGAAGATTCCAAACATGATTTAATTCATAATAAGCATAACCACAAGCATAACCCACGAACAATAACCACAAGAGCACCATCACAAAATTCACTATGATAAAAAACTTTTGAATACAATGTGTCTGAAGGGAAATACAAGATAATGCAAAGAACGAAAACTCCACGAGCTCAACTATGTGCTCCAAACTACGAGCTATGTGCTCCAACTACTGCTGCATCCTAGCATCACCTGCACGCATCAATCGTGCATAAGCTTATAGAAAGCTTAAAGGGTGGTGTAAGTGTGTGCGCAATATGAGCGTGCTCAGAATGCAAGGTCAGAGTAATACGGAATAATGCTGATGAGTACATGAATACAAATCAGTCGTACCAAGGCTATGCAGAGTAGGATATGAATGTTATCGGTCATATTAGGACCATGTGATGTGAGATGCAACTCAAGCATGCCCATTCAAATTCACATATCAGTACAGTTCTCATTCTAGATAATCACTGGGGTCAAGTACACTCTACGCCAACTTGCATCCCCTATCCGGATGCACAACTGGGAGAGCGAAAGAGACCTCACTATCCGCCTACCAATATCGGGCCCGGCTCGTCAATAACGAACCTATTCTTCAAGCTGGTCAAACTCAACCTAGAGATTGCCCCCTCACTCAGGCGGGTAAGGTCACACCCCTTTTCAACTGACCACGACACAGTGGGAGATGCGGCCTACTGGTATACGGCCATTACACACTCGTGTATCCACTCGGTCCCAACGTTGGAGTCATCCTCTGGTATCATCGGGTTTAGGGATTTTCACCCAGGGATATCTATAGGGCCCGTATACTAGAACCAAATATTTTTAGTATCTAATCCAGCCACCCATGATGCGTCTGTGGAGGCTTTGGCCCTGATGTCACTAGGGCATTCAATAACTACAATCATACAAATGTAAGTGCATGAGTCACACTACCAGTCATGTAACAGTCCAACGTGTACCTTGCCCTCATATAGGGCAACTCTGCCAATCAGGGAGCCCATAAACAGTCCGCCGAAGGCATATGCTATGATCAGTCACTCCTCATATCAGTCATACATATGATGCATATGATCATGAATCGTGGTGGATCTATATTAAACATGTATATAAAGATGGGCTTTGTGTATAACGAAGATGGGCCTAGACGGCCTACTCACTACAAGTATGGGCCTATTAGTGGGCCTTAGAGAGAGTGACAATGTGAACATTTAACCAACATTATCCTTACAATGTGGACGTCAAACCAACATTGCTCCCAAGGCATAGCCCACTATAAGAGTCAACGCAGGAACCATGGTGGAATTACATTCAACGGACTTGTGCAAGTCCCAATGGGCCTTGACCCATGGACCTCGAATACATCTAATGGGCCATATTACGTGGGCCTCATATATATCAAAGTGAGCCTCATCAATGGGCCATAAATACATTAAGTTGGGCCTCTTCAAATGGGCCATATATATATATATATATATATATATATATATATATATATACCAAGGTGGGCCTTATGAATATATGAATCGAATCAAAAGATCAACTGGACTGCACTTCCAATACAGTGGTGACAATGATTTCCACCATTAAAATTTTCAAGGCCCACCATAACTTTTATTTTTCTCATTCCGTGAAATGATCTTCCAAAATGGCTGGACGGATTAGATGCAACACATGCATCCTGGTATGGGTCCACTTGAACTCTAGATCTGACTCATTCTTGGCCTTAAACCATTAAATGGGCTTCTAAAATGGTTGAACGGTTTAGATGCAATGCATGCATCATGGTGTGGGTCCACTAGCTATCCAGCAGTCCGACTCATGGCTAGACGGCATACATAAAACTCATATGGCATGGGGCCTCACCAAATGGTTGATGGAGTGAATAAACACACACACCATGGTGGGTCCCACCCTGCCAGGATACACACTCCAGTCAGCCACCGACACCAGGGATCGATGCCAAGACCTCAAGTGTTGAAACGAGGTACCTCCACGTGGCTGCCAAGTAAGCCGTGGACAGTGGGTCCCATGTGGGGCCCACCATAACCTTTATTTTCTATCCAGCCCCTTGATAAGGTCACTCAGACCTGGAGCCCACAGTAATGTTCATTGTCCACATAACTTGGTCCCATCGTAATGTTTATTTACATCCAATTGTCCAGAGCCCACAATGATGTTTATTTGCCACCCAAACAGTTTATAAGGTCACGTGGACCTAGAGCCCACGGTGATGTTTGTTTGCTATCTAAACTGTTCATGAGGCCACTCAGACTAGGGCCCACCGTGCTGTTTATTTGACGTCCAACTTGCTCACAAGGTTATGTGAACCAGGGGCCCACCATAATATTTATATGACATCCAAACTATTTAAAAGGTCATGTGGACCTGGGAAAAACTGGGGCCCATTGGAATGTGGTTCGTAAATCTAGCCCACCCATTACGAGTGTCCCACTTGGCTGAGGGCTCAGACCAAGTTTCAGCCGCACCCAAATTTCAGGTAGGCCCCACCAAGTGATTTTATATATTTTAGGCATGTCTTCACATGATTTTAGATGGTATGGCCCACCCGAGTTCTGCATACGGATGATTTTTGGCAAGGGGGCCACTGCCCTATGGGCCCACCTAATGTACGGTGTTGATATTCGAATCACATCGTGGTGGGGCCCACAACTAAGGTCGTAAGGCCCAGCCAGTCCATCCACCCGTCCGTCTGTCTGTCAGCAGCAGCAGCAATGCTCTGCTGTTTTACTCTTTTTTTAAAAAAAAACTAAAATCCGGTGGTATTTGGTAGGTGGGGCCCACCTCGGACGAATCCAACACAGCCATTGGTCCTTGTGGCTCGATACAATCCCAACGAGTCCAATATTGGACAAGTTTTTGGTGTACCAAAACATCCGGCGGTATTTCAATGGTAGAAACAATATTTGTTATACTATGGTCCGCCCGATGATTAGATTGGACTCAAATTTTGGTTCTACGCCTAAAATGACCTGAGGAAGAGGATGGGTGGCTTGGCATCAAGGTAAGGCCTGCATGAGGGGCCCACCATTTCCCTTCCTTTTCTTTTTTTTTTTTAAAGCTTGTAAGTACACACCCCTATCAGTATACAAACTCCATGTTAGCCACACCCGTCCAGTGTCCCTGGATGCTGGACGGCCTGGGTAAACACATGCATTGTGGTGGGTCCCACATGGGACGTGGCCCACCATTCTAGTCAAGGTGGGTCCCACATAAACGTGGCCCACCTGGTTTGGATCAATTTGATACTTGTGTTTTTCCTTCATCTTGGCCGTCCAATGGACCCATTGTAAGGTGGGCCTCACGATCAGTCGATCAAGATCATCTTGCACCGTGGTGGCCACAAGACATCATACAATAGAAAGAGAGAGAGAGAGAGAGAGAGAGAGAGAGAGAGAGAGAGAGAGAGAGAGAGAGAGAGAGAGAGAGAGAGAGAGAGAGAGAGAGAGATGGTGATAGAGGGGAGGGCCCCGCCACTATGGGCCCTCCATAGTTACAACACATACATCAAGTGGGTCCCACAATAAGTGGGCCCTTAAAAATTGAAATGAAGGATGATCACCCACCTCTTGCACTCCTTCTTGCTCCTTAAGGCTTGTATACACCTATGCTCAACGTTCAATGGTGGCGATGGAGTTTTGATGGTGAGGATGAGAGATGAGAGGGTGGGCCACACTTGGAGTTTGGGAGAGAGAAAGCTTGGACGTGAGATGTTGGTTGGGAGAGATTTTTAAGAAATGAAGGAGAGAGAGAAGTGATGGGATGATAAGGATGGGTGAGGTGTGATGGGTGATGGGTTGAGTGATGGATGAAAGAAAGGGATGGGTGGAGAGAGAGAGAGTTGACTTTGGGAATGGGGAGGGATGAGTTGTTGTACTTGGGGTATGGAGTGACTTGACTTGTACTTGACATTGATTGATTGATTAATTAATGGGACATATCGTAGAGATTCTCTCAGAATTCGCAAGCGTGATGTTTTCCTCGAAATGAACACGGGCCTACATCTTCTACCCTGGGTACCGATTTGGCGCGCGAGTCGGGGCATTGGAACCGCGGCGATGGTGCGGTCACCTGGGTACAGGTTTTGGTTCGAGCCAACTTTGGCATACAGGTCTTAACTTAGGATCACGTGCAAACGACGGATACGGATTGAGGATTGCCAAATTTCGACCGGAACGATCGCGAAGGCCAACGGAACGGTACAGACTAAGACACGGGTCTTACATAGGACTCACATATAGTGGGCCACGTCAGCCATGAAAACCAGCACTAGGGACATTCTTGTGCACTTTACGGCTCTGGGCTGCTCAGTGGGCCTCATGATCAGCGTCGGTTGAGTAATCCACACCACCCACTGAACTCTGCTCGAAAAACTGGTCGGAGATGGGCATTTTTTGATTCCCTTCAATGTGGTCACCTGGTTGTTTCTCACTGTCGTCCGTCCTACGTTTGAGTGTCTGGGATCCCATCCTTTTTATTTCTTCAAATTTCACCACTTAGGCCTTGATAAGATGGGTCATGGGATTCTGATGGACGGTCCAGATTTATCATTTGGACCACAATGATGGCCGACAATGCTCACCCGCAATTCTCCGTGCGAACACTAGAAGAAAAAATGAAAGTTTTCGTTTATGAAGGAGAAGACTCGGTCAAACCGAGTTTGACTAGTTTAAGTGGTCCAGTGCATAGCCGGTATACCTGTGCTAGAGTACACACCACCCGAGGTGGGGTCCACATTAATGTATTTTGAGAAATCCACTTCGTCAATCTGTTTCCTCAGCTCATTTAATGTGTTGAGACCAAAATTGAAGCATATCCAAATATCGGGTAGGCCCCAAATTACTGTTTTATGGGCTAATCTGTCCTTTGGGCCACTTCCACCAGGATCTAATGGCTGAAATTTGACGTGTACGGTTAATTTATGGTCCTCAGGCCATGTATAGAGTTTCAAGTCGAACGGATGCTGGGAACCATGTGATCTTGCATTTTAGATGTTTTTCGGGCCATTTGAGCTTCAGTTTCTCAATTTTCTCGGGTCTCTAGCATGTAAATCCATCGATCTTGGTCCCCTGGGATCCATTCCTTGCCTTGGTGATTCTGAGCACTAAATCCATTCTTTTAGTACCCTTTTCCAGTCCAAGCTCCTAAATACACCTTGCATCAAAAACATGATTAAAGCAGGGCGTTAAACGGTATCATGATCATAAATTCAGGCAATAACTGGGGTCTAGTATGTAATATTTGACCCTCAACATAACCCCCAACTAGCATCTTGCTAGTCCCGAGCAAAGTATGCGAAAAATAACTTAAGACTTATAGGACGATTTCTATAAACTCAAGTGATTTATGAAAAACAATTCAGATCCTAGAATTCTAACATTCATGAACGTTTGACATTACTTCTCCTAGACTCAAGCGCATGGTAAACATCATTATCAAGTTTAAAGTATTAATCGATCAATTCTAAACATTGAGTTCCATGGGTGTATAGTGTAATCTCGACTTATCATCATTAAGAGATTAAATCATCAAGTTCCATGATAACATTGATGATAAAAAAGAGCATTCAGGATAATCAAAACCTAAACCAGAACTTGTCTTACAGTTCTTCTTTTCATTCTTTCAGCTTTTGATTTTTCCATCAATGGGGAGGGGAATCGAATTCTCACCTATAGGAAGCAAACCTATGGTGAAGACTGTACACCCAACCCTTTTCACATATCATCCATGGGGAATTAAATCTACACCTATAGGGAGCAAACCTATGATGAAGATTATTTGCCCAACCCTTTTCAAAGGTATTTGTTTTTTTTCTTGGTATTTTCTTTTTCTTTAATTGATCATAACGTACAAATTGTCTAGACTGATTCCTTACATGCTTAGTGATTACCAAGTTAACCATTCAATATCAAATTGAAACCTTAATGTGAAAGAGAGATGTGACATGTGAAATCATGACTCAATCAATGTTTACAACTTCTAATTTGGTAATCCCTTTCTAATTCCTCTACTTTTTCTATTTTTAGAATTAGGGTCTGAGTTTTAGAAATTTTCTAATTCTAGGCTTTCTTTTAATTTTGGAACTTCAAGATTCGTGATGTTTACATTATCAATCAGAAGGTTATAGTGTGGTTAGGGTGGGTTTTAATTCACCCAAACCTAATTGTTTGTATACCGAGTAGGGAATCAGATTGACGCTCGCTCCTAAGTCAAGAAGTGAGTGATCATTTGATAATCCCCGATTACACATGATACGGTTAGGCTACTGGAATCTTTGAATTTCTGCAGCATGACTTGCTTCAGGATTGCACTCACTTTCTCAGTTAAGAAGATCTTCTTTTGAATACTTTGTCATCTTTTGGTCGTGCATAGGTCTTTCAGGAATTTGGTGTATGAAGGTATTTGTTTTACGGCATCAAGTAGAGGAATGTTGACTTTCACTTGCTTTAACACCTCTAGAATATCCTGAGAGTTAGATAGAGTTTTTGGTGCAACCAACCGTTGGGGAAATGGAGCAACTAGCTTCTCTCGAAGTTTTGGTTCTAATTCTTGTGGAGCAATGCTAAGTCTATCATTGTTATCCTCTTTTGGGTCCTTAGGCTTTTCATCCCTAATCGGAATAGTTTTTTCAATGGTCTTCCCACTCCTAAGAGTAGTGATAGATTTAGCCTGCTCCATCTGATCTAAAGAGCTTGGATCACTTATCTCATATTGCGGTTTAGGATTGGGGAGAGGTTGAGCAGGAAGCATCCCCTTTCCCCCAATCATTATGTGTGACTCTATCCTTTAAATGGATGATGTAAGTGATCCTATTGCTGATCTGATATCTTGATTGAATAACTCTTAGTCTTGAATGTGTTTTAGAACTGGATCCTCTTGATGTTTCCCTTGATTTGGAATTTGATTGAAGAAACCTTGAGGGGTAACAGTTTGTCCATTCCTTCAAATGAAGTTTGGATGATTTCTCCAACTAGGATTGTACGTATTAGAGGTGGGTCCATTGAAAGGTCTTGGGTAATTATTTACGGCATTGGATTGCTGAGTCAGAACCTCTTGAAAGGCAGATATAGTTGGACAATTTTCAGTTATGTGACTGCTACAACCACAAATACCGCAAGCAACTTCCTTACCCTTATCATTCCTCGATTTCATGGCCTCAAATTTCTTTACGAGATTATCCACTTTAACATTGATATCATCATCCTCTTTCAGCAGGTATACTCTACCCCTTACCTTTGATTGAGTGTGCTTAGAAGTGGTACTCGATTTTCAGTATGTATCCCATGATTATGCGTTTTCAGCAAGTCTATCCAAGTAATCCCACACATCATCGACATTTTTATTCATAAATTCTCCATTGCACATTGTCTCGACCAATTGGCGCATGAAAGATGTTAACCCATTATAAAAAAAGTGCGCAATGCACCACGTTTCAAAACCATGTTGTGGGCAAGAGCTGACAAGATCCTTGAACCGTTCCCAATACTGGAAGAATGTTTCATCCTCCCTTTGGGCGAAGTTCATGATTGATTTTCTAAGGGTGTTTGTTTTATAATATGGAAAAAATTTCTTAATGAACTCCCTTTGGATATCATTCCATGTGACAATAGATCTAGGACGTAGTGAATGTAACCACGTCTTAGCTTTTTCTTTCAAAGAAAAGGGAAATAGTTTCAGCCTGACTGTGTCCTTAGACACGTTTGGAAAATATAAAGTGGTTATAATCTCATCAAACTCTTTCAAGTGTAGATATGGTTCTTCATATTCAAGCCCATAAAATTTAGGAATGAGTTGGATCACCCCTGGCTTGATATTCATATGTCATGTATTTTTTAGAAAAACCATGCATGAGGGCGTGCTCATCCCTGCCAGTTGTAAATAATCTCGTAAAGTACGAGGTGAGGGTGCTTGATGTACGTCATTGTGTTGAGGTTGATTTGCAGACATAACCTCAATTTCGATTCTAAACTTAGACCAAAAAGAGATAAATGAAATAAAAATGTAGAAAGAAAGAGGGGATGTGGAAAGAAGTTACCAGATCGGAGTTCTTAAGTTAAAAACCTAAAAAACAAACCAAAATAAGTTAGTTTCTAAAATAGTGAGTTTAAGATTAGAAAATTTCTAAAAATAAAACCCTAATTCTAAAAATCGAAAAAGTAAAGAAATTAAAAAGATATCACCAAATTAGAAGTCTATGTCAGGATCCTACAAAACCAGAAAATAGGTTAGTTTCTATAAATCAGGAGAACCTAAACTTAAAGTTAGTAAAATCCTAATCTTAAACTAATTCTAAAACCAATTAATTTCAGAAAACGTAACTGTCAGTCCCCAGCAACGGCGCGAAAAACTTGTTCACTCCCCAAGTGTAGGGTTGTGATGTAGTAATAACTTGGTAAGACCGAGGTCGAATCCTAAGGGACTGATACCTGTACGTTATCTGAAACTAAGTAGAACTAGAACTAGATTAAGAGGTGATCTAAATCAAATAGAATTTAAGGAATAATTGTGAAATAATTATCTAAAACTTAAGAAATTCAGAAATAGGAAACTAGGGATTTAGAGGATCCAGTTGTAGAGATCAGGGAGATCTTATGCCTGCATCAGGAACTCAATTGGACTTAGAGTTCATCTTCATCCAGTTGAAGGTGTAACCATGGAAATTAAACTGAACTTCCTTTGATATAGTTTTAAAGAGATAAAAGGTATATGAATTAGAATGGATTCCATCACCAAACCTTGCCCATGAGATAAAGTAAATAATAGAATTAAACTAATTACCAACCAATCAACAAGCTATGAAGGTTAGGAAGGGTACCATCATCCAACCATGCCCTGGAGACGATGGTGAACAACAAGGCTTCCTGACGTCATACACATAAAAAGGAAAGGAACATGCTCAAAGCTATTGTAGACCCATTGTAATTTTAGTCACAGCAGACCATTAAAAAATCAAAACATTTCCTTAATAATCAAACTAATATCAAATTCAATTCATCCTAGATAAAAAAACACAAGCCAAAGGTCTCCCCATCGCGCTACAAGCTTCACCTCTTAGCCCTAGCTAAGAGGTTTAGCCCAACATGATGGGATTAAATCTCTCAAAAATAATCATAAACAGAAAAATAGGAATTAAACAAATAAGCAATTCAAATAATCTCTCTCTCTGTAATGTCTAAGGCTGCCTTCGTCTCCACCCACCTCTAAAAAATTTCTAGGCTTTTAAGATAGAAACTTCTAATTCGGTAAGATCTTTTTAATTTCTACTTTTTCTTTTATTAACTTACTTCTTAGTTTAAGACTTTCCTAATTGGTTTTAGAAATTTTCTAGGAATTAATTTTTTTTCTTTAAAAACTAGTTACTTCTATCTTTCCTTTTAGGAATTTTCTAATCTGAGACTTTCTATTCTTAGAAACTAACTTGTTTTGTTTTGTTTTGCAAGTTTTTAACTTAGAGACTCCAATTTGGTAACTTCTTTCCAATCCTCTCTTTCTTTCTAGATTTTTATTTCCTTTCTTAGGATTAGGTTTAGAATTTTATTGAGGGCTGCGATTGTTTCATGCCCATGTGGGCTCGTGACAACACTCAATATCTCTTGACTGAAGGAGGATTAGTTGAGGAATTAACTATCCATCGTAGGACTAGATACCACTCAAAATCCCCTGAGTTAATTGAGGATATGGCTGTAAATCAACCTCAAGCACTACCCCAACCAAGGGATGAGGAAGTCCATGATGAGAATGAGGTGCATCAAGTACCCCCACCTTGTACTTTATGAGATTATTTACAATCGGCGGGGGTGAGTACACCCTCATGCATGGTTTTTCCTAAGAATGTAGGACACATGGATATCAGGCCTGGGGTGATCCAACTCCTTCCTAAATTTCATGGGCTTGAGTCTGAGAATCCATATTTACATCTCAAAGAGTTTGATGAGATCATAGCTACTTTATACTTTCCTAACATGTCTGATGACATGGTCAGGTTGAAACTCTTTCCCTTTTCTTTGAAAGAGAAAGCTAAGACGTGGTTACATTCACTACGTCCTCGATCTATTGGCAGATGGAATGACATGACAAGGGAGTTCATCAAGAAGTTTTTCCCATACCATAAGACGAACACCCTTAGAAAGTCAATCATGAACTTCGCCCAAAGAGAAGATGAAACATTCTTCTAATGTTGGGAGTGGTTCAAGGATCTTGTCAGTTCATGCCCACAACATGGCACATCACGAACTTTTTCTATGATGGATTGACATCTCCCATGGGCCAATTAGTCGAGATGATGTGTAATAGGGAGTTTATGAATAAAGGTGTCGATGAGGTGTGGGACTACTTTGAGAAACTTACTGAGAACACACAATCATGGGACATCTCCCCTAGACTGAGTGCTACGTCTAGGCCGACTCATTCCAAGGAGAGGGGTGGAATGTATCTCCTGAAAGAGGATGATGATATTAATATTAAAGTAGCCAATCTCACTTGAAAACTCGAGGTCATGGAATTAAAGAAGGATAAGGCCAAGGAAATTGTTTGTAGTATTTGTGGTTGCAACATTCACAATACTAAAAATTTCCCAACTATATCTACCTTTCAAGAGGTATTGAATGAGCAATCCAATGCCATAAGCAATTACCAAAGACCATTCAGTGGGCCCACCTCTAACACATACAATCCTGGCAGGAGAAATCATCCAAACTTTAGTTGGAGGAATGGACAAACCGCTACACCTCAAGGTTTCCTATATCAAATTTCAACTCGAGAGAAACCTCAAGAGGATTTGGTTCTAAACTACTTTCAAAAGAAAGATCTTTTCAATTAGGGTATGCTACAAGCCTTTCAAGACCTTACAAAAGAGATACAAGGACTTAAGGCAGAAAATACAATTGGGAGCAAGGGGATCTTCCTAGCTCAACCTCTTCCCAATCCTAAAACGTAATATGAAGTTAGTGACCCAATCTCTTCAAATCAGATGGAGTGAGCTAAATCATCACCACTCTTAGGAGTGGGAAGATCATTGACAAAACCATTCCGGTTAGGGCTGAAAGCCTAAGGACCCAGAAGTGGATAAAGAAGATGGACCTATCCATGCCCCACTAGAGTTAGAACCGAAACTTCAAGGGAAGCCGATTGCTCCATTTCCCCAACGGTTGGTTGCACCAAAACCTCTCTCTAACTCTCAGGATATTCTAGAGGTATTGAAACAAGTGAAGGTAAACATTCCTCTACTTGATGTCATGAAACAAATACTTTTGTAAATCAAATTTCTGAAAGACTTATGTATGACCAAAAGACGACAGAATATTCAAAAGAAAATCTTCTTGACTGAGAAAGTGAGTGCCATCCTAAAGCAAGATGTGCCGCAAAAATTCAAAGATCCCCGTAGCCCGACTATATCATGTGTAATCGGGGACTATCGAATTGAGCATGCACTTCTTGACTTAGGAGCGAGCGTCAATATAATTCCCTACTCGGTATATAAACAGTTGGGTTTGGGTGAGTTAAAACCTACCTTAACTACATTACAACTTGCTAATTATTTTGTTTGTGTACCAAGAGGGATAATTAAGGATGTATTGGTCTAGGTTGACAGATTTTACTATCCTGTAGATTTTATCATCCTGGATACCGAATCCATTAGTAACATGAGCACTCAGATTCCTGTTATTCTTGGTCAACCATTCCTTGCCACCTCAAACGTAATTATCAATTATAGGAATGGTGTCATGAGTATGTCTTTCAGGAATATGACATTAGAAATGAATATCTTTTTCAACACAGGGAGACGATTAAAGGATGATGACGATGTCCACGACATTAACATGATTGACACTTTCGTGGAAGATAGGACACCCTTTACATTATCCTCTGATCCTCTAGAGACGTACCTGGCCCACTCCCATGATTTTGATGATGACATGATTAAGGAGATGTGTGTCATGCTTGATGCTGCACCGGTACTTGAAGTTAATCGGTGGAGGCTACAATTTGAAGAGTTGCCCTAAACTAATGAAGTTCCTCTATTGTCTAACCTCAAGCCACCGAAGCTTGACCTAAAACCTTTGCCCTCTAATTTGAAATATGCATATTTAGGTCAAGATGAGACATACCCGGTGGTGATTTCTGCCCACCTTGAGAAAGAACAAGAGAGTATGCTTATATCTACTCTCCTTGAGCATAAGGGAGCCCTTGGATGGACGATTGTAGACCTCAAGGGAATCGACCTCTCGATTTGTACTCACCGCATTTATCTTGAGGATAATGCGAAGACCACTTGACAATTACAACGTAGACTAAATCCAAACATGAAGGAAGTGGTTAAGGCCGAGGTTCTTAAACTATTGGATGTGGGTATCATATACCCTCTATCCGATAGTTAATGGGTGAGTCCAACTCAGGTGGTTGCTAAGAAGTCTGGAATCACCATTGTAGCCAATGATAAGAATGAACTCGTGCCAACTAGAATTACTATTGGGTGGAGAATGTGCATTGACTTCAGGAAGTTAAATAACGTTACAAGGAAAGACCACTTTCCTTTGCCCTTCATTGATCAGATCTTGGAAAGGTTAGCTAGTCATTCCTATTACTGTTTCCTTGATGGGTATTCAGGCTATAATCAGATAGAGATCGCCCCTGAAGATCAGGAAAAGACTATGTTTACATGTCCCTACGACACCTTTGCTTACCGAAGGATGTCATTCAGACTATGTAATGCCCCTGCCACCTTTCAGTGATGTATGATGAGTATTTTTTCTGATATGGTGGGGCAATATCTAGAGGTCTTCATGGATGATTTCTCTGTCTTCGGTTCATCTTTCAGTGAGTGCTTGAAAAGTCTTAAATGTATATTGAAAAGATGTGAAGAAATGAACTTGGTACTTAATTGGGAGAAGTTCCATTTCATGGTTCATAAGGGAATTATCCTAAGATATATTTTCTCATCCAAAGGAATCAAGGTGGATAAGGCAAAAATCGATCTTATCTCTAATATACATCCACCCAAGAACATACGGGACGTGCGATCCTTCTTAGGACACGCTGGGTTTTACAAAAGATTTATAAAGGACTTTAGTCTAATCTCTTGTCATTTATGTAACCTACTTCAAAAGGATGCACCATACAAGTGGACTGAGCCATGTCAGGAAGCTTTCACTATGCTTAAGGGCATATTAACCAGTGCACCCATCATACAACCACCCGACTAGAGCATTCCTTTTGAACTTATGTGCAACACGTCTGATTATTCTCTTGGAGCGGTTCTAGGTCAGAGAAAAGATAAGAAACCCTACATTATTCATTATGCATGTAAGACTCTAAATCCTGCCCAAGTGAACTACTCGGCTACAAAAAAAGGAACTCTTGGCCGTAGTGTTCGCTTTGGACAAATTTAGGTCCTACTTGACCGAATCTAAGATCATCATTTACACTGATCATGCAGCGCTCAAGTATCTTCTGTCTAAGAATGATGCTAAGCCCCGCCTGATACGATGGATCCTCCTATTCCAAGAATTTGACTTAGAAATAAAAGATAAAAACGGAGTAGAGAACGTAGTGACTGACCATCTTTCTTGCCTTAATCCCTCTGATTCCCTTGAGACGACACATATCATGACATGTTCCCTGACGAACAGTTGTTCAGAGTCTCTCATTCACCTTGGTTCACTGATATCGCTAATTATCTTTCCACAAGTTCCATACCGACACATTGGACTGCGCAAGATAAGAAGAAATTTTTCACCAAGGTGAGAAACTTTTTTTGGGATGATCTATATTTGTTTAAATATTGCTCAGACCAAATCTTAAGAAGATGTGTGCCAGACGATGAGCATCAGAGTGTCATCTCATTTTGTCACTCACAGGCCTATGGTGGTCACTTTTCTGATAAAAAGACCATGAGCAAAATTTTACAGTGTGGATTTTACTGGCCCACTATGTTCAAGGACACTCATGAGTTTTGCAAAGCTCGTGAGCGCTGTTAGAAATTGAGAGCATTGTCTCGTCAAAATATGATGCCCTTGAATTTCATTCTTATCATCGAGGCATTTGATTGCTAGGGCATCGATTTCGTGGGACTATTCCCCCAATCTTTTAAAAATCTATATATTTTTCTCACTGTAGACTATGTCACTAAATGGGTCGAGGCGATTCTGTGTTAGAATAATGATCATGGCATGGTCATTAAATTCCTAAAAGAGAACATCCTTTCCCAATTCAGAACGCCACGAGCTATCATTAGTGATGGGGGCTCACACTTTTGTAATAGAGCATTCGAGATTTTAATGAAGAAATACGGTATCTCTCATAAGGTGAGCACCCCATACCACGCACAGACAAGTGGGCAAGCTGAGATTTCCAATAGGGAGATCAAACACATTTTAGAGAAAATGGTTAACCTTGACCATAAGGATTGGTCAATTTGATTAACCGATGACTTATGGGCATACCGTACTGCTTTTAAAACCCTATTGGAATGTCTCCCTTTAGACTTGTCTATGGGAAAGCTTGCCACTTGCCTGTGGAGTTGGAACATAGAGCCTATTGGGCGATCAAAATTTTGAATTTAAATCTGGACAACGCTGGCTCGCTATGCAAACTTCAGTTGAATGAACTCGATGAAATCCAGAATGACGCGTATGAGAACTTGATAATTTATAAGGACAGGATGAAGGCATTTCATGACCAACATATTCTATGAAAATCATTCACGCCTGGTCAGAAAGTCATTTTGTATAATTCTTTATTACATCTCTTTCCAGGTAAGCTTCGACCTCGTTGGACCGGCCCTTTTACTGTTATTAATGTTTATCCTCATGGGGATGTTGAGATTCGGAATCCAGACAATGGCATTGACTTTAAAGTGAATGAACATCGACTCAAGCCATTTGTCGAGAAAGTCAATGCAGAGCACATGACCATGCCTTTGACTGATCCTGTTTACCAGGATTGATCTCCTAGTCTGATGAAGGTATAGGTAGGTTTCCTACTTTCATAGGACTAGGGTAGTTTTCTTTATACTGTTCTAGGTTAGTTTACTTTCTACATTGTTTTAGGATAGTTAACGTTTATTAATTTCTCTCTTATGCTGACTTGCTTTCATACTGAGATCTTTGGGAAAAGCCTCTTGGTGCTGTTATCCAGGTACTAACTTTCCATCACTTTACTTTCATTGTCTCATGTGCATTGCATGCTCATATCTTTTACATTGAGGACAATGTAGATTTTAGGTTTGGGGTGAGAGATTAGGTTTCCTAATCAGTATTTTCTTGGTCTTAAGCAAAAATTGTGAAATTTTTAAATTTTTCTGAAATTTCTTATGAATTCGAAGTGATTTTGATAGATCTCAAGATACATGATGTTGGTAATTTATGACTCTTGGATTCAGTATTTGTTAGATTTCACAGTAAGTTTAGAAGTTGTAAACATTGATTGAGTCATGATTTCACATGTCACATCTCACTTTCACATTAAGGTTTTAGTTTGATATTGAAGGGTGTAAGACCTGTATCCTAGTCCGTACTGTTCCGTCAACTCCCGCAATCCTCCCGGTCGAATTCCGGTAACCTGCGACCGATGATCGACGTTTGGGCTCGACGCTAAGTCGTATCCTGTATATCTAAGTTAGTTCAATCCGAGACTTACACCATTACGACCGCACTGTCACCGCGACTCGTGCACCGATCCGATACCCTGGCAGAGAGATGCAGACCTGCGTTCAGTTTGAGGAAAAACACCACGCATTGCAAATCACAAGAGAATCTCTACAATATATCCCATCAATCAATCACTCTAGCAATCAATCACCTCACATCATGTCAAGTACAACATCAACTCACACCTCATCTCCAAGTAACTCATAAGTCAAAAGTTTCTTCCACACCCCATACCTTTCTTACATCACTCCCTCCTTAAAGTCAACAGAGCCTTACACACCCATCTCTCTCCCATCCATCACCCCATCACTTCACATCTCCTTACAACTCTCTCTCTCTCTTTCTCATTTCTCATCTCATTTCTCAAGCAACCAAAAGCTACACACGTCTAACCATTTCAAGAGAGAAAGAGTGACTTTGTGTGGTCCACTTTCCCATCCCAAGATTTCTCATCCTAACCCTTTACTTCTCATCAAAGTGAAGCATAAGGAGATAGGTGTTCCAACAGACCAAGAAGATCATTAGGTGGGTGATTCTATAGGGTAGTTTTCTTATTTTTAAGATAGGCCAAGTGAGGCCTACCGATCGATGGTATGGATCTCACTTTGGATCTTAAGATGTGGCCGATGGCCCACCTTGATTATTAATATCATTCCATGATGGGGCCATTCTCCATGGATGCCATCATTATGTTTAAATTTCTAGTTGATATGAGTCATCTAGACCTTATATCTTAGTGGAGAAAGGATCTCCACCGTTGATCTTTCATTTGGTGGGCCCACATGTAATGGGACCCACTTGTTATGTGTTTGATTGTAAAGGAGGGCCCATAGTATCGGGGTCCCTCCATCATGCGTGTCCCACTCTCTCTCTCTCTCTCTCTCCCCTTTTTATTTATTTTCTTTGTATGTTAATGTGGCCGTGTGGCCCACTTGGATGGACCCCACCATTAGGTATGTTGTAACACCCTGAAATTTGGGGGTCATGTAGAAACCCGACTCCCGAGTTTCAGACCATCACTTATGCAACAAATATGATTATGATTCAATGTTGTCTGAGTTAGAGCATTAACATGAGTAAGATTATACCAAAACTGCAATTCATACTCCAGATCCAGTGATAAAACGCAAGCGGAAGATTGAAAGAGTATATATATCACTGTATGAAAAATAAAATAATCTCGAATTGTCTCCAAAGTATGAATATGTCTCTGAGTCACAAATACATATAATAAACTAAAAATCAAAATGTCATATGGTCCAACTAGCAAGTCCCGCCGATCCAGGCCACCTACGCAAAGCCGTCGGAGAACTTCATATATGAGAACTCGTCCTGGTCCTCATAAAAGTTTGGCTCCATCTCCTGGATCTCCTCACAACCTACATCTAAGATAGAGTCTGGTAGGTGTTGCAAACACCGTCCCATAATGTGGGAGTGAGTGATCAACTCAGTGGAATCATAGAGCAAAGATTAACATGTTATCAAATCAATCACGCGATAATAGTAAAGAAATCAATCATACATTCCTAGATACTGTTGTTAATGCAAGTATGAAATGACATGATGGATGCCCTCACCGACATACTCCCTCATGCGACACCATCTTACGTCTGTGGCATGCTTTCTTCCCTCAGTGCTCCACATCTTCTAGGCACATGTAGTGCGATGTGGATATGATTATCGAGTTGTTATTAATCCTTTCATACAGCAGTATTGGGAAACTAAGGTACCTTCCTTATATCAATCCCAACACAGATCCTATCTAGGGTCGTCACTCCTAGTAATCTCATACGATGTTATATTTATAGGTAGCTGCAAGGGCTGTCAGGGCTGTTGCTCGCACTCGTTGCACCGCTCCCCCATCACCTTATCAATGCAGGCCTAGTGTACTCTCGTTGCTACGGAAGGGTCGTCGCCTCCTGCAGACTCGGAATACGCTCGAGGTCACTACAAAGGGCTCGTCACCAATCAGAGTAGGCCGACAGCTTGAATGTAGTGTCCCATACCACCATAATCAGCTCACAAGTCTAAGGTGCTCATTGGTCACTACAGGGACGTTTGTGGCCCCAGCATAGGCCGACAGCTCGACCACGGTGTCCCATACCACCATGCCCAGCTCATGAGTCTTTATGGATCAAGGTACCATGGTTATCAGGGATTCCACTAGTAAGTTCAGTACCCTAGGTTCAAGCAGTTATGACTCATACAAGGTGAACAATCAATGGTCAGTTGGGTTACTTGACGAGCTCGACTAGTACGAGAGCATCTCAAGCTGAATGACATGAAGTGCATAAAATACCTCGTGTAGCCTAACCACTGCCGTCAACCTAAAGCACGACTCGCGTTCATTGACACGTCCTTCGTGGTAAATAGAAGCCAACCACGAATTCAATCTGTTACCGACTGCCTGGACTAGGATATAGCCCCAAACACGTGTAATTCTACCACCGTGATCATGTGAGAATGACATAAGTGAAATACATGTAATCCAAGCATGATAGCAACATGTTATAACATACAACATAAGCAATTCAATCAAACACAGGCATTTCACATATATGAGGAAATCCCTTCGTATAACAACATGGAGGAATCGTATACATGATCATATTAATTGAGAATTCATTCTCAAAGCTAACCTACAACAACATTAGCTCAATACATACTAATACAATCATTTATACAAACACCTAGTCTACACACTTTTGTCCACATAGCGTATGTCGACCCAAAGTGCGCATTAGGGCGATTCTCTTCGCCAAACAGATCATGCACGCATAAATAGTATAATAACACGACAAATAAACATGACAATCATTTTTGCAGAATACAGACGTATACAGTATTCCTACAAATACCTAAAATACCTTAAATCTCATATTTTCCGTACGTAGTCAAAATGGAAAACAGACAGCATGTTCTACATGTCAAATGGCATTCTCATTGATAATCTACTATTAAACGACATTAAAAGCTTTGAAATCAGTCAATCTAAGCGTCTAAAATCCTCACCTTTCGACGTAGAAGCGTAACGAATCGAATAGAAACTCTACGCTTCATCAACGCCTGTATGACGACCTAATTCACAAGATACATCAGCTACTTCGCTACTTGTATCGAAGGAATCCCTACAATAGGTTGAGATTAGGGTATTCTTACCTAGAAATGAGTTGGAATCACCGAAAGAGTGTTTGGAATACGGTGATTAAACACGTGTAGAAGCTGGATCAACAGGCAGGAAGTTTCTCTCACAACTCTCTCACAATCTCTCTCTTTCTCTCTCTTCTCTTTCTAGGGTTTGTTGTAAATTCGGATGGGAGAGATATGAGAGGGTTTAAAGCCCTTAAATAGGTTAGAAACTCACCTATTTAGACTTGGGACAAAGGTATACTTGGGTTATAACCAAATCGGGTCTTTCCCGATCCAAAAGAGCATTTCGGGAGGTCCCCTGGCCGAATGCGGTCGGACTTAAGTTCATGGATACTTGATCCTACTCACATCAAGTTTTCAGTCCGGTAGTGTTCCCAGATCGCACATGGGGGACCAGTTTTAGTTCAGTAGTCACGGAGATTCGATCGAGGATTCCAAGTACACTGACCTGAGTGAGAAATGTTCCCTAATCCGAGGGTGTATTTGGGTCAGATTCCGACGGTCTGAATGCTTATACTGAACCCGCAAGAAAAATGTGCCAGATTCATTTAAATGACAATTTAATTTTTATGAATTTCACTCTTTCTCACACTCCTTGCTCCAGGCTCAATGAAATAGCCTCAGAACATCGGTTGGGCTTGATTTTTGAAATGATTGTCAAGTCCAGCTAAGCGGTCCTAATGGTCTGAGATTGTAGATATCGGACTCTCGACGTGCGGTTTAGATCCAATACAAACTTTCAAAGGGTTCCTGAGAGCAAACTGGCTTAGAGTTTGATCCTAGGTTTCAGGGTATTATAGTGTCATTGCTTCTACAAGTTTTAGGTCTTGCAGAACGTATTTAAAGCGATCAGGGATAATTTCACAGCTAATCTAGCATAGCGCTAGTTAACTTACGCTTAATTTCTAAAGGAATTAATCCTAAGTGATTTCTGATCGAGTTGGTACTTGGATCAATGTACGGATTTTTTTGAGGCATTACATATGTATTGACCCAAGCCATCTATAAGCGAGGCCCACCTTATGTGTTGTGCCTACACCATACATCATGTGGTGGCCCACCTGAGCAGGCCACCTTCGTTTCAATAGACCGTCCAACGTCCCTGGACGCTGGACGTGAAAAACACAAATATTAGCTTGGTTCATAAGCTTATGGGGCTGTCCACTTGTGTAGGCCCCACCTTGATGTATGTATTCAATCCATGCCATTCATCCCATTCAAAGGATCATTCTAGGCGTTGAGTCGAAAAATGAAGATCATCCGATCTTCGAGCAGGCCATAGCATGTAAAACAGTGGTTTCTACAGTTAGAAGTCACCCTGATGATTTTTATGAGCCGAAAAACATCGGATATTGGGCTCGTTTAGATGGTCATGAGCCATAGAGTGCAATGGATGGGATGGATTCAACTGATATGCCCCCCCCCCCCCCCCCCCCCCCCCCCCCCCCCCCCCCCCCCGCGTATGAAAAACCATGAAATTTTATTTTTTTCAAAAAAAATAAAAAATAAAAAAAACAACAGCAGCATTGCTACTGCTACTGGTGGGCAGATGAGCAGCAGCCCACGGCCCAGCCGTGGGCCCCACCGTGATGTTCATTTGTCATCTACACCGTTCATGAGGTGGGTCCCCCCCTGAAGTGGGCCCCTTCAATGTTTCAGTATCATCAGACGATCAGGTGGCCCACACCAGAGGAAACAATGTGAATTGAGTGTCTACCATTGGAGCCCTCTCATGGGCCACAGAAGTTTTTGATCATGATGAAATTTGTATTTCCTCTCCATCCAGGTCTGTATGACCTTATCGACAGATTGGATGGAAAATATATGTTATAGTGGGCCCCACATAGAGTCCCCAGTGATGTATGTGTTATAATGCCACCGTCCAGCGGACGGTGGAACCCACTGTAATGTATTTGTCTCACTCCACCGTCCACAACGTGGGACGGTGGGGACCACCATGATTTATGTGTTTTATACACACTTTCCACTCTTTGGATAGTGGGACCCACCATGATTTATGTGGTCTATCCACTCTGTCCACACTAGATTGTGTGTGTGAGTGTATATATATGTGTGTGTGTGTATATATATATATATATATATATATTGTTGCATATATTATATATGTATATATATATGATGGTGGGCCTTTATGTGGACCCTCCATCATGATGCATGTGATGTATCCAAACCGTCCATCCACCTTGAAAGCCCATTTTAAGGCTTAAGACTAAGAATGAGTCCGATCCATAGTACAGTAGGCCCACCCTTGATGTTTTGTGTTATATTTAAACCAACCATTTTATTGGTAGGCCAATTGGTGTGGACCCCATCATGATGCACGTGTCACATCCAATCTGTCCAACCTTTTTGAGGGTTTATTCTAGGGCTTAAGACCAAAATTAAGACAAATCTAGGATTAGGTAGACCGCATTATAGAAAGTAGTGGATTCAAATGTCCACCATTAAAACCCTTGGGCCACCCATTTTGGACAATTATGATATTGGCTTTTCCTCTAAATCCAGGTCCTGGTGACCTTATGAATAGATTGGATAGGAAATCAATGCTAGGGTGGGCCTTGGGAATTTTAATGGTAGAAGACATCATCACCATTTGTATTTGGGTGTGGCTCATTTGATATGTATAGGGCCAATTGGCGTGGCCCATCTGATATACATAAGGCCCATTAGTGCGGCCCATTGATGAGACCCACTTGGTATAAGGCCCAAGAGAATAGGCCCATCTCGTCATATTTATGGCCCATTGTTGAGGCTCACCTTGATGTGTACGAGGCCGTTGTTGAGGCCCATTTTGATGTGAACATAACGCCCATGATATGAGGCCCATTTGATGTATTTGTGGCCCGTGGTTGGGGGCACACTTTGATATGTTTTATGGCCCATTCGAGAAGCCCACTTGGATATACTTGTAGCCCATCATGATGTATAGGCTTTCCCACGTCGCCTACCCATTTTTAGGCCCACCTGATGTATGTAAGTCCCATGAGCGAGGCCGTCGGACCACCTTGATATATGTATATTATATCCACACCGTCCATTTTCGCGATGCTGTATGAGCTGACCATGATGTTTGTGCTTTGCAGCAATGTCGTCCATCTGTTTTGTGGGATGGTGGGCCCCTTGATGCATGCGTCCTATACCCAGTCGTCCTTTTATTTTATCATAGGATGAGCAGGGCCCACCTTAAGATGTGTTGTATATTCACACCGTCCATCCACATGGCCCCCACGTGATGTACGTGCTTGATCCAAGCATCCCATTATGATGTGTTTGAAGCCCATGGGTTAAGGCCCATTGTCATGTATTTGGGGCCCATGGTTTGAGACCCATTGTGATGTACTAGGGCCCATCGGTTGAGGCCCATTGTGATGTGTTTCTGGCTAATATGTTGTGGCCCATTTGATATATTTTCAGCCCATGTGATTAGGCCTATCTTGATGTATTGTAGCCCATCCGTTAAAGCCCACCTTGATGTATTTCGTGGTCCATATGTGAGGCCCACCTTGATGTACCTTATGGCCCATCCATCAAGCCCACTTTAATTTATTTGTGGTCGTTGTTGAGGCCACCTTGATATATATGAGGCCCAAGTTACAAAGCCCATCTTGAATTCATTTACGACCGTCTGAAGAGACCTATTTGATATATATAAGGCCCACGCAATGTAGGCCCATTTTGATGGATTCTAAGGCCCATAGGTTAAAGGCCCATTGTGATGTATTAGGGCCCATTGTGATGTCTTCAAAGGCCTATGGGATATAGCCATTTGTAACGTACATAAGGCCCATGATGCGGCCCACTGGATCATATAAGGCCCATATGATACGACCCGTTTGATGTATTGGAGGCCCATGGGTCGAGGCCCAATGGGATGTACATAAGGCCTATTGTAATGTGATTCCACCATGGTTTATGTAATGATGTTTATGGTGGGCCGTGCCTAGGGAATAATGTTGGTTTGACGTCCACATTGTAAGGATGATGTTGGTTAAATGTCCGCATTGTCGCTCTCCTTAGGGCCCATCGTTAGGCCCATACTTGTAGTGTAGGCCGTCTAGGCCCATCTTCGTTACGAGGATAGTTCATCACTTTATAACATGCTTTCATGCATCATGTCATACGCATCATATGTATGCTTGATATGAGGAATGCTTGATCATAGAATAAGCCGTTGGGCTGAGACATTTACGGGACTCCTTATGAGACGGAGCGCCCGACATGAGCGCATGGTACGCGCGAGATTGATGCATGACTGGATTGTATGACACTTACATCTTGAATTGTGTTGTGATTACTGTACGCCCTAGTGACATCAGGGTCATATCCTCCACAGGCATATCGTGGATGGCCAGATGAGACATCGAAAATGTTTAGTTCAAGCATCGGGCTACTATAGATGGCCCTGAGTAAAAATCCCTAAAACCCTCTTGGTATTAGAGGACGCCCCAACGTCGAGACCGAGTGGATACATGAGCGCCCAAGTGCCGAATACCAGTAGGCCGCATCTCCCACTGCATCATGGTCGGTTGGGAGGGGCTGTGGCCTAACTCGCCCGAGCGAAGGGGGTATTAATAGGCTGAGTTTGATCAGCTCGAGGAATAGGTCCGCTATCGACGTGCCAGATAGGTATTAGAAGACTATTGGCTAGACGGATAGTGAGGTTTCTTACGCTCACTTGGACCGTGTGGCTAGGGAGAGCGGTGGTGCCATTTGGAGTGTAATAGACCCTGGTGATTTCCCCAGAGAGTAACTGTACTGATATGTGGACTTATTGAGCAGAAATTGCATATCCATTCATTCATTCATTCACTATCCACTCGGGCTAGTGGTGCACAACTAATTGTTGTGTATCTTCGTTATGGCAAGGATTTCGGTTGGGTGCGCGACTAACCTGAGATCAGGAGTTTACCACATCGAGTCTGTCTATCCAAATTTAGGTATGAGACTGGTTTGGATAGAAGTCCCTTGTGATGGACCCCATAGCCTGCGATACTACGTACTATCATCCCGACTTCACACTCCAGCATGGTCATTCCATTCGCACCGCATATTGCATTACATCCACAGCATATAGTATTTTGGGTTACTGTGTTTCTGCATTTATATGGTCTAGATACAGCTGACGCTATTCGTGAGCTCATCAGGAATTGCGTACTGCATCGCATCCTCGGCATCTGACATTTGGCTCTTGATGACTCCTCATTTGCATAGCTGTCTATAATGTGTATTCTGATATTGATTGACTCATGGGCTTGTCTGTATTTTCGCTTACTCTGTTATCATATGATTTATGATCTTGTCAATATTCTGTTTACTATGATAATTCATACACTTGTCAGTATTTCTGCTTATTCCGACATTATACCATTTATGGATTACCAGTATTTTCGGTATTGTATGATTATGGCTTTGTATTGAATACTTGACACTTACCTTGTGCACACACTTACACCACCCTCTAAGCTTTCTATAAGCTTATGCATGATAGATGCGTGCAGGTGATGTTAGGTTGCAGTAGCATTGAGCTTGGAGCGTGCAGCTATTTTCTGGAGCTTTGATTTTGACATATGTATTTCCCTTTCAGTATTGTATTTAAATGATTATATTAGTGGATATGTGATGATGATGTTGCCTTTATGATTTGGGTAAACTTGTGGTTATGCTTCTTACGTGATAAATGTACGTTAGAAAATCCTCCTTATAGGATCCCAGGATCGGAATCTGGCGTATGGACGCTGGGAGCCGAGAATAGGGTACTACGGAGGCTGTCGGCATCGGATTGGCGATTAGGATTCCTGTGAGCCCGATCTTCGGATTTGGAGCATGACAAAGGGTTAACTTGGTGATCACTAAGAATGTAAGGAACCAGCTTGAAAAATTTATCCGTCATGATCAATTGAATAAAAAAAAAAACAAATACCTTTGGAAAGGGTTAGGTGAATAATCCTCACCATAGGTTTACTCCCTATAGGTATGGATTTAATTCTCCATGGATGATACGAGAAAAAAGGGTTGGGTGTACAATCTGCACCATAGGTTTGCTCCTTACTTGAACTTGATGATGAAGTTTACCGTGTGCTTGAGTTCAGGAGAAAGTAATGCCTAACATTCATGAATCTTAGAATTCTAAAATTATCCTCGAGTTCATAAAAATTATCCTATAATTTTTAACGCATTCTTCGCATACTTTGCTTGGGACTAGCAAAATACTGGTTGAGGGTTGTGTTGAGGGTCAAATATTGCATATCAGACCCAATAATTGCTTGGATTTACGAGCATGATATCGTTTAATACCCGATTTAATCCTGTTTGTGATGCAGAGTGTATTTACGAGCATGGACTGAAAAAGGGTGCTTAAAGCATGGATTTAACGCTCTAATGAGACCAAAGGCAAGGGACGGACCCCAGGGGACCAAGATCAACGAATTTACATGCCAGAGATTCGCAAACATCGAGAAATTAAAGCTCCAGTGGCCCGAAATTGGTCCAGAATGCAAGATCACAGGGTTCCCACCATCCGTTTGGCTCGAAACTACATACATGACCTTAAGACCATAAATGAACCATACACATCAAATTTCAGCCCTTGGGTCCTTGTGGAAGTGGGCCAATGGACAAATCAGCCCATGACCTTCTGATTTGGGGCCTACCTGATCTCTGGATTTGCCTCTATTTTGGACTCAACGCATAAAATGATATGATGGGATAGATGGATGAAATGGATTGCTTAGAACCATCATAGTGGACCCCACTCGAGCATGAGTGTGCATAGTGCACAAGTGGACTAGCCGTGCACGACAACATAGAGTCGGTCAAACCCACTCTTGACCGAAACTTTGGAAAGAAGGAAGTTTCCTTCTTCAGGCATTTATGCAGCTTGTCCGTTGGGAGGGTGTGTGGCCCACCTTCATTCATCAGATGGCTAATCCAAACCGTCCAGATTGTCCAGAGGAGGGTGCTGACCAAAACCCAATAGACTTCATGATTCCTTGCAGACAATCAAGAAAGCAGCAGCAATCTTCTCCATGCAACGTCCAGTGATGATGTGGCCCATCTGAGTCACGGATGCACGCTAAACTTGGGCCTGTGATCCTGAGCTGATGCAGATGTCTAAAGAAGGGAGTGATTCCTTGGATGGACGGCCGACATGTACCCCACCAACGCCACAGCGAAAGAAGATCCGCAACCCTATTTCAGAGTACGAAAAACCCAGAGATTCCGACGTGTTGTGACCCACCGAGTTGTTTTGATTGCAGAATCTACCCATCCATCTTGTAGAGGAGATCGTAAAGGATAAACCCATGATGATATCGGGCATCCATGCATACGCACGTGCCGATCACAGTAAGCACAAAAGGACCGTCTGCTACTATTGCAGCAGGATTACTTCCCTGGGCCACATCAAAGGACAACCAAAACCATCCATATTGGGTCAAAATTACGAGGTGAAGACAATGGACAGAGTGGATTTCCTGGATAGTTCGTTGTGGGCCCCACTGATGTTGAAGGGTTTCATTTTCAAATTCCTTATGCATTACGCACGTCCGGATGATCCAGGATGTTATAGGATCTTGGCAGGGATTGGTCCGATGATCCTAGCCATTCAAAAACTCTCTCAAGGTGGGGCCGACCAAGATCAAGGAGTCTGAACGACTCAGATCCCATTAACGGATCAGTTATCAACGTCAAACACATTCCAAACGCGATTTTTTCATTGTCACCGCGCACACATGTTCCGCAGCCGACTTTCTTTTTATTTTCTCTCCAGCAAGGCCTACCGCCTTCATGCTACTATAAAGGGAGAGAGAGGCGTGGAGAATGGGATATCCTTTAACGACCGTGAGACAGAGAAGGAGGAGTGGACGGCCGGCAAAGATTTTCTTTCCTCCCTTCATTTTTTTCTTTTAATGATTTTTTTTCCTGGTTGTACCATGACCATGTTGGGCTAAACCCCTTAGGTAGGGCTAAGAGGTGAAGCTTGTAGCGTGATGGGTAGTACTGTACAGTCTTGATTCATGTTATGAACTACTTTGATCATTGTTTGATTAATAGGGATATTTACAATTTTAATGGTTTATTGTGACTTACATTACAATAGATCTGTGATGGCTTATGTATTCCTTTTCCTTTCTTGTGATTATGAAGCCAGGACACCCTGTTGTTCACCATCGCCCCTTGGACATGCTGGAATGACAGAACTCTTCCTGACATTCATACATCACTCAGATTGGTTGTGAATTGGTTTAATTCTATTATTTGCTTTGTCTCATAGGCATGGTTTTGTGATGGAATCCATTCTATTTTACACTCGTCTGATCTCTTGAAAACTAGATTAAATGAAGTTCAGAATTGATTTTCAAGTTATATCTTTCAACTAGATGAAGATTAGACTCGAAGTCCAGTTGAGTTCATGAATCAACCTTAGATCTCCCTGATCTCTACAAGTGGATCCTCTGAATCCCTAGTTCCTACTTTTGAATTTTACAAATTTTAGTTTCCTATTTCACCATATTTCCCTCATATTCATTCAATTTAGATTACATCTTCGTCTAGTTCTAGTTCTGGTTACCTTCAGATTACGTACAGGTTTCAATCCCTGTGGATTCGACCTCGGTCTCACCGAGTTTATTATTGCATCACAACCCTACACTTGGGGAGTTAACAAGTTGTTTTGTGGTGATCCCGTGAAAATTAGAAAGTGAGTTTTGTTGTGATAGCCCGTAAAAATCACAAGAACTATATATGGTTGATAAGGTGACCCTGTGAAAACCTTAATATAGTGAAAACCAAAATTACGAGGGTATTAATTTTTTATATGCCGATCTTGTGATTGATCATCTCTTACTAAGTTTGATATTTTGATTTCAAAGTTGTCGTGAAATAAGGTTGTCTTGCCTAAATCTTTTAGGTGAAGGTCGCCCTACGAACTATTTGATATCAAGAATTCAATGCTCTAAGAAATTGAGTATAATTGTTTTATTATTCCGTATTGTATCAAAATATTTTGTATTATCCTATTTACCCCCCCCCCCCCCCCTTCCCCCGGGAGGATATCTATAGCTCGTACTTTCAATAAATATTGTAATTGATGATCAGTCGATCAATCCCAGTCTTCACTAAGATGATGGTGATGATGATACTATTATCAAAGTGAACCATCATCCAATAAGATACTACTAAGTTAAGGTTGGCAAAAGACCTTCCAACTGATCAAATACTTGGTAACCCTCTTACTGATGTTTAAACCAGAAGACAATTGGAAAATATTTGCAATTATATTTATTTTACTTCCCAAATAGAAATGGACAACATAAATGAAGCGCTGGTTGATGAAAGCTAGATTTTGGCTATGTAAGATGAACTGAATCAATTTGTAAGAAATGATGTGTGGTATCTTGTTCCCATACCATTCAATAAACATGTTATTAGAACTAAGTAGATTTTTAAAAATAAATCAGATGAACTTGGAAATATTATTAGAAACAAGGCACGACTTGTTGTGCAAGGTTATACTCAAATAGAAAGAATTAATTATGATGAAACCTTTGCACCAGTTGCTCATCTTAAATCTATCAGGATGTTTATATTTGTTGCTTGTTATAAAAATTTTAAAATATATTAAATGGATGTCAATAGTTCTTTTCTAAATGGTGACTTGAATGAGGAAGTATATGTTGAACAACCCAAAGGTTTTGAATATTTCAAACTTTCTGTTCATGTGTACCATCTTAAAATGGCCTTGGATGGTTTAAAACAAGCCCATAGAGTATAGTATAAAAATTTAACTAAATTTTTACTTAGCCATGACTTTTAGATGGGTAGTGTTGACAAAACTCTATTTGTCAAAAGATCAAATGATGATATCTTGATTGTGCAAATATATGTTGAAGATATTATTTATGAATCTACTTGTTCTAATCTTTCATCTAGGTTTGTAAAACTTACAAAATTGAAATTTGAAATGAGTATAGTTGGCGAGCTAACTTATTTTCTTGGACTTCAAGTTAAGCGGCTCGAAGATGAAATTTTTATCTGCCAAACCAAATATGCACAGAATTTATTTAAAATGTTTGGATTTGAAGAATATAGAAATTTCAATACTCCGATGAGTATAATACTTAGATTATCTAAAAATAAATCGAGTAAAAGTGTTGATTCTTATCGCTATCAAAGCATGATTGGTAGATTACTATATGTAACTGCAAGTAGACCTGATATATCATTTAGTATTGGTATTTGTGTTAAATATCAATTTAATCCTAAAGAATCACATTTATCAGTTGTCAAATGCATAATTAGATATGTTGCAAGAATTGCTAATCTTGGACTATGGTATCCACATAATACATCTATTCAAATAGCAAGATATACTAATACAGATTGGGCATTAAATATCGATGATAGAAAATCCACTAGTGGTTGATATTTTTTTACATTGGAAACTGTCTAATTTTCTAGATGAGTAAAAAGAAAAACTCAGTATCATTATCTACTGCAGAAGTGGAATATATTGTTGGAGAAAATGCTTATACTCAACTCATGTGGATGAAACAAATGTTAGCTGATTACAAAGTTTAAGATACAATGAATTTGTATTGCAATAACACAAGTGCTATTAATATATCAAAAAATCCTATCCAATACTCTCGTACAAAACACGTTGACATTAAATGTTACTATATATGAGAGTTGGTTGAAGAAAAGACGATCATGCTAAAGTACATTCAAACTGATAAGAAGCTTGCAGATATTCTAACTAAGCCACTTGATAGTGTTAAAATTTCTAATTTAAGGTATAATATTGGCTTGTGTTTTATTTAATTATCTTTTTAAAGATAATATTTATTTTCTTTCTTTAATCTTGATTTTTATTTTAGATTTTAAAAGAAAAAATTCTGAAAATAAAATGAACGGAAATTTTTTTTTTGAAAAAAAAAAGGGTTTATTCGACCAACCAGACAGTGACTGAATTGTTTGGCTAGTTGAACATGAAGTTCAGCCAACCAAGTGGTGTACTGACCACTTTTTAAAAGTGAAAAAGCTCCATTTTCTCCAAATCTTCTTTTTCTTCTTCGGCTCGTCGGTGCCTCCTTCGGCTAACCCATCTTCCATTTCTTCATTGTAAGTGTATTTGAGGCTATTTTATTATTGATTCAAGTTACACTTTACATTTGCATCTTAATTTCACGTCTTTTGATGAGATTTGAAACCCCTTTGTTGAATTATTTCAAATAGGATTTGATTTACTTGATCTCCTTATTTTCTTCTTGTTTTAATATAATGGAACAATGATCTAAATAAGTTGTATGGAAAGTACAAGCCGATTCTTCATCCTGATCTGGTTCCCGTGATATATGGTCCATCCGTCCACTAGAAGATGACCTCAAAAATCTTTGAAATTTTAGAACAAGAGGGCTTATTATTGAAAGATTAGTAAATTTAAATCATGTTGCTAAATATGGGTGATACAATTTCCTTTCTAAGGTAGGATGGGGAAAAAAATTCTCCAATGGGGAGGGACTGCTTATCGATCTATTGTACAAGGAATGTATGCTTCTATTTCATAATTATCTTTTGAGAATGACATATTTTTTAACATTAAAATTTCACAGGGAACAATTTCATTTACACCCTCCACCATCGCATCTTTGATGGAAATCGAATTAGCGGAGGATGGAATTTCAATTGCTACTTTAATGGATAAAATGTCTAATTTTGAGAAAGAATCTGTCACCCGCATTTTGTGTGGTTTTGATGTAGATTGGAGATCGGGTAATGCTCTTCCTATTGAAAAAATATTTCCAAAATACCGCATTCTTCATTGAATTTTCACTTCAAGTGTTTATCTTAAAGTTGGTAACAAAACTGACCTCATTCCATTCATAGTTCGCATTCTTTATGCAATAGCTACTGGAGTTAGAATTTGTTTTCCTACCCTCATATGTTATTCTATCATTCAGTATCACATGCATCCTATGCATGGTTCTCTTCCATTCAGTCATCTTGACATTCTCGCATTATTTTTTGGTGTCCAAATTCCATCTAATGAGTCACTAAAATCCGTGCTTTTCTTTAATTCTTCCAGTTTACATATGATGAACTTGATGCCTTTACCTAAGCAACGAGGAGTTCAAGATGAAAGATGGGAAGATGATGTGAATATGAATGATATTTTCAATGAGCTAGAGGAAGAATATGCATAAGATGAAGATGGCTTAAATTATCATTCGTCTAATTTTGATGAGAGATTATCATCTTTAGAGCAGAGGATGGATGTATAGCATGTATCTTAGGAGGCTCTAGCACTAAATCAAAAGTTGAATATGAAGTACATGAAAAAGTACTTTCATCGATTAAGAAAGATCTTGAAAACCATTGATCCCGAGATGCCTGCTTCATCTTCTTTTGAATCAAAATGATTTATAATCTATTTTTTTCTGACCTGGATTTCTTGGAAATTTTCTGATTATTTAGCGTGTTAACTTAATAATGCTTAGTTAATTGATGCACTTTGATGTATTTAATATTTTCTACTACTGCTTCCTATATCTTTTTAAAATTTTATCTTCCTTTATCAACTTGTGACAAAAAGGGAGAGAGCTATATCTGGTGAAAAATCTCATGTTTATGTGAAGCTTCTCATATTTATATGGAAAGCAAGATTTTCTTGAGTATATTTCCCAGGGGAAGAAGGTGAAGCATACAACAGATTTGATCTTCAAGATTTGATTCGAAGCCGTATTCTGTTTTTGGTTCTGGTTGTTGAGTCCTTGTGGCAATTGTAATTATTCATAATTTTTTATAAAATCAAATCCTATGAAATCTGATAGTCGTTGGAAGAGTATCGTGAAAATCCTGTCATCTGAAGCAATTCTTAGGCTGACCGAAGATCCAAATCCTTATCTATAAATAGAGACATTTTCTCATTATTTTAAACATGAAAAAGTGAGTTAATTCTTCCTCAAACAAAGAGATAAACTCGAGTCCTTTTCAAGCTATTTGTGTAGTAATTCTTATTTTGTTTATAGCTTATTTAATTCCCTTCTCAAGTATATTTAAATTCAATTATAGAGTAAGCTATACTGAACTTGAGATTAGAGAATTAAATCTACATCTTTTAGGATTTTATTCCTTGAGAAATTATATATCCCCAGATCCTTTCTAGTTAAGCATACATTGATTCATCATCATCCAAGAAAGAGGATCTCTGCATTAATTGAAGCATCTACTTCTAAAAGGCTTCATTAATATCTTTGCATTGACATTCTTCTATGAGAAGATTAGTATTTTATTTTTTTTACAAGATTACTTTTATTTTAGGTTTTTTGAGATAGCCTGGAAATCTCAACAGGTTGTGTAGTAGTTAGCCCATGAAAATCACTTGAGATTTTATTATGGTAAGCCTATGAAAATCACAAGAACTGTTAGAGGTTGTTGAGGTGATATTATGAAAACCTTCAAAATAGTGAAATGCAAAAATTGCATGGAGTTATAAATTTGGGAGTTGAGTAGGTGTGTGTTAAACACTGAACCACTGTAATTCTCTATGTATTGTGGTGATTGATTATCTTATTTTATTATTTTGAAATAATGAATTCAAGGATGTTGTGACATAAGGTTGTCCTGCCTAAGATTTTAGGTGAAGGTTATCCTACGACTCAATTAAAATCAAGATTTTAATATCTGTTACTATTGAGAATTTATTTTCTACGATTGATCGTCATAAATTAGTTTAGTCCTATTCATTCCTCTCCCCCCTCCTCTAGGACATCTGTAGCTCAGCTTACAAACTCTGTTTCCAGAAAAATATATTAAAAAATCTATTTTAATCATACAGTATGATTTCTACCATGATTAGAAGCAATTCCTAAAAAGACACCGAATATTAAAACTCTAAGATGAAAAAGATTCATTCGGTACATCGGTAACTCATAGTTGCAGAAATTCTCAGTTTCAACAGGTCTGTTGTTCGTAACGTCTATGTCACTTTTAGTTACTAAATTATTTTTATAATTTTTATGATATTTCATCATTAATTTTACTTTTGTCCCATAAAATTTCATACCATTTCAATTTTTATAAAAATTATAAAAATTCTAAAAGTACAAGCTCTCTAAAACCAATAATTTTTTGTATAATTTCAAAACGTCTCTATTTCTTGTAACATTTTTTTTTATAATTTTAGTAAATAAATTATTTTTATAATTTTTACATTGATTTATCATTAAGTTTAATCTTATCTCATAAATTTTCATTTCATTTCTAGTTCAAAAAAATTACTAAAATTCTAAAAGTAACAGTTTTGTGAAACAAATGATTTCTATATAGTTTCCAAAATATCTTAAAATTAACTCCATTTTAATTTTTTAATTTATTTTTCAAACTCATCATGCTTTGATTTAGATTTTGAATCACCCCAATTAGAGTTGTATTAAAGGAGATACGAATTTTGGAAGTCAATGTATTGAAGTTGTCTAAACGGGATCAACCCTTGATTTTGGGGGTCGACTGTTGACCTTTGGACGATTTCATTTTCAGCAAATGGTGGTCAATCCTCAACTTCTGTTCAATTGGGGATCAACCCTCAATTTTTGGGGTCGACCCTTGACCTCTAGACCCCCTTTTTTTTTCTTAAAAAAATGGCAGTCGACCCTCAATTTTTGTAACACCCCGGATTTTGGCCAATCTGGGATTTGACGTCCTTAGGCAATGGGTCAACTAAAACACCTGGAAAATCGCTCAGAACCCAATTTCATAGCCAAAGAAACCACTTAGGATTAATTCCTTTAGAAACTAAGCATAAGTTAGCTAGCGCAACGCTGGAGTAGCTGGGAAATAGTCCCTGACACTTTAAATACGTTCTACAAGACCCAAATCGAGTAGAACAAACAACTCTACAATACTTTATAACCTCGGATCAAACTCTAAGCGGGTTTGTTCTCTGGACCACTTTGAATTCTTGTATTGGATTTAGACCGCGCGTCGAAAGTTCGATACTTCCTATCTTAGACCGTTAGAACCGCCCAGCTGGACTTGACAATCATTTCAAAAATCAAGTCAAACTAATAATCACAGACTGTTTCATTGAGCTCGGACTGAAGAGACCGCGAATAGGGACAGAATTGGAATTTCAAATTCAAATCTGGCATACGACTTGACGCGTCAGTATTAAGCGTTTTGACTGTCAGAATTCATCTAGATTACACCCTCGGATTAGGAAAAATTTCTATTTTATATCATGAGACTTTCAGCCCTGATCTACCTGCGGTGACCGCTGAACTGAAACTGGTCCGCCACGTGCGATCTGCGAATCCTGCCAGACTGAAAACTTAATACGTGCTATATCTGGTACGCATGAGCTTAAGTCCGATCGCATTCGACCAGGGGACCACCAGAAAGCATCTTTTTGACCGAAACAGCCCCGAAATGGATATGCAATAAGTGAAACTTGTTCCCGAGCCTATTTCGGGCAAGTTTGGGCTTATAAAAGGGCTTGAAACCCTCACTTCTCTCACCCATCCGAATTTGCTAGAAACCCTAGCAAGAGTGAGAGAGAAAGTGAGAGTTTGTGAGAGAAGGTGGGAGAGCTTTTCCTTCTGCTGCTGCACGTGCTTAGGCAACGCACTCCGATCACTTTGCCGATGATTTCTCCGCGTTTTCAGGTACGAAAAACCCTAGAAAGTTGCTGATTTGCTGATTCCTTGGTTTTATAGAGAAATAGCTAATAAATCTTGTGTATTATGTTGCCTAGTCGCCGTAGACGAAGCGTATACGCTCCGTTCGAATTCTCACCCCTAAAAGGAAAAAGGTGCAGATTTTAGACGCTTTGATTGACTGTTTCCAAAGCTTTCAATGTCGTTTAATAGTAGATTATCGACGGCAACGCCGTTTGACATGTACAACATGCTGTCCGTTTCCTGTTTCGTAAATAGATGAAGAATATGAGATTTAGGGCATTTTAGTCATTTGTAGGAAATACTGTTTTCATCCATAATTTGCTGATGTGATTGACATGGCTTCTTGTCGCATTAGGATACTAGGAATGCGTGCATAATTAGTTTGGCGAAGAGATTCGCCTAAATGCGCACTTCGGGTCGACATACTATATGTAGACTTAAATGTGTAGTGTAAGTGTTTGTATAAATGCTTGTATTAATATGTATTGAATTAAATGGGGTTATGAATTAGTTTGAGATTGATTTCTCAATAAAAATGCTGATGTAAATGATTTCCTACATGTTAGCCATATGTACGATTTCATTATATGTATGAAGTGCATGTGCTTGATGATTCATTTAAGTGGTATGTTATAACATGTGCTTGATGATTTCCCATATGTTGGCGATAGGTATAATTTCATTATATGCGTGAAAGACATGTGTAAGATGATTTACTTAAGTTGTACATTATAACATGTGTTAACATGCTCACATGTTTGTAATTCATTTCCAATACTCTTACCTGATTGCTGATGTGATTCCATGTGTTTTGGACTATACCTAGTCCAGGCAGTCGGTAACCGAGAAATATCGTGGTTGGCTTATCTTTGCCACGAACGACGCGTCGATGAACGCGAGTCGTGTTTGGAGTTGGCTGCAGTGGTTAGGCCACGCGAAGTGTTTCACGCACTTCATGTCGTTCGACTTGCGATGCGAACGCGCTAGTCGAGCCCGTCAAGTAACCCGACTGGCCGATGTATGTTCACCCTGCATGAGTCATAACTGCTTGAACCTAGGGTACTGAACTTACCATTGTAAACCTTGTTAACCATGGTACCTTGATCCACGAAGACTCATGAGCCGGGCATGGTGGTATGGGACACCGTGGTCGAGCTGTCGGCCTACGCTGGGGCCACAAACCTCCCCGTAGTGACCAGTGAGCACCTAGTCTCGTGAGCAGATTATGGTGGTATGGGACCTATATTCTAGCTATCGGCCTACACTGATCAGGCGACGAGTCCTTTGTAGTGACCGCGAGCGTATTCTGAGTCTACGGGAGGCGACGACCCTTCAGTAGCAGTAGAGTATAGTAGGCCTGTATTGATAAGGTGATGGGGGAGCGGTGCAACGAGTGCGAGCAACAGCCCTGGCAGCCCTTGTAGCGACCTACGAAATATACATCGTATGAGATTACTAGGAGTGACGACCCTAGACAGGATCTGTGTTGGGATTGATATAAGGGAAGTACCTTAGTTTCCCAATCTTGCTGTTTGAATGGACTAATAACAACTCGGAAATCATATCACCATAGCATTGCATGTGCCTGGAAGATGTGGAGCACTCTAGGGAGTGTGGCATGCCGCGGTCGTAAGATGTTGCAGTATGAGGGAGATCGTCGGTGAGGGCATACATCACGTCATGTCATATTGCATTAACAACAGTATTAGGATTGTTTGATTTACTGCTTTACTATTATCGCATGATTGATTTGATAACATGCTAATCTCTGCTCTCTTATCCCGCTGAGTTGATCACTCACTCCCACGTTACGGGATGGTGTTTCCGGACACCCACCAGTCCCTTTTGTGATTGCAGATGATGGCGCGTCCTGCGAGGCAGTGCTAGACTTGATGATGATGAGGAGGATCTCTCCTTTATGCGTGATATGATTGACGGGATTACAGGGAGGTTGATTTGTTGCCTTGACACTTGTCATTTTATATTTTTAGAGCACTCATGTATATCCTTTTGGTTTACTTTTAGAGTATACATGTATGTATATAACCTGGTAACGTATTCACACTCTGGAGACATACAACAGTTTATATATGTTATACATACTATGACAGTCTTCCGCTTGTAAATTTAACCGTCTCTGGAGCGTGATATGCTGTTCTAGCTTAATCTCACTCATGTTCAATACATTATCACAGACAACATTCAATCATACATATCTATGTTGCATAAATAACATTTTGGAACTCGGGAGTTGGGTTTTTCCTCGACCCCCCGATTTTCGGGATGTTACAATTTTGGGGACCCTTGATGCTTGGTTACGATTTCTTTGGGAATTTTGATTTTTTTTTTAAAGGCCTGAGGATCTAAAACATCATTATCTTACTACAACACACTCACCTAAGTGGTCCTAACATGGATTTGGGGGACTCAAATTTTCTACCAACTCAATTTCGTCAACCAAGCTGATCCTAAGACACAAATTGTTATTTTCAAAGTCAAACAAACTCAAGAATTTAATCATAAAGTTCCCATTTCTAGAGTTTTAAAACAACGAAAATCTGAAAATTTTATCATAGGGTTCTCATTAATAAGTTTGAAGTTTTAAAATAATGCAACCCAAAAAAGTTGGTCATAGGATTCATTGTCCCTAATTTACTGGATTTCGTACGTTGCCGAATAGTCTTGAAATAGGAAAATCCCCTTTTGGTCCAAACCTCAAATCTTAAGCATATCAATATTCGATTATTATGGTTTATATAGTCCTCATTCCCAATGTCCTTGTTATCTCGATACTCCGCTCTGATACTAACTTGTCACACCTTGAAAATTGGCACCCGAGTACGGAGACTTTGATCCCGAGTTTTTAGACGTGAACCTAACGAACATGCATATGGGCAAGTTCCCACGTGCTCACACAATTCGGTTAACATTCACACATGGTCAATAATCAAAGTAGCTTTAAATCAGTGACATCTAAAGTTAAACAAAGATAATTAAACCCTTAAATATATGGCTAATATTTAAAACATACAATTATAAAAATGGTGTTCCCCTAAATGAGAGTTATACAAGCCACAATAAACATTCAACAACACAACTAATGGATTCCACCCAGATGAGGATTCTAAAATACCAATTCTCAAAATGTATGAAAATGATTGAAGCGAGGCACTCTTCCCAAGTGTGCCCATCCGGCAACTGGAAGTATGGAATATCATCAATAGGGTCCACTATGTTTCGTCTAATGTATCAATCTCAGTGGTACCTACATCACTAATATCGTCTAATAGGTGTTTTAAAAGATTATCCTTAGTGAGAATGAGTAGCTGACTCAGTGGTTTCATTAGTTCTAAGTTACACATTTTATCAAATCAATCAATGCAAATAATGATAAAGCAGAAAAACAAACACTTTAAATACTCTTATTAAATGTATAAATAAGATTATGAAAATGATATATGCACCTTACAATCTAACACTCACTCACAAGTGACTTTAATATCTATTTTTGTAAATACCAATATTTCATCATCACGTGACTCCAATGCCAAATTGTAACCACTTACTCTATTCAATGTAATTGATATGTATGATTAGCCAAGTGATTATTAATTTTATTCATATAACAGTCTAGCGAATATAAGATAGTGCCATTATATCATGATTCTTTACCCAGATCATGAGGCTCGATGCAGCTGTAATGGCTCCTCACCTATGTTCATTAATCCATTTTAGGATTCATCACCCAAGGATGATCACAAGTAATGTAAGAGTTGTCGCCCAAACATAAATGTGGTGGAGTCACGACATTCATTTCATTTATAATATGGTAGGCTAATGCCCTTCACATGTGCTCAATGGTCACCACAGGGAGGCTCGTCACTTAATTTTATACCAACATGGTGGGCTCATCACCCTATTTATTTTACTAATATGGTAGACACGCCACCCTAGTGTAGGCCAACAACTTAGGCACGGTGTACCATACTATCATGCCTAGCTCATAAGTCTTTATAGGATCGTATCACTAAGGATTATACGTAAACTCATCCAATGAGAATGGGGGTATCCTAAATTCAATTGATTGTTGTCATACATTGTGAACGTATATGATCAGTTAACTGTTAGACCCCCGGTGTAACCGGCAATGGGTGCAAGCATCTCGCATATTCCAACTACTGTCGGTCGTCCGTGTTTAACCTGTGCTAATCAAATAAATGTAAGGTGCCTGACCTAACTCGGGCCAATGTTCACAAGCCCAAGTGTAGGCTGACAATGTAGCAATAATCTCGGTGAGACCAAGGTCGAATCCTGTAACACCCTGAAAATCGGGGGTCGTGTATAAACTCAACTCCCGAGTTCCAGACCGTCACTTATGCAACAAAAATGGTTATGATTCAATGTTGTCTGATTTAAAGCATTCACATGAGTAAAAGTATACCAAAACTGCAATTCATACTTCAGATCCAGTGATAAAAGCAAGCGGAAGACTAAACAATGTATATATCACTGTATGGAAAAACAAAGTAATCTCATCTGTCTCCAAAGTATGACTACATCTCTGAGTCTCATATACATATACATAACAAAAGAATAATGTTCAAAAAGGAAAGTCCCACTGATGTCCCCTCGATCCAGGTCGCCTATGGGAAGCCGTCGTGATACTGCATATACGAGAACTCGTCCTGGTCCTCGTCAATCTCTGGCTCCACCTCCTGGATCTCGTCCTCACCTGCATCTACAACAGGGTCTGGTGGGTGTTGCAAACACCATCCCGTAACGTGGGAATGAGTGATCAACTCAATGGAATCATAGAGCAAAGATTAGCATGTTCACAATTCAATCACGCGATAATAGTAAAGCAGTAAATCAGACAATCCTAATACTGTTGTTAATGCAAGATGATATGACGTGATGTATGCCCTCACCAACGATCACCCTCATGCGGCAACATCTTACGACCGTGGCATGCCACACTCCCTAGAGTGCTCCACATCTTCCAGGCACATGCAATGCTATGGTGATATGATTTCCAAGTTGTTATTAGTCCATTCAAACAGCAGGATTGGGAAATTAAGGTACTTCCCTTGTATCAATCCCAACACAGATCCTGTCTAGGGTCGTCACTCCTAGTAATCTCATACGATGTGTATTTCGTAGGTCACTGCAAGGGCTGCCAGGGCTGTTGCTCGCACTCGTTGCACCGCTCCCCCATCACCTTATCAATACAGGCCTACCGTACTCTACTGCAACGGAAGGGTCGTCGCCTCCCGTGGACTCAGAATACGCTCGCGGTCACTACAAAGGGCCCGTCGCCTGATCAGTGTAGGCCGACAGCTAGAATATAGTGTCCCATACCACCATAATCTGCTCACGAGTTTAGGTGCTCACTGGTCACTACGGGGAGGTTTGTGGCCCCAACGTAGGCCGACAGCTCGACCACGGTGTCCCATACCACCATGCCCGGCTCATGAGTCTTCGTGGATCAAGGTACCACGGTTAACAGAGTTTACAATGGTAAGTTCAGTACCCTAGGTTCAAGCAGTTATGACACATACAAGGTGAACATACATCGGCCAGTCGGGTTACTTGACGGGCTCGACTAGCGCGATCGCATCGCAAGTCGAACGACATGAAGTGCGTAAAACACTTCGCGTGGCCTAACCACTGCCGCCAACTCCAAATACGAATCACGTTCATCGACGCGTCGTTCGTGGCTATGACCAGTCAGCCACGAATTCGGTCGGTTACCGACTGCCTGGACTAAGTCAAGTCCCACACATCTATGGAATCATATTAGCATTACATGTTAAAGTATTGGAATTGAAATACATCATGTGAGCATGTTAACACATGTTATAACATTCAACTTAAGCAAATCTTCAAGGCATACTTTCCATGCATGTAATGCAATTATGCATAAGGTAAACATGTAGGAAATCATTTAGGTCAGCATATTAATCATGAAATCAATCTCAAACTACTACATAACGTCATTTAATTCAATACATACTAATACAAGCATTTATACAAACACATACACTACACACTTAAGTCTACATATAGTATGTCGACCCAAAGTGCGCAACTAGGCGAATCTCTTCGCCAAACTGATTATGCAAGCATTCCTAACTCCCTAATGCGGCGACAAACCATGTCAATCACGTCAGCAAAATATGCATGTAGACCGTACTTCCTACAAATGACTAAAATGCCCTAAATCTCATATTCTTCGTTAATTTACGAAACAGGAAACGGAGAGCATGTTGTACATGTCAAACGGCGATGCCGTCGATAATCTACTATTAAACGACATTGAAAGCGTTGTAAACCGTCAATCAAAGCGTCTAAAATCCTCACCTAGTCTCTTACGGTTGCGGGATTTTGAACGGAGGGTGTACGCTTCGTCTACGGCAGTAGGAGAGCCTGATTTATGGAATACGTTAGCTAACATGTTATGAATCTAAGTAAACCCTAAATCAGCAAGTTTTTGGGGTTATTTTATACCTGAAAAAGGGAAGAAATCACCAGCCAGGTGATTGGGAAGAAGTGCTGAAGCACTAGCAGTCGGCGGCTCGGAAGCGGGAAAATTCCCTTCCAATCTCTCTCTCAAACTCTCTCTCCTTTTCTCCTAGGGTTGCAATTTTCGGATGGGAGAGCAAAATGAGGGTTTCAACCCCTCTTATAAGCTTAAAAACGCCGGAAATAGGCTCCAGAACGAAGTTTACTTGGTGCCTATCCATTTCGGGGCTGTTTCGGTCCAAAAACTGCTTTCTGGTGGTCCCCTGGTCGATTGCGATCAGACTTAAGCTCATGTGTACCAGATGTAGCTCGTATTAAGTTTTCAGTCTGGCAGGGTTGGCAGATCGCACGTGGCGGACCAATTTCAGTTCAGCGGTCACCGCACGTAGATCAGGGTTGAAAGTCTCATGATAATAAATAGAAATTTTTCCTGATCCAAGGGTGTAATCTGGATGAATTCTGACGGTCAGAACGCTTAATACTGACGCGTCAAGTCATGTGCCAGATTTGAATTTGAAATTCCAAATCCGTCCCTATTCGTGGTCGCTTCAGTCCGGGTTCAACGAAATAGTCTGTGATTATCGGTTTGACTTGATTTTCGAGATGATTGTCAAGTCCAGCTGGGCGGTTCTAACGGTCTAAGATAGGAGGTATCGGACCTTCGACGCGTGGTCTAAATCCAATACAAAAGTTCAACGTGGTCCAGAGGACAAACCCGCTTAGAGTTTGATCGGAGGTTATAGAGTGTTGTAGAGTCGTTTGTTCTACTCGATTTGGGTCTTGTAGAACGTATTTAAAGTGATCAGGGACTATTTCCCAGTTACTCTAGCGTTGCGCTAGCTAACTTACGCTTAATTTCCATGGAATTTATTTCTACGCGATTTCAGGTCGAGTTGGTACTCGAGCCCAAGTACGGATTTTTCACGGGCGTTACAATCTACCCCCCTTAACAAATAATTTCGTCCTCGAAATTTGTACCTGTTCGTACTCCTCGAGAAGCTGTGGGTAGTTCTTTCTGATCTCGGCTTCTGTCTCCCAAGTAGCCTCCTCTTCAGAGTGATGCGTCCATAGTACCTTCACAAGGGGAATCACCTTGCTACGCAGTACCTGCTCCTTCCTGTCTAAGATGCGTGTTGGTCGCAGGATATAAGTAACATCCTCTCCTAACTGCACCTGCTCCCATTTGATGATATGGGAAGGATCAGCAACGTACTTCTTCAGCATAGAAACATGAAATACGTTGTGGACGCTCGCGAGGGGCGTGGGTAAAGCCAATCGGTAAGCCACTGCTCCCACACGATCGAGGATCTGGAATGGACCAATGAATCGCGGTGTCAGCTTCCCCTTCTTCCCGAACCGAAGGACTCCCTTCATAGGGGAAACTCGCAAAAATACGTGATCCCCGACTGTGAACTCTAGTGGTCTCCGTCTCGTATCAGCGTAGCTCTTCTGTCTGCTCTGCGCTGTAAGAAGCCGACGTCGAATAATATCAATCTTCTCTGACGTCGCCTGCACCAGCTCTGGGCCGATCAAGCTACGCTCACCGACCTCTAACCAGCAGTGCGGTGCGCGACAAGGTAGCCCATACAGCGCCTCATAAGGTGCCATGCCGATACTCGCCTGGAAGCTATTATTGTACGCAAACTCCGCATATGTAAGACAGTCATCCCAACTGTCCTTGAAGTCCAATGCGCAAGCTCGCAACATGTCCTCCAGGATCTGGTTTACTCGCTCCGTCTGTCCGTCCGTCTGTGGGTTGAAGGCAGTACTGAACTTCAACTTCACACCCATAGCCTCCTGAATGCGAGTCCAGAAAATAGAAGTGAACCGCGTGTCTCTGTCCGACACGATCTCCAACGGAACTCCATGCAGACGCACGATCTCTCTGATGTACAATCTAGCCAGCTCGTCTGCAGAGTTTGTAACTCTGATCGGTAGGAAGTGCGCCGACTTCGTCAATCGGTCGACGATCACCCAAATGGAATCATGCCCCTTCCTCGTCTTCGGCAACCCAGAAATGAAGTCCATGGAAATGAAATCCCACTTTCACTCTGCAATCGGCATAGGCTGCAAAAGTCCAGGTGGTCGGCGATGCTCTGCCTTCACCTGCTGACAAGTGAGACAACGGGACACGAACTCAGCTATGTGGGTCTTCATACCTTCCCACCAATACGTCCTCTTCACGTCACGATACATCTTCGTACTGCCTGGATGCATCGCGAGTCTAGTAGAATGCTCAGCCTCGAGAATCTCTCGTCTCAAGTCAGGGACATCTGGGACGCATAGGCGGCCACGGTAACGTAAGCCCCCATCCATACCAACTCGCCAGTAGGTGTCAGCATCATCACTGGCCTGCTCTCGAAGCTCAGTAAGATGCGCATCGTCCCTCTGCGCCTCGATGACTCGGTCATCGATCTGAGATCGCACCTGCACGTGTGCGATGAACTCAAATGGTTCCTCTACGGTGAGTTTCTGCTCAAAGTCTCGCAAAAACTCAACCATATCCCACTCGGCAACCATCAGCGGAGCTGCAAACTCTATCGCCTTCTTGCGGCTCAACGCATCAGCCACAAGGTTCGCCTTCCCAGGATGGTAAGAGACTTCAAACTTGAAGTCCTTCAACATCTCCATCCATCGCCGCTGCCTCATATTCAAGTCTCGCTGCGTGAATATGTACTTGAGGCTCTTGTGGTCGCAAAAGAGCTCGAACTCCTCTCCGTAGAGGTAATGTCTCCAGAGTCTCAGTGCGAATATAACGGCTGCCAACTCTAGGTCGTGTGTAGGGTAATTCTCCTTGTGCTTCCTTAATTGTCTCGAGGCATACGAAATTACCCTGTCCCTCTGCATAAGGACACAACCCAAACCAACGCTAGACGCGTTAGTGTATATAGTGTATCTAACCCCTTGCTCTGGCAATACTAGCACAGGGGCGGACGTAAGTCTGCCCTTCAGCTCCTGAAAAGCTGACTCCGCCTTATCATTCCAGGCGAACTTCACGTCCTTCCGTGTCAACTGAGATAAGGGTCTCGCGATCTTCGAGAAGTCCTGAATGAAGCGCCGATAGTAACCAGCGAGACCCAAGAAACTCCTCACCTCAGTGACAGAACCAGGCTGCTCCCAGTCCTGCACCGCAGCTACCTTAGACAGGTCAACTGCCATGCCATCCTTGGACACCATGTGTCCCAGAAACTTCACCTCCTGCTTCCAGAAGTCGCACTTCTTATACTGTGCGAACAACTGATGCCATCTGAGCGTATCAAGGACCAAACGCAAGTGCTCCTCATGCTCCTCTCGACTCCTAGAGTACACCAAAATGTCGTCGATGAAGACAACGACGAATCGATAGAGGAAAGGCTGAAATACCCGGTTCATCAGATCCATGAACACGGCCGGTGCGTTCGTGAGACCGAACGACATCACGAGGAACTCGTAGTGGCCAAAACTGGTCCTGAATGCTGTCTTCTGCACGTCCTCATCCCTGACGCGTAGCTGATGATATCCTGACTGAAGATCAATCTTCGAGAAGTACTGCGCTCCTCTCAACTGATCAAACAAGTCATCGATCCTGGGCAAAGGGTACTTGTTCTTCACCGTGAGCTGGTTCAGCCTGCGATAATCAATACACAATCGCAGCGAACCATCCTTCTTCTTCACGAACAAGACCGGTGCTCCCCAAGGAGACACGCTAGGCCGTATAAAGCCAAGCTCTAGCAGGCCATCAATCTGCGTCCTCAACTCCTCCATCTCACATGGTGCCATGCGATACGTCGGCAGTGAGACGGGTGTAGAACCAGGAACCAGATCGATAGTGAAATCGATCTCACGTCGGGACAGCAAACCAGGGATCTTCCTGAACAGATCCCCGAACTCAGAAACAACTGGCGTCTGCTCAAGTACCTGGGCACCAGCGTCGCGCAATAGAGTGGCGTAGCTAAGAATGCAGAAAGGAAGATTTACCCGCACTGGAAATGTGAAGGATGCACCCTCAGGCTCGTACGCTGTGACTATACGAGTCTCGCAGTCAATCTCGGCTCTCGCTGCAGTCAACCAGTCCATGCCAAGAATGACGTCGAGATAAACAAGCGAGGGATCGACGACCAGATCAAGAGTCATCGTCCTGCCTCCCAGATCAACCAAACAACCCTCACACATCTGGGTGACATCCGAATAATCTCCATGAGCTGCAAAGACTCGCACGCTATCCATAGTGATAGTCTGCAACCCAAGACGTCTGACTACGGCACGCGATATCAAAGAAATCGTGGAACCAGTGTCCACCATGACAAGAACGGGAGTACCTCCGATATGGGCCGTGACCTCAAAGGCTGAATGCTGGAAAGTCGGCGTCGTAGCTGCCTCAGCGGTCAATGCATGAATTCGAGCCTGCTGTGGCCGGTTCGGCCTCTGTGTCAAGGGCCGTGGAGGCTGTCGAATCTGCGATACCGTAGGTCTGAAAGAAGGATGCGCAGGAGCTGACCGTATAGGCGGTGCTGATATCGCCTGTGGACGTACACGATCAATCTTCTGCGGCGGCGAGAACCCACTGTCCCGCATCCTCGAAAAGCAACTCTGCGCCAAGTGGCCCGTCCTCCCACAGTAAGTACATGACAAATCAGGGCGCCGAAACGGTGGTACAGGCGCCGTGGTCCTGGTAGGAGGATCAATGCGAGGCCTCTTGCCCGCGAAGGGCCTGTCTGGCAAATCCGGTCGCGGCCTAGAAGCAGCCGGGCCTCGAGATCGCGCAAGTCGATCCACGTCCTGCTCTGCCCGCATGGACATGTGAACCAACTTCGCATAAGAGGGAAAACTAACACAACACATCTTCGACCGAATATCCGGTCGCAAGCCCTCCAAAAAGCGCTGTATGCGCATCTGCTCATCAGCTAGGATGGTCGGGACGTACCTGCCCAACTCTGTGAACCGATGCTCATACTCGGTAACTGTCATCGCTGCCTGTCTGAGACGGAGAAACTCATTCTCCCTGTCGTGCCTGTAGGTCTGGGGATAATACTTCTCATGGAAGCGAAACTCAAATGCTGCCCACGTCCATATGAAATCTGCGGCAACAGTCCGCAATACGCTATCCCACCACATACTGGCCTCTCTCTCAAACAGGAAGGTAGCCAGCTCTACCTGCTCAGCCTCGGTGCAGTGCAACATCCGTAGAATCTTCGACACTCGGTCGAGCCAGTACTCAGCCTCCTCGGGTCTGTGAGAACCCGTGAAAGTAGGAGGCCGCAAGCGCTGAAATCGCTCCAGAAGGCCCCGTGTGTCGACAGGATTCCCCGCAGGGAAAGCAGGCAGCGCAGGATGAGCTATGCCCTCATCCTGGGCGTAAGTATAGGCATCCTCAGCTGGATGCGTAGGTGGTGCAGGTGGAGTAGATGCAGTCGCACCCCCACCCTGGGCTAATGTCCCCACTATGGTGGTCAGAAGCTGCTGCTACTGTAGCATCATAGCCATCATCTGCTCAAATCTGTCAGGGGGTGGAGCAGGCTGTGGCGGATGCGGTGTGGAAGTAGATGCGCGATGTGGCTCTCTAACTGATGGTGTAAATGGCGGTGGTCCATCTGTAGGACCAACAGCAGGCTGAGACGACCGAACCGCCTCAAGAATCGGGCCCACGGCAAGGTCCGGACGAGTGCCAGACTGAGAGGGAGTCTAATCCATATGCTCTGACAATGCAAGCTGAACCGCGCTCCTCGTAGTCTTAGGTGTCATTCCCTATATTCAAAATAGGGTGCAACCTTGTCAGTCTCAATTGCACAATTACACCGCAATCATTCACTTAAAGAGTCAAAGGCATTCCATGCATTTCAATTAATCAAAATTGTCACAATACAAGGGATATATCCTTACAAGCATCATGACTAGAATTACATGGAAATTAAGACAGTTAAGCAACAGCAACATAAGCAAAGCACTAGCCCTAACAGGCTTACACACATAAAACAGGAAATGACTAACTACTGATAACAACATCAAAGATCGCATCGCTAGTCGGAGTCTGGTGACGGAGGAGGAGCACCCTTATCCTGTAAGCAACACAGGATTGCCTTCAAGGTGCGAGTCACCTTGCCAAATTTCTTCTTTGTAACGGCCTTGGCATCAGCGACTTCTGCTCGAAGTTCTTGGACTTTCCTTCGCAAAGCGGTCTGACTCTCCTCCATCCGAGCAATGCGATCGTCGATAGTAGCCTGCGCAGAAGGAGGAGGGCTCTCATCAGTATCCTGAGCCTCCTCTTCTGCTTCTTCCTGAGCTTCTTCCTGAACCTCTGCTCTAGGTTCTTCTTCGCTTTGATCTTCCTCTTCATCAAAGTCATCCCCACTATCCCTTTCAAGTTGATTTTCACGGTATTGCGACCCAATCTTCATCTTGACCATTGTCGACTCATCGATGGTGTGAATCGATACCGGCAATTCGGGCCCAAGTCTATAGGCAAACTCAAGCGCAATCTTGCAAATAAGTCGGCCAAAGGGAAGCGATTCGGATGTTCTTCTCGACCTGGCTATGAGAACTATCTGCCGTAAGATGAAAGTGGCCATACATACGTTCTCTCCCTGGGCCACCAGAAATAAGAAATCGACCATAAGACGTGTACATTCAATGCGGTTCGTCGACCTGGGATAGACATTAAACGTGCAGATATGGTGCAGTAGGCGCAAATCCTCAGACATGTACGTCGCCTTGAGGCTATTATTAGGCTGCCATGGAACCAACTTACCGCACAGAAACCTGGTGCGGCGATCTCGTTCACGTCTAGTCCTCAAATTCTTCTCACTAGGATGCACATCACCTAAAGGCACGTTGAGAAGTCGCGCAATCAACCGGACGTCGATCGTAGCCATCCGATCTCTACCAAAAGGGATTTTGAACTGCAAAGGCTCCAAGGTAGGATTCTGGATGCTAGCATAGAAGGCACGAACGGTGCTCACATTAGCACGAGCACGAGCTTCAAAGATCGGACCCCAGTGCGCAGCTTCAATGCGTTCGAACAACAGATACTCACCGAACAACCGTCCATCTACGTCCGCCTCAAATAACACTTTACGATCAGTGTATTGGCCATGAGGCATCTCTGATAAAATTGTTCGTCCAAGGTGTGCATGGGGATCCAAATCCCGCTTTGTACGGCACTCCAGGACTACAGCTGGACCTGCGGCGGTGCTTGAACTCGCGGCACCACCCCGCGGTCTTCTCGATCGAGCAGGGCGGCTCGGACCAGCCTCGTCTGTCGCGGTTTTCCTCTTACCCATCAAAGACAGGATGGATGAGAGTGACAAAAGACCCAAAATGGCTTCCACAAAAGCCATGGAAAATGCTGAAAATGCGGAGAAATGGCTGCCCAATCTGAGAAAAGGAAATCTAGGGGTCGTAGAGGGTTGCTTCAAGCTTCCCAAGGCTGTACTTTCAGGGAAAAATACAAACAAAAAGATAGAATGGAGCACCTCACGATTTCAGCTCTATTTGGGGGATTTTGGAGCTCCAAATGGTGAGATCTTCAAGGAGAGAGGCTGCCAATACCCAATAAGTGATGGGTGGTGGTTGGTTTTGGCCAAGGAGGGTCCTAGAAGTGTTTTGGGACGCCGGAGTTTGGAGTGGGTTGCTGAAAATCGAAAATAGGGCTATGGAGAGGGCTGTTTGTGAAGGAGGGGTAAGATTTGGAGGTTTTTGTGAGATGGGAGCTACATAGGGAGGGTGCACGTGCCATTTAAGGGCGTGCGCCCAAAAATCAGCTCCATTGGACACCACCGGTCGGCGATGCATCGCCCGACCGGCGATGGCATCGTCGGCCAACTTCCAAGTTGGCCAGTGGGACCCCATGGGTCTGGTCCCCCATGGTCCCAGGGTTCCAAAAAGTTAAGTCCCACCCCCTAGTTCATTGTACTTTGGTCTGTATGAGCCCAAATGTGTGTTCGGGGCTTTCTGGGTCCACATCGCAATCCCGAATACTAAACCATATGATGCAGTATATGAATTTGGGGTAGAAGGAGCCATTACATCTATTTAGATACTTGGTTTCTAAAGAAAGTAAAATTAGAATGGCCTTATGGCCATTTTTCATGAAATTTTACTATTCACTGTAAAATTTTGTGAAAGTACTAATTTGTGTTATTTTCACATTAGGTTTGATGCATAACATGAAATGGATAAGAAAGAACTGAAGGTCGGAGTGTTTAGAGGAGGAATTTTGAGAATTTTTGGCGAAACGGGGTTTTTAAGCCCTGGCGATTGATTACAGGAGTCGTGGTCATCCCACGGCCCAAGGATTCACTTTTGCAGTTTAAAACCGCTCATAGGACGTCTCCACCTGACTTCCTAAAGCTTAGAAGTGATTCGGGTTGCTTTACGCGACCCGAGATACGTTACAGACTCGATCTTGCGATCGATCCTAATAGACTTCGCCTATCGGCGAATCTGCGATCCTAGAAGTGTTTCTAGACCCTTATCGCACCCACCTAAGTCAAAGGAAACGACAGCGTACGTCGCAAGACCATAACCCAGGCCCAGTATACTCTTATTCATGCTCTGATACCAACTTGTAACACCCTGAAAATCGGGGGTCGTGTATAAACTCAACTCCCGAGTTCCAGACCGTCACTTATGCAACAAAAATGGTTATGATTCAATGTTGTCTGATTTAAAGCATTCACATGAGTAAAAGTATACCAAAACTGCAATTCATACTTCAGATCCAGTGATAAAAGCAAGCAGAAGACTAAACAATGTATATATCACTGTATGAAAAAACAAAGTAATCTCATCTGTCTCCAAAGTATGACTACATCTCTGAGTCTCATATACATATACATAACAAAAGAATAATGTTCAAAAAGGAAAGTCCCACTGATGTCCCCTCGATCCAGGTCGCCTACGGGAAGCCGTCGTGATACTGCATATACGAGAACTCGTCCTGGTCCTCGTCAATCTCTGGCTCCACCTCCTGGATCTCGTCCTCACCTGCATCTACAACAGGGTCTGGTGGGTGTTGCAAACACCATCCCGTAACGTGGGAATGAGTGATCAACTCAGTGGAATCATAGAGCAAAGATTAGCATGTTCACAATTCAATCACGCGATAATAGTAAAGCAGTAAATCAGACAATCCTAATACTGTTGTTAATGCAAGATGATATGACGTGATGTATGCCCTCACCAACGATCACCCTCATGCGGCAACATCTTACGACCGCGGCATGCCATACTCCCTAGAGTGCTCCACATCTTCCAGTTACATGCAATGTTATGGTGATATGATTTCCAAGTTGTTATTAGTCCATTCAAACAGCAGGATTGGGAAACCAAGGTACTTCCCTTGTATCAATTCCAACACAGATCCTGTCTAGGGTCGTCACTCCTAGTAATCTCATACGATGTGTATTTCGTAGGTCACTGCAAGGGCTGCCAGGGCTGTTGCTCGCACTCGTTGCATCGCTCCCCCATCACCTTATCAATACAGGCCTACCGTACTCTACTGCAACGGAAGGGTCATCGCCACCCGTGGACTCAGAATACGCTCGCGGTCACTACAAAGGGCTCGTCGCCTGATCAGTATAGGCCGATAGCTAGAATATAGTGTCCCATACCACCATAATCTGCTCACGAGTTTAGGTGCTCACTGGTCACTACGGGGAGGTTTGTGGCCCCAGCGTAGGCCGACAGCTCGACCACGGTGTCCCATACCACCATGCCCAGCTCATGAGTCTTCGTGGATCAAGGTACCACGGTTAACAGGGTTTACAATGGTAAGTTCAGTACCCTAGGTTCAAGCAGTTATGACACAAACAAGGTGAACATACATCGCCCAGTCGGGTTACTTGACGGGCTCGACTAGCGCGATCGCATCGCAAGTCGAACGACATGAAGTGCGTAAAACACTTCGCGTGGCCTAACCACTGCCGCCAACTCCAAATACGAATCACGTTCATCGACGCGTCGTTCGTGGCTATGACCAGTCAGCCACGAATTCGGTCGGTTACCGACTGCCTGGACTAAGTCAAGTCCCACACATCTATGGAATCATATTAGCATTACATGTTAAAGTATTGGAATTGAAATACATCATGTGAGCATGTTAACACATGTTATAACATTCAATTTAAGCAAATCTTCAAGGCATACTTTCCATGCATGTAATGCAATCATGCATAAGGTAAACATGTAGGAAATCATTTAGGTCAGCATATTAATCATGAAATCAATCTCAAATTACTACATAACGTCATTTAATTCAATACATACTAATACAAGCATTTATACAAACACATACACTACACACTTAAGTCTACATATAGTATGTCGACCCAAAGTGCGCAACTAGGAGAATCTCTTCGCCAAACTGATTATGCAAGCATTCCTAACTCCCTAATGCGGCGACAAACCATGTCAATCACGTCAGCAAAATATGCATGTAGACCGTACTTCCTACAAATGACTAAAATGCCCTAAATCTCATATTCTTCGTTAATTTACGAAACAGGAAACGGAGAGCATGTTGTACATGTCAAACGGCGATGCCGTCGATAATCTACTATTAAACGACATTGAAAGCGTTGTAAACCGTCAATCAAAGCGTCTAAAATCCTCACCTAGTCTCTTACGGTTGCGGGATTTTGAACGGAGCGTGTACGCTTCGTCTACAGCAGTAGGAGAGCCTGATTTATGGAATACGTTAGCTAACATGTTATGAATCTAAGTAAACCCTAAATCAGCAAGTTTTTGGGGTTATTTTATACCTGAAAAAGGGAAGAAATCACCAGCCAGGTGATTGGGAAGAAGTGCTGAAGCACTAGCAGTCGGCGGCTCGGAAGCGGGAAAATTCCCTTCCAATCTCTCTCTCAAACTCTCTCTCCTTTTCTCCTAGGGTTGCAATTTTTGGATGGGAGAGCAAAATGAGGGTTTCAACCCCATTTATAAGCTTAAAAATGCCGGAAATAGGCTCCGGAACGAAGTTTACTTGGTGCCTATCCATTTCGGGGCTGTTTCGGTCCAAAAACTGCTTTCTGGTGGTCCCCTGGTCGATTGCGATCAGACTTAAGCTCATGTGTACCAGATATAGCTCGTATTAAGTTTTCAGTCTGGCAGGGTTAGCAGATCGCACGTGGCCGACCAATTTCAGTTCAGCAGTCACCGCACGTAGATCAGGGTTGAAAGTCTCATGATAATAAATAGAAATTTTTCCTGATCCAAGGGTGTAATCTGGATGAATTCTGATGGTCAGAACGCTTAATACTGACGCGTCAAGTCGTGTGCCAGATTTGAATTTGAAATTCCAAATCCGTCCCTATTCACGGTCGCTTCAGTCCGGGTTCAACGAAATAGTCTGTGATTATCGGTTTGACTTGATTTTTGAGATGATTGTCAAGTCCAGCTGGGCGGTTCTAACGGTCTAAGATAGGAGGTATCGGACCTTCGACGCGCAGTCTAAATCCAATACAAAAGTTCAACGTGGTCCAGAGGACAAACCCACTTAGAGTTTGATCCGAGGTTATAGAGTGTTGTAGAGTCGTTTGTTCTACTCGATTTGGGTCTTGTAGAACGTATTTAAAGTGATAAGGGACTATTTCCCAGCTACTCTAGCGTTGCGCTAGCTAACTTACGCTTAATTTCCATGGAATTTATTTCTACGCGATTTCAGGTCGAGTTGGTACTCGAGCCCAAGTACGGATTTTTCACGGGCGTTACAAATCCACAGGGACTAAACTTGTACGTTTTCGAAAAGAACTAGAACTAGAAGAAGAAGATCTAAATCTAAATTCTGGAATAATTAAAAGAGTAATTATGAATAATGTAATTGAAACTTGTGAATTTAAAGGTGGGAACTATGGTGCTAAGGATCCACTTGTACCTATCAAGATGCTAGCTTACTTGATTAAAAGACAATTGGAATCAGAGTCCTATCTTATCCAATTAGAAGAAGAGATGATCAAATCTCCGAACTTTTCATTAAACTAGCCTTAATGGATGAGGATTGTAAAGATTTGGAAGGGATTCTATCACCCTACTATGCCCAAGAGATGATGGTGAACAACATGATTTACCAATCCCATAATCTCAAATAGGAAAAGAAGATATTCAAAGCTATCGCAGTGTCTATTGTAATTTAAGTCACAACAAACCATAGAAAATCGAAAATATTCCTTAAAGTCAGATAGAAATCAATAAAGTTCAATCAAAACACGAATCAAAGTAAATTAAGCATCCCAATCACACTACGAGCTTCACCTTTTAGCCCTAGCTAAGAGGTTTAGTTAACCATAGACATGATTAAATCAAAATCTCTTAAAGAAAGCATAAAAACAAACTAAGGAAGAAGAAGAAAAACTCTTAGCGATAGCTCTCCACCCTTTTTCTCAACTCCTCGAACCCTAGAAAATGCTTAGGAACATCCTAAGCACTCTTATTTATAGTTGTGAAGCCCCATCTTATGCAACTCCTTGGGATTTCTGAAAATCGTCTTGAATTTACGCACTCCGCATAAGTACCGCATTACGCTTCGGTCGGACCAAAGTTGGGTTCAGTCAGACCAAATTAAGATTGAAAATTGCACTTTCTCGCTGGAAAATTTTTCACAATTTCAATCAGATAGAAGTTGACTTCGGTCAGATTGAAGTTAATGCTGAAAAATCTTATGTAGAAAATCTATCAAATTTAGGTCGGACAGTCTACAACCGAAGTTTCCAACCAAAGTACTTCGATCGGACCGAAGTTGGCTCAGGTTGGACCGAATTACCCTAATTTCTTGCTAGACAGATTTCTGCAATTTTGGTTAGGCCGAAGTTAGCTCAGGTCAGACTGAAATGTCTTTTCTGTTGTGGATTCTGCATTCTTTTAAGTCCTTTTTTCATCTTTTGTACTTGGTTTCCTTGGATCTTTGGCATGTGAATTTTTCATTCTTAGTCTCCTAAGATCCATCTTTTGCCTTAGTGATTCTTGAGCCTTAAATCCATTCTTTTAGCATTCTTTTCAATCCAAGCTCACAAATTCACCTTGCAACACAAAGGTGTATAAAATATACTATTAAGCCTTATCATGTTCATAAAACCAAGATATAAATAGGAGAAATATACAATATTTGACACTCAACACACTACCAACCAACATTTTACTAGTCCCAAGCAAAAACATGCATGAAGTAATTCTTAATTCTCTATGTTCAAATCCTTTTTTGGAAATCAATCCTTTGTGCAATCAAGTATAGATGAGTAGAATTAAGATGAGAAAGTGGGATTTTGAAAACCTAAAGCCAAATCATATAAGCAATCCATCAAATAGGTTCTTTATCGATTAAATCAGAGCATAAGTTCATATATCAAGTTTTTTTAATGTGCTTAGTGAAAGTGAACTTACTTTCCATAAAAGTACTATTATTTCATTAACCATGCTTATCACCTCAGATTAATTGAATAACCAGGTGCTAATTCTGAACTTATCCCCTTCTTCTTTTTCTAGTTTTTTATTTTATATCAATGGTCTCTTTTTATTCATTCAGTCTTCTCATCTTTATTCTTTTCAGATTTTTCATTCTTTTTCAGTCTTTTCATGACCTTTTTGTCGATCTCATTATTTTTTTTAACTGATTCTTTCCATCTTTTAAGGTGGATAAAATTCTCCAGACTCAATTCTCAATGCCTATCAGTGATTCACATGCCAATAATCAAAAATTCTAGCATAACTCACAGAAAGCAACTTAAACATGTCTTGTGACTTAAATTAGCATGATATTCAAACTTCCTCTTAATTAATTGAGTGCAAGAACCGTAAGTGATAAGCTACTTAGTTGATCAAACTCCAGTAATTCAAAATTCAATCTCTATCTTATCATCATACTCAAAACATTCTTTACATGCATAAATTATCATTTTCCAAACAGATTTCAACTTGAAACATTGAAAATTTTAAAATTTCTGCTCCTAACTAAGAAAGCACTGATTAGTTTACCTAATCCACACCTCAAACCTAAAATCTACGTTGTCCTCAATGTAAAAGATATAAGCATGTAATATAAAAGGGGCAACGAAAAGAGAGGAGAAGTGATGGAAAGATAGTACCTGAAGAAAGAAAGTTTACACTGTTTCTAAAGGTATCAACGTGAAGATGGGTTAGCACAAAGACTAAATAAACGGAAAGCAAACTATCCTAGTCCTAAATCTTATGAAAGGAATAAACCTAACTACACCTCCATCAGACTAGGAAGTCAATCTTGGTAAACAGGATCAATTAGAGGTATGGACATGTCCTCTAAATCAAATTTCTCAACAAATGGCTTTAAACAATGTCCATTCACTTTGAAAACATTGTCATTCGTTGGATTCTGAATCCTGACGGTCCCATGAGGATAGACATTTGTAATAGTACAAGGGCCAATTTAACGAGATTGAAGTTTACCTAGAAAAAGATGTAACCGAGAATTATACAAAAGGACTTTTTGACCAGTCAGAAATGATTTTCGAAGGATGTTCCTGTCATGGAACACTTTCATCATGTCCTTGTAAATTCTTGAGTTTTCATATGCATCATTCTGAATTTCCTCGGGTTCGTTTAATTGAAGTTTGCATAGCGAGCCAATGTTGTCCAGGTTAAAGTTTAGATTTTTAATAGCCTAGTAAGCTCTATGTTCCAATTCCACAGGCAAGTGGCAAGCTTTCCCGTAGACAAGTCTAAAGGGAGACATTTCAAAAGGGGTTTTAAAGGCATTATGGTAGGCCCTACGGCATCGGTCAATTTACGATCAGGGTTAATCGTCTTTTCTAAAATGTGTTTAATTTTCCTATTGGAGATCTCAGCTTGCCCACTTATTTGTGGGTGGTATGGAGTGCTCACCTTATGAGAGATGCTATATTTCTTCATTAACTTTGCAAATGGTCTATTAAAGAAATGTGAACCTCCATCACTAATGATAGCTCGAGGTGTTCTAAATTGGGAAAGGATGTTTGCTTTTAAGAATTCAACGACCGTTTGATGGCCATTGTTCCGGCACGGGATCGCTTCGACCCATTTAGTGACAGTCTACTATTAGTCAAATGTATAAATTCTCAAATGATTAGGGGAATGGTCTGTCACGCCCCAAACTCGGAAATCAGGCTCACAAAATTCCCGATCGCGGAATCCGGTGCCGACAGCCTCCGTAGAACCCCATTCTCGGCTCCTAGCTCCCATTCGCCAGGTTCCGATCCTGGGATGCTACGAGGAGGATTTTCAACATCAGTTTGATTCGTAATAAGCATAACCAAAGCCATAACCCACAAACAACAACCAAGCACTCCATTACATTTTCACTATGATCAAAAACTTTACAAGTACAATGAGCATAAAGGAAAATACAATGGTAAAGAACAAAAACTCCAAAACGCTCTGCAAAGTACTCCTGCCTCAGCGTTGCTACGATCCAACGTCACCTGCACGCAACGGTCGTGCATAAGCTTATAGAAAGCTTAAAGGGTGGTGAAAGTGTGTGTGCAAGGTAGTAATATGAACATGCAATGTCAGAGTAATGCGAAATATGCAGATGGAACCATAATATCATGAGCCGTACCAAGGCTTATGCGATGCAAGACATGAATGATATTGGCCACCCCAAGGCCATGCAATGTGTAATGCAACTCAAGCATACAGATCCTCATCAATGTCCACATATCAGTACAGCTCAAATATGGAATATCACCGGGGTCTAGTACACTCTAAACTAGATTGCCGCCACATCGCGCGCAATAAGGTAAGTGGAAGAGACCACACTATCCGTCTGCCAATATCGAGCGTGACTCGTCGATAGCGGACCCATTCCTCGAGCTGGTCAGACTCAGCCTAGCATTGCCCCCTACTCTCGGGCGGGTAAGGCTGTACCCCCTTCCAACCGACCACGACACATTGGAGAGCATAACCGTCTGGTAATCGACACTCAACGCTCATCTACCCACTCGGTCTAGACGTTGAAGCAACCTCTTGGTACCATAAGGGTTTAGGGACTTTCACCCAGGGATATCTATAGTATCCCATGTAGAACAAGATTTTCGGTATCCAATCCTGCCAACCACGATGCGTCTGTGGAGGCTACGGCCCTGATGTCGCTAGGGCATACAATAACCATGTCACACAAATGCGAAATGCATGATTCACGCTATCCAGTCATGCAACAAATCCTGCGCATATCGTGCGCTCATGTAGGGCAACACCGCCTAACCGGGAGCCCATAAACAACCTGCCCGAAGGCAAATGCTATGATCAGACAATTCTCATGTCAAGCATACATATGATGCGTATGATCATGAGTCATGAACTGTACTAAACATATTATAATAAAATGAACTATTTTACAATGCAGATGGACCTGGACGGCCTATACACGATAAGTACGGTCCATAATGGGCCCTAAGGAGAGTCGTAATGTGGACATCCAACCAGCATCACACTCGCAATGTGGACGTCAAACCAACATTGCCCCCAAGGCACAATCGCCGTAAACATTGCTAGTTAATCTGTATGGGAATTACACATTGCAATGGACCGTAGGTTCCTCCCATTGGGCCTTACATGTATATCGAATGGGTCATATCTTATGGGCCTTTTATTTATCAGATGGGCCACATAAATGGGTCACACCAATGGGTCTTATGTGCATTGCAATGGGTCAAAACCCGTGGGCCTTGGATTACGTCAAATGAGTTTAACTCATGGGTCGAATGGGTCACACCAATTGAATCCCATATGAACGTCAAATGGGCCTTAACCCTTAGGCATTATATGAGTTCAATGGGCCTAAACCCCTAGGACTTATGGTACATCAAATGGGCCTAAACCCATAGGCCTCAAACAATCAAATGGGCCTGATCCTATGGGCTCAAAAATGCAACAAATGGGTCCAATTTCAATGGCCTTGGAATACATCAAAAAGGGCCTAGTCTAATGGACTTAAACCATAACAAGTGGGCCTAAACCCATAAGCCTTTTACAAAGTAAATGGGCCTAGCCCATAGGCCTTAGATAGTCCAAATGGGCCTAACCCATAGGCCTTGCATGCATAACAAAGTGGGCCTAAACCCATGGACCCTTTTTATAATCAAATGGGTTTAGTCCCATGGGCCTTACAATATATCAAATGGCCTAGTCTTATGGCCTTAGAACATATCAATTTGGGCCCAATCCCATGGCCTTACATAAATCAAAGTGGGCCCCAATGAACTACTGTATTTACATTAGGATGGTCCTCAAAACAGGCCAAGGTGGGGTCCATATGAGTTAAGGATCTAACTCATTCTTTAAGCCAATGCTATAAAATGGACTCTTAAAATGAATGGATGGTTTGGATGCAGCCCATGCATCATGGGTGGGTCCCATTACCGCTGGACAACGTGGGTAAGGCACATACATCACCCAGGGCCCCACCGTCCGCTGGACGGTGGAGGCCACACAAACATCAGGTGGGTGCCACCGTCCACTGGACGGTGGACTTGACACAAACATCAATGTGGGTCCCATGTGGGGCCCACCACACTTCCCAGACGTCATCCAGCCCGTTCATCAGGTCCCCCGGGCCTGAATGAGGGGAAAACATGAATTTCATCTTGATTCAAAACTTCTGTGGGCCCCAAATAAAATTTCAATGGCAGACGTTCATTCACACTGTTTCCTATGGTGTGGGCCACCTGAGTTTTGGATCTGTCTCATCTTTGGAGGGGGGCCCACCACTGGGGTGGCCCACCTAATGAGCTAGCTGGGTCATAAATAAACATTATGGTGGGGCCCACACGCAGGGCCGTGGGCCCCTGCTGGACATCCGCCCGCCGCTGCACGGCTGCAAGCAGCAGCGTGCAGCGCTGCACGTTGTCAGGGAGGGGGGCAACTCCCTTGTAAAAATTTGGAAAAATCTGAATTTCTGGGGTTTTTCGCACGTGGGGCCCGCTGCGCCAAAATTGGTCCTGGCCATTGCGATCAGCGGCTCGAGGCCGTCCAAATGAGTCCAGAGTTTGAATTTTTTTGATGCTTGGAAGTGAAATAAAATAAGAAAATAGAATTTGAATGGTGAGGGTACGATCTTTGACGGTATGGCCCACCAGGTGATTGGATCAGCTCCAAACTTCTACCCAACGGCTAAAATACCATGGGTAAGAGGATGGACGGCTTGGATCGAACATAAACATCAGGGTGGGGCCTATGCAAGGGGGCCACCAAAGCTTCTCTTTCACTTCTTCCTTTTTCTTCTTTCCTTTAAAAACGTCCAGCGTCCCAGACGCTGGACGGTTACATTGCTATATATATTTTTTGAATGGTGGGCCCTGATGGAGTGGGCCACCACTGACGAGTGCCATGGGTTCAACGTCTAAGGTGAGCCCCACTTGAATAAAAATAATTGCATTAAGGTGGGATCCATTCAAGTGGGCCACACAATCCTAAAAAAATAAAATAAAATAAAATAAAATAAAATAAAAGAAATAAGAGAGAGAGAGAGAGAGATGGAGAGTGGGACACACCTTGTGATAGAGGGACCCCGACATTATGGGCCCTCCCTTGCAATGAATCATACAATAAACGGATCCCGTTGAACATGGAACCATCAAAATGTAAATCAACGGTGGAGATCCATTCCCCACCGATATGGACGGTCTAGATGACCTTTTGCAATGAAATAAACATCATGATGGGGTCCATGGAGAATGGCCCCATCATAGAACGATCATGATGATCCAAGTGGTCCATCGGCCACATTTTAGGGTCCTAAGTGAGATCCACACCATTGATCGGTGGGCCTCACTTGGTCCACCATAAAAATAAGAAAATCTACCCTATAGAAGCACCCACCGTCCGATCTTCTCACTCCTAGGGGTTCTTTGGCACCTTAGCTTCAACTTCAATGGTTAAGATGAAGAATGGAGGGTTGAGATAGGAGATTTTGGGGTAGGAAGGTGGGCCACTTGGAGCTTAGGAGCTCTTGCAAATTCCATACGTATGGACCCTTGCTGCTTGGAATTTTTGAAATGAGAAAGAGAGAAAGAGAGAGAGTGATGTAAAGGGAGAGAGAGAGAGAGTGATGGATGGATGGGTGAGTGATGGTTGTGTAAGAAAAGCTTGACTTTTGAGGCTTTTGTTTTAGAGAGGTATGGGTGGTGAAGACTTTTGTGGCTTTTTGTGTAAGAGAGGTATGGGTGGTGAAGACTTTTGTGGTTGCTTGGGAAAATGGAATAAAGTGATGTGTACTTGACATGTGATGGATTGATGGGTGATTGATTGATGGGATTGATGTGATTGATGTGACACATCGTAGAGATTCTCTTGATTTTCGTAACACGCGGCGTTTTCTCGCACCGAACGTTGGCCCATATCTCTTAACCAGGGTATCGCCTCGGCGCGCGAGTCACAGTATAGGAACCGCAACGACGGTGCGGTCGCTATGGTATTGGTCTCGGGTTGAGTCGACTCAGGTTGTCGGCACATGAATCAGGGTCGCGCGTCGATATCGGTTAAGGGTCGAAGGTTGTCAAAATTCGACCGGCAAGACCGCGAAAGTGTACGGAAAGGTAAGGACCAAGATACGGGTCTTACATGGTCCTATGAAATCAATGCCCCAGCAGTCAAATGCTTCAATAATCAGAATGGGATTCAGAGGCATCATATTTCGACGGGACAACGCTTCTAATTTTTTATAACGCTCGCAAGCTTTGCAGAACTCGTGAGTGTCCTTGAGCATAGTGGGCAAGTAAAAGCCGCATTGCAGAATTTTAGCCCTGGTCAATGCTCACAAGCTTTACAAAACTCATGAGTCCTTGAGCATAGTGGGCCAGTAAAAGCCACACTGTAAAATTTTGACCACTATAGGCCTGAGAGTGATAGAAAGAGATAACATTTTGGTGTTCATTGTCTGAGACACATTTCCTTAAAATTTGATCTGGGAAATATTTGAATAAATATGGGTCATCTTAGAAGAATTTACGAACCTCAACAAAGAATTTTTTGTTATCTTACGCAGTCCAATGAGTTGACATGAAACGTGTAACAAGATAATTTGCAATGTCAGCAAACCAAGGTAAATGGGAGAGTTTAAATAGTTGTTCATTAAGGAACATGTTGTTTATAGGTATCATCTCAAAGGAGTTATGGAGATTAAATCTAGAAAGATGGTTAGCGACTACATTCTTTACTCCCATTTTATCTTGTATTTCTAAATCAAATTCCTAGAGTAGGAGGATCCATCTTATCAGGCGGGGCTTAACATCATTCTTAGAAAGAAGGTACTTGAGCACCGCATGATCAATGTAAATAATGATTTTGGATCCGATCAAGTAGGACCTAAATTTTTCCAAAGCGAATACTGCGGCTCGGAGTTCCTTCTCCGTAGTAGAGTAATTCACTTGGTTAGGATTTAAAGTTCTGCTTTGAAAAGGCGAGCTTTAGAAGTCCTAGAGGGGGGTGAATAGGACTACGTCAAATAAAAATTAAATTGCTAAAATATTAAATAAATCAGAAATCTCAATTGCACTTGTAACATCCCAAATTTTCACGGCCAGAGTATGTACTCGTGCCCGAGGAAACTGGGTGTTAATAATGTACAACTAGATGCTCTGAAATCGCACCCTACTTTTTTGTTTGTTTACATCTAGATACATTCATGAAGGTAACATTCAAAAAAATAAAATCAATTGTATTGATTATGTATCTTCAGAGTAAAAAGAATAATCAAGGCCTTCCCTGTGGAAGCTTATTATATTCATCGAGTTCACAACAGAAGTATAAACTAAATAGTAAACTATCTTCAAATTCTTTCAAGGTATTCTTTTATAGGAAAGTAGTCCTCTAAGTCTCCAATATGTACGTCACCTACATAATCTGTATGGTTGGGAGAGGGTCAATCCCATACTCATAGTGATGGTTATCCTTTAAGATTAACAATAATTCAAGAGATTCACAAAAGTAATATAAAGGGTTCTGATATGTTCCGTAGTCCACTAATATGAGGATATTAGAATGCGCAAACTACCTACATGAGATACATGCCTAGCAAAGTATGTGGGGCTCATCATATGTAGTAATCATTACAATGTGGAATCCAATTTATACATAACTGGCTCGACCTGCGTCTCATAATTATGGATATTCGCCAGCATGGCCAACGCTACCGTGGATTTATGAGAACTCCTCAGAGCGCACAACACATGGGCTGGGTGAATTACGTGCAATGATATATTCATAGAGTGACTATTTACAACATCCAATCCCAGAGTTATGTGACACTGCATTTACAAAGTACACACATCAATTTGTGCACCACTACCTGAAGGCCCAAGGACTTACGTGCCCCAAGAGGGTCTCTACCTAGAGTGCATTACGTCCATGATAGAATAATTAAATCATTAGTTGTGATACATCTTACACATCACTTGCACTTATAGAGATAAATAAAAACATAAAGAATATAACTAAATCTAAATCTTGAAGAATATAATTTGAATTATGGAGGATATAAATGAAGGTTCTGGAATCACAACACACATGCCTATGCCGTTAAAGATAGATGGTACGAGGCCAACATAATAAAAGGAAGAGTGACAAAGGTCAGCTCAAAAAGAAGAGTAACAATGGCTAACTCAATAAATAGAAGAGTGGCAAGGGCTAACTCAAATATAAAGATGAGTGGTAAGGGCCAACTTACATAAAGAGACGAGTGACAGGGCCAACTCAATAAATTTGATGAGGCATGGGCAAGCTTGTATCCATGGCCTCACATAAATTCAAAGAAATCACTTATAATTGACATAATGTCATAATCCCAGTAGGGCTAATAATTGTAAGGATATCAACCTAATCAATTGATAGGATAATTCTAAGAAAATATAATATGAAAGGTGGAATAATTCACACTATAAAAGATGAAAAGGTGGGATAATTCAATCACTAAGACATAAAAGAGGCAGGATAAAGGCAAGATCAGATAAAGGCATGAAAGAAAAAATCATATACATGAAGCCATGAATAGACAGGATGTAAACATCAAATTGAATTAGTGTAAGCATAAAGGACAAAACCCTCACCTTTTTAAGGTTAAATCGTCTTCACATGTTAACTAAGAACTTGTATATGTGTTGTAGACTTCAGCTTTATCTACAGGTTACACGGTTTATCTGGTTAAGGATTAAACTAGGGTATTGTCTATCATCTTTATCTAGGTTAGTTTATTTAATCTATTAATTAGGAAAACTTATCATACGGTGTTGTGTGGATGGGAGACTTTGCCTCGTACCTGAACCCAACTGGGGCAGCAACTCAGTGAGTCTAAGTCGAGTTAACTCGGTTTGACTCGACGTGGTGTAACTCCACCGCATGAGCTCTCTCTTTCTTGTTTCTTCTTTCCCTCTTTTCAATTTCATTTTCTTTCTTTCTCTTTCTCTTTCTCTTTCTTTTCTCTTTCTTTCTTCTTCTCTTTTCCTTTCCTACTCTTTCCTTCTCTTCTTTCTTCCTTGTTGGACGACAGCAAGCCTGGGTGAACAAAGTTGTTGCTCGACTGAAACCTCTCTTTCTCCCCCTCTTTCCACCTCACGTTTCTCACTCACAATTTCTCTTCTCTCACATTCGGATGGGAGAGACTCTTTTATAGATGTTAGGGTCTCTGGATCGTTCCTGCATATGACAGTTTACACAACAGCAGGCGGAGTCCTTTCGTTATGCAATTTTGTTGCGTGTAGCATGGATCCAAAGCGGCTCGTGTCCACATCTGATCTGCTTGGTCAACGTGGGAGGGGTCTAAACTCTCCTCCAAGCAATCTGGACAATTTGGATCAAGGCTACGATCCGACCCTTGATCACCTAACTCATCATAGCAGGCCCTGTTTCCGTACATCTTCTGTCGTCCGTGTTTGATGTGGACGGTCTTCTTGCATAACTAATGGAGTCCACGATCATGATTCTATGAGAGATATGCTCCATCTACTTACTTCAGTGTATGATTTTGTCCTAGGAAGAGGTGTTTTCAGTGTGGCCCATTGAGTTATCTGGCCATGGAAATACGAGCGTAGTAAATCGATGCAGACGGTCACTGATCTACTAACGACGTCGTTTGGCCAAGTCAGGGTCGACAGCCTCATCTAATTTTGATGGATGGCTCAGATCGTTCATATGGACTAAGCTAAGTGGACAACATCCGTAACCGTCCATTTGAATACCCTGCGACGAGAATGGAAATAGAGAGAGGATTCTCTCTTTCAAATGTGGTTCTATTGTGCATGTACACTAATCCAAGTGGGGCCCATCATGATGTTTTTGGGAGATTTATACTATCCATTCATTCTTCCATCTAATTTGAGGGGTTGACCCCAAAATTTGAGGCATATCCAAAGATTAGGTGGCCCCATATCAATGGTTAACGGATGATCTATCTATTGGGCTATTTTTACAATGATCTAAGGGCTAAAATTATACTTGTACAGTTAATTTATGATATAAAATTTTGCATCAAAGAGTTGGTGGGAACCATGTGATCTGGAATTTAATGGCCTAGGCTAATGGCATTTTTATAATTATTACTGATCTGCGAGTTTTTGGGAAATCTAATGGCACTTCATGGTCATGGACATGTTTCTAAGTAATTCTTACAAATGAACTTTCATCTTAAATCATTATAAATAAAAAGTTATTCACCAATTTAATCAAAGGACGGTACCTGTATCAAATCACATGATCAACGGTCTGATAACTTGGTCTGTGGATGGGGATCCTTCTTAACGATCAGATGGAGTTATAGACTAGGTGGAGTTATAGACTAGGTGTAAGGTCAGGATCGTTAAGTCGGCATCGTTCACGTGTACGCAAGTTCATAAATCATACGATATCAAAGTAATACGAAAACATGTTGATAGGCCCATAAATACCATTAGTCTTATCCAAGCTATGTGATGTGAAAATATAATAAAAATAATATCATATACTAATGAAGCAATGTACATCAGCTATGCAATGCGGAGACAGTAAGACAAATATCAGATGTTGATGATGCAGTGTAATATGCGGTGCGAATGAAATGACCAAGCTGGAGTGAAGTCGGGATGATAGTACGTAGTATTGCAGGCTATTAGATCCATCATAAGGGACTTCTATCCAAACCAGTCTCATACCTAAATTTGGATATACAGACTCAATGTAGTAGACTCCTGATCTCAGGTTAGTCGGGCGCCCAATCAAAATCATTGCCATTACGAAGGTACACAACAATTAGTTGCGCACCATTAGCTCAAGTGGATAGTGAATGAATGAATGAATAGTATGTAACCCTTCTCAATAAGTCCACATATCAGTATGGTTCGTCTCTAAAAAATCACTGGGGTCTATTACATTCCAAACCAGATCGTCGCCCCATCGCACACGACAAGGTGAGTGGAAGAGATCTCACTATCCGCCTGCCAATATCGGGCTCGGCTCATCGATAGTGGACCCATTCCTCAAGCTGGTCAAACTCAGCCTAGCTTTGCCCTTCCTCTCGGGCAGGTAAGTCCGCACCCCTTCCAACCGACGACAACCCAGTGAGATATGTGGCCTAACGGTATACGACCCTCATGTGCTCATGTATCCTCTCGGTCTACACGTTGGACCAACCTTTGGAACCAAGAGGGTTCTAAGACTTTCACCCAAGGATATCTATAGCACCCCATGTAGAATAGATTTTCGGTGTCCTACCTGGCCATCCATGATATGCCTATGGAGGCTACAACCCTGATGTTGCTAGGGCGTAAAGTAATCATAATCACACAATACGAGATGCGTGAGTCACATAGTCTAATCATGCATCAATCCTACGCATACCGTGCACTCATGTGAGGCAAATCCGCCTATCAGGGAGTCCCATGAATAAACTGCCCTATAACATATGCAACGGCCAACCATATCTCATATCAAACATGCAGATGATACGTATGGGCATGTATCATGATGCCATGTTGTCACATACTCATAATCGGGATCAATAACCAGCATCAACAATCAACCTTGACAATGTGGACAATTAACCAACATTTCTCCCAAGGAGTCGCCCACATAGAACCTAACATATAGTGGACCCATGGCCTCACACAAGGGCCTAATATACAACACCATATACCTCACTCAAGAGATTAATACACATCGCAATGGGCCTCATCTAGTCACGACGAGTCTTATACAATCATAATGGGCCTTGCTCATCGCAAAGGACCTCATAGATTCATAATAAGCCTCATATCATCACAACACAATGGTCCTCACACATCATAATGGGCCTCATACATACACGATAGGCCTCATACCATCACAATGGGCTTACATGGTCATGATGGGCTTTACATGGTCATAGTGGGCCACATTACATGGGCCTCATATACATCAAGTGGGCCGTATCACATGGACCTCAATAATGGGCCTCGACAATCGGCCTCAATAATCAAAATTAACCTTGACAATCGGAATCAGCCTCAACAATCAAAATATGTAATCAGAATCAACCTCAGCAATTGGCCTCAATAATTGAAATTGACCTCAACAATCAGAATCGGCCTCAAAAATCAAAATTCGCCTCAACAATTGAAATCAACCTCGATTATCGACCTCATCAATCGGAATCAGCCTAACAAAGGGGCCTAAGGGATCGTCACAATGTGGACATTCAACCATCATTGCCCATCAATGTCGACATTTAACCAAAATTGCTTAAGGAGTGGTTAACATAGGGCCAAACATATAGTGGGCCCATGGCCTCACATACAATCATGATGGGCATCATTTACGTCACATCGGCCTTGTCATATGAGCCAACATACATCACATCAAGCCTCGAATACAAAACAGGTGGGTCTTGCACCTGAGCCTTAAATATATCATATGGGCCTCATCGCACAAGCCTCAATACTAGGCCTCATATATCGAGTGGGCCTAACAATACAAACAGGCAGGCCCCGTCCATGGGCCAAAATACATCGTGATGGACCACACCAATGGGCTTCATGTATATCAAATAGGTTGCACCGATGGGCCTCATGTATATAAAACCGGGCCATGCCAATAGGCCTCATGTATATCAAATTGGGCCCACCCTTATGTATTTTTGAGATCTAACCTATTCATAAGTTAACATAGAGGTAGATGAAGTGAAAAGAAATATCAAGTTAATTGAAAACTACTGTGGCCCTTAGAAGTTTGAACGATGGATGTCACTGTCCACTATTTAAATGGTGGGGTCCACTTGAACTTTAGATCTAACTCATCCTTGCACTCAAGCCCTACAATGATATCTCAAAATGTTTGAACGGTATGGATATAGCGTGTGCATTATGGTGGGTCCCACCGTCTAAACAGTTGATGGTGTAGAAATACATACATCAATGTGGGGCTTGCGGGCTTACTGTCGTCAAGAGGAGCAGTTATATAGCTATTGTACGTGCATCTTGCTGCACTAACAAGGAAGAGGTGGGTCTTACGTAGGGCCCACCATCATGTATATATAATATAATATAATATATATATAACATAATATATATAATATAATATAATATAATAGATTTATATAAACCATTGTCCAGGCCCTGGACAGCCTGGACAGTACATACATTAGGCGTAGCCCCATGGTAGGGGTGGGTCCCACCGTCCCTGGACGGTGGATAAATCACATGCATCATGGCTTGGCCCACTCCAATGGATGGATGGCGTGCATGGGTCCCACAAACCCTGGTTGACATTAACAGAGCAACTGTAAGGCTGCTGCTCGTTGCAGTTGCTGCTTTAAAAGGGAGAGGTGGGTCCCACGTAGGGCCCACTATCATGTATATATTATAATATATATAATATATATAATATAATATAATATTTATATATTATGCCAATGTCCAGGCTTAAATGGCCTGGATGGTTACATACATTAAGGTGTGGCCCCACACGTGGGCCACCTTACACGGTGCATATATATGATATATTATTATATTATATTTAAAAAATAAAAAGGGAGGTAGTTGGATAGTACACTCCAGCGTCAATTCACACTTCACTATTCACCACACCCCATTGTCAGTTAACACTTCACTATTCACCACACCCTATTGTTAATTAACACTTCAATGGTGGACGGTGTGGATATATACCACATCAAGGTGGGTCCCACATGGCCCACTTATTTTGGATAGGTCTAATATTTGTATTTTCTCATCATCCAGGCCCTTTAGATTGCATGGATAAAACAAATGGACGACATTGATAAAATACATAAATCATGGTGGGCCACACCGATTAGGATGGATAGACTGGGTGGATTAGGATAAATACATCAAGGAGGGCCCCACCCACACGTGTGGGGTGGGCCACATAATAGATGGATAGTTAGGATGACATATAAACATCATGGTGTGTCCCACATGGATGGGGTCCACCGGTAGATGGCTTGGATGTAAATATTATGGTGGGCCACACGCCTCATCATCATCATTACCATACAAAAAAAAGAGATAGAGAAAGAGATAAAGAGAGATCGGATGGTGGTGGAGGGACCCCACCAATATGGGCCCTCCATGATCACAATACATACATAAAAATGGGTCCCATCACAAGTGGGCCTTCTAATAGAAAATCAACGGTGGATCACTTACCTATTGGCCTCCTTCTTGGTCCGATGGAACGCCGAACTCCTTGGCTTTGATTTCAACGAAAGATAATGAAGTTTTGATGGTTAAGATGGGAGATGAGAGGGTAGGAAGTGGGCCACATTAGAGCTTCTCCATAAGATCTTGGGAAGCTCATACGTTGGAGCTTGATTTTCTTGGGAACGGGTTTGAGAAATGAGAGAGAGAGGGTTGTAAGGAGAGAGGGATGGGTGATGGAGTGATGGGTGAGGTGAGTGATGGGTGTGTAAGAACTTTGTTGACTTTTGGGGTAATTTGTGTAAGAGGGGTATGGGTTGTGTAAGGAATTATTGACTTATAGGGTTTCTTGGGGATAGGGTGTGAGATGATGTGTACTTGGTTGAGGTGATTAATTGATTGATTGATTGATGTGACATGTTGTGTAGATTCTTTTGGGTTTTACAACGCATGGTGTTTTCCTCGAACTGAATGCGGGCCCACATTTCCAGGCTTGGGTATCACCTTGGTGTGTGAGATGAGGCATCGGAACCACGCCGTCGGCGCAGTTGCTAGGGTACAAGTCTCGGGTCAAGCCGATAATGAAATACGGGATACGATTTAGGGTTGTGCGCAAATGCTATCTACATATTGAAGCTCGTCGAAATTTGACCGTGAGGACCGCGGAACCCTACGAAATGGTATAGGATAGGATACGAGTCTTACACACCTGATGTAAGTGTTTTATCAATGCCGTCCAAATGGTGAAAGTGGGACCACATGATGTATGTGTGTTATCCACACCTCCAGCGAGGGATGGTGGGACCCACTTGATGTATGTATTTTACCCAGGCCGTCCATCAATAGGCCAACTGGCAGGTCCCACCTACTTTATGTAGGGCCCACCTGCTATATGTGAGGCCCACCAGCTGTATGTGAGGCCCACTAGCCGTATGTGAGGCCCACTTGCTGATTAATGAAGCTCATTGTAGGTTTGAGGCCCAATTGTGATGTATGAGGCTCGTGTGTGAGGCTCATTATGATGTGTAAGGCCTATATGTGAGGCCCATTATATGTATGAGGCCCATCGTGTTATATGTGAGGCCCATGACATAAGGCCCATTATAATGTATGAGACCCTCGTGTAAGGCCCAATTGTGATGTGCGAGTCCACTGTGATGTATGTGATGATACTTATGTTATTTATCCATTTTCTAGTAGTATTCTATTGGAGGTCAAATATTGCATATTAGACCCCAGTTATTACCTGATTTTACGAACATGATACTGTTTAACGACTTATTTTAATCATGTTTATATTGCAAGGTGAATTTACGAGCTTGGACTGAAAATAGGTACTAAAAGCATGGATTTAACGCTCAGAAATCACCAAGGCATGGAACGGACCCCAGGGTGAAAGTGCCCTGGTTTGTCAATTAGCATGAGCATTGAGTCAGCAAGACAAAGGATCCCCATAGGAAGATTGATCAAGCGTCTACCTCAACAGGATGTATGCCCGAACTCGTCACAAGTAAATCTTAGCCTCACATCCAATGTCCCAAAACACTAGGTAATTAAAACCCTTAAAATTTACTAGAACATCATAGGATATTTGGTTAGAAAACCGTTTTTCAAAAAATAAAAAAATCTTTAAGTTTTCTACCTTTGTCGATTTATTAATACATGGCTCGATGAAATCGAACCTTGTTATCGATGTCTTCGAAGCTCACCCAATATTATCAAAATGAGGACTTATGATGTCCAACAACCGTAAAGATCTCTGGACTGAATTATCGATGAATCAATGGACTGCTCGATATCATAGAATTTTGAATCTTGAGTCCATCGAGTCGACTCGATAAAATCGACATCAGGTCAGTTATATCCAAAATGCTACTAAGGCAAATCATGTGATTTTTGATATATCGAAGGGCTCCGCGATATCCTTGGAATTCAAATCCTGATGATATCGAGACCTTTGATGATATCGGATTAGGACACAAATCTATCTAGTAAGTTTTCAAGTTATTTTTCTTGGATCGAGTGTCACTCGATAAAATCGATATTCAAATATCGATCATATCGATGCTAGGTCGATATCATTAAAGTAGGACATAAACTGTCTAGCAAGCTTATAAGAAAATTCCTTAGAATTATCGATGAATCGACACTGTCATCGATATCATTAACATTCAAATTTCGATGATATCGCGTGATACTCAATCATATCTTAGACCTGTTAAGTTTTAATGGTAAGTTCTCTCACATTTTCAAATGTCGAAGAATCGAACCAAGTGTCGATGAAATCAGAGTTTGAAATCCAATGTCATGCTCGATCTCCTTGGTCAGTTGGCAAAAAGTTTCAAAAGTTTTTGACAGTTGAGTTCGTATCATCGAGCGGCCGGGCGATGCTATCGAGAGTATACGCTTGATGATATCGACCCTGCTCGATGATATTAATCTTTGTCAAAAATGTGACTGTTTTATATCCGTTGGAACCTTTTGTTTATTTAATGAGAGCTTGCCCTTGGTTGTTTGTAGAGAAAATAGAGAGTGCTAAGCCTTTTCTCTCATGGAAGTTCATCCTCCAATCCACCCTCATCATTGACATTCATTCAAGGATCCTACAGGTACCATCTTAATGGCAAATCATTAAGCTGAGATGCCTTGAATGCATAGATGATTGGAATCACTCTCTCCTTTATAGGAAATTATTTAATAAAGTAGGATTCCATCATAACCTTGACCAACCCGTCGCCTTATCTTGGTACATGATCCGAGTTGCAGTTCAAGGGAGTTAAAGATTCTTCATCATCAAAGGAGGAGATCTTCATCAACGTGCTAAATGGGGCTCATCTGTAAGTCAGTAGAGTCCAGAGGACCCTTGTGATCATTCCTTCTGTAGGATTAGATCTAAGGTGTTTCTCAACCTTTTAAGTCCTCATAGGAGGCCTCTGACGAGAGCATACGTGGGGGTGCTTTGTGTTGACCCTTGCTATGTGAAGAGCATAAACTCTTAGGTCCTTGACTTATGTGGTCTAAAACTTGGGTGATGTGTGTTGACCCTTGCTCATGGGAGCATAAACTGGTGAGGTTCCTTGTGTGGATCCTTGGTCTACGTGGCCTAAAATTTGGGTGTTGTGTGTTGACCTTTGCTCTTGTGTGAGGTATAAATTTTTGTCTTGTAGACAAGTTAGAGTCATCCTAGAGTAGGTTGTATTGGTTTGAGATGAACCTGATTTGAAACCTCCAGTTTGAGGTGAACCTATTGTGAAACCTCTGTTAGTGAGATCCGATACACTCAAGCGTTATGTGCGTCTACCGGAAGTGGAGTAGACAAGCAATCAAACCACTATAAAAATTATTGTGTTTGAGATTGCCATTGTCTTCTACTACTTGTGTGATTTCCTCATATATATATGATTATCTGAGATCAGACCTCACACACAGTCACGTCCATCATAAACTATGATTTGCATCTTGTTCATCTTTCAAATAGTTTTATGACCGGATCCTCTATTTTTCTTGGAAGTCATTATAGTTACTTTGAAGAAATCCTGATACATGACTATTTTCTCAGGATAAGATTGATAGGATTTTAAAATATCATAAAATATTAAAAAATCCTATTCACCCCCCTCTAGGACATATTGGCATATATCCACTTCAACTAAAGCGGTCATTACCGCAATTTCAATTGGTATCACAGAAGGTCTCTCTTAAGGGCTTCACCACCTAGAGAGTGATCTTGACTAAAGTTGGGAATATGGACAAAGGAGAGGGCTCATCGGTCACTAAACCTCCAATATTTGATGGATCAAATTATGCATACTGGAAGGTTAAAATGCATTACTTTCTGAGATCTTTGGATCATGATGCTTAGGATATAGTTGAAAGAGGATATGTGCCACCAACTGATCAAATAGTACTTGAAAATGGCAAAGCTATCATGAAACGAAAAGCCAAAGAGATGTGGACAACAATCGATAAAGAAAAATAAACTTCTAAGGATAAACCCATGAATGTTATCTACTATGATTTGTCCTAAGAAGTCTTCAATCAAATCAGTATGTGTGGAACAACCAAAGAAGCATGGGACTTGTTGGAAACAACCCATGAGGGAACAAGCACGGTGAAAAGGTCCAAATTACAGCTCCTAACATCATAATCTGAAAGTCTTAGAATGGAAGAGCATGAGACCTTCATGGAGTTTTTCACAAAACTGAACATCATTTGTAACTCCATGGGTGGATTAGGTGAAAAAGTTTCAGTCCTAAAAATCTATAGAAAAGTACTAAGATCATTATCGGAACAGTTTAATCCCATAGTAACAACCATTGAAGAGTGTAGAGACATAGATGAAATGAAAGCAGAACTAGTAGGTTCCCTTCAAACATTTGAGCTACACTTCAAACAAACCTCTAAATCCAAAACAACTATCCTCAAAACTTTAAAGAATATAACAAATGAGGACATTGAAAGTGAAAGAAAGAATGAAGATGAGGAATTGGCCTTGTTAGCTTCAAAAAGTTCTTTCATAAAAATTGTGGTTGACCATTTAAAGGAAGACAGGTGGATAACAAATATTCTACAGGTAAATCTGGTAGAAAGACTAAGAAACCACAATGTTATACCTGTCAAAAATTTAGACACCTGTCCATCGAATGCCCAAATAGGAAAACCAAAGGAAAAGCGATGGAAACCACATGGGATAACACGGAAGAGTCAAAATCAGAATGTAGTGATTTAGAGAGCGTTGGAGACCAGAAATCTCTAAAAATTCTTATAGTCTCTACTGCCTCAAGCATTCCCATCGAAATTGAGAATGTTGAAGAATCTCAGCCACTGAATCATTTCCATCAGACAATGAAGAAACTAAGAAAGAAGAAGAAGAAAAGGATAAACTGCAGGATGCTTATAATCAACTCTACATTCATAGCATCAATATTCTTAAAAGACTTGGAATAAATGAAAAAAAAAATTTGGTGCAAAAAGATCTAGATAAGACATTAGAAATCAATACACATCTAATTAACGATCTACAACAATACCGCTCAGAGAATGATAGGCTCGAAAGAATCAATACTTTTCTTAAATCTTAGTCTAAAAAACTAAGCAAACAGAATGAACTATTAAAAGATAAAAACATGCATCCTCAAAATGAAAATCACACACTCCTGTTTGATTTAGAGAAATCCAGAAAGTCTGCTGAATTAAACTACAAATTTTTCCAAAGTGGTGAGAAATTAGAAAAATTGTTAGGGATGGGAAGACAAGGAAAAGACAAGAGTGGCTTATGATATGATAAGTTTAAAATAAAATCTGTAAATGCAGCATCAATAGCTGAAAAATCTACTGCTTCAAGAAGTAAAACAAAGATTACTCCTATTTTTCATTCATTTGGTGACTCTGGTTATTATAAGTTTGAATGCGTATTTCCTATGAGGACACAACCCAACTCTGGTCAAAAGCATTTCGGTAAATTCAGACCAACTAGAAAACAAGATGTCAGGTGTCCATCTAGGAATATGGATAGATGAAATACACATCCATCACCACCTAGAATGACTAACAGAATGAATGAGTTATTGAATCAAGTGGCTAAATTAAATAAGAAAACTAATGAATTTGTGAGACAAGGAAACAAAATTCAGTTGCCCAACTTGTTTAAAGAAACTAAAACTACCACAATTAGAAATCCTGTCACAAAATGGGTAATGAAAGAAAATGATTGCCTTATTACTCACTCAAATCATATAACAGGAAATGATGCTAAATAGTACCTAGATAGCGGATGCTCAAGACAAGTCATGGGTGACAAATCCATTCTCTTAAACTATTCATATCTCAATGATGGGATAGTCACCTATGGAGGTGGAAGCATTGCTAAGGTAATTGGACAGGGAATTATCAAAGGAATAAATATGCTAAAAAATAAGAATACCTTTTGTATAAAAGGATTGATGCATAATCCTCTGAGAATTTCTCAAATATGTGACAATGATCATGTGGTTACATTCAACAAGTAGGAATGCGAGATCCTAGACCTATCAGGTAAACCAGTGATGAAGGGTTATCACACAAATAACCACTGCTATGTCATTAAAGGTAAAGGAAGGGCTGATCCATATGCTTATAAACATTTGAGCATGGAAAAACATGTCTAGGTCATGCATCTAGATCCAGATAGTTGTTGAAGAGATGCAATTTTGATGAATTTTTAATGATACATCTGAGGTCCCTCACCTCAATCTTTTTTTATATAAACATCCTGATGTTAATAATTTTGGATTGTACAATGTTTGTACAAATTTTGATGTGTATACTGTTCGTTATAAAGATATACTAAGTTATAAATATATGAAAGATTGTTCGAAATGCTGAAAAATGGAAGATATACATCTTCGATATCTCTGTCGATAAATCATGTAGATTCTCAATTAAATTGATCAAGAATCGATATCATTGACGTCCTTTTGGAATTAGAAGAGTCACATGATCGAGAATGTTATCGAGGACAGCTTCGATAACATCGAGTGGAGTATATCGATATCATCAAAAACATGTTCGATGATATCGAAGTTTGCCGCCCATTAAAAGACGGACGAGCAGGAAAATTTCATTTCCCTTCCAAAAGTCATTTTTCTCTCCTCTGCTCATCTCTCCCAACCAGTCTACAAGAAGTTTCATCTGAGAGTCCTATAAGGTCATGTAAATCTGGTAATACCCCTTCTATTTCCTCCTTTCCTCAAGATTTCATCGTGTGCTTTTTGGGTATTTCTCAATTTTGAGAGAAGTTCTGTCCGTTACACCCCAAATTCATCAAATCTATCTCTGTGAGTACCAGTAAATGGGAAAGGATAAGGGAAAAATGTCTGGTCCTAGAGAATCTTGGAGATCCTCTAGGCAAAAAGTCCTTGCACCGCAGGAAAGGGCAAGGGTGCCTGAACATGGGACCCCTACACGCTAATGAACAAGATAGACATCACGTGGCAGGTCCCAACCTGAAGCACCGGCCCCTCCTCTTGCTAGGGTGAATCCGGCTCTGGCCAAATACATTGGAATAAAGCTAGTCCATGAAAGGAGGATTGACAGGGAGTGTCTAAAACCATACAATCCAGAACCCCTATTAGCTGCAATTGATTGGCTACCTCTCCTTGACTTTGGGGGCCCGTGTCACTACGAAAGAACCTACAACTTTTTCACGTCTAGTTACTCTCCAGTGGTTGACCCCCCTTCTATCACTATTTTTGTTGGGGGTGACAATGTGGAGATTACCCCTGAATCTCCGTCGGCCTCCAGGACATGGACCTTGAAAATGTAGATAATCGGTCCATGGTCATGAAATTTCTTTGCCATGGTCGTGATAACCCTTGGCACCAAGGCAATGCGTTAAAGCCAAATTCATGGAACCGAGGTACCGTATTCTGCATGGCATCTTCGCCTCCAACCTATATCCTCGGAGTACCAATCGTTCAGATCTTACAGGATTCATGGCCATGGTAGTATATTCTGTAGCAACTGGGATCAAGATCTACCTTCCCACTTTAATTGTTCACCAATTAGTGTATGCGATTTACACTTCTCGAGATGTTCATCTGCCCTATCCTTGGATTATTCACGTGCTGTGTAATATGATCGGTCTTCCGGTAACACACGATCAGGAACTTCCTCTTTAACACTTCAACAAGAACAACATTAGAAAGATGGATTTGAAGTTCCACAGATTTCCCGAAGACCAACCCAAAGAAGGGATTCATGAAGAAGGTGAACTTGGTGAAGGGGCTGCACAAGCCGAAGGCCCCGGAATGGCCGAAGTTGATCCTCTTGCATAACACCAAGCGCCGTCTCCATCCAACCCCGTCCATGCAAAATGATTCAAGCTACGTCAAGATTAGATTGGAATGACACTGCGAGAAGTCACTTAGCTGAAGGAGTCGAGGTTCACCATCTTGGAACGTCTGGTGAACGGAGTGCATCAGTGGGTGCAGCAATTGGTGGATTTGATCACCTGCAGACGTGACGATACAACACCGTCTTCCTTTGCCCCTCCACCATAGTATAGCCAATCTCTGTGCCGTCACATACACCCTATTCTCATCTCAATGTATGGGCATGGGTATGTTTTAGAATGCCCTACACTCATTGAGTGTATGTGAAGGATTACTAACCTGTAAAGTTTGACAAGTGTTTGTTTTTTAGATATTTATATGCCCATGGATGGGCTAGATACTTGTGTTTGTTTTTGGATGCCCATGGATGGGCTAGATAATTTTTGGTTTCGGATGGATGTTGCACTACTACCAACCTTGGGCAGTACATATTTTGGATATTTTGTTTCATGGCTAGTTATAATTTCTATATGCTTACTGCCATATTTCTCTAGGTTGCTTCAAATGATGTTTATCCCTATTTCCTTGATTTATCTGGTTTATATCAACTGAGAATGTCTCCTCTTGCATTCTCCTTAACTGATTTGTGATGTTTGATCTTTATATCCATGCTATTAGTGTTTGTTAAAATCACTGATCTCCTTTGACTTAATATGCATACATGATTTCTATAAAGAGATGTTCTTTTGCATCTACCTATTCTGCTTATGCTATCTGAATTTTTGGTTCTCCCATATGCTTCAACTTCAGTCAATATCCACTGTTATATTTTCCTTTGCCAATGACTGATAAAAAGGGAAAGAACAAATCCACACCCCAAAGGAAAATTGTGTGTATCTACTTATTTGTGATAGGGGGAGCAGACATGTGTTAAAGGGAGCAGCTGCAAGAAGATAGGGGGAGATTGCTGTTGAGGGGGAGCAGCTACTGAATGAAATAGTCATCTGTGTGTGTGAACTAGAAAACTTTATAAAATTATGTAAAGTTCATGTACATACAATTTAGGGTGTTAGTCTAGAAGTTGTTCTAGGGTGTTTTGGTGTTTTATCACGTAATTGACAAGGGAGAGATTGAAAGTGCCCTAGTTTGTCAATTAGCGTGAGCATTGAGTCAGCAAGACAAAGGAGCCCCATAGGAAGATTGATCAAGCATCTACCTCAATAGGATGGTGCCCGAACTCATCACAGGTAAATCTTTGTAAGACCCATATCCTAGACCATACTGTTCCGTTGGCTTCCGCAATCCTTCTGGTCGAATTTCGGCAATCCTCGACCCTTGTCTGACATTTGCGCACGATCCTAAGCCAGGTCCCGCATACCGAAGTCGGCTCGAACTAGAACTTGTATTATAGAAACCGCACCGTCACCACGGTTCCAACGCCCGACTCGCGCACTGAACCGATACCTAGGCTAAAAGACATGGGCCTGTGTTCATTTCAAAGAAACGCTGCGTGTTACGAATATCGAGGAAATCTCTACAACATGTCCCATCAATCAATGTCAAGTCACTCCATACCTCAAGTACAACAACCAATCCCTCCTTTTTAAAAGTCAACTCTCTCTCTCCCCTCACCATCCCCCTTTTTCCCCATTTTCAACCACAACCATAACTCCCATCACCTTTTTCTTATAACCACCACATCACTCCATCACCTCTTATCATTCCCATCACCTCACTATCTCTCTCATTTCTCAAATCTCCTAAGCAAACCAAACTCCATATGTCCAAGCTCCTCACTCCCAACTCCAAGTTTGGCCCACTCTTCCCACTTTCTCATCCTCCATCTCAACCTTCCAATCATCATCTACCACCATCAAAACCCCATCATCCTCCATCAAAGATGAAGGCAAGGAGCTTATGAGCCTAAGGGAGTAAGGAGAAGGCCTAGAGGTGGGTGATCCATCGTTTATTTCAACTTTAAGGGCCCACTTGTTGTGGGACCCACTTGATGTATGTGTTGTATCAATAGAGGGCCCATAGTGGCGAGGTCCCTCCTCTCTATCACCATCTCTCTCTCTCTCTCTTTGAATGGTGATGATGATGGAGGGGTGAGTGTGGCCCACCATGAATCATGTATTTCATGTGGGACCCATCGGATGGATGTGTTGGATCTACCCCATCCAGCCCATTAGCGGGCCTGAATGGAAGGAAAACATAAATATTAAATTGATCTAGGTCAAGTGGGCCACATTTATGTGGGACCCACCTTGGTTAGAAATGGTGGGCCACGTCCATGTGGGACCCACCACAATGCATGTGTTTATCCATGCCATCCAGCATCCTTGGACGTTGGACGGGTGTGGCTAACATGGAGTATGTGCACTGACATGGGTGTGTACTTGCAAGCTAACACAAAAAAAAGAGAAGAAAAGGAAATGGTAGGCCACTCATACAGGGCCCACCTTGACGTATGTATATAATCCATGCCGTCCATTTTACTTCTCAGCCCATTTTAGGCGTTGAGCCAAAAGATGAGGCTGATCCGATAATCAAGCGAGCCATACCATAGGAAATAGTGGTATTACCATTAAAACCTACATTGATTCTTCCATTCGTCAAAAATACGTCACATATTGGTCTCATTTGGTCGATTAGGGACCGTAGAATCAAATGGCCAGGTTGGATTTCCTTGATGCTGGCCCCACCAGTGAAAAACCATAGGAATATTAATTTTTTTTAAAAAAAAATTAGAACAACAGACGCTATTGCTATCAGCGTCTTTGGACGCTACAGCAAGCAGCGTCCGCTACTTTGCAAGCTGGCCAGTGGGCCCCATCTCAGGCTCCATCATGATGTGGGTCGAGCATCAACACTGTGCATTTAATGGGGCCCCTTCTTAAGCAGTGGGGCCCCCAAAATCAGCCATATATGGTACGTCAGGTGGCCCACACGGCTGGGAACAATGTGGGATTGAACATCTACCATTGAAACCCTTTATGGGTCACGAATGTTTTGTATCAATATGAAATTTTTTTTCCTCTTCACCTGGCTCGTGTGACCTCGTGAACAGGTTGGATGGAAAACAAACATTTTGGTGGGCCCCAAGTCAACGTGGCCTTATCAACAGGTTGGGTGGAAATAAACATCACCGTGGGCTCTAGGTCCACGTGACCTTATGGACAGATTGGATGCAAATAAACATTATGGTGGGCCCCTGGTCCACATGACCTTATGGACAGATTGGATGTAAATAAACATTATGGTGGGCCCCTGGTCCACGTGACCTTATGAACAGATTGAACGCAAATAAACATTACAGTGGGGCCAGGTTGGGTGGAAAATAAACATTACTGTGGGCCCCAGGTCTGAGTGACCTTATGAATGGGTTGGATGGAACATAAACATTATAGTAGGCCCCATGTGAGACCCACTGATGTGAGTATTTTATCCACTCTATCCCTATGTGCGGGAAGTGGGGTGGTTGGTGGACGTCACTGCAACTATATGGCTGTTGTAGTGACATTACCAAGGTCTGTGGGGCCTACCTTGGCTAATGTGATATTTATCCACACCGTCCATAGGCAGTGGACACCTCATGATGAATGTTTTATCCATGCTGTCCACCATAATACGTAGAACCGACCATTATGTATGTGTTTAACCCACTGTCCATCTATGTTGGCCAAATCATTGGCTACATTATGAGGCCCACCTTGATATATATATAAGGCCATGTGATGAGACCCATCTTGGTGTATTTATGGCCCGCCCACTAAGGCCCACTTTGATTCGTATAAGGCCCATTGTTGAGGCACATCTTGGTGTATTTGTGGCCCGACCACTGAGGCCTACTTTGATATATATGAGACCCATGGTATGAGGCTCATTTGTCGTTTTGGAGGCCTATGGGTCGAGGCCCAATGAAATGTACATAAGGCCCATTGTAGTGTGATTCCACCATGGTATATGTGTTGACCGTTATACTAAGCTATGCCTTGGGAGCAATGATGGTTTGATGTCCACATTGTAAGAATAATGTTGGTTAAATGTCCGCATTATGACTCCCCCTAAGGCCCATTGGTAGGTCTATACTTGTAGTGTATAGGCCGTCTAGGTCCATCTTCGTTATGAATGGAGCCCATCACCACATAACTTGTTTAGTGTAGATCCATGATTCATGATCATACGCATCATATGTATCCCTGATATGAGGAGTGACTGATCATAGCATATGCCTTCGGGCAGATGGTTTATAGGCTCCTTGACAGGAGGAGTTGCTCTTCATTAGCGCGCAGTATGTGCAGGATTGTTGCATGACTGATAGTGTGATTCATGCACTTCAGATTTATATGACATGATTATTATATTCCCTAGCGACATCAGGGCTATGACCTCCATAGACATATCGTGGATGGCAGTATTGGATACCAAAAATATTGTTACTAAGCATCGGGGCACCATAGATGTCCCTAGGTAAAAATTTCTAAACCCGATGGTACCAGAAGATGACTCCAACGTCAAGACCAAGTGGATATATGAGCGCATGAGAGCCGAATCCTAGGAGGCCATGTCTCCCACTGTGTCATGATCGATTGAAAAGGGGTGTGACCTTACTCACCCGAGGGTAGGGGGTAATACTAGGCTGAGTTTGACCAGCTCGTGAATGGATCCACTATCAATGTGCCAGATAGGTATTGGCAGACTATTGGCCAAGCAAATAGTCAAGTTTCTTACACTCACTTGGACTGTGCAGCTGGGAGAGTGGCAGTGTCATTTGGAGTGTACTAAACCCCGGTGATTATCCAGAATGAGAACTATACTGATATATGATGAGGATTGGCATGCTTGAGTTGCATCTCGCATCACATGGCCGTATTATGGCTGATAGCATTCATATCTTGCACCGCATAGCCTTGGTATGGCTAATTACATTCATGTACTCATCAACATGTTTCTGCATTACTCTGACCTTACATTCTGAGCACGCATTTCTTGCGTACACACTTACACCACCCTCTAAGCTTTCTATAAGCTTATGCACAATTGATGCGTGTAGGAGACACCAGGATGCAGCCGTAGTTTTACTGTAGCTAGAGCATATAGTCAGCAGTTTGGAGCACATAGTCGAGCTTTTGGAGTTTCTATTATTTTCATTTTCTTGTATTTCCCTTCTGACGCATTGTATTCAAAGTTTTTTATTATAGTGAATTTTATGATGGTGTTCTTGTGGTTATTGTTCATGGGTTATGCTTATGGTTATGCTCATTATGATTCAATTTGATGATTAGAAATCCTCCTTATAGCATCCCAGGATCGAAACCTGGTAATGGGTGCTGGGAGCCGAGAATGGGGTTCTACGGAGGCTATCAGCACTGGATTCGGCGATTGAAAATTTTATGAGCCCAGTTTTCGAGTTTGGGGTGTGACAGAAGTTGGTATTAGAACATAACTTGGGAATAACCGAGAACAACATCACATGTTTGCTATAAGCTTAAGATGATTAGGTTCCGAGTGCGTAACCTTCCGATTGAGTTCCCTAATGTGTGATTCTCAAGGTTGATTACTGTCCTTATTCTTCCTATAAGACATGCCGCCCAGGAGAGTGACTCGAGCGAATCCCACTCCACCACCTGAGGCTCCATCTTTACCACTTGCACCTCCCGTTCTACCTCCTAAGATCCCTACTCCCCTGCCTGAAGATGACGTTCCTCCACCTAAGGTCGGTGAGGAGTCGATCGTACCTATTAGTGCCTCTCAGTTACAACAGATGTTACAGGCTGTGACGGTCACACTCCAAGGACAAGGCAGGCGCTCAGTTTTTCATCAGCCCAGGCTAAGTAGGAACACGTGAGTGCCCTTCTTCGTGAGTTCTGACAGCTTGATCCTCCGCGCTTCCTGGGCAAGCCAGATCCGATTACAGCCGAGAGGTGGCGCTCCAATGTAGAGAAGATCTTTGATACTATGTCATGTATGACCGAGCAGCAATTCAGATTAGTTGTATTCCTTCTCTAGGGTGAGGCAGAGCATTGGTAGATCTTCGTTACCTGCGTTGCCAGACCTGAGTATGTCTGGACATGGGAGGACTTTATCGACCGATTTAAGGAGCAGTACTTCCCTGACCGCATTCGTCGTCAGAGAGCACTGGAGTTAGAGACTTTGGTGCAGGGGGACATGATCGTGGCGTAGTACGCAGCCCGTTTCGTGGCGCTATCGAGGTTTGTGTCATATATGGTTGATGATGAGGGGCAGAAGGCCTACCGTTTCGAGAACGGCTTACGTTATGGTCTTCGAGGCCTTATTATTGGGCATGAGCTCCCGACCTTTCAAGCGATAGTGTGGAGGGCTCAGATTTATGAGTCTGAGTGGGCTAGCTCGTAGACCGATCGAGATCAAAGGAGAGGATAAAATCAAAAGAGGCAAGCCCCCTCCAGTAGCTCCCAGTAGCATCGACGACCATAAAGGTACAGGAACCACCCACCTACTAGAGCACCAGCAGCACCTCCAGTGCCACCCTAGCAGCCATTCTCAGGGACCTATTTTGGATGTGGTGGGATAGGACACCACATATCTAAGTCCCCCCACTCTCATTTGCAGTAGCCGAGAGCATCACAACAGCCTCCACAGCAGCAGCCGAGAGCACAGCAGCGACCGCATCAGCAGCGTCCAAAGCCTCCTCAGCCGTCGAGGCCCCAACAGTAACAGAGACAGTAGTATAGGCCACCGCAGAGGTAGTAGTAGCTCTAGGGACCTCAGAGGGGATAGGCACCCCCCAGCCAGCTCAGGCTAGATTTTATGCAGCCTAACAGGACCCACAGACCTCTAGAGGAGTCGTAGAGGGTATACTTCTAATCTCTTCATGCATCGCACGTGTACTATTTAATTTTGGCGCTTCGTACTCATTCATGTCTAAGGATTTTTGTCGATCGACTGGATTACCAACAGAGTCTGCTAGTGAGGGATTGATCGTATCGATGCCCTTAGGGAAGACCACCGTATTGGACCTTTTTCTTTCATCTTGCCCTATTTTGGTCGGTGATATGTTTTTGCCCGCTGACTTATTCGTGCCACCGATGTCAAATTTTGACATTATCTTGGGCATGGATTGGCTTGTCAAGTATTATGCTATCTTGGACTGTTCTGTGAGGACAGTCACATTTTGCATACCAGGCTTGTTGCAGTTTCAGTTCGTTGCAGAGCCCCGAGGAGAGCCATTATCTTACTTGATGTCCTGCGTCGTTGAGGAGCATATTGCCGCATGTATTAATCAGTTGCCGGTTGTTTATAATTTCCCCGACACCGCCTTGTCGACATATTAAGTTTTAGATTGAGCTAGTGCCCGGTACCGCGCCTATCTCGAAGGCCCCATACCTATGGTACCGATGGAGTTGCATGAGCTGCAGCCACAGTTGGACAAGTTACGTGAGTTGGGATTCATCCATCCGAGCAGTTCTCCATGAGCAGCGCCAGTATACTTCGTCAGGAAGAAGGCTCTGCGTAGATTACCACGAGCTCAACTGAGTCACGATTAAGAACAAGTACCCGCTCCCAAGGATAGATGATTTTTTTGACTAGCTGCAGGGTGCACAGTTCTTTTCGAAGATCGACTTACGTTATGGATATCATCAGATTCGAGTCCAAGAGGAGGACACCCTGAAGATGGCTTTCAGGACTCGTTATGGTCATTTTGAGTTTTAGGTCATGTCCTTTGGACTGACCAATGCATCCGCGGTCTTCATGTAGTTGATGAATGAAGTCTTCCACCATATCTCGATCAGTTTGTTGTGGTCTTCATCGATGATATTCTAATATATTCGAGGACCCGTGAGGACCATATGCAGCATCTGAAGATCATGTTATAGACCCTCCGTGCTCACTAGCTGTATGCGAAGCTGGAGAAGTGTGAGTTTTTGCTGGAGGAGGTGAGATTTCTCGGTCATGTGGTGATGAGGGAGGGTGTCGCAGTGGACCCCTTGAAGGTTGAGGTAGTGCATCAGTGGAGCCAGCCCATGACTGCATCCGAGATATAAAGTTTCCTTGGTTTGGCAGGCTATTGTCGGCGTTTCATTAAGGGCTTCTCCTGTATTGCAGCCCCATTGACCAGGTTGACTCAGAAGGGTGAAGATTTTATTTGGACTAGTGCATGTTAGCAGCCATTCGTGGAGCTGAAGGACTGCCTGATGTCCGCTCTTGTCCTCACTCTTCCCTCTGGGTGTGATGGATTTGTTGTATTTACCGATGCCTCACGTATTAGATTGGGTACTGTCCTGATGAAGCACAGTAGACCTGTAACCTTCGCGTCTCGTCAGCTCAAGGTCCATGAGCTGAACTATCCCACACACGATTTGGAGTTGGCAGTAGTTGTCTTCGTACTGAAGGTGTGGAGACATTATCTCTATGGGGTTAGGTTCGAGCTCTTCTTCGACCACAAGAGCTTGAAATATCTATTTTCTCAATCTGAGCTGAACATGCGGCAGAGACGCTGGATGGAGCTTCTAAAGGACTATGATTTTGACCTCTAGCACCACCCAGGGAAGGTGAACGTGGTGGCGGATGCCCTCAGCCGTCAGCCACGAGGATTGGTGGCACATATGATGATTCAGGAGTGGAGGATGCTCGAGGATATAGCAGAGTATGACTTCAAGTTTGGTCTGTAGTCTTCTATCGTTCAGCTATCAAGCCTGTCGATTCAACCCTCTCTTGTTGCAAGGGTGATCAAGGCTCAACAGATAGATAAGTCATTACAGGATTTCTGAGCAAAGGCAGCATCTAAGAGTCAGACAGATTGACAGATTGGTTCTGATGGTGGACTTCGCTTCAAAGGCAGATTATGTGTCCCAAATATTCTTGAGTTGTACAAAGATCTTATGACTGAGGCACATCGATCGCGATTTTCTATCCACCCTGGCTCGACGAAGATGTACCATGATATAAGGAGACAGAATTTTTGGGTGGGGATGAAGTGCCAGATTGCCAGTTTTGTGGCCGAGTGTGACACATGCCAGCATGTCAAGGCCGATCATCAGAGACCCCCTGGTCTATTACAGCTGTTGAGCGTCCTAATGTGGAAGTGGGAGCACATATCGACAAACTTTGTTATGGGCTTACCGAGGACTCAGCACGGTCATGATGCCATTTGGGTTATCGCGGACTGTCTGATGAATTCGGCACATTTTTTTGTGATTCGTGAGACTTGGCATCTGGACCGGCTCGCTAGGCTATTTGTTGAGGAGATAGCGAGACTGCACGGCATTCCAGTCTTGATCGTCTCTGACTGAGATTCAAAGTTCACGTCTCAATTTTGGGGGAGCTTTCAGAGAGCTATAAGTACTAATTTATGGCTCAGCATCACGTATCATCCACAGAACGATGCCCATACCGAGACGGTCAACCAGATACTTGATGATATGCTTTGGGCCTGCACGATTAATTTCGGGGGTAACTGGGATGAGCATCTGTGATTGTCTGAGTTCGCATACAACAACAGTTATCAGGCGACTATTAGCATGGCTCCTTTTGAGGCATTATATGGCAGACCATGCAGATCTTTGAGTTGTTGGACTGAGGTTGGAGAGCGGCATCTCCTACGTCCCAAGCTTGTGCAGCAGACGTTAGAGGCTATCGATATCATTAGGCAGAGGATGCGCACAACTCAGAATCGACAGAAGAGTTTTTCTAATCGGCGTCGTCCTTTGTTGTTCGTTGTTGGGGACAAAGTGTGTCTCAAGGTCTCACCCATGAAGGGCGTAGTTCGGTTTGGAACGAAGGGTAGGCTTGCCCCGAGATTTATAGGACCTTTTGAGATCACTGGGCGGGTTGGCGTCGTGGCTTATCGACTTGCCTTACCATTTGAGTTATCTAGCGTCCACAACATTTTTCATGTCTTTATGATGAGGAAATGTGAGTCATACATCATTCCAGTTATTGATTGGCAGCCGCTAGAGGTTCGTGAGGACACTTCTTACATTGAATAGTCAGTTCGTATCCTTGATCGGAAGGAGCAAGTCCTCCGGACCAAGGTCATTTCCATGGTGAAAGTTCAATGGGATCACCATTCTGTTGATGAGGCGTCTTGGAAGAGCAAGGCTGAGATTCGAGAGCGCTATCCTCATCTCTTTGATGATTGATTGTATGTTGTATTTTGTAAACTATCTCCAATTTCATATGATGATGCAATGTTCCTTCTTCCTTATGAGTTATGTCTGGTTGCGATGATTGTGTAAATTTTTAAAATAAAATTTTTATTTGGATGGGAGAGTTGTAAAGCCCGTATCCTAGATTGTACTATTCCGTTGGCTTCCGCGATCCTTCCGGTCGAATTTCGGCAATCCTCAACCCGTATTTCATGTTTGCACGTGATCCTAAGTCGGGTCCCATATACTGAAGTCTGTTCAAACCAGAACTTGTATCATAGTAACCGCACAGTTGCCATGGTTCCAACACCGTGACTCGTGCATCGAACCGATACCTAGGCTAAAAGATGTGGGCCTGCGTTCATTCCAAAGAAATCCCGCGCATTACGAATATCGAGGGAATCTCTACAATGTCCCATCAATCAATCAATGTCAAGTCAAGTCACTCCATACCTCAAGTACAACAACCCATCCCCCCTTTTTAAAAGTCAACTCTCTCTCTCCCCTCACAATCCCTCTTTTACCCCATTTTCAACCACAACCATACCTCCCATCACGATTTTCTTACAACCACCACATCACTCCATCACCTCTTATCATTCCCATCACCTCACTCTCTCTCTCTCTCATTTCTCAAATCTCTTAAGCAACCCAAACTCCATACGTCCAAGCTCCTCACTCCCAACTCCAAGTGTGGCCCACTCTTCCCACTTTCTCATCTTCCATCTCAACCTTCCAATCATCATCTACCACCATCAAAACTCCGTCAACCTCCATCAAAGATGAAGGCAAAGAACTTAGGAGCCTAAGGGACCAAGGAGAAGACCTAGAGGTGGGTGATCCATCGTTTATTTCAACTCTAAGGGCCTACTTGTTGTGGGACCCACTTGATGTATATGTTGTATCAATAGAGGGCCCATAGTAGTGGGGTCCCTCCTCTCTATCACCGTCTCTCTCTCTCTCTCTCTCTCTCTCTCTCTCTCTCTCTCTCTCTCTCTCTCTCTCCTCTCTCTCTCTCTCTCTCTCCCTCTCTATTTCTTTGAATGGTGATGATGATGGAGGGGTGAGTGTGGTCCACCATGAATCATATATTTCATGTGGGACCCATCGGATGGATGTGTTAGATCTACCCCATTGAGCCTATTAGCAGGCCCAGATAGAAGGAAAACATAAATATCATATTGATCTAGGTCAAGTGGGCCACGTTTATGTGGGACCCACCTTGGTTAGAAATGGTGGTCCACGTTCATGTGGGACCCACCACAATGCATGTGTTGGGACGCTGGACGGGTGTGGCTAACATGGAGTATGTGCATTGACATGGGTGTGTACTTGCAAGCTAACACAAAAAAAAAAAGAGAAGAGAAGAAAATGGTGAGCCACTCATGCAAGCCCCACCTTGATGTATGTATATAATCCACGCCATCCATTTTACTTCTCAGCCCATTTTAGGCATTAAGCCAAAAGATGAGGTTGATCCGATTATCAAGCGGGCCATACCATGGGAAATAGTGGTATTACTATTAAAACCTACATTGATTCTTCCATTCGTCAAAAATACGTCGTATATTGGTCTCATTTGGTCGATTAGGTACCATAAAATTAAATGGCTGGGTCCGATTTCCTTGATGTTGGCCCCACTTGTGAAAAACCATAAGAATATTAATTTTAAAATAAAAAAAATTTACAACAGCAGACGTTGTTGCTGTCAGCGTCTCTGGATGCTGCAGCAAGCAGCGTCCGCTGCTTTGCACACTGGCCAGTGGGCAACCCAAAATCAGCCATATATGAAACGTCAGGTGGCCCACACAGCTGGGAGCAGTGTGGGATTGAACGTCTGCCATTGAAACCCTTTATGGGTCACGAATGTTTTGTATCAATATGAATTTTTTTTTCCTCTTCACCTAGGTCGTGTGACCTCATGAACAGGTTGGATGGAAAACAAACATTTTGGTGGGCCCCAAGTTAACGTGGCCTTATCAACAGGTTGGGTGGAAACAAACATCACCATGGGCTTTAGGTCCACGTGACCTTATGGTCAGATTGGATGTAAATAAACATTATGGTGGGCCCCTGGTCCATGTGTCCTTATGGAAAGATTGGATGCAAATAAACATTATGGTGGGCCCCTGGTCCGCGTGACCTTATGAATAGATTGGATGCGAATAAACATTACAGTGGTCCCAAGTTAGTTGGAAAATAAATAGTACTGTGGGCCCTAAGTTTGAGTGACCTTATCAATGGGTTGGATGGAACATAAACATTATAGTAGGCCCCACATAGGACCCACTGATATGAGTATTTTATCCACTTTATCCCCACATGTGGGAAGTGGGGTGGTTGGTGGACGTCACTGCAACTATATGGCTACTGTAGTGATGTTACCAAGGTCTGTGGGGCCTACCTTGGCTAATGTGATGTTTATCTACACCGTCCATAGGTAGTGGACACCATTATGATGAATGTTTTATCCACGCTGTCCGCCATAACACATGGAACCGACCGTTATGTATCTGTTTAACCAACTGTCCATCTTTGTTGGCCAAATCATTGGCTACATTATGAGGCCCACCTTAATACATATAAGGCCATGTGATGAGGCCCATCTTGGCATATTTGTGGCCCGCCACTAAGGCCCACTTTAATTTGTATAAGGCCCATTGTTGAGGCCCATCTTAGTGTATTTGTGGCCCACCCACTGAGGCCCACTTTGATATATATGAGACTCATGGTATGAGGCCCATTTGTTGTATTAGAGGCCCATGGGTCAAGGCCCAATGAGATGTACATAAGGCCCATTGTAGTGTGATTCCACCATGGCATATGTGTTGACCGTTATACCGGGCTATGCCTTGGGAGCAATGATAGTTTGATATCCACATTGTAAGAATAATGTTAGTTAAATGTCCGCATTATGACTCCCCTTAAGGCCCATTAGTAGGCCCATACTTGTAGTGTGTAGGCCGTCTAGGCCCATCTTCGTTATGAATGGAGCCCATCACCACATAACTTGTTTAGTGTAGATCCATAATTCATGATCATACGCATCATATGTATGCTTGATATGATGAGTGATTGATCGATCATAGTATATGCCTTTGAGCCGATGGTTTATGGGCTCCCTGACAGGTGGAGTTACCCTTCATTAGCGCACAGTATGCGCAGGATTGCTGCATGACTGATAGTGTGATTCATGCACTTTGCATTTGTATGACATGATTATTATATGCCCTAGCGACTTTAGGGCTATGACCTCCACAGACACATAGTGGATGGCAGGATCGAATATCAAAAATATTGTTACCAAGCATCGGGGCGACATAGATGTCCCTGGGTGAAACTCCCTAAACCCGATGGTACCAGAGGATGACTCCAACGTCGAGACCAAGTGGATATATGAGCGCACGAGGGTAGAATACTAGGAAGCCACGTCTCCCACTGTGTCATGTTCGGTTGGAAAGGGATATGGCCTTACTCACCTGAGGGTAGGGGGCAATACTAGGCTGAGTTTGACCAGCTCGTGAATGGATCCGCTATCGACGTGCTGGATAGGTATTGGAAGACTATTGGACAGGCGGATAGTGAGGTTTCTTACACTCACTTGGACTGTGCGGCTGGGAGAGCGGCAATGCCATTTGGAGTGTACTAAACCCTGATGATTATCCAGAATGTGAACTGTACTAATATATGATGAGGATTGGCATGCTTGAGTTGCATCTCGCATCGCATGGCCGTATTATGACCAATAGCATTCATGTCTTCCACCACATAGCCTTGGTACGACTAATTACATTCATGTACTCAGCATGTTTCTACTTTACTTTGACCTTGCATTCTGAGCACACTTTTATTGCGCACACACTTACACCGCCCTCTAAGCTTTCTATAAGCTTATGCACGATTGATGCGTGCAGGAGACGTCAGGATGCAGCCATAGTCTTACCGTAGTTGGAGCATACAGTCAACAGTTTGGAGTACACAGTCGATCTTTTAGAGTTTCTATTATTTTCATTATCTTGTATTTCCCTTCTGACACATTGTACTCAAAGTTTTTTATTATAGTAGATTTTGTGATGGTGTTCTTGTGATTATTGTTTTTAGGTTATACTTATGGTTATGCTCATTACGATTCAAATTCATGATTAGAAATCCTCCTTATAGAATCCCAGGATCGAAACCTGGCAAATGGGTGCTGGGAACCAAGAATGGGGTTCTACGGAGGCTATCGGCACCGGATTCGCCGATCGAGAATTTTGTGAGCCCGGTTTCCGAGTTTGGGGTGTGACAATCTTATCCTCACATCCCATGTCCTAAAACACCAGGCAATTAAAACCCTTAAAATTGAATAGAACATCCTAGGGTTTTTGGTTACAAAACTTTTTTTCAAAAAAAGAAAATTATTTTAGTTTTCTACCTTTGTCAATTTATCGTTACATGGCGCGATGAAATCGAACCATGTTATCAATGTCCTCGAAGCTCACCCGATATTATCGAAATGAGGACTTATGATGTCCAGCAACCACAAAGATCTCTGGATTGAATTATCGTTGAATCGATGGACTGCTCGATATCATCCAATTTCGAATCTCAAGTCCATCAGTCAACTCGATAAAATCGACATCAGGTCAGTTGCATTCAAAATGCTACTAAGGCAAATCATGTGATTCTCGATATATCGAAGGATTCCTCTATATCCTTCGAATTCAAATCTCGATGATATGAGATTAGGACAAAAATCTATCCAACAAGTTTCCAGGTTGTTTTTCTTGGATTGAGGGTCACTTAATAAAATTGATATTCAAATATTGATCATATCGATGCTAAGTCGATGTCATCGAAATAGGACATAAACTGTCCAACAAGCCTATAGGAAAATAGCTTAGAATTATCGATGAATTGGCACTATCATTGATATCATCGACATTTAAATTCCAATGTTATCGAGTGATGCTCGATCATATCTTAGACCTGTTAAGTTTCAAAGGTAAGTGCTCTCACATTTTTAAATATTGAGGAATCGTAACCAGGGTCAATGAAATCGGAGTTTGAAATCTAATGTCATCAATATGTGCCTGATCTTCTCAGTTATTTGGCAAAAAGTTTCAAAAGATTTTGACAGTTGAGTTCATATCATCGAGCAGCTGGTTGATGCTATCGAGAGTATACGCTCGATGATATCGAACTCTGTAAAAAATGTGACCATTTTATATCCGTTGGAACCTTTTGCCTATTTAATGAGAGCTTGCCCTTAGTTGTTTGTAGAGAAAATAGAGAGTGCTTTTGAGTGTTTAACCCCATATCATATACCCTAAGCCTTTTCTCTCATAGAAGTTCATCCTCCAATCCACCCTTATCATTGACATTCAATAGAGTGGATTGGGGAATGAACTTTCGCATTCAAGGATCCTACAGGTGCCATCTTAATGGCAAATCATTAAGTTGAGATGCCTTGTATGCATAAATGATTGGAATCACTCTCTCTCTCCTTTATAGGAAAATATTTAATAGAGTAGGATTCCATCATAACCTTAACCCAACCCGTTGACTTATCTTGGTACATCATCTGAGTTGTGGTTCAAGGGAGCTGAAGATTCTTCATCCTCAAAGAAGGAGATCTTCATCAACATGTTGAATAAGTTTCATCTACTTATTTGTAAGTCATTAGAGTCCAGAGGATCCTTGTGATCATTCCTTCTATAGGATTAGGTCTATGGTGTTTCTCACCCCTTTCAAGTCCTTATAAGAGGCCTCCGACGGGAGCGTACGTGGGGGTACTTTGTGTTGACCCTTACTCTGTGGAGAGTATAAACTCTTAGGTCCTTTTGTAGGTCCTTGACCTATGTGGTTTAAAACCTGTGTGCTTTGTGTTGACCCTTGCACATGGGAGCATAAACTGGTGAGGTTCCTTGTGTAGATCCTTGGCCTATATGGCATAAAATTCGGGTGCTGTGTGTTGACGCTTTCTCTTATGTGGGGCATAAACTTATGTTGTGTAGACACGTTAAAGTCAGCCTAGAGTAGGTTGTATTGGTTTAAGGTGAACCTAATTTGAAACCTCCGGTTTGAGGGGAACTTATTGTGAAACCTTCGTTAGTTGGACCCAGTATACTCAAGGGTTGAGTGCGTCCAGCAGAAGTGGAGTAGATAAGTAGTCAAACCACTATAAAAATAACTATGTTTGAGATTACTATTGTCTTCTACTACTTGTGTAATTTTCTTAAATGTTTTCACATCTGATTATCTGAGATCACACCTCACACATAGTCACGTCCATCATAAACTATGATTTACATCTTTTTTATCTTTCAAATAGTTTTATGACTGGATCCTCTATTTGGCTTGGAAGCCATTAGAGTTACTTTGAAGAAATCCTGATACATGCTTATTTTTTCAAGATAAGATTGATAGGATTTTAAAATATCATAAAATGCTAAACAGTCCTATTCACCCCACTCTAGGACATATTGGCATATACCCACTTTAACTAAAGTGGTCATTACGGTAATTTCACAGGGAACGAGATCAAAGAATTTACACGCTAAAGATCTGAGAAAATCAAGTGATCAACGATGAAGTGGCCTGAAAATCATCCTGAATGTAAGATCATAAAGTTTCCACTATCCGTTTGGCTCAAAACTTTATATCTGGCCTGAGGCCCCTAAATTAACTGTACACATCGAATTTCAGTCATTGGATCTTTGTGGAAGTTGCCCAACAGATAGATCAACCTATAAAACACTGATATGGGGCCCACCTAATATCTGGATAAGCTTCAATTTTGGTCTCAACTCCTTAAACTGGGTGGAAAAATGGATGGACGAAATGGATTTCTCACATGCATAACAGTGGACCCCACACACAATGTGGGAGTACACGGTGCGATGCACTCTTGCGCTGCACCAAAACCAAGAGACGGGTCAACACATGCTGACCCGAGCTCTTCTCTTAAAAAATGAAAAATCCGTTTTTCCGCTAGCATCCACATGGACGATTCTTTGCAGGCCATCCCTATCATCCCAATGGACGATCTAAACCGCTAATTCAATCCAGGGGGTGGCCACAACCCTAGCCATGGTTCCCTTTTGATCTCATGCACGCGTACTGTAACGTGTCGAAAAAATCCGTACAAAGACCCGAGTACCACCTCAGGCAGAAATACCTATGGATCATATCCCGTAGAAATTTAGGCAAAAATAGGTTAAGTGCAAAACTAAATAATCGATGGATTTAGCTCGAACCACCATTTACACAAATGGCAAGACCCAAAATCATCAAAATTGTTAATTCAAAACTACTTAAAAACTAGGAAAAATCCTGTGAGCATGTCACTCTCGAGAGTACATTGAAACTCCGTATCGGACCTGGACCGTATGTCAAAAGTCCAATGACCGTGAAACTATAGGGTTATATCCGTCCTACTAGGCTTGACAATCATCGTGGGAATCGAGTCCAAATGGTGTGTAGAAACTCATAACTTGAGTCTTGAGTAAAGTGTGTGAGAAACGCGAATATCTTTAAATAACGTAATGAAACTTAAGTAAATTGGATCATTCGCTTACACGAAAAATTGAAGATTTCAGACCGTTAGTTTTTTTACCAAACTTCACCTATGGAAAAGGAAAATTTTGCTATACAAACCCGTATACTCGTGGCCCCGATCGAGTAAGTTCAACCGTTGATCTGACATGGGTCCTTCATGGTTGATCAGCCTATCCAATCACATCGAAATCACATCCTGGCATAGATCCATTGTCAAGGAACTTACCCTACGCTATAAGTGAATAATGGGCCTCCCTATGTGCCATGTTTGTCAAAAATAGACGCCTTTTGGTTATAAACTAAGTATACCAGGGCCTTAGGGCCATTTGCATCACTTCTGGGCCTATATATAGCCCTTATTTCACCCCATTTCTATTCCATACGAATTTCTCCAAGCCCTAGGAGAGAGGAGAGAAAAGAAGAGAAAAGAGAAAAGAGAGGAGAGAGTTTGGGAGATCGTTGTTGGGATTCCTTCCCACAACTCCACACATTGAATCACCTCCCCATTTCACTACACGATCCATTTCAGCTACAATTTGGGTAAGATAACCTAAACCTAATCTGGATTTAGAAATTCAAATAGCATAATCAATGAACTAGCTAACCTATTTCATTGTTTAGGTGTCCGACGTTCTATTTTTGGGAATGTAGAATTTAAACCGCGTCCGAATCTAGTATTTCGACGAAAGGTGCGGACTATAAATGTTTAGGTTATGGTTTTCAATGCTTTCAATGTCAGCTAATGATTTATGTCTGACTTGATTACTGCCATACGATCTTGGTTACACCGTTTTTTATGAAATAAACATGTATGAACTATGTAGAATGAAATATAAATCCTATGTGTTTGTTGAAATGTTTGAATGAACCTGTAAATATTATATGTGCTTGCCATGATTACTAATCTAGGGTTCATGTTAATCATATGCATGATGACCTCTTTGTGTAAGGAATTTCCATAATATACATCATAACTAATCTAGTCTATATTTTTGGTAATGTGTAGTCTAATTGTTTGATAACTTGTCTGAATGAGATATTGTTGATGAATTATATTCAATAAGGGTATTGAGATAGGATTCTCAATTACCTTATCCATATGTATAGTTTCCTTCATAAAATCTTAATTCCGTCTACGCGATTTCTAGATAAAATGTAAGTGTTAGGTAATACGATCAATGTGTTTGGTGAAATGCTCAAATGAGGAATTTATTTGGATTATTTATTAAATGCTGACATGATTATCACATGTGTATATCTATTTCATCTAAGTAAGGTTGGGGCTACAACGTAAACTAGGCAATCGGTAACCGTCCCCGTTGGAGTAGCCGAATTAGTCTCGCCACATTGGGCAATTTGATGAATCCGGATGCACGACGACTGTCGATAGTGTTTAAGCTACAGTGCTTATGCGCTCCATGTCGGTTAAGTCAGCATGTGCGTGTACCAATCGAACCTACTTAATAAACCGATTAGCTTATTGTGTGTTTACCATGTATGGACATCACTGCTTGAATCTAAGGTATCACTTACCAATGTAAAAGCCCGTTTCAACCATGGTACCATGATCCACTAAGGCTCATGAGTTAGGCATGGTGATATGGGACACCGTGGTCGAGCTGTCGGCCTACACTAGGGTGACAAGCCAACCCGTAGTGACCAGTGAGCAACCCAAACTCATGAGCCGGGCATAGTAGTATGGGACACCGTGTTCGAACTGTTGGCCTATGCTGAAGTGATTATCCACCCCGTAGTGACTGTGAGTATAAACTTTGAACTTGCCTATCGACTGCTTTTCATTAGGAGTGATGCCCTATAATTTGCCTATCGTATGTGATTAACTAGGATTGACGACCCTAGATGGATCTTTCGGTTTGGGTCAATGATATAAAGGGAGGTACCTTAGCTTTCCAAATTTACTGTATGAATAAGCTTAATTAAGTACTCGGCTAACATAATCATGCACCGCATTGCATGTGCTTTGCTGAGGAAGTTGCACTTTAGGGAGTTTGTCATGCATGAAATTGGTTGTCGGAGTCACTTGTAAGGGAGCTTTGTTCGAGGGCATGCATCATTACTGCACACCATTCCTGCATAACAAGAGTAGTTGGGAAGTGATTGTTGTATTGTTTTATCATTACTACTTGATTGACTTGATAACATGTTAACCTTTACCTTATAATACCACTAAGTTGGTCACTCACTCCCACCCTAGGACGATGTTTTAAAACACCAACCAAACTCTAGTTTAGATGTAGGTGATGATGGATTCTATGCAACAGAGCAAGACTTCAGGGATGAGGAGGAAGAGTTCCCATATTTCCAGCTCTCAGGCGGGTCTATGTAGACCTTGTGCTAATTCGACGGGAACACGGGTATACTTGGCTTAGTTGGACATCTTACATTCTTACATTTTGTATATTTTGAAACAAAACATGTATATATTCAGCCCAATTACATACTCATCCTCTGGAGGTTGTGAAACACTTACCTGTTCAAATATGTATGTTTCACTCTTCCGCTTGCTTAATTAAATTATATCTAGAGTATGATATGCTGTTTTGGTAAAATCTCACTCATGTTTAACTCATTAATATGGACATAATCTGAACATCATTATCCATGTTGCATAAGTGATATGCAAGATCTTGGGAGTAGAGCTTTGCTCAACCCTCGAAATCTGGGGCGTTACACGTACACACGTTAATCGTGATCGAACGCAAGATGGACGATGAGAAGATCTGATACAGTGGGCTGCACCAAACTCGACCAAAACCACCCCTTCCCAACTGGTTTTTCACTAGGAATCTAATGGATGGGATGGATTTCACTAAAAACATCACTGTAGGGCCTACCAAACACCTCAGCATAATTCATTATGAAGCAAGCAACGTCCGGACGTTCGGCCCACGTTGGGGCATTGTGTGACCCAGATCATGGTCAGATCAGTGATCCAGACCTTCCAAAGTCTCGAGAAGGGGGTCACACATCTTCCTATGGTGTCAGAATGAGTGGATTAGATGATCCCTGTCCTAAAAATCCATGACAAACGGAAATCATCTCGCATTTTCACTACAAAAGGAGAAAGTTGAGCAGGAATCGACTCCAGCCATCGAATTTCTCCACTCTTATAAAAGGAAAGAGAGAGAGAACGTGGAGGGGCATCCAATCTTGGACGTGGGATCCAAGCAAGGGCAACCGTTGAGGCAATCTTTGGACGTGGAGGAGAACGGGCGAGCACGAGTAAGAGGCAGAGAGAGAGAGCAGCTGGCCATCTCTCTAATCATTAAGAGTTTCTCTTTCTCTCATGGTTTTTCTTCCTTTGATTTATTTTTAGCTTGATCATGTCTGTGATAGGCTAAACTGCTTAGCTAGGGCTAAGAGGTGAAGCTTGTAGTGTGATGGGGTGGTTTCTATACTTTTAATTCATGTTTAAACTGAACTACTTTTGATTCTAGTTTGATTATAAGGAATGCTTTTAGTTTTTAATGGTTTATTATGACTTAAATTACAATAGATCTGTGATAGCTTTGAGCATGTTCTTTTCATTATTGGGATTGTGAACTTGGGAGCCCTGTTGTTCACCATCGTCTCCTGGGCATGGTTGGATGATGGAACCCTTCCTAACATTCATAACTCTCTCAGATTGGTTATGGATTGGTTAAATTCTGTTGTTTGCTTTATCTCATGGGCATGGCCTTGTGAGGGAATCAATTCTAATTCTCATACCTCGCATCTCTTGAGAACTGGATCAAAGGAAGCTTAGATTGGGTTTTTAATGTTATATCTTCCAATTTGATAGGATAGGACTCTGATTCCAGTTGTGTTTAAGAATCAAGCATAGATCTCCCTGATCTCTACAAGTGGATCCTTGGCACCCTAGTTTGCCACCTTTAAATTTGTAGTTTTTAGTTTAAGATTTCACCATTATTCTCTTAAATTTTCCTGATTTAGATTACATCTTAGTCTAGTTCTAGTTCGAGTTACTTTCAAAATACATACAAGCTTCAGTCCCTGTGGATTCGACTTCGGTCTTATCGAGATTATTACTACATCACAACCCTATACTTGAAGTGGTGAACAAGTTTTTGGTGCCTTTGCTGGGGATTGACAGTTACATTTTTCTAAGATTAACTACTTTTAAAATTAGGCTAAGATTATGTCACACCCCAAACCTGGAAATCGGATTCATAAGAATCCCGATCGCCGAACCCGGTCCTGACAGCCTCCGTAGTACCCCATTCTCAGCCCCTAGCGTACATACGCTAGGTTCTGATCCTATGATCTTATAAGGAGAATTTTTCAACGTATATTTGTCTCATAAAAAGCATAACCACAAGTTTACCCAAATCATAAAGGCAACATCATCATCACATATCTACTAATATAATCATTTGAATACAATACTGAAAGGGAAATACATATATCGAAATCAAAGCTCCAGAAGACAGCTGCACACTCCAAGCTCAATGTTGCTGCAACCTAACGCCACCTGCACACATCTATCATGCATAAGCTTATAGAAAGCTTAGAGGGTGGTGAAAGTGTGTGTAAGGTAAGTGTCAAGTATACAATAAATCCCATAAATCATACATCATCGAGATAAGTAGGAAAAATGACAAGATCATGAATTATACGATATCAGAGTAAGCGAAAATGTACTGGTAAGTCCATGAATCATTCAATAACAGAATATGCAATGTGGGTCGGCTATACAAATGCAGAAGCCAAATATCAGATGTCGATGATGCAACACAATATGCAAATCCTGCTAAGTCCATCTAGGTCATATAAGTGCAAAAGCATAGTAACCCAAAATGCTAAGTACTACGGATGCAATGTAATATGCTGTGTGAATGAAATGACCATACTGGAATGTGAAGTCGAGATGATAATACGTAGTATCGCAAGCTATGGGGTCCATCATAAGGGGCTTCTATCCAAACTAGTTCCATACCTAAATTTGGATAGTCAAATATAATGTGGTCAACTCCTGATCTTAGGTTAGTCGCGCGCCCAACCAAAATCTTGGCCATGCAAAGGTACACGTAACAAATAGTTACGCACCATCAGCCCGAGTGGATAGTGAATGAATGAATGAATAGATATGCAATTCCTTCTCAACAAGTTCACCAAGGTCTATTACACTCCAAACCAGATTTTCGCCCATCGCGCGCAACAAGGTGAGTGAAAAAGACCTCACTATCCGCCTACCGATATCGGGCCCGGCTCATCGATAGCGGACCCATTCCTCGAGCTGGTCAGACTTAGCCTAGCATTACCTTCTCTTCCAGGGTAGGTAAGGCCACACCCCCTCCCAACTGACCATGACACAGTGGGAGACACGACCTCATAGTATAGGCACCGGTGCTCATATTCCACTCAGTCTAGACGTTGAAGCAACTCCTAGTACTAAGGAGGTTATGGGATTTTCACCCAAGGACATCCTAAGTGCCCATAGTACTAGAACCAATTATTTTCGGTGTCTCATCTAGCCATCCATAATGTGCCTGTGGAGGCCACGACCTTGATGTCACTAGGGCATATAATGATCAAGTCACACATATGCGAGATGCATGAGTCACACTAACCAGTCATGCAATAATCTTCGGCATATTGCGCAAAATGTGGGGCACTCCGTCTCATAAGGAGTCCCATAAATGGTCTTTCCAATGGCGTATGCTATGATCAAACATTCCTCATATCAGGCATACATATGATGCGTATGGGTATGAATCATGGAGTTATACTAAGCATTTTATATGGTGATGAACTATTCTCACAATGAAGATGGGCCTTGATGGCCTACACACAATAAGTATGGGCCCTAGGGAGACTTATAATGTGGACATTTAACCAACTTTATTATTACAATGTGGACGTCAAACCAACATTGCTCCCAAGGCATGGCCCACCATAAATGTCATTAAATAACCTATGGTGGAATCACACAATGTAATAGACCTGGTATACATCCCATTAGACCTCAAACCATGGGCCTCAAATAGATCAAATGGTCCTTAACTTATGGCTCCTAATACATCATAGTGGGCCTTAACCCATGAGCTCCAAATACAACATAATGGGCCTTAACCCATGGGCTCTAAATACAGCACAATGGGCCTCAACCTACGGTCACTTATTGTAACACCCGGAATTTTTGCCAACCTGGGATTAGACGTCCTTAGGCAATAGGTCAACCATAACACCTTGATAACCTCTCAGAACCCAATTTCAAAGCCAAGAAATCGTTTAGAATGAAATTCTTTAGAAATTTAACGTGAATTAGCCAGCGCTACGTTGGATTAGCTATGAAATTAGCACTGATCGCTTTAAATATGATCTGTAAGACCCAAAACCTGTAGAACCATTGACGCTATCTTACCCTGAAATCTATGATCAAACTCTAAACCTGTTTGTTCTCATGAGCCCTTTGAAACTTTGTATTGGATCTAGACCACGCGTCGAAAGTCCGATAATGATAATCTTAGACAATTATGACCGCCTTGTTGAACTTGACAATCGTTTCAAAAATCAAACCCAACCGATGTTCTGGGACTATTTCATTGAGCCTGGAGCGATGAGTATGAGAAAGAGTGAAATTCATTAAAAATTAAATGTCATTTAAATAAATCTGGCACGTTTCGCTTGCGGGTTAAGTATAAGCATTCAGACGGTCGGAATCTGACCCAAATACACCCTCGGATTAGGGAACATTTCTCACTCAGGTCAGTGTACTTGGAATCCTCGATCGAGTCTCTGTGACTGCTGAACTGAAACTAGTCCTCCACGTGCGATCTGGGAACTCTACCGGACTGAAAACTTGGTGTGAGCAGGATCCAATATCCATGAGCTTAAGTCCGACCGCATTCGGCCAGGTAACCTCCCGAAATGCTCTTTTGGATCTGAAAAGACCCGATTTGGCTATAACCCAAGTATACCTTGACTTGGAGTCTGTTTTGGTTATGTCTGTTTTGGTTATGTTTGGGCTTATAAAAGAGGCTTAAACCCTTAGCTTTCTAACCCATACGAATTTGGGGAAAACCCTAGGAGAGAGAGGAGAGAAAAGAGAGAGAAAGTGAGGGAGAAGCTGGTGATTTCTCCTGGGATTCTTCCCTGCTGCTCCACGTGCCAAATCCACCCTTCTGTATCGCTTTTTCGGTGACTCCGGCTTCGTTTTAGGTAAGAAAACCCTAACCTTAACCTGTTTTAGGGATTCTATCAATACAAGTAGCGATAGCTGATGTATCTTGTGAATTAGGTCGTCATATCACCGTTGACGAAGCATAGACTTCCTGTTCGATTCGTTACACTTCTACGGTGAAAGGTGCGGATCTTAGATGCTTAGATTACCTATTTTTAAAGCTTTCAATGCCGTTTAATGGTAGATTGCTGATGAGGATGCTATTTGACATGTACAACATGCTGTCCATTTTTCATTCCGTATACGTACTAAGAATATGAGATTTAGGGTATTTTGGGTATTTGTACGAAATACTGTATACGTACGTATTTTGCCGGTATGATTGCCATGAGTATTTGCCATGTACCTATGCTAGTTATGCGTGTATGATCTGTTTGGCGAAGAGATTCGCCCTAATGCACATATTGGCCGACATATGCTATGTAGACTAATGTGTGTAGACTAAGTGTTTGTTGAAATGCCTAAATCAATATGATTTATGCCTGCCCTAAGTTTTGAATGTAAGAACATGATTGTTGTGTATTAGACATCTCCTTGATATAAGGATCTATCATATTATATGTTGAAATCAACATACGTCAAGTACATTGAAGTTGTGCAATCTAAGTGTTGGTATAAATGCTTGCGTGAGTAAGCACTTAGTAAATAGTGTTGTAGACTAGTGTTGAGATAGGATTCTCAACCATTTTGATGATGTATATGATTTCTTCCATGGGTGTTATATTTGAGTTAATTATCTTATATATATATGAAATGCTTGTGTATGGTTAAATTACTTATGTTGTACCTTATAACATGTTGCTAACATGCTTGAATTATTTGTTATTTCAATGTTGTTTATCTCATATGATTACTGATTCACATCTTTGCGTTTGGGGCTATACTCTAGTCCAGGCAGTCGGTAACAGTTTAGAATTCATGGTTGGATTCTATTTGCCACGAAGGATGGGTATGACGAACCCGAGTCGTACTAGAGTCGTCGGCAGTGGTTAGGCCACACGAAGTACTTGTGCACTTCATGTCGGTCGATTCAACGTGCGCTCGTGCTAGTCGGACTCATCAAGTAACCCGACTGACCATTGTATGTTCACCTTGGATTCGTCATAACTTCTTGAACCTAGGGTACTAAACTTACCATTGGAAAGCCCCTCTAACCTTGGTACCTCGATCCCCTAAGACTTATGAGCTGGGCATGGTGGTATGGGACATTGTGGTCGAGCTGTCGGCCTACGTTGGGGCCACAAACCTCCCCGTAGTGACCAGTGAGCACCCTACTCTGAGCAGATTATGGTGGTATAGGACACTATATTCTTGCTGTCGGCCTACATTGATAAGGTGATGGGGGAGTGGAGCAACGAGAGCGAGCAACAGCCCTGGCAGCCCTTTATAGTGACCTTGAGTTTATCCTGACACCACATGGGGGCGACAAGTCCTGATGCAGTCTTAAGGATATAAACTAAGCCTGTATTGATAAGGTGATGGGGGAGCGGTGCAACGAGTCCGTGCAACAGCCCTGGCAGCCCTTGCAGCGACCTAGAAATATATCATCGTATGAGATTACTAGGAGTGACGACCCTAGACAGGATCATTGTTTGGGTATTAATATAAGGGAAGTACCTTAGTTTCCCAATCCTGCTGTATGAAATGGACTAATAACAACTCGGTAATCATATCCTCATCGCACTGCATGTGCCTGGAAGATGTGGAGCACTGTGGGAAGAAAGCATGTTGCGGACGCAGATGGTGCCGCATGAGGGAGTATGTCGGTGAGGGCATCCATCATGTCATTTCATCCATGCATTAATCACAGTATTTAGGAATGTTTATTTTGTTTGCTTTATCATTATCGTGTGATGGATTTGATAACATGTTAATCTTTGTTCTATGATTCCACTGAGTTAGCTACTCACTCTCACGTTATGGGATGGTGTTCCGAACACCCACCAGTCCCTATTTTAGTTTCAGATGAGGGCGCTGCTTGTGGAGAGGAGCTGGACTTGTATGATGCTGATGAGGACTTCTCCTCCATGTTTTGATCGACGAGATTACAGGGAGGTTGATTAGATGCCATGACACTTGTTATTTTATATTTTTGGAGCACTCATGTATATTCTTTTCTTTCTATTTTGGAGTATACATGTATTTAGTTAACCTGGCAACATGTTCACACTCTGGAGACTTACAATCATTTATATATTTTATATATCTATCACATTCTTCCGCTTGTTAATTTAACTGTCTCTGGAGTATAATATGTTGTTTTAGCTTAGTCTCAATCTTGTTTAATGTCATTCTATAGACAACATGCAATTATCATTATCTATGTTGCATAAGTGATGTTCTGGAACTCGGGAGTTCGGTTTCTGCCCGACCCCCGATTTCGGGGCGTTACACTTATACATCACAATGGGCCTCAACCCATGGGCCCTAATATATCACAATGGGCCTTAACCCATGGGCTCCAAATACAGCACAATAAGTCTTAATCCATGGGCTCCAAATACATCACCATGGGCCTCAACAACAGCCTTGTACACATCAAGGTGGGCCTCAACATCGGCCATAAATACATCAAGATGGGCCTAATCACATGGGCCTCATATATATACCAAGGTGGGCCTCAATAGACGGCCACAAATGAATCAAGATGGGCTTCATACATATACCAAGGTGGGCCTCAATAGACGGCCACAAATTAATCAGGATGGGCTTCATACATATACCAAGGTGGGATCCACTTGAACTATAGGTCTATCTTATTTCTTAATCTCAAGCCCTAAAATGAGCTTTCAAAATGGTTGGACACATTGGATGTAACACATGCATCATGGTGGGTCCCACCGTCCACACCACTGGACGGTGGTGTGAATACAACACAGATCATGGTGGGTTCCACCATCCGATACCGTGGACGGTGTGAATAAAATACATACATTATCGTGGGTCCCACGTGGGGCCCACCATAGTGGTTATCTGACATTCAATCAGTTGATAAGGCCACGCATACCAGGATAAAAGGAAAATTAAATTTCATATGATTCAAAGTTCTCGCCCTAAAAGGGTTCCAATGGCAGATGTTAAATCCACCCTGTTTCTTGTTGTGTGGCCCACCTGATTGATGGTTGGATGGCATGGATGCATCACTTACATCATGGTGGGGGTCCACATAAGGATGGACGGTGTGGAGAGAATACATACATCAATGGGTGCCCACAGTCCAGTACAGGGACAGCGTGGACAAAGCACATACACCTATGTGGGTTCCACAATCCACGGCTGTGGAAGGTGTAAATAAAACACATACATCACTATGGGTCCCACGTGGGGCCCACCATAACGTTCGTTTTCCATCCAACCTGTTGATAAAGTTGCACGGACCTAGTTGGATAGGAAAAACAACTTTCAAAATGGTCCAGAACTTCTGGGAAAACCCAAAAGTGGTTTCAATGGCAGCCACCCAATCCCACTGTTTCTTGTGACGTGGGCCACCTGAGCTTCCAATATAGCTAATTTTTGGAGGGATTACACCCCTAAGGGGCCCCATTAAAATGCACAGTGTGGATTTTCGAACTACATCAAGGTGGAACCTGTGGTGGGGGCCATGGTCATTGACTGTTTACAAGCCGTAGGACGGTGTTTGCTGAGCGTCTAACAGTAAGTGGCTACCTCTCTTACTAATTTTATTTTATTTTTTTATTCATTATTTTTCAGAGGTTTTTCACAGGTGGGGCCTATATTAGGTGAATCTAGCTCAGTCATTGCACTTTATGGCTCCAGACAAGTCAAACAAGTCCAATATTGAATATATTCTGGCGTGTAGCAAAATTAAAGTAAATTTAAATGGTGAGAATCACTATTTTGAAAGGTATGGCCCGCCCGATCAGCGGATTAGCTTCATTTTTTGGCTCAACGCCTAAAATGACCTAGGGAATGGGATGGACGGCTTGGATTAAGAACATACATCAATGTGGGATGTGCATGAGCAGCCCTTCTCAAAAGCTTTAAATCTAAAGCTAATATTTGTGTTTTCAGTAAATGTCCAGCGTCCAGGGACGCTAGACGATTTGGGTTGCAAGGTGGGCCCTACTCATGTGGGTCACCAAATGGTGGATGGTGTGAGTACAACACATATATAAAGTGGACCCCTCCTACAAGTGGCTGGGACCAAATACATGCTTCATGGTGGGGTCCATCCAAGTGGGCCACACGACCACATCATCACACATAGAAAAAAATGAACAAGAGAGGGAGAGAGAGAGAGAGAGAGAGAGAGAGAGAGAGAATGAGAGTGGGACACGTGTGATGGAGGGACCCCAGCACTATGGGCCCTCCATTTCAAGCATCCAATCATAAATCAAGTGGGTCCTATTACATGTAGGCCCATCAAATCAAAGATCGACGGTGGAGATCCCTTCTCCACCAAGATGCAAGGTCTAGATGACCCCTTTTTAGACTAGAAAGTATACATCATGATGGGGTCCATGGAGAATAGCCTCATCATGGAATGATAATAAAATCAAGGTGGGCCATCGACCACATCTAGGGTCCCAAGTGAGATCCATACCATCAATCGGTAGGCCTCACTTAGCCCATCATCAAGACATGGAAAGATCTAGCCTAATAAGAACCCACTGCTTGATCTTCTTGGTCCGTTGGAATGCCACTCTCCTTGTGCTTCACTTTAATGGAGGGTGATGAGAGTTAAATGGCTAGGATGAAGGTTTTTGGGATGGAAAAGGTGAGCCACACAAAGTCATTTTTTTCTCTCTTAAAATGGCTTGGACGTGCACTCTCTTGCTTGGAATTGTTGCTTGGAAAATGTGAAGGGAAAGAGAGAGAGAGAGTTGTAAAGAGAGAGAGTGATGGGTGAGGTGATGGTGTACTTGACATGTATGGTTATGTAAAAGAGAGGGTGAGAGAGAGTTGACTTGGTGGTTGCTTAACTTATGGAGAAAGAAAGCATGGGTGTGTGTACTTGACATGAGGTGATTGATTGATTGATTGATTGATTGATGGGACATGTTGTAGAGATTCTCTTGAGATTACAAACGCGTGGTGTTTTCTTTGAAATAAACATCAGCCCGCATCTTCTGATTAGGGTATCGGATCGGTATGCAAGATGTGACGTTGGAACCGAGGCGATGGTGCGGTCGCAATGGTTGCCAAACTTCGATGGGAAGGATTGCAGGAGTCGACGGAACAGTACAGACTAGGATACGGGTCTTACAGATTAGGGTTTTTCTAGTTTTTAATTCTAGGTCTAGGTTTTTCTGTTTGATTTTTAAAAACTAACCTAACTTTCTTGCTTTGTAGGATCTTGACATAGGCTTTCTAAATTGGTAATCTCTTTCAAGTTTTTCTGTTTTTCTGTTTTTAGATTAGGTTTTATTTTCTATTTTTAGAAACTTTCTATTTTTAGGATTTCTTTTAATTTTAGAAACTAACGTACATTCTAATTTTAGGTTTAGAACTTTCCTAATTTATTTTTAGAAACTTTCTATTTTTTTATTTTTAGAAATTCTCCTTTTTTAGAAACTAGTTTACTTTGTATTTTAGGAACTTTCTAACTTTAAAATTTCTATTTTTAGAAACTAATTTCTTTTATTTTCGTTTGCAGGATCTTAACATGCAAACTTCTAATTTGGTAACTTCTTTCTAACTTCTCCTCCTCTTACTTTCCATACTGATGTAGGATCTTTTCTTTTATTTTTCTTAGGATTAGATTCAGAGTTAGGATTTCACCATGGAAGAGTGGGTACATCACTATACTAAGACGGATAAGAGATATTAGGGAGGAATGTATAATGATTATAATGGAATTCAACCTATATCTCAAGATTTTTCTAAAACCATCATCGAGAACCGACTGGAATATTATACTCCATCGGTTAAGAAGTCCTTACGCGATCATAATTATGAGAATGAGGACTATTACAACCATCATATTCTCCCACCTATGATCCGTATGACTATGATCAGTGGAAACATCAAAATTGGGAAGATGAACCATCAATACACACTAATGAACATTCTCTTGGGTATTGTACCTTTGAAACCCAATCAGAAACTATCCAAGAGGACTCACTTCAGGGTAACGTACATAATTTTTCAGGTCTTAGAAAAATGATAGAAGCACTTTCATTGCTCATCGATAAGACATTGGAGGCTTTCTCATCCCAGCTACAACTCAATCCAGAAGCACAATGCGAGGAAAGTAATCCTAACTAGCTTTTGAAGAACTCTGGAATTTGGAATGAAGAGTTGGATTATCTTAATGAGCATATGGTTCAATGCCGCGAACAGTCGATCTCAATGACGTTTCAAAAGAATGATCAAGAGATGTGGGTGTCTTTTAAATATAATGATGATGATACACTTCACTCACATGACACACTTGGTTTCAATGATAAGGGAGAGGTTAGTTTATTCGAACCTCAACCTTGTAAGGGAAGCAATCTCATCTCAATTGTGTACTACATTGAGTTGGAAGATGATGAGTATTGAGATGACAATCATGAATGTGCAACCCAAATTCCTCGGGAATCAATCTCAAGTTTGGGCTGGGTCAATGATGAAGGGGTACAGGAAGTGGTTGACCACAATTATTTACTTCACCCAGCTGACATGATTGATTTACATGTGAAAAATGAGCCCCTTACAACCGACCCGTCTAACTCTTGTGAGACATGTTTGGACCACTCTCCTGAATTAAATGACGATATGATTCGGGAGAGGGACGAGTTGCTCAATATGACTCTGGAAGTTGAAACCACCTAGTTGAGACCACTATTTGAGTTATACACTTTTGACGATTTAATTCCTCTATTGAATAACTTCAATGAATAGAGTGTTCACATCAATGCTTCCCCTGTTGATTTTCAATCTGTCTGTGCAGGGCAAGGGTAAGAGAGCATGCGTCCATCCGCTTTCAAAGACGATGGATTCCTTGGGCAGATCATCACAAACTTCAATGTGGAGAATGAGTTACTCTCAACTGAATTTTCTAACTCTTTTGACGATTTCTTGGCACACTTTTTAGATTCCAACGATCCTATAATTAAAAAAAAATAGTGGATGCCTTGCAAGAGAATATCTCGGTAGTTGTTACTAACAGAGAGAACCCTTATTCTGAAGCCTCTCCTTCCACAGATCCTGAACATTTATCATTAAAGGAGGAGGATCTGAAAATTGAAACGAAGTTTGAAACTTCGGAATGTGTCGAGACTACATCACTTTTTGAAAATTTTTTTGAATTTTATCTACTCGTAGTCTCTGATTCACCATGAAGTACTAACATTGGTATTTTTTCTGTCACAGGTAAATCATATATCCTTTGGATACCTTAAGTGATTCAATGATAATTTTTTGATGAGGTCTATGGATTTCTCTAGAATTTCATGCTCTAGGGCATCCAAGCCTATTGCAAAAAGGGCTTTTAGATGATCTTGTTGAGAAACCTACTGAGAAATATATCAAGATATTGGCTGGAAGAGGAACCTTGTAGCATGACTCAGTAAATTTTCCCCTGCTTTCATAGGACTAGGGTAGTTTACTTTTTGTCGTTCTAGGATAGTCAACTTTATGCCGTTAGGATAGTTTATTTTCCAATCATTCTAGGATAGTTTTCTTTTATTGGTTTAACTCTTGTGCTAACCCACCTTCACGCTGCGATCTCTTTAGAAAAAAACCATAGTCTCCACTTCAAGTATTATCTTTCTATCACTTCTCCTTTACCTTTCATTATCTCACGTGCATTGCATGCTTATATCTTTTACATTGAGGATAATGTAGATTTTAGATTGGGGATGGGAGATTAGGTTACCTAATTAGAATTTTCTTGGTCTTAAGAAAAAAATCATGAAATTTTTTTTAAAAATTTTAGAAATTTTGTGAATTTGAGTGCTTTTGAAGGTCATCCTTGATTTAGAAGTATGAGATACATAATATTGGTGATTTACGACTCTTGAATTCAGTTACCTGTTAGATTTCACAATTAAGTTCAAATTATTAATTTATGATTCGAAGTTTTAAACATTGATTGAGTCATGATTTCACATGTCACATCTCGCTTACACATTAAGGTTTTAATTTGATATTGAATTGTTAACTTGGTGATTATTAAGCGTAGAAGGAACCAACCTGGGAAATTTGTCCATCACATTCAATAAGAAGTTTTGAAAAGAGAGAAAAAGAGAATACCCAGCTAAAAATAGTTGTCGTCAAAAAGGGCTACCTATTAAAGATCTTTAAAAAGGTTGACATAGCATGAAAGCCATCGATGGAAAAATCAAAAGATGGAAGAATGAAAGGCTGAACTGTAAGGCAAGTTTTGGTTTAGGTTATGGTTATCCTGAATGCTCTTTTGATTATCAATGTTATCATGAAAATTGACGATTGGATCTTTAATTGTTATAAGCCGAGGTTACGCTATACACCCATGAAACTCAATGTTTAAAATTGTTCTAATCGATGGATTACTATTTTGAACTTAGCCATGAAGTTCACTATACGCTTGAGTCTAAGAGAAAGTAATGCCAATATTGTTGTATCTTAGAATTCTTGTACCTGGATTGTTTTTCAAAAATCATTTGAGTTTATAGAATTATCCTGTGATTCTCAACTTATTTTTCATATACTTTGCTCGGGACTAGCAAAATGCTGGTTGGGGATTGTGTTGACGGTCAAACATTGCATATTAGACCCCATTTACTACCTGATTTTACGAACATGATACTGTTTAACGACCTATTTTTATCGTGTTTGTATTGCAAGGTGAATTTAGGAGCTTGGACTGAAAATGGTACTAAAAGTATGGATTTAACGCTTAGAAATACCAAGGCATGGGACAGACTAAGGGGACCGAAATTGAAGAATTTACATGCCAAAGATCTGAGAAAATCAAGTGATCAATGATGAAGAGGCCTGAAAATCATCCTGACTGCAAGATCATAGGGTTCCCACCATCCGTTTGGCTCCAAAATTTATATCTGGCCTGAGGACTCTAAATTAACCGTACACGTCGAATTTTAGCCATTGAATCTTTGTAGAAGTGGCCCGACGGATAGATCAGCCCATAAAACACTGATCTAAGGCCCACCTGATATCTAGATATGCTTCAGTTTTGGTCTTAACCCCTTAAACTGGGTGGCAGAACGGATGGATGGAACGGATTTCTCACATGCATCATAGTGGACCCCACACACAATGTCGGAGTGCACGGTGTGGTGCACTCCTACGCAGCACCAAAACTAAGAGAGCTCCTCTTAAAAAATTAAAAATCCATTTTTCTGCCAGCGTCTGCACAGACGATTCTTTGTGGGCCATCCCCATCATCCCAATGGACGATCTGAACCATTCATTAGATCCAGGGGGTGGCCACGACCCTAGCCATAGATCCCTTTTGATCTCATGCACACGTACACACGTAAATCGCAATCAAACGTAAGATGGACAGCGAGAAGATCGGATACAGTGGGCCACAACTAACTCGACCAAAACCACCCCTTCCTGATTGGTTTTTCGCCAGGAATCTAATGGATGGGATGGATTTCACTGAAAACATCACTATGGAGTCCATCAAACACCTTAGCATAATTCATTACGCAGCAGCAGCGTCTAGACGCCCGGCCCACATTAGGGTGTTGTGTGACCCAGATCATGGTTGGATCAGTAATTTAGACCGTATAAAGTCTTGAGAAGGGGGTCACACATCTTTGTATGGTTCAGAATGAGTGGATTAGATGATCCCTGTCCTAAAAATCCACGTCAAACACAACTCATCTTGCATTTTTGTTGTGAAAGGAGAAAGCTGTGCAGGAACCGACTCCAGCCACCGACTTTCCCCACTCTTATAAAAGGAAAGAGAGAGAGAACGTGGAGGGGCATCCAATCTTGGATGTGGGATCCAAGCAAGGCCAGCCGTGGAGGCAATCTTTAGACATGGAGGAGGACAAGCAGGCACGAGTAAGAGACAGAGAGAGAGAACAGCTGGCCATCTCTCTAATCATCAAGAGCTTCTCTTTCTCTCATGGCTTTTCTTCCTTTGATTTATTTTTAGCTCGATCATGTCTATGACAAGCTAAACCTCTTAGTTAGGGCTAAGAGTTGAAGCTTGTAGTTTGATGGGGTGGTTTCTATACTTTTTTTTCATGTTTAAAATGAACTGCTTTTGATTCTAGCTTGATTATAAGGAATGCTTTAGTTTTTAATGGTTTCTTAAAGCTTAAATTACAATAGATCTGCGATAGCTTTTAGCATGTTATTTTTATTATAGGGATTGTGAACTTGGGAGCCCTGTTGTTCACCATCGTCTCCTGGGCATGGTTGGATGATGGAACCCTTCCTAACATTCATAATTCTCTCAGATTGGTTATGGATTGATTAAACTCTGTTATTTTCTTTGTCTCATGGGCATGGGCTTGAGATGGAATCAATTATAATTCTCATACCTCTCATCTCTTGAGAACTGGATCAAAGGAAGTTCAAATTGGGTTTTTAATGTTATATCTCCTAATTGGATAGGATATGACTCTGATTCCAGTTGTGTTTAAGAATCAAGCATGGATCTCCCCAATCTCTACAAGTGGATCCTTGGCACCCTAGTTTCCCACCTTTAAATTTATTATATTTAGTTTAAGATTTCACCATTATTCTCTTAAATTTTTTTGATTTAGATTACATCTTAGTCTAGTTCTAGTTCGAGTTACTTACAAAATACGTACAAGGTTCAGTCCCTGTGGAATCGACCTCTGTCTTACCGAGATTATTACTACATTGCAACCCTATACTTGGGGTGGTGTACATATTCAGGCCAGGGTCCCCCTTGTTAAGTCAGATTTCATGACGGGGCGCACTCTAGGGAGTCATGGTGGTTAATTGTCCACGTTGTAAACCTCCTTAGGGCCCACTTTAGGAGGTAATACTGGTTGAATGTCCACATTGTAAACCTTCCTGGGGCCCATTGTTAGGCCCATTCTCATCACCTCTTATTGGGTTATCCCAAATCTTTAGACCCCCATAAGTATTACCCTAGTAGGTTAACCCAAACTGTTGGGCCCCATTGATGCTATTAGGATGGTCCAAACCTTAAGGCCCACTTGATGGGTGTGTTATATGCATATAGTACATCCATGTTAGACCGCGGGGCTGCCTTCTGCGGCCCACCATACTATGTATATTATATATGCACACCATTCACCCATTTTTTAGGCTTTGGGCTACCCACCTTGACTTATGTGTTCTACACACGTTGCCATCTATTTTCCCCAGCCAGTCCAAGGGCCACGGGCCCCATTGTGAGATGGATCACAACATAAGAATAGGGGTGGTTAAATGACAACTGTGGCATACCTCCATAAGGCCCATTGTTTAGTCCATTTCGCGTTGTTCCTTCTTGGAGATAGGTCCCACATGGATGGCAGACAAACCTCGTCGTGTTATGCTATCCCAAACCGTTGGGCCCCATGATACCCATCTTTCCCTGTTGGGCTACCCCCCAAACCCCTAGGACCCATTGATAATGATGTTTTCCACCACACCCTGTAGAACTACGCAAAACTTAGAGCCCTCCTTGTGTTCATACCAAGCCTTCCATAGCAAATGTGGTCCACCTAGATACATGTATTTGCCCCAAGCTTGGTGACCCAAACCCGAGGCCCACTTAGATGATGAGAAGGACCATTTGTAGGGCTACATAGTCTGAGATGTGTGGATCTACCAAGGCCCACCTTGTATTCATATTAAGCCCTCATAAGAAAGCCCAGTTGTTCATGATAAAGAGAGTCAGGAAGCCCACTTGTTTTATACCTACTTGACTCACCTTGTGAGATGTATCCTACCTTGTAATTGATTTTTAGGACCTCGTGTTGTGTATGTATCATCCACACTGTCCATTTACCTTCTTAGGATGAGTGTGAGGCCTATCTTTGACATTAGTACATCATGATCACCCCCCTTGCTGTAGATGGAAGAATATATAGTATTAGGTTTTGTATATCCACTATATAGAACCTATCTTGACGTATAGACTAGACCCGTTGTCCCCATCTTAGATCATACAGAGCCTTGGAAGGCTAATGTAAGATATACCACAGGGGCTCCTATAGTTGCAGAAGGATCACGTCATTTAATTTATACTTTTAGTATGTGACATGTCGGTGATGGTCAATTATGGATTATTGTTGTCTGCCTTATCAGATAATCATGCATATGTACTTTATTACATCATGATACATGTCCATATACATCATATGTATGCTTATTATGAGGAGTGATTGATCATAGCATATGCAATTGGGCTGGTTTATTATGAGACTCCTTGTTAGATAGAGTTGCCCCACATGATCACGCGATAGGCACAAGTTTGATGCATGATTGGATGGTATGACTCATGTTTTGTGAGACATAATCACTTTGTGCCCTAGTGACATCAGGGCTGTGGGCTCCACAGGTATATCATGAATGGCCAGATGGGACACCAAAAAAAGTTTGGTTCTAGCACTTGGGTACGTTGGATGTCCTTGGGTAAACGTCCCTAAACCCCCATGGCCAGGGGATGCTCCAACGTCTAGACCGAGTGGATACATGAGCGCCCGAGTGCCAAATATCGGTAGGCCGCATCTCCCACTATGTCGGGGTCGGTTGGAAGGGGATGTGGCCTTATCCGCTCAAGGGTAGGGAGCAAAGCTAGGCTGAGTTTGATCAGTTTAGGGGATGGGTCTGCTATCGATGAGTCGGGTAGATATTGGCAGAGTACTGGCCAAGTGGGTAGTAAGGTCATTTTCACTCGCTGGGCTATGCGACCGGGAGGGGAAGCAGGCACCGTGGAGTGTACTAGACTCTAGTGATGATCTTAGAGATGTACAGTACTGATATTATGACGCCTTGCCTCTATTGCACACATGGACACGGACACATGGGCGGATGCTAATGTGGGTGAGACCTAAGGGCCTAGGTGAGCTACTAGTGGTTGGCAGGCTACTGTACATACAATAGGACAAAACCTTGTCCCAGATCGGGAGCGTTATAGTGGTTATATGTGGACTTGCTGAGTACACAACTCCTACTCAATAAGCCCATTCATCCATTCATTCACTATTCACTCGGGCTGGTAGTGCATAATCAAATTATTATGTGTACATTCACAATGGCCAGAATTTCGGTTGGGAGTGCGACCAACCTGAGATTAGGAGTTTACCACATTGAGTCTGGCTATCCAAATTTAAGTATGAGACTGGTTTGGATAGAAGTCTCTTGTGATGAACCTCACAACTTGCAATACCATGTACTATCATCCCGACTACACACTCCTACTTTGTCATTTCTTTTACATTGTATATTGCAGTGCACCCTCAGCATATGACATTTGGTTTACTATATTTCTGCATTGCATGGCCTAGATACGGCTGACGGTATTCATGGACTCGTCAGGATTTTCATATTGCATTGCACCCTTAGTATATGACATTTGTCTTACTATGTCTCTGCATTGCATAGCCAATCAACATTGCTTCTTCAATATATGACATTGGCTTATTATGTTTTGCATCACATGGCCTAGATAAGGATGATGGTATTTATGGACTTGCCACTATATCCGCTTACTTTAATATTTATATACTTGGCACATGCATTGCATACACATACATCACCCTATGAGCTTCTTAGTAAGCTTACGCACGACCGTTGTGTGCAGGTGACGTTAGGTCGCAGTAGCATTGAGGCATGAGCTTGTGGCGGATCACTTTGAAAGATTTTATTATTTATGTTTTTCCCTTTTAGTACTGTAATCTAATATTTATATTAGTGGATATGTGGTGATAATGTTGTTCTTGAAATTTAGGTAGACTTATGGTTATGCTTCTTTATAAAAAAATCATACTGAAAATCCTCTTTGTAGGATCTCGGAATCGAAATTTGGCGTATGGGCACTGGAAGCTGAGAATGGGGTACTGTGGAGGCTGTCAGCGCCAGATTCGGTGATTGAGAATTCTGTCAGCCCGGTTTTCGAGTTTGGGGCGTGACAAAAGTTGGTATCAAAGCATAACTTGGAAATACTTGAGGATAACATCACATATCTACTGATAGCTACCCTACACTCTATGATTGTTGAGGACTTAGAAAGATTAGGTTCCCGAGTTCGAATAACTTAAAGACTTTCCGATATAGCTCCCCATTGTGTGTATGTTCGAGAGTGTTTAAGGATAATAGGCCCTTGTTCCATACTGTAGGACATGATGCTTGAGAGAGTAAACCAAGCGGCTCCCGTGTCCAAGACCAGTGCGGCCCTGACCATATCAGTGAGCGAGGATCAACTTCAGTAGATGTTGCAGGCAATGATCGTAGTTTTTCAAGGGTAAGGCAGGGAACCTACCCAGGCTGAGCAAGAGTGTGTGAGCTCCCTTCTATGCGATTTCAAGCAAATTGATCCCCCTCATTTCCAGAAAGGAGACTAGAAGAGGAGGGCCCCCTTTAGTAGCTTCCAGCAGCAGCAGCGTTGACGGCCACAGAAGCACAGGAACTGTCCATCTTTTCGAGCACCAGCAACACCTTTAGTACCACCACTAAGACCGTTCTCAGGTGTTTGCTTTTGATGCGGTGGGATAGGGCATCGTAGGAACGAGTGTCCCTGTCCTCAACAGCAGCCTCTAAGCAGCAGCAGTGATTGCAGTGCCTGCTACCGAGACCCCAGCAATAGCAACGACCACATAGGGGACATACACCTCCCCAGCAGGATCCTCAGTCGTCAGGAGGAGTCGTCGATGATTCATACGACCAGGCCTTAGGACTATCTTGTTAGATTAGTCATTGATGGGATTGTGAGGCTGCATAGTATCCCAGCTTCGATCATTTCTGACTAGGATCCGAGGATCAATGGGGTCATCATAATGTAGATGAGGCATCTTGGGAGAGTGGGGCTGAGGTTCACGAGCGTTATCCCCATCTCTTCGATGTTTGGTTGTATGTTATGGTTCTAATTATATATATATATATATATATATATATATATATATACACACACACACACACACACACACACACACACACATACATATATATACATATACGTATATATAGTGATATAGTTTCCCTTCCTTTGTGAACTCTATTCAGTTATGTTATAGTGTAAATTTTGAGGATGAAATTTTTATTAAGAGGGGAGAGCTGTAAGGCCAATATCCTAGTTCATACAGTTCCTTAGGCTCCCGCGATCCTCCTCGTCGAATTCTGACAACCCGTGACATGTCTACAGTATTTGCATGCGACCTTAAGTCTCATCCCATAGATCTAAGTTGGCTCGACTCGAAACTTGTACCCTAGCGACCCTGCTGTTGCCGCGGTTCCAATGCCGCATCTTACAAACTAATACGATACCCAAACCAAGAGTTATAGGCCCTCGTATATTTTGAGGAAACGTCGCGCATTATGAATCCCGAAAGAGGAATCTCTACCTAATCTATCACATCAATCAATCAAGTATAAGCCATAACAACCCATACCTAACCCATCCCTCTCTTACTAACAAAGTTAACTCTCACCCATCCCTCTCTTACACATCCATCACCCCACTTGTCATTTCCTTACACAATCCATTCTCCTCTCTCTCTCTCTCTCTCTCTCTCTCTCTCTCTCTCTTCATCCCATCACATTTTATTCTCTCTCTCATTTTCTACCCATCCCAAGCAACTAAGGAGAGAGTGACCATCCAAGAATTCCAAGGAGAAGAGAGCCAAGTGTGTGGCCCACTCCCTACCCCATATCTCTCAATCCAACCCTTTAGTCTTCACCTCCCACCATCAAAGAGGAAGCTTAGGAGCTAAGGAATCCAAGGAGCCAAGAAGAAGTGTAATAGGTGGGTGTTTATAGAACTAAATTGTGTTCTTGATGATAGGCCAAGTGAGGCCTACCGATTGATGGTATGGATCTCATTTTGGACCCAAGGTGTGGCCAATGGCCCACCAAGATACATATGTTTAATTGATGATGGAGCCATTCTCCATGAACCCCACCATGATATTTATTTGATGCTTAACATGTAGGGGTCATCTCAACCCTTGATTCTATGGTGGAGATGGTATCCGTACCTTGATTTCCATTTTTGAAGGGCCCACATGTTTTGGGACCCGTCTTGATGTATGTAATATAGCTTAAGGAAGCTCATAGTGGCGGAGCTCCCTTCACCACTTCTCTCTCTCTCTCTCTCTCTCTCTCTCTCTCTCTCTCTCTCTCTCTCTCTCTCTCTCTCTCTCTCTCTCTCTCTCTCTCTCTCCCCCTCTTTTTCCCTAGTTTGATGGCCCACCACTGATGTGTACATGAGATCCACGCTGTCCACAAGTTGGACAGCTTTGCTGGACCATGCCCGTTTTGGGCTAGCTTGGATGAAGGGGAAAATACAAATATCAGCTTAATCAACCAGCCATGTGGAACTCACGTGGACTCCACTGTGATGTATGGGTTTTATCTCCACCGTCCAGCAGCTGGACGGTGGGACATACCTTGATATATGTGTTGCTTCCACACCATCCAGCAAGGGATGGTGCTTGGGCACACCTGATGTATGTATTTCATCTTCACCTTCCATGTGGGACAATGGGACTCACCGGATGTATGTGTTTTATCCACGCCATCTAGATGGTGGACGTGGGACCACGTGATGTATGTGTGTTATCCAAACCATCCAGCGAGGGATGGTGGGACCCACTTGATGTATGCATTTTATCCAGGCCGTCCATCAATGGGGCGACCGATAAGGCCCACCTACGATATGTAGGGCCCACCTGTTGTGCGTGAGGCCCACTAGCTGTACGTGAGGTTCACCATCCGTATGTGAGGCCCACTTGCTAATTGATGAGGCCCATTATAGATGTGAGGCCCAATTGTGATGTATGAGGCCAGTGTGTGAGGCCCATTATGATGTGCAAGGCATATATGTGAGGCCCATTATATGTATGAGGCCCATCGTGATGTATGTGAGGCCCATGAGATGAGGCCCATTATGATGTATGAGACCCTCGTGCAAGGCCTAATTGTGATGTTTGGGTCCACCGTGATATATGTGATGATACTTAGGCTGCTCATCCATTTTCTAGTAGTATTAGGGTCATGGCCTGTAAGACCCGTATCTTAGACCGTACCATTCCATATGCCTCCGCGGTCCTCCCGGTCGAATTTCGGCGACCCGCAATCTGCTTTTAACATTTTTACGCGATCCTAAGCCGAGTCCTGCATATATGAGTCGACTCTACCCGAGACTTGCACCAATGCGACCGCACCTTCGCCGCGGTTTCGATGTCACGTCTCGTGCGCCGAGGTGATACCCTTGCTAGAAGATGTGGGCCCACGTTTAGTTTGAGGAAAATGCCACATGTTGCAAACCCCAAGAAAAATGTGTCCCATCAAATATCAATTACATACCCTATCACTCCCATCACTCACACTCATCCCCTAGTACAACTACCCTCGCCAAAGTCAACCCTCCCCATCACCCATCACTCTCTCACCCATCCCTCTCTCTCTCTCTTTACATCACATCTCCCATCTCTCTCATCTCTCTTACCTCTCATTTTTCGCAAGCAACTCACGTCTCAACCTCCATGAGAGGGAGTTTGGTGTGGCCCACCTTCCTATCTCCCATCCTCACCATCCAAAGCCCATCTCAACCGTTGAAAATGTCCCCTTGGAGCTCTAGAGGCTATAGGCAGAAGAAGGAATAGAAGATCTTGAGGTGGGTGCTATCTCTCTCTCGCTCCCTCTCTTCCCTGTTTATGGCCCACCTGATGTGTGAGTTTATCCACGCTGCCCAGAATTGGGACAGCCTTGCCGTCCATCAAGTAGGGCCCACCCTGCTGACCGTCGGGTAGCACCATTGTTGCCCCTTTTTGGGCAAGCCCTGGTTAAAGGGAAGCCATAAATAATAGCTTGATTCTAAGCTGGGTGGGCCACCTATGTGAACCTGTAACACCTTGAAAATCGGGGGTCGAGTATAACTCAACTCCTGAGTTCCAGAACATCACTTATGCAATAAATATGCTTATGATTTTGATGTTGTCTGAGTTAGTGCATTAACATGAGTAAGATTATACCAAAACTGCAATTGATACTTCAGATCCAATGATAAAATGCGAGCGGAAGACTAAAAAATATATATATCACTGTACGTAAAACAAAACAATCTCGATCTTTCTCCAAAGTATGAATACATCTCTGAGTCACAATATACATATACAAACCAAAAATTAAAATGTCATATGGTCCAACTAGCAAGTCCCGCCGATCCAGGCCACCTACCCGAAGCCGTCGATGAACTGCATATACGAGAACTCATCCTGGTCCTTGTAAAAGTCTGGCTCCAGCTCCTGGATCTCCTCACAACCTGCATCTAAGACAGAGTCTGGTAGGTGTTGCAAACACCATCCCATAACGTGGGAGTGACTGATCAACTCAGTGGAATCATAGAGTAAAGATTAGCATGTTAACAAATCAATCACGCGATAATAGTAAAGCAAGCAATCAGACATTCCTAGATACTGTTGTTAATGTAAGCATGAAATGATATGATGGATGCCCTCACCGACATACTCCCTCATGCGACACCATCTTACGTCTGCGGCATACTTTCTTCCCTCCGTGCTCCATATCTTCCAGGCACATGCAGTGCGATGTGGATATGGTTACCAAGTTGTTATTAGTCCTTTCATACAGCAGTATTGGAAAACTAAGGTACCTTCCTTATATCAATCCCAATACAGATCCTGTTTAGGTTCGTCACTCCTAGTAATCTCATACGATATTATATTTATAGGTCGCTGCAAGGGCTGTCAGGGTTGTTGCTCGCACTTGTTGTACCGCTCCCCCATCACCTTGTTAATACAGGCCTAATGTACTCTTGTTGCTACGGAAGGGTCGTCGCCTCTCGCAGACTCAGAATACGCTCGAGGTCACTACAAAGGGCTCGTCACCAATTACGGTAGGCCGACAGCTCGAATGTAGTGTCCCATACCACCACAATCGGCTCACGAGTCTAAGGTGCTCACTACGGGGAGGTTTGTGGCCCCAGCGTAGGCCGACAGCTCGACCACGGTGTCCCATACCACCATGCCCGGCTCATAAGTCTTTATGGATCAAGGTACCATGGTTAACAGGGTTTCCACTGGTAAGTTCAGTACCCTAGGTTCAAGCAGTTATGACCAATACAAGGTGAACATACAACGGTCAGTCGGGTTGCTTGACGAGCTCGACTAGTACGAGCGCACCTTAATCTAAACAACATGAAGTGCATAAAACACCTCGTGTGGCCTAACCACTGCCGTCAACCGAAACACGACTCGCATTCGTCTACACATCCTTCGTGGTAAATAAAAGCTAACCACGAATTCCAAACTGTTACCGACTGCCTGGACTAGGATATAGCCCCAAGCACTTGTAATTCTACATCAGTGATCGTGTGAGAATGACAGTAATGAAACGCAATTGTTCCAAGCATATTGACAACATGTTATAACATGCAATGCAGGCAAATCAACCAAACACAAGCATTTCATGTATATGAGGAAATCAATTCAATATCCCAACACGGAGGAAAATCATGTACATCATCATGTTAATTGAGAATTCAATCTCAAGACTAATCTGCAACAACATTTACTCAATACATACCAATATAAACATTTATACAAACACTTAGTCTACACACTTTAGTCTACATAGCGTATGTCGACCCAAAGTGCGCGCTAGGGCGAATCTCTTTGCCAAACAGATCATGCACGTCTCACTACTATCATAACACGATAAATTTACATGGCAATCATTTCAGAAAAATACAGACGTATACAGTATTTCTTATAAATGCCTAAAATACCCTAAATCTCATATTCTCCATACGCAGTCGAAAAGGAAAACAGACAGCATGTTCTACATGTCAAACGGCGTTCTCGTCGATAATCTACTATTAAACGACATTGAAAGCTTTGAAATCAGTCAATGTAAGCGTCTAAAATCCTCACCTTTCGCCGTAGAAGCGTATTGATTTGAATAGAAAGTCTACGCTTCGTCAACAGCGATATGACGACCTATATCACAAGATGAATCAGCTACTTCGCTACTTGTATGTATGGAATCCCTAAAACAAGTAGAGGTTAGGGTTTTCTTACCTAAAAATGAGTTGGAATCACCGGAAGAGTGATTAGAACACGGTGATTCGGTACGTACAAAAGCAGGATCAAGTGGCAGGAAACTTTCCTCACAACTCTCTCATAATCTTTCTCTTTCTCTCTCTTCTCTTTCTAGGGTTTCTTGTAAATTCGGATGGGAGAGATTTGAGAGGGTTTAAAGGCCTTATATAGGCTAAAACCTCACCTACATAGACTCTAAACCAAGGTATACTTCGGTTATAACCAAATCGGGTCTTTCCTGATCCAAAAGAGCATTTCTGGAGGTCCCCTGGCCGAATGCGGTCAGACTTAAGCTCATGGATGCCGGATGTTGATCACATTAAGTTTTCAGTCCAGTAGTATTCCTAGATCACATGTGATGGACCAGTTTTAGTTCAGCGGTCACAGAGACTCGATCGAGAATTCCAAGTACACTGACCTGAGTGAGAAATGTTCCCTGATCCGAGGGTGTATTTGGGTCAGATTTCGACGATCTGAATGCTTATACTTACCCCGCAAGAGAAACGTGCCAGATTTATTTAAATCTTATTTAATTTTTAATAAATTTCACTCTTTCTCACACTCCTTGCTCCGGGCTCAATGAAATAGCCTCAGAACATCGGTTGGGCTTGATTTTCGAAACGATTGTCAAGTCCAGCTAAGCGGTCCTAATGGTCTAAGATTATAGATATCAGACTCTCAACGCGCGGTCTAGATCCAATACAAACTTTCAAAGGGTTCCTAAGAGCAAACTGGTTTAGAGTTTGATCCTAGGTTTGAGGGTATTATAGCGTCATTGCTTCTACAAGTTTTGGATCTTGCAGAACGTATTTAAAGTGATCAGGGACAATTTCACAGCTAATCTAGCATAGCGCTAGTTAACTTACGCTTAATTTCTAAAGGAATTAATCCTAAGTGATATCTGATCGAGTTGGTACTCGGATCTCTGTACGAATTTTTCTGAGGCGTTACAATCTATCCTCCTAAACAATAAATTTCATCCTCAAAATTTGTACCTTTTCGTACTCCTCGAGAAGCTATGGGTAGTTCTTTCTGATCTCGGCTTCTGTCTCCCATGTAGCCTCTTCTTAAGAGTGATGCGTCCACAACACCTTCACAAGGGGGATGACCTTACTACACAGTACCTACTCCTTCCTGTCTAGTATACGCGCCGATCGCAGTATATATATAACATCCTCACCTAACTGCACCTGCTCCTATCTAATGATATGGGAAGGATCAGGAACGTATTTCTTCATCATAGAAACATGAAATACGTTGTGTACACTCATGAGAGGCGTAGGCAAAGCCAAACGATAAGCCACTGCACCCACACGATCAAGAATCTGGAATGGGCCAATGAATCGCAGTGCTAGCTTCCCCTTCTTCCCGAACCGAAAGACTCCCTTCATAGGGAAAACTCTCAAAAACACGTGGTCCCCAACCGCGAACTCTAGCGGGCGCCGTCTCGTATTGGCATAACTCTTCTGTCTACTCTGCGTTGTAAGAAGCCAGTGTCTGATGATGTCAATCTTCTCCGAGGTCGCCTGCACTATCTCTGGGCCAATCAATTTACGCTCACCGACCTCTGCCCAGCAATGCGGTGCTCAGCAAGGTCGTCCATACAAGGCCTCATAAGGGGTCATACCGATACTCGCCTGAAAACTGTTGTTGTATGCAAACTCCGCATATGAAGACAATCGTCCCAACTGTCTTTGAAATCCAAAATGTAAGCCCGCAGCATGTCCTCTAGAATCTGGTTCACCCGCTCTGTCTGTCCGTCTGTTTGTGGGTGGAAGGCAGTACTGAACTTCAACTTCACACCCATAGCTTCCTAGATGTGAGTCCAGAAAATAGAAGTAAAGCGCGTCTCTTTCTGACACGATCTCTAAGGCAACTCCATGCAGACGCACTATCTCTCTGATATACAGCCTGGCTAACTCGTCTGCAGAGTTCGTAACTCTGATCGGTAGGAAGTGCACCGACTTCGTCAAACGGTCGATGATCACCCATATAGAATCATGTCTATTCATAGTCTTCAGCAGTCCTGAAATGAAATCCATGGAAATAAAGTCCCACTTCCACTCAGCTATAGGCATAGGCTGAAGGAGTCCAGGAGGTTGGCGATGCTCTGCCTTTACCTGCTGGCAAGTGAGACAACGGGACATGAAATCTGTGATGTGGGTCTTCATACCATCCCACCAATAGGTCCTCCTCACGTCACGATACAACTTGGTGCTGCCCGGATGCATCGCAAGTCTAAAACTATGCGCAGCCTTGAGAATCTCTTGTCTCAAGTTAGGGATATCTGGGATGCATAGGCGGCCACGGTAACGTAAGCCCCCATCCATTCCAACTCGCCACTCAGCGTCTGCATCATCACTGGCCTGCTCTCGAAGCTCAGTCAGACGCACATCATCCCTCTGCGTCGTGATGACTCTATCATCGATAAGAGGTCGCACCTGACCATGTGCGATGACCTCGAATGACTCCTCCATAGTGAGTTTCTGCTCAAAGTCTCGCAAGAACTCAACCATGTCCCACTCGATAACCATTAGTGGAGCCGCAAACTCTATCGTCTTCTTGAGACTCAACGCGTCAGCCACAAGGTTCGCCTTACCAGGATGGTAGGAAACTTCGAACTTAAAGTCCTTCAAAGTCTCCATCCATCGCCGTTGCCTCATATTCAGGTCCCGCTGCGTGAATATGTACTTGAGGCTCTTGTGGTCACAAAAGAGCTCGAACTCCTCTCCGTAGAGGTAATGTCTCCAGAGCTTCAATGTGAAAATGACGGCTGCCAACTCGAGGTCGTGTGTAGGGTAATTCTCCTCTTGATTCCTTAATTGTCTCAAGGCATATGAAATTACCCTGTCCTTCTACATAAGGATACAACCCAGACCAACGCTAGACGCATCAGTATATATCGTGTATTTAACCCCTTGCTTTGGCAATACTAGCACAGGGGTGGACGTCAATCTGTCCTTTAACTCCTGAAAAGTTGCCTCCGCCTTTTCATTCTAGGCGAACTTCAGATCCTTCCGTGTCAACTATGATAGAGGTCCGGCGATCTTTGAGAAATCTCGAATGAAACGTCGATAGTAGCCTACCAAACCTAGACTACTCTTCACCTCGGTGACTAAACCAGGCTGCTCCCAGCCCTGAACTGCGGTTACCTTGGCGAGGTCTACCGATATGCCTTCCTTAGACACCACGTGTCCCAGGAACTTGACTCTTCCTTCCAGAAGTCACACTTACCGAACTGAGCAAACATCTGATGCCGTCTAAGAGCATCCAGGACTGAGCGCAAGTGCTCCTCATGCTCTCTCGACTCCTGGAGTATATCAAGATATCATCAATGAATACGATGACGAATCGATAGAGGAATGGCCGAAGTAGCCTGTTCATCAGGTCCATGAACACGGCTGGTGCGTTCGTAAGACCGAACGACATCACGAGGAACTTATAATGGCCAAAGCTGGTCCTAAAAGATATCTTCTGCACGTCCTCATCCCTGACGCGCACCTGGTGATACCCTGACTGAAGATCAATCTTTCAGAAGTACTGTGCCCCTCTCAACTGATCAAACAAGTCATCTATCCTGGGCAAGGGGTACTTGTTCTTTACCGTCACCTGATTCAACCTGCGATAATGGATACACAATCGTAAAGTACCATTCTTCTTCTTTACAAATAGTACTGGCGCTCTAGGGCGTATGAAACCCTTCTCTAGCAGCTCATCGATCTGCCTCCTCAGTTCCTCCATCTCACATGGAGGCATGCGATACGTCGGTAATGAAATGGGTGTCACACCGAACGTTAGATGGATAGTAAAATCGACCTCACGCCGTGGAGGTAGCCCCGGAATCGACCTGAATACATCATCAAAATCTCATACTACCGGGATGTCCCTTATCCTCTGATCATCGTCATAATCCAACAGAGCAGTGCAACAACTTAGTCGAGACGGATGACTGACCTGAACCGAAAATGTGAAAGTTGTGCCCTCAGGTCCATAGGTTGTCACCAACCTAGTCTCGCAGTCGATCTCGGCTCGCATCTCAGTGAGCCAATCCATACCAAGTATGACGTCGTAGTGGAACAGGGAGATAACCAACAGGTCAATAGTCACTATCCTGCTACCCAAGTCTATAAACAACCCTCGCAGACTCTAGTAATGTCAGAAAAATCTCCAGTAGCCGTAATGAGAGTCGTCCCCTTCGCGGGAGCTGTAGCCAAACCCAGTCTCTTGACTGCCGTGCATGAAATGAAGAAAGTAGTGGACCCAGTGTCCACCAGTAGGAAAACAGAACTACCTTCAATCTGCGCCGTAACCTCGAAAGCCATGGGACTACCGTCTGATACCTCGGATGCCTCAGCTGTGAGCGCATGCACCCGAGCCTGTTGCGGACGGTTCGACCACAGTACCATGGGCCGTTGAGGCAGCCGGAAATGAGGCACTGGCGGTTTGAAAGAAGGATGCACAGGAGCCGACCGTAACGGTGGAGTAGATAATGCCTATGGACGAGGACTGTCGATCTTCTGCGGCGGTGAAAACCCGCTATCCCTCATCCGAGCAAAGCAGCTCTCTGCAGTGTGGCCCTGTCTCCCACAGTAAGCACATGTCACACCGGAGTGCCTCATCGGAAGTACTGGCGCTGTAGCCCTAGGAGGAGGATCGATGCGAGGCCTCTTGCCAAGAAATGGCCTGTCATGCGTATCTGGTCGTGGCCTAGCAACCCAGGGCCACGAGATCATGCTAGTCGATCAACATCCTGCTCTGCCCTCATGGACATATGTATCAGCTCTGCATAGGAGGGTATGCTGAGACATCACATCTTCGACCGAATGTAAGGTCGCAAGCCCTCAGAAAAATGTCGTATGCGCATCTACTCGTCGTCAAGTATCGTAGGGACATATCTGCCCAACTCTGTAAACCAATGCTCATACTCTGTAACTGACATGCCTCCCTGCCTGAGGCGTAGAAACTCATTCTCCCTCTCGTGCCAGTAGGTCTGGGGATAGTATTTCTCGTGGAATCGGAACTCGAACGCTGCCCAAGTCCAGATATAGCCGACAGCAACCATCCGCAACACACTATCCCACCACAAACTGGCCTCTTGCTCGAACATGAATGTGGCCAACTCAACCTGCTCAGACTCCGAGCAGTGCAGCATCCTCAGTATCTTCGAGACACGGTCGAGCCAATACTCGGCCTCCTCGGGTCTGTGAGAACCCGTAAAAGTAGGAGGCCATAAGTGCTGGAATCACTCAAGTAGGCCCCGTGTATCAGTAGTGTTCCCCGTAGGGTAAGCAGATGGTGCAGGATGAGCCATATCCTCATCCTGAGTCGAAGGCCCAGCATCCTCAGCTGGATGCACAGATGGCGCAGGTGGAGCCACACTGCCACCCTGGGCTAAGGCCCCTGCAATAGTAGTCAAAAGCTGCTGATGCTACTGGTGCATCATGATCATCAACTGCTCAAAACCTATCAGGAGGTGGAGCAGGCTGAGGCACATACTGCGTCGAGGAAGACGCACGATACTGCTCTCTAACTGGCGGTGTGAAAGGTGGTGGTCCGACTGTAGGACCTGTAGAAGGCTGAGACTCAGGTGCAGTCTCACGAATCGAGCCCACAGCAAGGTCCGTATGATCATCACTCTGGGGAGGAACCCGATCCATAGGCTCGCCTAGTGTAAGTCGTGTCGTGCTTCAAGTAGCCTTAGGCGGCATTTCCTATATTCAAAATAGGGCGCAACCTCGTCAGTTTCAACAATAGCACATATACACCACCACACGATCTTTCACATAACAAGCCGAAGAAACTTCATGATTTTTATTTAATCAAAATTTGTCACAATATAAGAGATATATCTTTACATGCATCATGACAAGAAACACATGGAAAACTAAGTTAGCCAAAGCTATAACTGCAACATAAACCAACTATTAAGCCGTCTCAGTCTCACACACAGAAAGCAGGAAACAACTAACTACGACCAACAAACGTCTAAAATCTAATCACTAATCCGAGTCTGGCGATGGAGGAGGGGCACCCTTATCCTGCAGACAGCACAGGATGGCCTTCAAGGTACGAGTCACCTTGCCGAACTTTCACTTCATGATGGCCTTAGTATCCTCAAGATCTTGTTTTACCTCGGCCCAGAGTTCTTGGACTTTCCGTCGCAAAGCAACCTGACTCTCCTCAAGTCGGGTTATGTGAACATCCCTAGCAGCCCGAGTTACAGGAGGAGGACTCTCATCAGTATCCTGAGCCTCCTCTTTTTCTTCTTCCTGGCTTTTTTTCTCTATTTCTGCTCCACCCTCTTCTTCACCTTCATCCTCCTCGCTATCATATTCACCTTCACTGTCATCATCAAGCTGGGCCTCACGCTGCCGAGGCCCTATCTTCATCTAGTTCATGGTAGCCTCATCGATAAGATGAATCGGCATAGGCAACTTTGGCCCAAGTCTGTAACCAAACTCAAGCACAATCCTGCATATGAGCCGGCCAAAGGGAAGTGATTCAGACGTCCTTCTAGACTTCGCTACGAGGATGATCTATCGCTGTACAAACGTGGGCATGCACACGTTCTCTCCCTGGCCCACCTGATATAGAAAATTAACCATGAGACGCTTACATTCACTACGGTTGGTCGACCTGGGATACACATTGAACGTGCAAATGTGGTGTAACAGGCAAAAATCATCCGACATATGGGTCGCTAGGAGGCTCTTGTTACGCTGCCACACAACCAAACCATCACATAGAAACCTGGTGCGGCGATCTCGCTCATGAACACTCTTCAGATTCTTAGCACTGGGATGTACCTCGCCAAGAGGCACGTTCAGAAGTCGAGCTATCAGCCAAACATCGATCGTGGCCTCCCGATCTCTATCAAAGGGAATCCTGAACTGCAATGGCTCCAATGTAGGATCCCGAATATGAGCATAAAAGGCACGAACGGTGCTCACGTTAGCACGAGACTGGCCTTCAAAGAACGGACCCCACCTGGCAGCTTCAATGCGCTCAAACAACAAAAACTCACCAAAGAGCCGCTCATCCACATGCGCCTCAAACAGAACCTTGCGATCCATATACGCACCGTGGGCCAAGTCTGCCAACAGTACTCTTCCTATGTGAGCATGGGGATCCAAATCCCGCTTAGTATGTAGCTCTCTCCCAACACTTGGACTAGCGGCGGCACTTGAACTAGCGGTGCCACCTCTCAGCTTCCTTGATCGTGAAGGGTAACTAGGCCCAGCTTCTTCTGCGGAGGTCTTCCTCTTTCCCATGAGAGAGAGGATGGTAGAAAGGGAGAAAAAGGCTAAAATAGCCTCTAAAAAAGCCATGGAAAATGGAGGAAATGGGGAGAAATGGCTGATCTAGTGGGATGGCACAAATCTAGGCCCTATAGAGGAGTGAAACAGGCCCCCAAATGCTAGGATTGCAAAGGGAAAAGGGTGAGATGGGTTGGGTTTGAAGCTCACACGAATTTTAGCCTCAAATGGAGGATGAGAGAGCTCCAACGGATGAAAATGGAGAGAGAGGAGAGAGTGCATGGCTGTGAACAGTGGAGTGGCATCGGTTGAGGCAGAAAATGGGAATGGGGGTGATTTGAAATGGGATTTTAGAGAGGAGGCAGCAAAAACGTGAGAAAGGGAGAGCTTAGAAGGGGTTTTGTGATGGAGGTAAGGTTTTAGGGCACTTTTAATGGACGGCCCATAGCTAGGGGGGTTACCCTAACCCCCAAACTATGTCGGACCGAAGGCCCGCATGATCTGGGCCCATTGTACGGCGAGGTCCTCGCCGACCATCTTGCAAATCAGCAATGGCCTGCCATCTGGGCAGGGTCCCCCTACCCTAAGGGCCCAAAATTCATATGGGTCCCACCTTAGATCATGCTAGACCAGCGTGGGTAAGCCCATGACACCGTTTCACACTATTTCGGGTCACTTCAGGCACTATCTGACGTATATTCACATTTAATAATTTCTAACAGCTGGGATTGGGTCCAGAGAGGTCTAGACCCATTCACACATGAATTAAAAGTGGTCCAGGGTCGTTTCATGTGACCACGAATGCACACGGACACGATCAAAATGATCGATTTGCGTGAACTTCGTCAATTGGCAAGACTGGGACCCTATGAGTGTTTTTATATTTTTCTCGCACCCACCTAAGTCAAAGGGGCGACAGCGTATGTCGCATGGCCATAACCCGGGTCCGGTTTAATCCAAATCATGCTCTGATACCAACTTGTAACACCCTAAAAATCGGGGGTCGAGTATAACTCAACTCCCGAGTTCCAGAACGTCACTTATGTAACAAATATGCTTATGATTTTAATGTTGTCTGAGTTAGTGCATTAACATGAGTAAGATTATACCAAAACTGCAATTCATACTTCAGATCTAGTGATAAAATGTGAGCGGAAGACTAAAAAATATATATATCACTGTACGTAAAACAAAACAATCTCGATCTGTCTCCAAAGTATGAATACATCTCTGAGTCACAATATACATATACAAACCAAAAATCAAAATGTCATATGGTCCAACTAGTAAGTCCCGCCGATCCAGGCCACCTACGCGAAGCCGTCGGAGAACTGCATATACGAGAACTCGTCCTGGTCCTCGCAAAAGTTCGGCTCCAACTCCTGGATCTCCTCACAACCTGCATTTAAGACAGAGTCTGGTAGGTATTGCAATCACCATCCCATAACATGGGAGTGAGTGATCAACTCAGTGGAATTATAGAGCAAAGATTAGCATATTATAAAATCAATCAAGCGATAATAGTAAAGCAATCAATCAGACATTCCTAGATACTGTTGTTAATGCAAGCATGAAATGACATGATGGATGCCCTCACCGACATACTCCCTCATGCGACACCATCTTACGTCCACGACATGCTTTCTTCCCTCAGTGCTCCACATCTTCCAGGCACATGCAGTGCGATGTGGATATGGTTACCAAATTGTTATTAGTCTTTTCATACAGCAGTATTGGAAAACTAAGGTACCTTCCTTATATCAATCCCAACACAGATCCTATCTAGGGTCATCACTCCTAGTAATCTCATACGATATTATATTTATAGGTCATTACAAGGGCTACCAGGGCTGTTGCTCACACTTGTTGCACTGCTCCCCCATCACCTTATCAATACAGGCCTAATGTACTCTTGTTGCTACGGAAGGGTCGTCGCCTCCCGCAGACTCAGAATACACTCGAGGTCACTACAAAGGGCTTGTCACCAATCAGAGTAGGCTGACAGCTCGAATGTAGTGTCCCATACCACTACAATCGGCTCACGAGTCTAAGGTGCTCACTGGTCACTACGGGGAGATTTGTGGCCCCAGCGTAGGCCGACAGCTCGACCACGGTGTCCCATACCACCATGCCCGGCTCATGAGTCTTTATGGATCAAGGTACCATGGTTAACAGGGTTTTCACTGGTAAGTTCAGTACCCTAGGTTCAAGCAGTTATGACCAATACAAGGTGAACATACAACGGTCAGTCGGGTTGCTTGACGAGCTGGACTAATACGAGCGCACTTCAAGCTGAACGACATGAAGTGTATAAAACACCTCGTGTGGCCTAACCACTGCCGTAAACCGAAACATGACTCGCATTCGTCGACATGTCCTTCATGGCAATTAAAAGCTAACCACGAATTCCAAACTGTTACCGACTGCCTGGACTAGGAAATAGCCCCAAGCACTTGTAATTCTACATCAGTGATCATGTGAGAATGACAGTAATGAAACGCAATTGTTCCAAGCATATTGACAACATGTTATAACATGCAATGTAGGCAAATCAACCAAACACAAGCATTTCATGTATATGAGGAAATCAATTCAATATCACAACATGGAGGAAAATCATATACATCATCCTATTAATTGAGAATTCAATCTCAAGACTAATTTGCAACAACATTTACTCAATACACACTAATACAAACATTTATACAAACACTTAGTCTATACACTTTAGTCTACATAGCGTATGTCGACCCAAAGTGCGTGCTAGGGCGAATCTCTTCGCCAAACAGATCATGCACGCCTCACTACTATCATAACACGACAAATTCACATGGCAATCATTTCAACAAAATACAGACGTATACAATATTTCCTATAAATGCCTAAAATACCCTAAATCTCATATTCTCCGTACGCAGTCGAAAAGGAAAATAGACAGCATGTTCTACATGTCAAATGGTGTTCTCGTAGATAATCTACTATTAAACGACATTGAAAGCTTTGAAATCAGTCAATCTAAGCGTCTAAAATCCTCACCTTTCTCCGTATAAGCGTATTGATTCGAATAGAAAGTCTACGCTTCGTCAACGGCGATATGACAACCTATATCACAAGATGAATAAGCTACTTCGCTACTTGTATCTATGGAATCTCTAAAACAGGTAGAGGTTAGGGTTTTATTACCTAGAAATGAGTTGGAATCACCTGAAGAGTGATTAGAACACGGTGATTCGGTACGTGCAAAAGTAGGATCAAGTGGCAGGAAACTTTCCTCACAACTCTCTCACAATCTCTCTCTTTCTCTCTCTTCTCTTTCTAGGGTTTCTTGAAAATTTGGATGGGCGAGATATGAGAGGGTTTAATGCCCTTATATAGGCTTAAACCTCACCTACATAGACTCTAAACCAAGGTATACTTGGGTTATAACCAAATCGGGTCTTTCCTGATCCAAAAGAGCATTTCTGGAGGTCCCCTGGCCGAATGCGGTCGGACTTAAGCTCATGGATGCTGGATGTTGATCACATTAATTTTTCAGTCCGGTAGTGTTCCCAGATCGCACGTGGCGGACCAGTTTTAGTTCAGCGGTCACGGAGACTCGATCGAGGATTCCAAGTACACTGACCTGAGTGAGAAATGTTCCCTGATTCGAGGGTGTATTTGGGTCAGATTCCGACGGTCTGAATGCTTATACTTACCCCACAAGAGAAACGTGCCAGATTTATTTAAATCTCATTTAATTTTTAATGAATTTCACTCTTTCTCACACTCCTTGCTCCAGGCTCAATGAAATAGCCTCAGAACATCGGTTGGGCTTGATTTTCGAAATGATTGTCAAGTCCAGCTAAGCGGTCCTAATGGTCTGAGATTGTAGATATCGGACTCTCGACGCGCGGTCTAGATCCAATACAAAGTTTCAAAGGGTTCATGAGAGCAAACTGGCTTAGAGTTTATTCCTAAGTTTCAGAGTATTATAGTGTCATTGCTTCTACAAGTTTTGGGTCTTACAGAACGTATTTAAAGCGATCAGGGACAATTTCACAGCTAATCTAGCATAGCGCTAGTTAACTTACGCTTAATTTCTAAAGGAATTAATTCTAAGTGATTTCTGATCGAGTTGGTACTCGAATCTCTGTACAGATTTTTCCGATGCGTTACAGAACCCCACTTTGATGAATGCGTTGTATCCATGCTGTCCCATTATGGGATCCATCTTGTTGACGTCTAGCAGCATTGCTGCTTGGACTGTTTTTGGACTGTTGAATGAAGGAAAAACATAAATTTCAGCTTAATCCCAATCTGGTGGGCCACACTGACGTGGCACCACCCTGGTGTATGTATTTTATTCACACCATCCATCAAGGACGATGGGACTCCACCGAGGTGTTTGCATCCAGGCCCTAGCCCAGGATGCTGGTACCTGGTTAACAAAAAAAAAAAAAACAACAACAAATATATATATATATATATATATATATATATATATATATATATATATATGTATATATATGTATGTATGTATATATATATAATATTTATATTATATGAATATTATATGGTGGCCCTACGTGGGACCCACCTTTATCACAGGTGATCTGGACGGTGGGCAGTCACTTTCTCTTTCTGTATATAAGGTATATACATATATATATATATATATATATATATATATATATATATATATATATATATATATTATATTTAACTAAATAATATATAATATTATATACTATAAATATTGTTTTGGTGGGCCACTCCCATGTGGGACCCACCTTTAACCTTTATACACAATCACCGTTCAGATGGGTATAGACGGTGGTTTGGGCAGCCTCCTGCCATTGCATATATATAATATATTATATTATGGGATAGCATATATATTATACTAATAGTATTCTGTGGTGGGCCACTCCCACGTGGGACCCACCTTTGTTAAGCGCCAAGTGGCCAGCGCACCTACAGCAAGCAATATAGCTGTTGTGCTGCCATGATCGGTGGATGATCATGGCCTCATCCACACTGTCCGTGTTTGGACGGTGGTAGGTGCAGCCCGCCGTGATTTTTTTATATTATTTTATGTCATCCATCTGTCAGGTGTGGGACTCCCCACACGTGTGGGGTGGGACCCACCTTGATGTATGTATTCTGTATATCCACTGTCCTAACGGATGGTGTGATGTGTGGGTCATACCATGATATTGTGTTTTTATTCCCACCGTCCATATCACGGGACGGTGAGGTGCACCGAGATGCATGTGCCTTATCAGCACCTTCTATCTGTGGGGCCCACATGTGATGTATGTGTTGCATGTTCACGTCGTTCATACTAGTTGGACCTGGGCCCCACGTTGATGATCCACATCGTCCACCGTCCATCTGGACTGTGAGGACCACCAGTGTATGAGTCAGTGAGTTTTGTGGGTCCCATCCATACCATGGACCCCACCATGTTATATGTATTTTATCCCAACCGTTCATCTGGACGGTGGGGACCCACCTAGCTGTTGTGCGGATGACAGCAAGATATGTGGGTCTGATCAAAGGTAAGCGTTATATCCAAACCGTCCATCATTCTGATGAGCTTATCTCAAGGCTTGAGACTAAAAATGAGGCAAATCTATCAGGTGGACCACCCTGCAGAAAATCATGAAGCTTGAATGTCCACCATTGAATACCTTTTGGGGTTACAGAAGCTTTGGATTAATATGAAATTTATTTTCCCTCTTAATCCATGTCTTTGTGACCTTATGACCAGATTGGATGGAGAATATGGTGGGCCCTACTTGATCTATTTATGGCAAATCCATAGGGCCCACTCGGATGTATTTGTGGCCCATTAGTGCAGCCCATTGATACAGCCCACTTGATGTGTAAGAGACCCGTTGGTGAGGCCCATTGATGTGGCCCACTCGTTATATTTGAGGCCCATGGGTTGCGGCCCATTATGATGTACTGGGGCCCATGGGTCGTGACCCGTTGCAATGTATTCGAGGCCCATGACACGTGGCCCATTTGATTATTCAAGACCCAGATACGGGGCCCATTTGATGCATACGAGACCCATGTGTAGGGCCCACCTATTGTGTATTCGAGGCCCATGGATTGTGGCCCATTGTGATGTATTTAAGGCGCATGGACGAGGCCCGATGCGATGTATGTGTGACCGTTACATTGCTTATGAATCCCTTAAGTGGGTCATTCATTGGGAGCAATGTTGGTTAGATGTTCACATTGATGGGCAATGATGGTTAGATGTCCTCATTGTGACCTTTCCTTAGGCCTTATTAGGCCCATTCTTACCGATCCCGATTGACGTGGTCAATTGCCGATTAGCAATCGAGGTCGATTATCATGATCGATTGTCGTAACCAATTTAATAATTCTAATTGTCGATCGATTCTGATTGTCGTGACCGATTACCGACTCCGATTGTCGTGACCGATTTGTCGATTTTGATTATCGATCGATCCGATTGTCGTGACCAATTTACCGATTCTGATTATCGATCGATTCCAATTATCATGATCGATTACCAATTCCGATTGGCGTGACCGATTTGCTGATTCCGATTATCGATCGATTTCGATTGTTATGGCCGATTGTCGATTCCGATTGACATGACTGATTTGCCGATTCTGATTATTAATCGATTCTGATTGTCGTGGCCGATTATCGATTCCGATCGACATGACCGATTTGTCGATTTCAATTATTGATCGATCCCGATTGTCGTGTCCAATTGTCGATTCCAATTAACATGACTGATTTGCCAATTCCGATTGACGTAGCCGATTGTCGATTCTGATTGACATGACCAATTTACCGATTTCAATTATCAGTCGATTCTGATTATTATGACCAATTGATGTGACCGATTTGCCGATTCCAATTATCATGACCGCTTGCCGATTAGCGATCGATTGTCGATTCTGATTGACGTGATCGATTTTTCGATTCCGATTATTGATCGACTCCCATTGTCGAGGCCAATTATTGAGGCCAAGTATCGAGGCCGATTTCGAGTGTCAATTTCGATTGTTAAGACCAATTTCGTTTGTCGAGGCCGATTTCGATTTTCCGAGGCTGATTATCGAGACCTATGTGATGTATATGTGACCCGTAGTTGAGGCCTAGTGGTATGTGTATTCAACCCATGTTTAAGGCCCAATGTGATGTATATGAGGCCTATATGATGAGGCCCATTATGATGCATTTGAGGGTCAAGCGATGGAGCCCATTGCAATGTATGTTAGGCCCATGTGAAAGGCCCATCGTGATGTGTATTAAGCTCTTGAGCAAGGCCCATGGTGTTGTATTTAGGCCCTTTGTGAGGCCATGGGTCCACTATATGTTTGACCCTATGTGGGCCACCCCTTGGGGGCAATGTTGGTTAAATGTCCACTTTATCGAGGCCGAATGTCGATGCCGATTATTGAGACTGGTTATTGATACTGATTTATGAGTATTTGACAACATAACATCCTAATACATGCCCATACGGATCATCTGCATGTTTGTTATGAGATGTGATTGACCATTGCATATGCCATAGGGCAGGTTGTTCATGGGGCTCCCTAATAGGCGAAGTTGCCTCACATGAGAGCACAACATGCGCAGGATTGATGCATGATTAGACTGTGTGACTCATGCATCTCGCATTTGTGTGACATGACCACCGTACGCCCTAGCGACATCAGGGTCGTAGCCTCCACAGGCATTTCGTGGATGACTAGATGAGACACCAAAAATCTGTTCTACATGTGGTGCTATAGATATCCCTAGGTGAAAGTTCCTAAACCCTCTTGGTTCTAGAGGTTGCTCCAACATCTAGACCGAGTGGATGCATGAGCACATAAGGGCCGTATACCGTTAGGCCACGTCTCCCACTGTGTCGTGGTCGGTTGGAAAGGGGTACGGTCTTACCCGCCTGAGAGGAGGGGGCAATACTAGGTTGAGTCTGACCAGCTCAAGGAATGGGTCCGCTATCGACGAGCCGGGCCCGATATTAGCAGGCATATAGTGAGGTCTCTTCCACTCACCTTGTTGTGCACGATGGGGCGACAATCTGGTTTGGAGTGTAATAGACCCATGTGATTTTTTCAGAGAATAACCGTACTGATATGTGGACTTATTGAGTAGGAGTTGCATGCTCATTCATTCATTCATTCACTATCCACTCGAGCTGGTGGTGCGCAACTAATTGTTGTGTACCTTCGTTATGGCAAGGACTTTGGTTAGGCGCGCGACTAACCTGAGATCAGGAGTTTACCACGTTGAGTCTGACTATCCAAATTTAGGTATGGGAGTGGTATGGATAGAAGTCCCTTGTGGTGGACCCCGTAGCCTGTGATACTACGTACTATCATCCCAACTTCACACTCCAACATGGTCATTTCATTCGCATCGTATATTGCACTACATCCACACGCATATGACATTTTCGGTTACTATGTTTCTACACTTATATGGCCTAGACAGACCCAACAAGATTTGTATATTACATTACATCCTCTGCAGTTGATATTTAGCTCTTTACGACTTCTTAGTGCATAGCTGTTCTATATTGCGTATTTTGATATTGATTGACTTATGGACTTGTCCATACCTCCGCTTACTTTATCATCGTATGATTTATGATATTGTCAGTATTTCTTCTTATTCTGATAATTCATGATCTTATCAGCATTTTTGCTTACTCTGATAATTCATGATCTTGTTAGTATTTCTGCTTATTCCGATAATGTACGATTTATGGATTACCAGTAATTTCGATATTGTATGATGATGGCATTGTATTGAATACTTGACACTTACTTTGTGCAGATACTTACACCACCCTCTAAGCTTTCTATAAGCTTATGCATGATAGATACGTGCAGGTGATGTTAAGTTACAGCAGTGTTGAGCTTGGAGCGTGCAGCAATCTTCTGGAGTTTGATTTTCGATTATGTATTACCCTTTTAACATTGTACTCAAATGATTATATTAGTGGATATGTGATGATGATGTTGCCTTTATAATTTGGGTATACTTGTGGTTATGCTTATTATGAGACAAATATACGTTAAAAAATCCTCCTTGTAGGATCCCAGGATCAGAACTTGGCGTATGGACGTTGGGAGTCGAGAATGGGGTACTATGGAGGCTGTCGGCACCGAGTTCGGCGATCGGGATTCCTGTGAATCCGATTTCCAGGTTTGGGGCGTGACATGGCTCCCCTAGTAAGTCAGATTTCATAACGGGCCGCACTCTAGGAGGTAATGGTGGTTAAATGTCCACATTGTAAACCTCCCTAGGGCCCACTTTAGGAGGCAATACTGGTTGAATGTCTACGTTGTAAACCTTCCTGTGGCCCATTGTTAGGCCCATTCTCATCACCTCTTATTGGGCTATCCCAAGTCTTAAGGCCCCCATAAGTATTACCCTAGTAGGTTAACCCAAACCGTTGGGCCCCGATGCTAGGAGGATGGTCCAAACCTTGAGGCCCACTTGATAGGTGTGTTATATGCATATAGTACCACCATGTTAGACCGCGGGGTGCCTTGTGCGGCCTACTATACTGTGTATATTATATATGCACATTGTTCGCCCATTTTATAAGGTTTGGGCTGCCCATCTTGACTTATGTGTTCTGCACATGCTGCCCATCTATTTTCCCAAGCTAGTCTGAGGGCCATGGGCCCCATTGTGAGACGAATCGCAACATAAGAATAGGGGTGGCTAAATGACCACCATGGCATACCTCCATAGGGCCCATTATTTAGTCCATTTCACATTGTTCCTTCTTGGATATAGGTCCCACATGTATGGTAGACAAACCTCGCTGTGTTAGGATATCCTAAACCGTCGGGCCCCATGATACCCATCTTTCCCTATTGGGCTACCCCCCAAACCCCTAGGACCTATTGATAATGATGCTTTCCACCACACCCTGTAGAACTACCTAAACCTTGGAGCCCCTCATTGTGTTCATATCGAGCCTTCCATAGCAAATGTGGTCCACCTAGATACATGTATTTGCCCAAGCTTAGTGACCCAAACCCGAGGCCCACTTGGGTGATGAGCAGGATCGTTTGTAGGGTTACATAGTCATAGATGTGTGGATCCTACTAAGGCCCACCTTGTATTCGTATCGGGCCCTCATAGGAAAGCCCGGTTGTTCATGATAAAGAGAGTGAGGAAGCCCACTTATAGTAAACCCTCTTGACTCACCCCGTGAGATGTATCTTACCTTGTAATCGATTGTTAGGACCTCGTATTATGTATGTATCATCCACACTGTCCATTTACCTTCTTAGGACAAGTGTGAGGCCTATCTTTGACATTAATACATTATTATTACCTCTCACGCTGTAGATGGAAGAATATGTAGTATCAGGTTTGATATATCTACTACCTAAAACCTATCTCGACGCATGGACTAGACCCGTCGTCCCCATCTTGGATCATGTAGAGCCTTGGAAGGCTAATGTAAATATACCGTAGGGGCTCCTATAGTTGTAGAAGGAGCACGTAGTTCAATTTATACTCTTAATATGTGACATGCTAATGATGGTCGATTATGGATTATTGTTGTTTGCCTTATCAGATAATCATGCCTATGTACTTTATTACATCATTATACATGTCGATACACATCAAACGTATGCTTGTTATGAGGAGTGATTGATCATAGCATATGTCATTGGGCTAGTTTATTATGAGACTCCTTGTGAGACAAAGTTGCCCCACATGATCACACGATATGCGCAGGTTTGATGCATGACTGGATGATATGACTCATGTTTTATGTGATTTGATCACTTTGCACCCAAGCGACATCAGGGGTGTAACCTCCATAGGTATATCGTGAATGGCTAGATGAGACACCAAAATAGTTTGGTTCTAGCACTTAGGCATGTTGGATGTCCTTGGGTGAAATTCCTTAAACCCCCATGGCCAGGGGATGCTCCAACGTTTAGACCGAGTAGATACATGAGCGCCCAAGTGCTGAATACTGGTGGGTCACATCTCCCACTATGTCATGGTTGGTTGGAAGGGGATGTGGCCTTCTCCGACAAAGGGTAGGGGGCTAAGATAGGCTGAGTTTGACCAGCTACGGGAATGGGTCCGCTATCGATGAGCCGGGTAGAATTGATAGACTACTGGATAAGTGGGTACTGAGATCTTTTCCACTCGTTGGGCTGCGTGGCCAGGAGGGGCGGCAGACAGTGTGAAGTGTACTAGACCTCAGTGATGATCCCAAAAATGTACAATATTGATATTGTGACACCCCGTCTCTATTGCATACGTGGGCGAATACTGACGTGGGCGGGGCCTAAGGGTCTGGCCGAACTACCAGTGGTTGACAAGCTACTGTGCATACAGTGGGGCGGAACCTTATCCCACATTGGAAGCGTTATGATGTTTATATGTGGACTTACTAAGCAGGAGTTGCGTACTCAGCATTTAACTCATTCATCCATTCATTAACTATCCACTTGGGCTGGTAGTGCGCAACCAAATCATTATGTGTACCTTCAAAATGGCCAGAATTTTGGTTGGGTGCGCGACCAACCTGAGATCAAGAGTTTACCACATTAAGTCTAGCTATCTAAATTTGACTATGAGACTAGTTTGGAAAGAAGTCCCTTGTGATGAATCCCACAGCTTGCGATACCGCATACTATCATCCCAAATACACACTTCAGCTTTGTCATTTCTTTTACATTGCAGATTGCATTTCACCCTCAGCATATGACATTTGGTTTACTATGTTTCTGCATTGTATGGCCTAGATACGACTGACAGTTTTCGTGGACTCATCAGGATTTGCATATTGCATTGCACCCTTAGTCTATGACATTTGGCTTACTATCTCTCCGCATTGCATAGCTGATCTACATTGCTTCCTCAGTATATGACATTGGCTTATTATATTTTGCATTGCATAGACTAGATAAGGATGATGGTATTTATGGACTTGCCAGTATATTTTCTTACTCTGATATTTATATGTTTGGCACATGCATTGCACACACATACACTACCCTCTGAGCTTCTTAGTAAGCTTATGCATGACCGTTGCATGTAGGCGATGTTAGGTCGCAACAGCATTGAGGCAAGAGCTGGTGGCCGATCACAATGGAAGATTTTGTTATTTATGTAATTCCCTTTTAGTACTATAATCTAATATTAATATTAGTGGATATGTGGTGATGATGTTGTTCTTGTGATTGGGGTACACTTGTGGTTATGCTTCTTTATATATATAAAAAGAAAAAACATACTAAAAATCCTATTTGTAAGATCCCAGGATCAGAATCTGGCATATGGGCACTGGAAGCCGAGAATGGGGTACTACGGAGGTTGTCAGTACTGGATTCGGTGATCGGGAATTTTGTGAGCCTGGTTCCTGAGTTTAGGGCATGACATCTTTTCCATTTCATTAGATTTGTTCTTAAAAATCCATTTGATTTTGATTATATGTTTATCAGAAGGTCTAGGAACCAAGTACCAAACATCATTTCTGACGAATTGATTTAACTCTTCTTGCATAACCAATATCCAACTTTCATCGGTAAGTGCTTCTTTTACATTTTCCGACTCAAATTACAGATATTTTCTAACTATCTTCTTATCTGAACACCAATACGAGGGTTACCCAATATCTGACCAGTCGAATGGTCTTTAACTAATCTTAATTCAGTATTATCCGATTTGGATGAAGAGTCAGATTTATCTATAATGTTGACTTCATCATCATCTTAACTTCGTGTGGGTGTGATTAGGTGATCGTCAATCACTACATTAATAGATTCGTGAATCACCCCGGTTCTTTTGTTAAGAACACGATACGCTCGACTATTTAGAGCATAACCCAAGAATATTCTCTCATCACTCTTGGCTTTGAACTTTTCTAAAAATTTTCAGTCACGTAAAATGAAACATTTATTTCCAAAAGTCCAAATGTATTTGACGGTCGGGTTCTTATTAAACCATAACTCACAGGCTATTTTATCTTTAGTTTTTCTTACATTAACACGATTTATAATATAGCAAGTAGTATTAACAACTTTATCCCATAAGTTATTCAGTAAGTTCATGCTATTTAGCATTACATTGGCCATTTCCTGCAATACTCTGTTCTTTCTTTCAATAACTCCATTCTGTTAAGGTGTCTTAGGAGCAAAGAACTCATGTGATATACCATGGTCATTATAGTACTTCTCAAAATTATTATTTTCAAACTCAGTACCATGATTACTTCAAATTTTGATCACAGGTAATTCTTTTTCAGTCTGAATTCATTTTAGAATTTTTCTGACTTCAACGAGAGTATCTAATTTCCCTCTCAAGAAGGCGCTACCCAAGTATATCTGGTAAAATCATCAACAATAAGCAGAAAATACTTCTTTCCACCTCTACTCTCCGTTCTCGTTAGACCCACCAAGTCCATATGAAGTAGTTCTAGAGGTTTGGTTGTGGCTAAGGAGTTTACTTTCTTCTGACTACTCCTAATTTGCTTGCCAATCTGACATGCGCCATAAATTTTTTTTATCTTTTTTTAATTTGGGTAAGCTATAAATGTGATCACTCTTGCTCAATTTATAAAGGTCTCTAAACTTAACATGTTGTAACGTCTCAGATTTTTGCCAACTTAGAGTTAGACGTCCTTGGGCAATGGACCTATCATAACACCTTATTGACTTCTCAAAACTCAATTCCAAAGTCTCAAATCCCCCTTTTAATCCATCTTCTTCAAAAATTTCACCTTTCACCACCTTATTTTTCAAAATTTTCTAATTACTTTTATCTTAGACACAAATCCTAAAGCTTAAAGGATGAAGAACTATAATTAAACTAAAATTTATTATAAATAGTAAAAATAAAAATAAAATGGACTTTAGACCATTAAACTGATGGAATATTGGGAAATAACCAGGTTATTTGGATATCTTAACTTCTCCTACCCCAAAATCATACATTGCATGTCGAATAACTCATTCCGGTTTGCAGGATACACTCATTTCAAGAATTGAGTGACAAAATCACCACCAGGACCACCAGAGGGACGCGGCGCCACCACCCGATCGGCGGCGCGCCGTTGGTGCACCGAATTTCGGTGGACCCTCTCTGAAATTTTCTGCATTTTCAGGTTGACTTCAAAAAGTCATATCTCCCTCAATAACTCCAATTTAGGTAATTTAAAAGCTACATTGAAGCTTGATAAGTTTAGTTTCATATAAAAATAAGTGAAAAATAAAATAAAAATTTTAATAAAGTTAAATCTGGGTTGATGTGATAACTATCCAAAAATTATTAGTTCGGATAGCAGTTCCAGTATTTTCAGAATTTTTTTAGAATTTGGTGGAGATAAAGTAAACTTGATGATGAACTATTAAAAAAATAATTAAAATAATATACTAATTAAAAGTACCAAAAAAAAACATAAAACTACCTGGGGACCTCATCTTGTAGTATAATTTAGGCAAAATTTACTTAAGTACTAAACTAAATAATCAGTGGATTTAACTTGGACCACCATCTTCACAAATGGCAATACCTAAAACCATTAATACTACTGACGCAACGTCCCTTAAAGACCTAGGAGAAATTCTAAGAGCCTGACGCTCTCGGGAGTACATTGAAACTCCGTGTCGAACCTAGACCGCACATTGAGAGTCTGATGACCATGAAACTATAGGATTATGTCTATCTTACTGGGCTTGACGACCATAATGGGAATCGAGCCTAGATATTATCCAAAAATGCATAACTTGAGCCCTGAGTGAAGTCTGTGAGAAACGCGAATATATTAAAAAAATATAATGAAACTTAAGTGAATTGACCATTCACTCACATGCAAAATTGAGGATTTCGGATCATCGGTTTCTGACCAAACTTCACCCATAGGAAAAAAAAAAATTTCTGCACATATCCATATACTTATAGCCCCAATCGAGTAAGCATGATCGTTAATCAGATGCAGGTCTTCCACGATCGATCGGCCTATCCAATTACACCGAAATCACATCCCGGCATAGATCCATTGCCAAGGAACCTGCACTATGACTTAGGGGAGTTGTGGGCCTCCTTATGTGCCCCATTTTCCCAAAACAGGCACCTTTTGGATATAAACTAAGTATACCATGGCCATGGGGACTTTGCATCACTTTTGGGCGCACTGAATCACCTTTCAATTATGCTACCTAACCTATTTCAACTACGATTTTTGGTAAGAAATCGAAACCCTAATGCCGTAGTTAAGATCTAGAATGATCGTTTGTCAACCTAGCTAACATATTTCACCATTTAGGTACCCGATGTTTTATTTTCAAAAACGTAGAATTCGAACCGCGTCCGAATATTCCGACGAAAGGTGAGGACTATAAACTTTTAGGTTATGGTTTTCAATGCTTTCAATATTATCTAATGATTTATGTCTGACTTGATTGCTGCCATATTGTCTTAGATACGCCGCTTTCGATACAATATACATGTGTGAACTATGTTGAACAAAATATGCATCTCATGTGTTTGTTGAAATGTTTGAATGAACATGAAATTGTGATTTGTGCTTGCCATGACTATTAATCTAAGATTCATGTTTGTCATATACATGATGATCTCTTTGTATAAAGAATTGTCATAATATATGTCGTAACTAATCTAGTCTATGTATTTGGTGAAGTATAACTTAAGTGTTTGATAAAATGTCTGAATGAGAAAATGTTAATGATTTATATTTATTAAGTGTATTAAGGTAGGATTCTCAATTACCTTAATCATATGTATAGTTTCTTTCATATAATCATATTTGTCGCTATGAAATTTATGGATAAAATGCAAGTGCACGATAACATGTTCAATGTGTTTGATGAAATGGTTAAATGAGGGACTCATTTGGATTGTTTGTTAAATGCTAATATGATTATCACATGTGTCTACCTATTGCATCTAAGTAAGATTGGGGCTACAACATGGCCCGGGCAATCGATAACAATCCTTGTACAGGTGGCTGAATTAGTCTCGCCACATTGGGTAACTTGACGAATCCGTGTCGCGTGATGATTGTCGACAGTGGTTAAGCCATAAGGGGTGCTTATGTGTCCATGTCGATTAAGTCAACATGTGCTTTTACCAATCGAACTTACCAAATAAACTAATTGGCCCATTGTATGTTTACCATGTATGGACATCACTGCTTGAATCTAAGGTACCCCTTACCAATGTAAAGGTCCACTTTAACCATGGTACCATGATTAACTAAGATTCATGAGCCAGGCATGGTGGTTTGGGACACCATGTTTGAGATGTCGGCCTACACCAAGGTTATAAGTCACCCCGTAGTGACCAGCGAACAAACTCAGACTCGTGAGCCGGGCATAGTGGTATGGGACACGGTGTTCGAGTTATCGACGTACGCTGAGGTGATTAGCCACCCCGTAGTGATCATGAGTATAAACTTTTGAATTTGCCTATCGAATGCTTTTCATTAGGAGTGATGACCCTACAACTTATCTATCGTATGTGCTTGACTAGGAGTGATGAACCTAGATGGATCCTACGGTTCGAATCGATGATATAAAGGGTGGTACCCTAGCTTCCCAAACCTGCTATATGAATAAGCTTAATTAACTACTAGACTAACATGACCATGCATTGCACTGCATTAGTTAGGACGTGCTTTAAAGGCATGAAAGTTGCACAAGAGGTAGTGTTGTCATAAGCGATATGGTGTCAGCATCGCTTGTTGAGGGAGCTTTTGATGTGAGGGCATGCATCATTACTTGCACTTCATTCTTGCATTAACAAAAGTAGTTAGGAAGTGATTGTTATGTTACTTTATCATTACTGCTTGATTGAATTGATAACACGTTAACCTTTACCTTATAGTACCACTAAGTTGGCCACTCATTCCCACTTTGGGATGGTGTTTTAAAACACTAACCAGACTCTGGTTTAGATGCATGTACAGATGAAGTCTATGCGATGGAGCAGGACTTTATGGATGAGGAGGAGTTCTCCTATTTTCAGCTCTTGGACGGGTCTATGTAGACCTTGTACCGATGTGCAGGGACTACAGGGATATTTGTCTTAGTTAGACACATTTACTTTCCTGCATTTTGTTAGTTTGAAACAATACATGTATATATTAAACCCGGTTACGTAATCATACTTTGGATGTTTGTGAAACTCCCACATGCTTATATATATATATATATATATATATATATATATATATATATATATATATATATATATATATATATATATATATATATATATATATATATATGGTTTAGACTTTCACTTGCTTTATTTAATTATATCTGGAGTATGATATGCTGTTTTAGTATAATCTTACTCATGCTTAACTCATTAATATGGACAAATTCTGAACATCATCATCTCTATTACATAAGTGATGTGCTGAATCTCGGGAGTAGAGCTTTTCTCGAGCCTCGAAATTTAGGATTTTACACATGTCCAAGACATTTATGTCATAATTCTATTTTGTGTATTTAGAATATGTAACATGAATAGTTAGAAGAGCATGAGTCATCAATAATGTAGCAATTTTCAGAGGTCGTATGACCATTTAATATCACACTTCCCTTCTCATTTATAATCTCACATCCATGATTTGAAAATTTTACACTATGTTTATTATCACAAATTTGAGATATAATTAAGAAGTTATGTTTTAGACCTTTAACATATAGTACATTCTCAAAGGGAAGAAGATTGGAGAACTGAACAGTACATTAGCCTATGATTCTGCAGTTGCATCTATCTTTAAAAGTAACCAAGTCGTCATTTACCTTTTTGGAGTTGGTGAATATCGCTTTGTCACCTATTATATGTCTTGAGCATCCACTATCCAGGTAACATTTTGAATGGCTAGTGGCTTTGAAGGTTGTGTGGGCAACAAGACATGTAACCTTTGGAACTCATTTTATTATAGTTTTGGGTTTAAGAGTTCCATTGAATTTTCATTATTTTTTGGAGATTAAATTTCTCCACTTTCTACGAACTCCGATTCCATCTAAGTTGGATTTTAAAAGCTCTTTAAGTAAGTCCACGATTTTTTCAGCCAAAGGTGATTTATTATATCTTTAATTTTTATAGCTGATGGCATTAAAGTTAATATTAGGAACTTGAAGGGGTTTTGAGTTTTTGCAATCATTTTGACCAAAATCTCTCAAATTCTTACCTTTAGAGTTTGAGGATTCTCCTTTTACAAATGTAGGAGGTGAATTCTTGATTTTCAGAGAATCATTTTTGATATAACACAAACCTAATTTGTCACCACATTTTTCAGAATAAGGTTAACAATTTTTCTAGTTTTGGGTCTCCATGGGCATATCTCTAAGTATCCTTAGAACTCAAAAGGGAAGAAACTTCAAGTTTTAGTTTCTCATTTTCAGTTATAAGTTTTTAAAATTTAAGTCTAGTTTTGTTTTTTCAAAACAATCTGAAAGATGAGATTTTTCTAAAACATTGTTTTCAAGTTCTTCTTTTAATTTAACATAGTTGTCTCTTTGTATTTTTAGTTTGACAACAATTTTACAACTTTCCCTGTATAGGGCATTGCAAGCGTCTTCAGGATCATCCTCATTTTCATTTTCAGGGTCACTCCTGAGATTTTCATAATCAAATATGTTACAGCTATCTGATGAGGTGACTCTAGCTATAATCATAAGGGCTTTTACATCATTTGTATTTTCTTGCTCTCATTCATCATATTCAAAAGAACTTTTAGAGCCAGACGATTCATCCCTCTTTGATTTATCTCTTTTAGGACATTTATTCACCAAGTGCCCATATTCATGAGAGTTGAAACATTAACTGTCCTTAGTTTTAGTTTTCTAAGACTTAGATTTTCCTTATCTTTTATCAGGTGGTTTTTGAAAATCTAATCTTTTCTTATTTTTTAAAATTCTATAAAATTTCTTAACTAGCAATTCCATATCATCTTCTATATCTTTAAAATCAGAATTAGCACAATTTTCTTTTGAAACAAATTTAGAAGATTTAAGAGAAATAGACTTACCTTTAGAAGCTTTAAAATTTAAATCATATATTTGGAGAGATCTAACTAACTCCTCGACCTTCATATTATCAGTATCTCTTAATTCCTAAATGGTGGTGACGTTAGAGTTGAATCTATCAGAAAGAGATTGCAGTATTTTTGCACAGACCTTGCTTTATGGGATTTCATCTCTAAGATCCCACATGGAATTTACTATATTATTTAGTTTCATATAGAAGTTCATGAAAGTTTCATTTTCTTCCATACAATCTCATCAAATCTAGTAATGAGGAGTTGAACTTTTGATTTCTTGACTATAATAGTTCCTTCATGTGTCATTTTAAGAAAATCCCAAGCTTGTTTGGTTGTATCACATGAAATAATTCTTTTGAATTCATTAGGCGATAGAGCACAAGTTATGGCATTTAAAGCCTTAACATTAGCATTGCTTTCACTTTTCTGAGTTCCAGTCCATAAGTAAAATGCAATTTCTCTCATGGACTTGGTTCCATCTTCGGCTACTACCTCAGTCATAGGAGGTTTCCATTTGGTTACAGTGGCTTGTCACATGCTTTCATCTAAGGATTTTAGAAAAATCCTCATTCTAGCTTTCCAGTATGCATAATTAAAGCCATCAAAAGGTGGTGGCCTAGTAATAGACAAGTTATCGAAATTTGACATTATAAAAGCTCTAGATCTTTTAACTCAATGAAATTAATCCAAAAAAAGAGCAACTTAGCTTTGATATCACTTAAAAAGGCAAGCTGAAGAAGTCTTTTGGGGGGGGGGGGGGGGGGGGTGTTGGTTGAATAGGGCTATTGTAACACCCCGGATTTTGGCTAACCTGGGATTAGATGTCCTTATGCAATAGGTCAACTACAACACCTGAAAAATCGCTCAGAACCCAATTCCATAGCCAAAGAAACCACTTAGGATTAATTCCTTTAGAAATTAAGCATAAGTTAGCTAGCGCAATGCTGGAGTAGCTGGGAAACAGTCCCTGATCACTTTAAATACGTTCTACAAGACCCAAATCGAGTAGAACGTATGACTCCATAATACTCTATAACCTTGGATCAAACTCTAAGCCGGTTTGTTCTCTGGACCACTTTGAAATTTTGTATTAGATCTAGACCGCGTGTCGAAAGTCCGATACCTCCTATCTTAGACCGTTAGAACCGCCTTGCTGGACTTGACAATCATTTCAAAAATCAAGTCCAACCGATAAACACAGGCTATTTCATTGAGCCCGGACCGAAGAGAGTGCGAATAGGGACAGATTTGGAATTTGAAATTCAAATCTGGCACACGACTTGACGTGTCAGTATTAAGCATTCTGACCGTCAGAATTCAGCCAAATTATACCCTTGGATTAGGAAAAATTCTTATTTCATATCATGAGATTTGTAGGCCTGATCTACGTGCGGTGACCGCTGAACTGAAACTGGACCACCACGTGCGATCTGCTAACCCTGCCAGACTGAAAACTTGATGTATGCTAGATCCAGTATGCATGAGCTTAAGTCCGACCGCATTCAGCCAGGGGACCACCAGAAATGTCCTTTTGGACTGAAACAACCCCAATTTGGTTACCCCTCAAGTGAAACTTGTTCCCGAGCCTATTTCGGGCAAGTTTGGCATTATAAAAAGGGTTGAAACCCTCACTCCTCTCTCCCATCCGAATTTGCAAAAATCCCTAGATTGGGAGAGAGAAAAGGGGAGAGTTTGTGAGAGAGAGTAGGAGAGAATTTCTTGCTGCTCGTGTCGCCTGCTGCAAGTGCCCAAGCAACACACTCCGATCACCTGGCCTGTGATTTCTCCGCATTTTCAGGTAAGGAATAACCCTAGAAGTTGCTGATTTGGGATTCTTTCCATTCCATAGCATGCAAACTGATAGAACTCGTAAATCAGGTTCTCTATTCGCCGTAGACGAAGCGTATACGCTCCGTTCAAAACGACACATTTATAAGAGACAAGGTGCGGATTTTAGACGCTTTGATTAACTGTTTCCAACACTTTCAATGTCGTTTAATAGTAGATTATCGACGGCAACACCATTTGACATGTACAACATGCTGTCCGTTTCCTATTTCGTAAACCGACGAAGAATATGAGATTTAGGGCATTTTGGTCATTTGTAGGAAGTACTTTTTTCATTCATAATTTGCTGACATGATTGACATGGCTTCTTGTCACATTAGAATACTAGGAATGCGTGCATAATTAGTTTGGCGAAGAGATTCGCCAAAATGCGCACTTTGAGTCGACATACTATATGTAGACTTAAGTGTGGAGTTTAAGTGTTTGTATAAATGCTTGTATTAGTATGTATTGAATTAAATGGTGTTATAGATTAGTTTGAGATTAATTTCTCAATTAATATGTTGATGTAAATGATTTCCCACATGTTAGTTATATGCATGATTTCATTATATGTATGAAATGCAGGTGCTTGAAGATTTACTTAAGTTGTATGTTGTATCATGTGTTAACATGCTCACATGGTTGTATTTCATTTCCAATACTTTCATATGATTGCTGATGTGATTCCATAATTGTTTGGGACTATACCTAGTCCAGGCAGTCGGTAACCGAGAAATTTCGTGGTTGGCTTATCTTTGCCACGAACGACGCGTCGATGAACGCGAGCCGTGTTCTGGAGTTGGCGGCAGTAGTTAGGCCACACGAAGTGTTTTACGCACTTCATGTCGTTCGACTTGAGATGCGATCGTGTTAGTCGAGCCCGTCAAGTAACCCGACTGGCCGTTGTATGTTCACCATGTATGAGTCATAACTGCTTGAACCTAGGGTACTGAACTTACCATTGTAAACCCTGTTAACCATGGTACCTTGATCCACAAAGACTCATGAGCAGGGCATGGTGGTATGGGACACCGTGGTCGAGCTGTCGGCCTACGTTGGGGCCACAAACCTCCCCGTAGTGACCAGTGAGCACCTATGACTCGTGAGTAGATTATGGTGGAATGGGATACTATATTCTTACTGTCGGCCTACATTGATAAGGTGATGGGGGAGCGGAGCAACGAGTGCGTGCAATAGCCTTGGCAGCCCTTTGTAGTGACCGTGAGCGTATTCTGAGTCTACGGGAGGTGACGACCCTTCAATAGCAGTAGAGTACAGTAGGCCTGTATTGATAAGGTGATGGGGGAGCGGTGCAACGAGTGCGAGCAACAGCCCTGGCAGCCCGTGCAGCGACCTACAAAATATACATCGTATGAGATTACTAGGAGTGACGACCCTAGACAGGATCTGTGTTGGGATTGATATAAGGGAAGTACCTTAGTTTCCCAATATTGCTGTATGAAAAGGACTAATAACAACTCGGTAATCATATCACCATGACATTGCATGTGCCTGGAAGATGTGGAGCACTTGAGGGAGTGTGGCATGCCGCGGTCGTAAGATGGTGCCGTATGAGGGAGATCGTCGGTGAGGGCATCCATCATGTCACGTCATGTTGCATTAACAACAGTATTAGGATTGTTTGATTTACTGCTTTACTATTATCACATGATTGATTTGATAACATGCTAATCTCCGCTCTATTATTCGACTGAGTTAGCTACTCACTCCCACGTTACGGGATGGTGTTTCCGGACACCCACCAGTCCCTTTTTGGTGATTGCAGATGATGGCGCTTCTTGAGAAGCGGAGCTGGTCTTGATGATGATGAGAGGATCCCTCCTTTATGCGTGTTCTGATTGACGGGATTACATGGAGATTGATTAGATGTCTTGACAGTTGTCATTTTATATTATTAGAGCACTCATGTATATTCTTTTTGTTTACTTTTGGAGCATACATGTATGTATATAACCTGGTAACATGTTCACACTCTGGAGACATACAACAGTTTTTATATGTTATACATACTATCACAATCTTCCGCTGGTTAATTTAACTGTCTCTGGAGTATGATATGTTGTTTTGGCTTAATCCCACTCATGTTTAATACATTAACACAGACAACATTCAATCATACATATCTATGTTGCATAAATAACATTTTGGAACTCGGGAGTTGGGTTTTTACTTGACCCCCCGATTTTCGGGATGTTACAGATGGTATCAGAGCATGATTTGGATTAAACCGGGCCTGGGTTATGGTCACGCGACATACCCTGTCACTTCCTTTGACTTAGCTGGGTGCGAGAAGGGTCTAGAAACACTTCTAGGATCCCAGATTCGCCAATAGGCGAAGTCTATTCATTTCGATCGCGTGATCGAGTCCGTAGCGCATATAGGGTCGCGTAAAGAAACCCGAATAGCTCCTAGGTTGTAGGTAAGTGGGTTGAGACATTCTTTGAATGATTCTAAACCCATAAATGTGAATCCGTGGGCCGTGGGACAAACACGACCCCTGTATTCAATCGCCAGGGCTTAAAAACCCCGTTTCATCCAAAATCTTCAAAATTCTTCCTCTCACCACTCCAATCTTCAATTATTTCTTATCCATTTCATGTTAGGAATCAATAATAATGTGAAAATAACATAAAATCATACTTTCATAAAATGTTACAGTGAATAGTAAAATTTCATGAAAAATGGCCATAAGGTCATTCTAACTTCGCTTTATTTAGCACCTAATGGGCTAGATGGATGTAATAGCTCCTTCTACCCCAAAATCATATTCTGCATGATAGGGTTTTGTATTCGGGTTTGCATATTGGCCCTGAAAAGTTCTGAATGGATTTTTGGGCCTCCCTAGGGCAATCCACAATGAACCAAAGTGGGAACCATACTTTTTTGGAGTCCCTAGGGTAGGGGGAACCCATCCCATATTGCCTCAATGGCCAATTTGCAAGTTCACCGGCGATGTCATCGCCGATTCGGCGATGCATCGCCGGTTAAACTCTTCAGTTGGGTCTGGCCTTTGGACTGGAGGAGTTTGGGGGCTAGGGTAGCCCCCTGGTATGCGGTCCGTACCTTCAAACCCCCCAAAAGATGTACCTTCTTCACAAAATGCCCCTCTAAGCTCTCCTTTCTTCACATTTTGCTGCCTTCCCCTCAAATCTCGATGTCAAACCTCTCCCAATCTCATTTTCGGTCACAACCGACCCTACTCCATCACTCACAGCTGTTGGCACTCCCTTTCCTCTCCACTTTTATCATTTGGAGTTCCCACAATCTTCATAGAAGGCTGAAAATCGTGTGGTGCTCCATTTCTCTTTTTCATTCTCTTTTCTCTCTGAAAATACATCCTACGGGAGCTTGAAGCATCCCTCTACAACTCCTAGATTTCATTCTGTCCATTTGGGCGACCATTTCTCCGCATTTCCTTTGCTTTTCATGGCTATTGTTAAGGCTGTTTCAGCCTTTTCCTCCCTTTCCATCGTCCTCTCTCTCAAGTCCCTTTTATTTGATCCTCAGACTCGTGGAAACCTGCTTACCCATCCCATTTCTCCACGTTCTTCGCTTGTTTGATTACTGTTTTGAAATTTTTATGTTTTGTTGTTGTTAGGTAGAAAATGTGTTTGTGTTGTGGTTTGAGCTTAATATAGCTGAAATTTGTTGAATGGAGTGCATGTCGTTCATTTTTTTATTAGGTATTGTCCCTAGATTGGGAGTATTGTAACTCCCGAGATTCAGCCTACAAATTAATTTTTATCCCAACCCACCCTCCTACCAAGCATGCCACTTCCAATCCCGCCATGGGACTAAGAATGCAGTTCCATTTGATACAACTAAACGCTGCTGGCCACATAGGCCCTTGGCATTTTGGTCCTAGAGTTAGCACTTCTAGATTTGAAGGGTCTGACGACATAAGAAATCCAATTCCAGTTAGACAATCTTTACCCTAATCGATAGAACAATTCCCTGTAGTAGAAATGGTATAGGAAAGCCATTTACTGTATAATCTTAGGCTTTGGATTATAGCTACTGAGTTACAGACTAGCCTACTAGTTACCTTAAGTAGTGTAAAGCTTGTATATGCTAAGGAATTGTAGGTTAGATTTGGTTGAAGTAGAACCTTATTCCTTCGATAGATCCCCTTATGACTTATAGACTTCTGTTGTTGCCCATAGGAAGGAACCATTCACTCTCAGGGAATATTTATAAATCCCTCAGATTGAACTTAGAATGTACTGGCACGCCCCTTAGAATTGCCTTCCACAAGGGCTTATTGCATTCGGGAACGCGGAATAAAGGAAATGCAATTATCAGCGAAGTATTCGTGGTTTGAATCGACTTCTTAATTCTAGTAGTTACCACTAAATCCAATGCTCTGATCAAGCAGAAGATCGGCATCGACTAGGATTGAGGACTGATACAACAACTTTTCTGTCATCGCGGGGCAGAAGGTTTGTGTATCCGGCTCAGACCCATTACACAACTATTTTTCCGTGTTGGCCCGACCACCTACAACCACAAGTTATTGCTTTGCCCTTGGTAAATGTTAAGGACTTCAAGCAAGTAGAGGATTCGACATCTTGCCACCAACTCATACCTGCCCCTGAACTTAACTACAATAGAGATTAGGCTCATCTCTATGATCATAGGTACCAATGCCATAGAACGCATCATTAGCAAGGCCATTTTAGGTTAAGGATAGCCCCTAAGTTGCGCCTCGTTCCGATATACGGATCGATGTAAAGATTCTTCAACCTTAAGTAGAACCAAGTTGTTAGGGGGGTAAAACGAATTAAGTTCAATCCAGATAGGTTAGTCAACGCTACCGTTCGATCAGAGTGGCGCAGCGAAAGTGTGGTTGGCCTCTTCCCCACTGGCCCAAGATCGAAACCTTTGAGTTAGGATATACGTACGATTAGGTTAATGAATAGGATTTGAACCTTCCTTAGAAAAAGTACTCCTTGCCCGTCGCCAATTTTGGGGACGAAATTATGTTTTAAGGGGGGTAGATTGTAACACCCCGAATTTTGGCTAACCTGGGATTAGATGTCCTTAGGCAATGGGTCAACTAAAACACCTGAAAAATCGCTCAAAACCCAATTCCATAGCCAAAGAAACCACTTAGGATTAATTCCTTTAGAAATTAAGCATAAGTTAGCTAGCGCAACGCTGGAGTAGCTAGGAAACAGTCCCTGATCACTTTAAATACGTTCTACAAGACCCAAATCGAGTAGAACGTATGACTCCATAATACTCTATAACTTTGGATCAAACTCTAAGCCGGTTTGTTCTCTGGACCACTTTGAAATTTTGTATTGGATCTAGACCGCGTGTCGAAAGTTCGATACCTCCTATCTTAGACCGTTAGAACCGCCTTGCTGGACTTGACAATCATTTCAAAAATCAAGTCCAACTGATAAACACAGGCTATTTCATTGAGCCCGGACCGAAGAGAGTGCGAATAGGGACATTTGGAATTTAAAATTCTAATCTGGCACACGACTTGACGTGTCAGTATTAAGCGTTCTGACCGTCAGAATTCAGCCAAATTACACCCTCAGATCAGGAAAAATTTCTATTTTATATCATGAGATTTGTAGGCCTGATCTACGTGCGGTGACCGCTGAACTGAAACTGGACCGCCACGCGCGATCTGCGAACCCTGCCGGACTGAAAACTTGATGTATGCTAGATCCAGTATACATGAGCTTAAGTCCGACGTCATTCAGCCAGGGGACCACCAGAAATGTCCTTTTGGACCGAAACAGCTCCGATTTGGTTACCCCTCAAGTGAAACTTGTTCCCGAGCCTATTTTGGGCAAGTTTGGGCTTATAAAAAGGGTTGAAACCCTCACTCCTCTCTCCCATCCGAATTTGCAAAAATCCCTAGATTGGGAGAGAGAAAATGTGAGAGTTTGTGAGAGAGAGTAGGAGAGAATTCTTGCTGCTCGTGCCGCCTGCTGCAAGTGCCCAAGCAACACACTCCGATCACCTGGCCTGTGATTTCTCCGCATTTTCAGGTAAGGAATAACCCTAGAAGTTGCTGATTTGGAATTCTTTCCATTCCATAGCATGCAAACTGATAGAACTCGTAAATCAGGTTCTCTATTCGCCGTAGACGAAGCGTATACGCTCCGTTCGAAACGACACATTTATAAGAGACAAGGTGCAAATTTTAGACGCTTTGATTAACTGTTTCCAACACTTTCAATGTCGTTTAATAGTAGATTATCGACGGCAACGTCATTTGACATGTACAACATGCTGTCCGTTTCCTATTTCGTAAACCGACGAAGAATATGAGATTTAGGGCATTTTAGTCATTTGTAGGAAGTACTTTTTTCATTCATAATTTGCTGACATGATTGACATGGCTTCTTGTCACATTAGAATACTAGGAATGCGTGCATAATTAGTTTGGCGAAGAGATTCGCCAAAATGCGCACTTTGAGTCGACATACTATATGTAGACTTAAGTGTGGAGTTTAAGTGTTTGTATAAATGCTTGTATTAGTATGTATTGAATTAAATGGTGTTATAGATTAGTTTGAGATTAATTTCTCAATTAATATGTTGATGTAAATGATTTCCCACATGTTAGTTATATGCATGATTTCATTATATGTATGAAATGCAGGTGCTTGAAGATTTACTTAAGTTGTATGTTGTATCATGTGTTAACATGCTCACATGGTTGTATTTCATTTCCAATACTTTCATATGATTGCTGATGTGATTCCATAATTGTTTGGGACTATACCTAGTCCAGGCAGTCGGTAACCGAGAAATTTCGTGGTTGGCTTATCTTTGCCACGAACGACGCGTCGATGAACGCGAGCCGTGTTCTGGAGTTGGCGGCAGTAGTTAGGCCACACGAAGTGTTTTACGCACTTCATGTCGTTCGACTTGAGATGCGATCGTGCTAGTCGAGCCCGTCAAGTAACCCGACTGGCCGTTGTATGTTCACCCTGTATGAGTCATAACTGCTTGAACCTAGGGTACTGAACTTACCATTGTAAACCCTGTTAACCATGGTACCTTGATTCACAAAGACTCATGAGCAGGGCATGGTGGTATGGGACACTGTGGTCGAGCTGTCGGCCTACGCTGGGGCCACAAACCTCCCCGTAGTGACCAGTGAGCACCTATGACTCGTGAGCAAATTATGGTGGAATGGGACACTATATTCTTACTGTCGGCCTACATTGATAAGGTGATGGGGGAGCGGAGCAACGAGTGTGTGCAACAGCCCTGGCAGCCTTTGTAGTGACCGTGAGCGTATTCTGAGTCTACGGGAGGTGACGACCCTTCAATAGCAGTAGAGTACAGTAGGCCTGTATTGATAAGGTGATGGGGGAGCGGTGCAACGAGTGCGAGCAACAGCCCTGGAAGCCCGTGCAGCGACCTACAAAATATACATCGTATGAGATTACTAGGAGTGACGACCCTAGACAGGATCTGTGTTGGGATTGATATAAGGGAAGTACCTTAGTTTCCCAATATTGCTGTATGAAAAGGACTAATAACAACTCGGTAATCATATCACCATGACATTGCATGTGCCTGGAAGATGTGGAGCACTTGAGGGAGTGTGGCATGCCGCGGTCATAAGATGGTGCCGTATGAGGGAGATCATCGGTGAGGGCATCCATCATGTCACGTCATGTTGCATTAACAACAGTATTAGGATTGTTTGATTTACTGCTTTACTATTATCGCATGATTGATTTGATAACATGTTAATCTCCGCTCTATTATTCCACTGAGTTAGCTACTCACTCCCATTTTACGGGATGGTGTTTCCGGACACCCACCAGTCCCTTTTTGGTGATTGCAGATGATGGCGCTGCTTGAGAAGCGAAGCTGGTCTTGATGATGATGATGAGGATCCCTCCTTTATGCGTGTTCTGATTGACGGGATTACATGGAGATTGATTAGATGTCTTGACAGTTGTCATTTTATATTATTAGAGCACTCATGTATATTCTTTCTGTTTACTTTGGAGCATACATGTATGTATATAACCTGGTAACATGTTCACACTCTGGAGACATACAACAGTTTTTATATGTTATACATACTATCACAGTCTTCCGTTGGTTAATTTAACTGTCTCTGGAGTATGATATGTTGTTTTGGCTTAATCCCACTCATGTTTAATACATTAACACAGACAACATTCAATCATACATATCTATGTTGTATAAATAACATTTTGGAACTCGGGAGTTGGGTTTTTACTCGACCCCCTGATTTTCGGGATGTTACAGCTATGCCAAATAAAAATTAAAGTGCTGAAATATTAAATAAATCAGAAATCTCAATCATACTAGTATTAAAAATTTGATTCAAACTAATTCGTAGGACAAAATATACCCAAACTAAGTTCAGGTAGGACAACCTTATTTCACGAACGTTTGTAAGAATCAAGATCTCAAACTAAGCAAGAGAAAATAATTCTAACTATTATAAACATTCACCACTTTTATGTAAATGAAATTACAAAAATTCTTCAAAAATGTAAAATTAAACATTCACCACAACACTAAGAGTTATAGTGGTTCAATGTGTACAACAACTATTCTCAAACAGCCACACCTACTCCACTCCCAGTAATTATTATGCACATGATATTGGCTTTCACCATAAATAAGGTTTTCTCAAGGTCACCTTAAAACCTGATACAGTTGTGATTTTATCAAGCTATCACAAACAAGAAACCTCTCACTGAGATTTTCTAGCTATCTCAGGAAAACCAACAAATGATATTTTCTGACTATCTCAATAAAAGCAAAGTATACTTATCTTCTCCTTTGAAGTTGTATCAGTCGATGTATCCTTAGAACTACTTCTTTTGAAGTAGATTGTTCAATGTCCAGTCATATAAACAAGGGTTCAAGGTTCTAGATTGATTTTAAATAGATTCAAACCAAAGACTACTTATTTGAATTCCTTAAGATCTCAAAGAAGAGTATTTACTCTCATTATAAACTACGATTCAGAGAATAAGAGATCAAGGAATTAAAATAAAAAAACTATTAAAAATTTATAAATACCATGAAATAACTTGACAATAATGGGGGCTTCTCTCTCTCTTGTGGAAGATTTAATAGGCTTGAATCATTAATTTTGGATTGAGAGAAAACCTCTATTTATAGGTAACGAAGTTGTTGCTTTGACTCATCTAAGAACCGAATTCCGTTCTAACAATTTTTCAAATTTGAGCGCGATAAGATAAAACAGATCTTCGACTGGTCGATGGCCTTGTAACTGGTCGAGGGCCTTGTTCAACTGGTCGAGCAAGGTCTTCGACTACTCGAGGGTGCCTAAAATCCAAACTGATTCAGTTGATGGACTTCAAGTTAAGCAACCCTCAACTGATCGAAGGCTCATCTTCGACTGGTTGAAGAAGTAATGGAAAAATCCATTTTTCTTCAGTTTAAACTAAGACTGGTTAAAAAATCCTTAGACTAGTCGAGCCATAACTTAGACTAGTCAAACCTTAGCTTAGACTAGTTGAACTTTAGCCTAACATAAGCATAAAAACCCATTTAAGTTATGTTTTGGAAGTACCTAAGCCTAAGGTCTTTCTAGGGTTTGTTATACTTGAAATGATTGAACTTTGAACTAGATTGAATGCTTGAAATTCATGGAACTTATTCTTCTACTTAATTCTTTAATAGGGCTTGAAGTTGAAGATGGAGCTTGATCTTCTACCAAAATTTTAGTAGAACTTGAACTCAATCATCTTGAACTTAGTAGAATTTGAACTTTCCATCTTGATCTTGAAACTTCAGTAGAGACTTGAACTTTCCATCTTGATCAACATTAGAAGGCCACTTCATAAGCTATTTTGTTTAAACAAAATTTGACAAACAGAGGTGTGCTTTATACAATATAACACTTACAAACTTGCATAGTGAATAACATATGGCTTCTTTTCTTTTCTCTGGCCTAACACCACCCCAATAGTATAGTTAGACGTATCACGCATAATCTCAAAAGGAATGCTCTAGTCGAGTGGCTGCAGATAGGAGCGGTGGTCGACATGCCCTTGAACTTAGTAAAAGCTTCCTAGCATTCCTCAGTCTACTCGTATGGTACATCCTTTTAAAGTAGATTACATAAAGGACGAGAGAGGTGACTAAAGTCATTTATGAATCGTTTGTAAAATCTTTTGTGTCCTAAGAAGGATCTCACGTCTCGTATGCCCTTGGGTTGAGGTAGGTTAGAAATAAGATCAATTTTTACCTTGTCTACCTCAATTCCCTTAGACGAAATTATATGTCCAAGAACTATTCCCTTAGAAACCATGAAATGACACTTATCCCAATTTAGTACCAAATTCTTCACCTCACATCGCTTCAACACATTTTTCAGATTTTTCAAACACTCGTTGAAGGATAGACTAACGACAGAGAAGTCATCCATGAAGACCTCTAAATATTGCCCTACCATGTCAGAAAACATAGTCAACATGTATCGCTGGAAAGTGGCAGGAGCTTTACATAATCCAAATGGCATCCTTCAGTAAGCAAAGGTGTCATAAGGACATGTGAACATTGTCTTCTCTTGATCTTCAAGGGATATCTCTATCTGATTGTAGCTCGAATATCTGTCAAGGAAGTAATAGTAAGAGTGACCAGCTATCCTTTCCAAGATTTATCAATGAAGGGCAAATGAAAGTGGTCCTTCCTCGTGATAGTATTCAACTTCATGTAGTCAATGCACATTCTCTGACCATTAGTAACTCTAGTTGGCACGAGTTCATTGTTGGATTAGCTATGATGGTGATTTCGGACTTCTTAGGAACCACTTGAGTTGGACTCACCCATTAGCTATTGGATATGGGGTATATAATACCCACATCCAATAACTTAAGTACCTCAGCCTTAACCACTTCCTTCATGTTTGGATTTAATTTATGTTGTGGTTGTCAGGAGGTCTTCGCATTATCCTTAAGATGAATGAGATGAGTACAAATCAAAGGGCTCCTTTATACTCAATGAGAGTATAGATAAGCATACTCTCCTATTCTTGCTCAAGGTGGGAAGAAATCACCACCGGGTATGTTTCATCTTAACCTAAATAGACATATTTGAGATCAGAGGGTAAAGGTTTTAGGTCAAGCTTCGATGCTTTGAGGCTAGATGGTAGAGGCACTACATCAATTTGGGGTAATTCTTCAAATTGTGGCATCCACCAGTTAACTTCAAGTACTAGTGCAATATCAAGCATAGCATTCAACTCCCTAATCGTGTCATCATCCAAATTGGGGGAGTGTGTCAAGCACATAGAGGGTCAGAGGATAAGGTCATCAAAGTTCTATCTTCCACGAAAGAGTCTATCATATTAATATCATGGGCCTCATCATCATCCTTTTCCTGTCAGCTCATGTTGAAAAATATATTGAGCTCCAACGTCATATTTCCAAAAGATAAATTCATAACCCCATTCCTATAATTGATGATAGTGTTGGATGTAGCAAGAAACGGGCGGCCAAATATGATAGGGATTTGAGTGTCCATATCTAAAATGGGGTGAGTATTCAGGATGATAAAATCTACTAGATAGAAGAATTTATCAACCTAGACCAACACATCCTCAATCATCCCCCTCAGTACATGAACTGAGTGATCAACAACTTGCTTGACTAGAATATGATTATTGCCCGTGTGGTTTGAGTAATGGGCTGCCCACTAGGCCCACCACAACATATGTATTTGGTAACCCTTATGTTGGCCCCTAACCTTTCGTATGGGCCTATAGTATTGTATATGGGTTGGGCTATGTGTGTTGCCCTTGGACCATTTATTTGAGGCCCAACATGAATGTATGTGGTATGTTATGGTTACCCATTTCTTATTTATGGTCATGTACGGGCCTTAGGCCTTGATTCGTGATGGATTATCCATGGTCTACCTTTTGGGGACAATTCGTTGTTGAATGTCCACATTTGTGACTCCAAGGTAGGTCACTTGCTTCTATGAGTGGTTAAAGGTCCACCATAAACCTTTGCTAGGTCTGTTTCATTTATTTAAGCGCATGTCATTGTCCTTCCTTAGTCTTGTGGGCTACCCCAAACTATCACCACAGGAAATCCCACCTTATCAATGAAAATTTTCATCGCCAAAAACTAAATTTTCGTATTTAAAAACTTCTAGCGATGAAAATTTTTGTCGCTAAAAGACCGACGCAAGAGGTTTTTAGCAACAAAAATTTAAATCGTTGGGAAAGGCAAGATTTTTAGTGATGAATATTTTCAACGCTAAAAAAACTTTTAGCGACGAATTTTTTCGTCGCTAAAAAATACATGAAAAACTTTTAGCTTCAAAAATTTTCGTTGCTAAAAATATTTTGCAAAACTTTTATCACTGAAAATTTTCATCATTAAAAAATATTTGCAAAACTTTTAACTACAAAAATTTTCATCGCGCAAATTTTTTGTAAAACATTTAGCTACGAAAATTTTCGTCGCTAAAAAATATTTGCAAAACTTTTAGATACGAGAATTTTCTTCGCTAAAAAAATTTTGTAAAACTTTTAGCTACAAAAATTTTCGTCGCTCAAAATATTTTGCAAAACTTTTACTTACGAAATTTTTCGTTGCTAAAAATATTTTGTAAAACTTTTAGCTATGAAAATTTCGTTGCTAAAAATATTTTGCAAAACGTTTAGCTACGAAAATTTTCATCGCTAAAAATATTTTTCAAAGCTCTTAGCTACAAAAATTTTCATCGCTAAAAATAATTTACAAAAACTTTTAGCTACGAAAATTTTCGTCGCTAAAAATATTTTGCAAAACTTTGAGCTACGAAAATTTTCGTCGCTAAAAATATATAGCAAAACTTTTAGCTATGAAAATTTTCGTCTCTAAAAGTCTCTTTTTAAAAAAAAAAAAATTGTAATAAAAAATTTGGCACAAAATTCCTGATATACACCTTTTACAATATATTTCATCATATTCATCCTGATATACAACTGTTATAGAATATATTTCATCATATTCACATTCACATCCATCTAAATCCATCCAAACATAAACTACATTCATCCAAACACAAACGATCTTATCCACATCACATTCATTCACGCGTAAATACATATAAGCTTAACATCATAAACAAAAATACCCTAAACCTAAACCTTAACCTAAACCTAAAACCTAAAACCTATAACCTATAACCTAAACCTAAAACCTAAACCTTAACCTAAACCTAACCTATAACCTATAAGTTTAGGTTTAGGAAATCGGGTTCGGGTTCGGGATCGGGTTTAGGTTGGGTATTCAAGTTTAGGTTTAGGTTTAGGTTTAGGTTAGGGAGTTGAGATTAGGATTAGGTGTAGGTCTAGGTTTAGGGATTTGAGAATACGTTAAGGTTTAGGTTTAAGAAATTCAGTTCAGGTTATAGGTTTAGGTTTAAGTTAGGTTATAGGTTAAGGTTTTGGAAATTGAGTTTAGGTTATGGTTTAGGTTATAAGTTCAGGTTATAGGTTAAGGTTTAGGTTATAGGTTAAGTTTTAGGTTTAGGTTAAGGTTAGTTTTAGGTTATAGGTTTTGGGATTTGAGAATAGGTTTAGGTTAAGGTTATAAGTTTAGATTTAGGAAATTGGGTTCGGGTTTGGGATCGGGTTTAGGTTTGGATTTTCAAGTTTAGGTTTAGGTTTAGGTTAGGGAGTTGAGATTAGGATTAGGTGTAGGTTTAGGTTTAAGGATTTAAGAATACGTTAAGGTTTAGGTTTGGGTTAAGGTTATAGGTTAAGGTTTAGGTTATAGGTTAAGTTTTAGGTTTAGGTTAAGGTTATAAGTTTAGGTTTAGTTTATAGGTTTTGAGATTTGATAATGGGTTTAGGTTAAGGTTATAAGTTTAGGTTTAGGAAATCGAGTTCGGGTTAGGGATCGGGTTTAGGTTTGTGTTTTCAAGTTTAGGTTTAGGTTTAAGTTAGGGTGTTGAGATTAGGAATAGGTGTAGGTTAAGGTTTATGGATTTGAGAATACGTTTAGGTTTAGATTTAAGAAATTAGGTTCGGGTTATAGGTTTAGGTTTAGGTTAGGTTATAGGTTAAGGTTTAGGAAATTGAGTTTAGGTTATAGGTTTAGGTTATAAGTTAACGTTATAGGTTAAGGTTTAGGTTATAGGTTAAGTTATAGGCTTAGGTTAAGGTTATAGGTTTAGTTTTAGTTTATAGGTTTTGGGATTTGAGAATAGGTTTAGGTTAAGGTTATAAGTTCAGGTTTAGGAAATCAGGTTCGGGTTCGAGATTGGGTTTAGGTTTGGATTTTCAAGTTTATGTTTAGGTTTAGGTTAGGGAGTTGAGATTAGGATTGGATGTAGGTTTAGGTGGTTTAGGGATTTGAGAATACGTTAAGGTTTAGGTTTGGGAAATTGGGTTCGGGTTCGAGATCGGGTTTACGTTTGGGTTTTAGGTTTAGGTTTAAGTTATAGGTTATAAGTGTAGGTTTAAGTTTAGGTTTTAGGTTTAGGTTATAGGTTATAGCATTAGGTTATAGGTTTAGGTTTAGGTTAAGGTTAAGTTTTAGGTTATAGGTTTTCAGATTTAAGAATAGGTTTAGGTTATAAGTATAAGTTTAGGTTAGGTTGTAGGTTAGAGTTTAGGGAATTGAGTTTAGATTATAGGTTTAGGTTAAGGTTTAAGTTGTAGTTATAGGTTTTTGGATTTGAGAATAAGTTTAGGTTATAGATTAAGGGTGTGGTCCTTATAAATACAAATATAAACACGCCTGTCCAAATGGTCAGGCCACTCTAATATTGTTCATAGGAAATGGATAGCTTCATCATGGTCATAACAGCGGTTCCCACCTTGCAGGGAACCCCGCTCAACATTCAGATAGCTCTGACACACATTCGGGTCTGCTCCAACAAATTCGAGCTAATATATAAACACAGTCTGTGCAAATGGCTAGGCCACTCCAATGTTATCCATATAAAATGGGCATCTTCATCATGGTCATAACAGCAGTTTTCACCTTTCAGGGACCCCCGTTCAACATCCGGATAGCTCCGACGCACATCCGGGTCTGCTCATTTAAATAAAATGGATCATTAAGATCATTTAAATAAAATTAGGTCTAATCAACAATCTGACCTGAAGGATTCTGTTAGCATTGTTGACGGCACCTCGAACCTTGTTTAAATCCAGGTTGCAATATATGGCCACTGATGCTATTTGTCTTTCTATGAAATTGGTAACGATTTTTGCATCAAACCCTGCGAAAGCAACTGTACCATAAAGGCCTGTTTGGATTGAATGTAAACTGGAGGAATGCAAGGAAAGAAAACTTCATTGAGCAATACACCATTATTTAAACAAACATAGGGAATTCAAGTTCATAAAAACTTCCCACCGTCCAAATCTTTTTAGTAAAAGACATCTTTACTACAACTTAATATCAGATAAATGAAATGATGAATGTAGAGAAAGTTTCTTCTTCTTCTTCTTTTCTTTTGCATTGAAGGAATTTCAATTTTAGCCATGCTTGAATCTAAGGTTACTTCAAACATGAGGAATTTGAATTCACAAAAATGTTGTTGCTTTGTGATTTTTTAAGTTGTGAATCAAATCTTTCTTAGTACAAATCTTCTTTAATACAATGGAATATCAGAGAAGTGAAAAGAAGAATGTATCCAATTAAGTTTCAAGCCAACTAGGAGCAGTCCCCTTATCAGGTTTAAATGAACGTAGTTGGAAAAATGGTATGAAGATTACTGAAATAGTAAAACGTTTTACTTTTTTTATATCCTGTAAATATGACGACCGAAATACATACACCAGCACTTACCCAACTATCAGCAAAACCACTGCGATAACATGATGGATGGACTAAATAAATGCAGCTAAAATCCCATGAATGGTGCAATCACTACATGAAAAAAATGCAATGAGTGTAGTCAATACTCACCTTGTTAGAATAGTATTGTACTCAATACTCAATACCACTTTGTTCCACTCAAGGGCTCCTAACTTCTATAATCTGCAATGAAGTTAAATCAGAACATCAATTTCCATCCCAAAACATGAAAGTTATAAGCACTTTGTTGTTGTTAGAATTCAATTACGCTGGTTCATTGTAAGTGGTTCTCTAAAATGCACGAATGATTTTTGGGATATACCACATGAATCCCGTATATGACCCATCAAATGCACAGTGTTGATGTTCAACACACATCACGGTGGGGTCCACACAGCTCGACCTCATGGGAAGGTCCCATGAGGTCGACCTCATAGTACCATTTCCCATATATACACATACATATACATATATATAAGCACAATTTTGAAATGCTATCACTATTGAAATTCATCCATATCTAGTGTAATATACTCTTTCTCCATTTATAGTAAGGATAAATTGAGGTACATTGAAGTGGAAGTTTAATAAGGTACGTACCTTGCAAATAGCATCAATTTCATCAAAAATGTTAACATGCAGATCACTTTGATCACCTAAAATAAGGAAAGAAAGGAATACAAATTAGACTATCAAAACAAGCATGTATAACATAGCCATCACTATAAAACATGACATTTCTCTAAGCAAAGCTGCTCACCCGGAGTCCATTGGTCATTCTCAGCATCAGCAAACAGGTCCCTTACATTCTTTTCAGTCTCTCCAACATATTTACTTAGGACTTAAGGCCCATTAAACAAAAGGCTAACAGTTTGTTGAAAAAGACCCATAGGATATTTTTCATTTTTAACTGTCCAAAAATATTCATACTCCTCTGGCGCTAGCAGCCTTTTCTGGAACAATCAGAAATTTAGCCTTCCTCAGAGCATCAATTGCTTGCGGCGTACAGGGAATATGTGAAATTGGCACCTAGACAAATATGTGTTATTGGCAGAAAAGACAATTAAAAAAAAACACACACACACCATGAAGCATTGATGGGTTTTAATGGAAAAGTCATGTACGTTTATAGATATCTGTTTTCAATCTCATTTGGAGTTTTGATGAGTTTTAGAATTTTATGATATTTAATAAAATCTGGTGCAATAGTGGAAATGTGAAGCCACCTTTGAAACCTTCATAGGCCCACCATGATGTTTATTTGCGATCCAAATTATTTTTAAGTTAACAAAGACATATAATAAGGGAAAATACAAATATTATCTTAATCAAAAACTTATGTGGCCCAAAGAATTTTTTAATGGGAGGTGTTTAATCCCCACTGTTTTTTGTGATGGGGTCTACTTGAGCTTTGGATCTGCCTCATTCGTTGTCTCATGCCCTAAAATGATGTGATTTATGATAATACAACCGAGGTGAGGAGAGACATTCTTCTTGGGTAATAACAACTTTAAAACATAGGGGCGTTCTCCAATGTTACCAACCACCCACCAAAAGAGGGACATTGATTGTAAATACTCCAGCTATTTTGTGACTGAAATTCAAGGGTCCAGATTCCCTCATAGCTCGTTTCCTTTGTTTTAGGGTCCTTGGTGGTTTTCTGGGGTGAAGAATCTGATGGTATGGTTGAATAGTGTAAATAAATTACTTGGGACATCATGTTTCCACAATTGAAGAATGGAGGTGATATGTTTTTAATAAAATAAAGTAAAAGAAGCTCACCTGCTCCATTTGGATGTGCATAGACAGCTTAAAACAACTAGCACCTATGATAGGACACTTGAGATTAGACAGAGTATGTTGATTGATCGGTGGGCCACTAGTGGAATTTAAAATTTTAATTTAACTTGCTAAGTGAACTTTTAGTCTTCTCACCTCATATTTGCGGTGAGAGAGTGCACGTAACATGGATGGCCAACACATCTATGGTGTTGTTTGATCAATTGAAAAATAAGATCTAAAAATTAATTTTATGAATATAAACATCAAGCATTGAATTATAAATTTATAATAATTTTAGTTAACATTGAAAATAATAATAATTAATGCACCACTATTTTCAGCATTCAGTGCTCCCATTAAATAAAAGGAAGGAAAATAAAGTCACAAGTTTTCAATAAAATTAATTTAAGACAAATAAGAAGAAAAGTTTTAAGGACCATTTAGTTTTGCTAAAATCTAACATGAGCAAACTTTTTAAAACACTATTGTCATACTTCATTTTTCATTTATTAGTGTATGAAAAATTTAAATTTTATAACTTTAGTTTTTTAAAAAAATAAAAAGAGAAAAAAATAAAGCAGAAATGAATAATCTTTATATGAAGTGGCTTATAGGAATTGTATAAGATAATATTCCACAAGTGCTACCATTTATCTTAAAGCGATGTATATGCTATAGTATTGTCAATGCCCATCAAACGCCTACATATCAATTTATCATATATTAGCATAGTACAACTTCATCTTTATGTTTCCTGCATGTATGATTGTACAAGCGTACGCCATGCCCATGCACCACATGTCCCTCGCCCATCTTCAAGCTCCGCTTGTGCACCACATGCGGATATGCCATGGCGCACCGTGAGCTACAATCCATATTCAACCCCCCCCCCCCCCAAGTGCCAAGGTACCACATGTTCTTAAGTGATAAAGTAACATGTGCTACAATTTATCTTTAACACTACAAAAGATTACAAGTGAGAAGTGATAGATTTGAAAGTGTATGAAATTTTTATAAAAACTAATCTCATTGAAAACCAAGCCCTAAGCATACAAATGGAATTATAGGATAGGTCTAGTGTTTTGAAAACTAGACCAGGCCATCCAATCCAACCGGGTTCAACTGGAACTGGAGCCCTTTTTAGTTTGGTTTTAATAAAACTACTCAAGCACTCAAAGAACATTAAAAATGGACTGAATAATGACATACCGACAGTGGAACCTATACAAACAAGTATGAACTGTCAGTATATTTAGTTTGAACCAAACTTGACTAAACTTAATAGGACATGTGCAATCAGTATTGCTCCATATACATCATGAACTCTTCACCTTTTAAATCTTGGCATTCATATTATCTATTCACTATACAGCCAAGGAACTTGCCTTGTAAAATGAAGTGGAAAAAAGGGCTAGATTTTGAATAAATTCCTGAATGAACCAAAAGAAGCATATCAGACATGCTCAATGGCACATTAGAATCTCAATATGAAGATGCAGTAGAGGCATCATGAGTTTACATGCAAGCAGCAATTACATGCAATGAAGAAGTACTTGCTCTTCCCATTTACATAAGAATTAGGAGTATTCATTCCAAGTGGGAGAATACTCTATGGAACATTAGATGATGTGTCATTGAGCACACTTAAGGAAATAAATAGCAATTTTGGATATAGAACTAATACACATGCAAATATGCAATGATAATAGAACGATACCGGTAGTTGCATCATGAAAATGCATTTTAACATATTGCATGTCATAGTAATCTTCAAATTGAAGGGATGAAACCTGTGAACATCATGACATTAGGAAACATAGAATAATCACTACTTAACAAAGAAAAATGGTAAAATATAGATTTCTATTGAACTGTGAAATGGATTCTTACATCTATTAAACACAAGAGAATAATATTCCTATACAATGCCATGGGAAAGAACTTTAGGAGTGTTTCCAGCCATCACATCCACAAAACATTAGCAAATGCATAAGATTAATGGGAGATAAGAAATTCGGATAAATGAAAATGTTACAGAAAAATATAGAAACCAAAAGTAACTTAGCACCAATAACTCTTTAGATCCGTAGTTGTTAAAGCACAAACCAGCAGGGATTCAAATATATAGCCCAGAGGAATCCATGATAAAAAAGCATGCAATGTTGCCAGTGTTGCTAGCATTAGTTTTGTCCTTTGTGATGAAGATAGTACATATAAGCACAATTCATGAATTAGCTGAAACTCACTGTAGACATACCAAACAGGATGTCAATAACATGGGCATTATAACTAACTAGAAATAACAAGAACACAAACTACAGTTAGTGGTTTGCATCTTTCCAAAGATGTATACACTTCACTATTCCCATGTTGTCCAAACAATAGAAACCACATCAATTCATGAGTAATGAGCGAAACTGGAACCCCATTTATTATCTTATGCAATATTAGATGCTAATCTTCTTTCTTTTGAAAAATAAATAAGAATTCAGAATTTTAAAAAAATAATAATAATCTAGAAGTTAAATCTGTTAGTAATGTGTTGTTAGTTGCAGGACACAAAAACTAGCCCCATGTACTATTCTTAAATAATGGCTCCAACATCAACTAACAAAATCCATTAATGATTTTACGTATGAACCATCTACTAGTAGGGGCGTACAAGAACTGAGCTAGCTCGGTCAAATCACTCGACTCAGCTTGAAAAAAGCTCGATTCGGCTTGGTTTGAAATTGAGTTCGATCAGAGTCAAGCTGGTTTTTAGCTGCAATTAGTCATTGAACACCACTAAATCATGCAACACAAAAGGGCATGAAAAGGGTTTTAAGTAATAAACATATGTAGAAATATTTATGGAGAGAAATTAAAAATAAAAAAACATAAACACGTTAAGCATTTATGATGCAAAATCCTCAAATATTGTCATCTTTGTTTCACAAGAGAGCTTGAAAAAGCAAATCCCCAAATCCCTAAATCCCCAAATCCCTAAATCATTTCAATCGGTATTGAGATTGAGAGAGAGAGAGATACCTCGCGGTCAATGGCTGCAGAGGGCTATGGGATTCGGTGTGCCCCAAAGTGTGAAGATGCCGTAGATGTTGATAGGGTTATAGGAAGCTGTCGTGCTTGCGCCAACACTAACCCACGCCCACGGATAGGAGGATGGAGACGAGGGTCGGGAGGTTAGGATCGATGGATGAGAGCTCGCCACGTAAGAAGGGGTGGATTGCTAAGATGAGGGATTGGAGGTGTCTCTCCGAAGAAGGCATTCTCTTTTCTTGGAGGAGAAGCTGTGGATGAGACACGGGAAGAATGGGGATTTTCTTTTCTTTTAAGAAAGGTTTGTTAGAAGAAGTGTTTTTTTTCTGGAAAAGATGGAAGCGAGGGAGTAGGACTGCCACTTGCGGAGATTGGGCGCGTCTTTGTTTTGAGCGCTCGCCCAATTTTGGGCAGGACAATGGACGGTGCTTTGTGGGTCCTACCTTGATGTATGTGTTTCATCCATTCTGTTCATCTATTTTTAAAGGCCATTTTAGAGCTTTATGCCAAAAATTAGATGGATATAAATCTCAGGTGGTCCACACCACATGAGAACAATAGTGATTGGATACCACCATTAAAATCCTCCTAAGGCCCATTGTACTGTTTATTTGACATCCAATCTATTGATTTGGTCATATAGGACTAGATGAAGGGAAAAAAGAAAAATTAGCTTGATCCAAAACTTTTATTGCTACCAAAATGTTTTTAATGGTCGATGCTCATTCAACACTGTTTCCTGTAATGTGGTCCACTTGAGATTTGGATATATCTCATTTTTGGTCTCATATTGTAAAATTATCTATAAAAATATATGGACGACATGGATGAAACACATACATCATGGTGGGGCCACAGAGCACCGACCACCAGCCATTGACTGGTGTCAGGGGGAGTAGCCAATCCGTTCCCAAGCGTACTAAGTAAATCCTATGGGGCCCACCATGATTTATTCATTTTATCCACTCCATCTAACCATTTTAACATATAATTTTATTACATAAGCTCGAAAATGAAGCCTATAAAAATCTGAAGTGGACCACATCATATGAAATAGTATAAACTGAACATCTACCATTGAAAAATTTTGGGAGGCCACTGAAGTTTTGGATCAAGTAGATATTTTAGTTTTCCCTTCATCCATGTATTTGTGATCTATTGAACAAGTTGGATGACAAATAAAAATCACTGTAGGCCATAGGAAGATTTCAACGGTGGAAATCATTATTCCCATTGTTTCCTGTGGCATGGTCCACTTGAGCTTTGGATATGCTTTAATTTTAGGCTCAACCACTAAAATGATCTAAAAAAATGGATTGACAATGTGGATAAAACACTTACATCACTATGGGCTAAAAATGAAGCATATCCAAAGCTCAAATGGACCATACTACCGGAAAGAGTGTGAATTGAACATCTACCATTGAAAATTTCATGGGGGCCACAAAAGTTTTAGATTAATCTCATATTTGTGTTTTCATTTCATCCATGTCTTTGTGATATTACAAATAGGTTGGATGACAAATAAGCATCGTTGTGGGCCATAGAAAGGTTTTAATGGTGGAAACATTATTCCCACAGTTTCCTATGGAAAAAATGAGTTATATCTCAATCTCAAGTGGACCACATTACAGGAAACAATGTTTAATGAATATTGACCATTAAAAACGTTTTGGGGGCCATAAAAGTTTTGGATTAAGCTGATATTTGTTTTTTCCCTTTGTCTGGGTATTTATGACCTAATCAATAGATTGGATGTCAAATAAACAGTACATTAGGCCTTAGGAGGATTTTAATAGTGGATATTCAATCATTATTTTTTTCCTGTGGTGTGGTCCACCTAAGATTTATATCCCTATAATTTTTTTTCATAAATTACTAAAATGATCTGTAAAAATGGATGAATGGAATGGTTGAAACACATACATCATGGTGGGCCCCATGGAGCACCGACCACCAGCCATAGGGCTAGTGTCAGGGGTAGTAGCCAATCCATCTCCTAGTTTTCAAGTCTTGTGAAGCCCACCGTGATGTATGTTATTTATCCACTCCGTCCATTCATTTTAATAGTTGATCCAAAAAAGGAGTCAGATTTGTATGCCCCACTATGATGTATGTATTATATCAACACCGTCCATTCATTTGGAGAGATCATTTTATGGGATGATTAAAAGAACGAGTCAAATCCAAATCTCAAGTGCCCACCCCCCCCCCCCCCCCCCCCCCCCCCCGAAAACAGTGGGGACAGTGACACCCACCGTTGAGACTTTCCTAGGGCCGCTATGATGTTTATTTGAGATCTATCCTGTTAATAAGTTTTAAAAAAAGACATGGATGAATAGAAAAATCAAATAATAGCTTGATCCAAGAATTTTGTAGCCCTTTGAAATTTTTTATTAGTAAGCGTTTAATCCCCACATTTTTTTTATGGTGGATCCACTTAAGATTTTGATCTACCTCATTCTTTAACCCATGCCTTGAAATGATCTATATAGATGAATTTTTTGTAGTGGACATTATGTGGAACTATATAGGCCGCACCTAAATGACTACAGCTGTGATCCCTATTTCCTGTGGTGTGGTCCACCAAAGTCTCCTATTTACCTCCTTTTTAGTATCATAACCTAAAATGATCTGTCAAAATAGATGGACAGAGTGGAGGTGTAGGATTTGCATGTGGTTTGGCAAGTTACCCTAACACCAGCAGTCCACGAGTCAAAGATCTATAGGCTAAGATGATGTATGTCTTTTATCCACATCATCCATCCATTTTTCTATATAAAGTTAGGGGCATAAGCTCAAAAATGAGTTAGAATAAAATCTCAAGTGGACCACACCGTAGGAAAACAATGATGATGGAACGTCAACATTTAAAAACTTCCCATGGCCTACTATAATATTTATTTCTCATCCAACCTGTTGATAACATCACAGGCATGGATGAAAGGAAAACACATATATCAGCATGATCCATAATTTTCGTGGCCCTAAAAAGTTTCCATAATTTTCCAGAGATTTGAATCTGCCCTATTTTTGACCTCATTGGCTAAAATAAGTTGGCAAAATGTATGGATAGGGTAAATAAGACATACACATAATGGATGGGCTAGATTTGTGAAGCACATCTAGGTGGACCCAAAAAATAAACCTTTCGAATTTTTCAAAAATTGTTTGCAGCTTTTAATGATGAAACTTTTCGTAGCTAAAAGCCTCATCCACATTTTTTAGCTACGAAAATTTTTGTAGATAAAAGTAAATCTTTCGAATTTTTTGAAAAAATTTTTATAGCCTTTAGCGACGAAAAGTTTCATAGCCAAAAGTCTCATCCACGTTTTTTTAGCTACGAAATTTTTCGTAGCTAAAAATAAATCTATCGATTTTTCTGAAAATTTGTTTACAACCTTTAGCGACGAAAGTTTCATTGCTAAAAGTCTTATCCATGTTTTTTAGCTACAAAAATTTTTGTAGCTAAAAGTAAACCTTTCGAATTTTTTGAAAATTTGTTTATAGCCTTTAGCGATGAAAATTTTCGTACCTAAAAGTCTCATCCACGTTTTTTAGCTACGAAAATTTTCATAGTTAAAAGTAACTTTTCGAATTTGTTTGAAAAACTGAAAACAACCTTTATCGATGAAAAATTTCATCGGTAAAAGTCTCATCCATGTTTTTTAGCTACGAAAAGTTTCGTAGCTAAAAGTAAACCGATCGATTTTTATGAAAAATTGTTTACAGGCTTTAGCGATGAAAAGTTTCATTGCTAAAAGTCTCATCCAAGTTTTTTAGCTACGAAAATTTTGGTAGATAAAAGTAAACCTTTCGAATTTTTTGAAAATTTATTTACAGCCTTTAGCAACGAAAATTTTCATCACTAAAAGTCTCATCCACGTTTTTTAGCTACAAATATTTTTGTAGCTAAAAGTAAACCTTTCGAATTTTTTGAAAAATTGTTTACATGCTTTAGCGACGAAAATTTTCTTAACTAAAAGTTTCATCCATGTTTTTTAGCAACGAAAAGTTTCATAGCTAAAAGTGAACCTATCGATTTTTTTTGAAAAATTGTTTACAGCCTTTACCAATGAAAAGTTTTGTTGCTAAAAGTCTCATCCATGTTTTTTAGCTACGAAAAGTTTCGTAGCTAAAAGTAAACCTTTCGAATTTTTTGAAAATTTGTTTACTACCTTTACCGATGAAAATTTTCATTGCTAAAAGTTTCATCGATGTTTTTTAGCTACGAAAATTTTCGTAGCTAAAAGTAACGTTTCAAATTTTTTGGAAATTTATTTACATCCTTTAGCAACGAAAAGTTTCATTGCTAAAAGTCTCATCAACGTTTTTAGCTACGAAAAGTTTTGTAGATAAAAGTAAACCTTTCGAATTTTTTACAAAATTGTTTACAGCCTTTAGCGACGAAACTTTTCATTGCTAAAAGTCTTATACACATTTTTTAGCTAAGAAAATTTTTGTAGCTAAAAGTAAACCTTTTAAATTTTTTAAAAAATTGTTTATGGCCATTTCGTCGGTAAAAGTCTCATCCACGTTTTTTAGCTATGAAAATTTTCATAGGTAAAAAAGGTCTCATCCACATTTTTGAGCTACGAAAATATTCGTAACTAAAAGTAAACCTTTCAAAATTTTTGAAAAATTGTTTGCAGCCTTTAGCGACGAAAATTTTCGTTGCTAAAAGTCTCATCCACGTTTTTTAGCTATGAAAATTTTCATAGTTAAAAGTAATTTTTCAAATTTGTTTGAAAAACTGAAAACAACCTTTAGCGATAAAAATTTTCATTGGTAATGGTGACTTTTAGCTATGAATTTACAATTTCGTCGCTAAAAGTTTCTTTCATCGCTAAAAGTGACTTTTAACGATGAAAAGAAGTTTCGTCGCTAAAAACTCTCTTTCTTGTACTATATTGGGCTCCCATTAGAGGTTGTGCCCCTTATAGAATTTGTCTAAGTACCCAGACTTAGTCCCTACTTGGATAGGAGGAGTGTAATACATCGTACATTGCCGCATGACATATCTTGTTCATCTTCATGACCCATATACATCATTGTGTGCTTGGTTGGGATTGCGTGTGTGTGGTTATGGTTGTGCCATTGGGCAAGATATTATGGTTTCCCAGAAGGATGTAGTTCCCCTCTTGAGCACATAGGATGCTTGGAGCTAATGCACGACTGGTATGCATGATTCATGCATCTGACATTTTATTACATTAGTTATATTTTCTCTTGCTTCATCAGGGTCATAGCCTCCACAAGAGTATCATGGATGGCCGTATTTGGACAACGAAAATGTTACTTGAGCATTTAGGGCACGTAGGATGTCCTTGGGTGAAAGCCCCTAAACCTTCATGGTACCAGAAGCCACCTCAACGCCGAGACCGAGTGAAAAACATGAGAGACTGAGTACCTTATACCATTAGGTCGCGTCTCCCACTATCTTAAGGTCAGTTGAGATTGGATGTGGCCTTATCTGCATGAGTGAGTGGGCATAACTAGGCTGAGTTTGACCAGCTCGTGAATGTGTTTGCTACCGTCGAGCCTTACTGGTAATTGACTGTCTAGAAGTGGGTAGTGTGGTCTCTTATGCTTGTTTGATTGTACGGGACTTGAAGAACAGCAGTCAACCAGTAGTGTAGTTGACTCCGGTGGTTTCCCTATAGTGGAACTGTATTAGAACTGTATATGATTTGTGGACTTGATATGATGTCTGACATGTTTTACATTGCATCAGAATTAGCTATATATGCCTTTTGTACATCACATCGGTATGACGCCCAGTACTCTTGTATTTATTTACATAGCCTTGGTATGGCTTGTTGCAATTGTCATAGCTTAGTCTTGATATGGCTAGTGGCATTGATAATGTTCATGGTTCATGTTGAGCTTCTACATTCTTTGATATTTCTTTCTGGCACTGGTATTACACACACTTACACCACCCTCTAAGCTTTCTATAAGCTTATGCACGATTGATGCGTGCAGGAGATTCTAGGCAGCCACAATTACTGAGGAGGAGCGTTAGAGCATGCCGAGGACCTTTTGGAGTTACCATTGTTCAGACCTTGTATTTCCCTTTTGAGCACTATACCTTGTATAAAAGTTTTAATTCTTAGTGGATTTTGTGATGTGTTCTTATAATTATTACTTGTGGTTACTATGTTGTGATCTTGTGTATACTCTTATAGATTAGATTTATATTATAAAAATCCTCCTTGTAGGATCCCAAGATCAGAACCTGGTGAATGGGTGCTAGGAGCCGAGAATGTGGTACTACGGAGGCTGTTGTGGCTGGAATCGGCTATAGGGATTCTTGAGAGTTCCGGTCACCGAATCTGGAGTGTGACAGAACATGCCACTGGTTAAGACAGTGCGTGATGAGAACAAGGCACACTACATTCCCCCAGTTATAACTTTAAGAGATTACCTACAATTGGTAAGAACAACAACATTATCTTACATGATTTTCCCAGTTAAGGTATGTAATCTGCATTTCAAACCAGGAGTGATCCAACTCCTTCCTAAGTTTCATGGACTTGAATAAGAAAATCCATATCTAAATCTCAAGGAAATCGATGAGGTTATAATAACCTTGCATTACAATAACATCTCTCAATATATCATTAGACTTAAGTTTTTCCCTTCTCTCTAAAGGATAGAGCCATGTCATGGCTTCATTCACTAATGTAAGTGCTAAAAGAACACTTTGGTTGTGAAATTTTGTATAGTCAAAACAACTTGACAAGATATTTTCAAGATCGGTCCAAGATCAAGAAAAAATCAAGCTCAAGATCAAGAGAAGATTAAGCTCAAGTCTGGTACATTTTCAAGAGAAGATCAAGCTAAAGATCAAATGATATTCAACTATAAGATCAAGCTCAAAAGTTAGGATGAAGTCAATAATCAAGTTTAAGAGAAAAAAGTTTAGATATTTCACATATCTCAAGTAGTATAAAACCCTAGAAAGACCTAAGGATTAGGTGCTTTTAAAAATTATTTAAATTGGATTTTTATACTTATATTTTCTTGGAATTCGACCAGCTTAAGGTTTGGTTCGACTAGTTTAAGTTTTCTTAGCCATCCAAGTTCAAGTCGAAGCAAAACCGAATTTTGGGTGCAAATTCGACTAGTCAAATTTTTTGTTCGACTAGTCAAAGCTTAACCTTCGACCAACCTGAGATAATTGGACTCGAAGTCCAATAACTAAAACTTTTCAAATTTTTAGATCTTCAACTAGTCGAAGACCAAATTCAACTAGTCGAACTAGTCCTCGAACTAGTCAAAGTTTGGATAAATCTTATCCCGCATAATTTAAAATCCGTTGAACTGAATTTGGTCTGCTCGGGCTAGTCGAAGATTCAACTTCGTTGCCTATAAATTGAGTTCCTCTCTCAATCCAAAATATCAATTATTATTATCAAAATCCTTCTGCAAGATAGAGAGAAGCTCTGGTTATTAACAAGCTATTGAAGGAAATTTATAAATTTTAATTATAGCTTTTATTTAATTTCCTTAATTTCATATCTTTCCATTCTTATTCTAAATAGTGTAAACTATACTCTTCTTTTGAGATTTAAGAGAATTAACTCAAGTAGATATCACTTTGAACTTAATTAAAATCAATAGAACCCTGAACCTTTTTCTATCTTACTGAACATTGAACAATCGGTATTCAAGAAAGCGGTTCTTCGCGTACTGCTTCTGCTATGTCTTCTATGGCGAAGATAAGTATACCTTCAATTCTTTATTTAGTTTTTCTGAGATAATTAGAAAATCTCAGTGTAGGTTTTGTCTGAGATAGCATGAAAATCTCAAAGAGGAGTTTGATTGTGATAGCCTGATAAAATCACAAGAACTATATCAAGTTTTAAGGTGACCCTGAGAAAACCTTTTTTATAGTGAAAGCCATGATTACGTGGAGTAATTTTGGGAGTGAGGTAGGTGTGGCTGTTTTATAACACTTGTTAACACATAGAACCACTATAACTCTCTTTGTTATGTGCTGAATGTTTTTGTCTTTTATGTGGTGAATGGTTATATTTACATTTCAATTCAAGTAGTGAATGATTGTAATATTTATTTTTATTTACTCTTGCAAAGTTTGTGATTTTAATTTTAAAGGAATTCATGAAATAAGGTTGTTTTGCCTAAACTTTTAGGTGAAGGTTGTCTTACGAATCATTTGGAATCAACGTCTTAATACTTAAAAAATTGGGATCTTTGATTTATTTATTATTCAACACTTTATTCGATTATTTGGTATTGTCCTAGTCACTCCCCCTATAGGACATCTTAAGCTCTCCTTTTCAAGTGGTATCAGAGCGGGTTGCTATATTTTTTTGGATTAACCTCCTTGAGTTAGATCCAGAGCTTTATTATGTCAAATTTTAATAGTTTATTTATTACTAGCCACCTCCTTTTGATGGCTCTAATTATTCATACTGGAAATCCAGAATGAGGATTTTTCTCAAATCCATAGATGAAAGTGTGTGGCAAGCCACTGTGACTAAATGGAGATGTCTTATGACTGAAGTAGTAGCCAAGGATGGAACCAAATATATGAGGGAAACTGCATTCTATTTATGGACTGCTGTTCAGAAAAGTGAAAGCAGTGCTAATGCTAAAGCCTTAAATGTCATAACTTGCACTCTATCGCCTGATAAATTCAAAAGAATTATATTATACGATATAGCTAAGAAAGCATGAGACATTCTCGAAATGACACATGAAGGAACAACTATTGTCAAGAAATCAAAAAATCAAATCCTCACAACCAAATTTGTATGAAAAAAAAAATGAGTCTTTTATGGACTTCTACACGAAACTAAATGACAGAGTGAATTCTATGTGGGGTTTAGGAGATGGAATTCCTGAAAGAAAAGTTTGTGCAAAAATACTACGATCATTTCCTAATAGGTTTAACTCTAAGGTTACCACTATACAAGAACTATGGATATGGATATTATGAAGGTTGAGGAGTTAGTTAGTTCTCTTCAAACTTATGAGTTGAATTTTAAGGGTCCTAAAGTTAAGTGCATTACTCTTAAATCTTCTAAATCTAATTCTGATATTGAAGAAAATGAAGATGATATGGATATGTTTGCAAAGAAATTTTAGAGAATTTTTAAAAATAATAAAAGAACAGAATTTCAAAAATCAGCTGATAAAAGAAAAGAAAAATCCAATTCTTGGAAATCTAAAACAAAAGACAGTCAATGTTTCAACTGTCATGAATATGGGCACTTGGCTAATAAATGACCAAAAAAGGATAAACTAAAAGAAGGGGCATGATAGCTACTTGGGATGAATCATCTAATTCTGAAACTACTTATGAATCTGATGAATCAGACTAAGAAAATGCAAATGATGTGAAAGACTTTATGACGATAGTAAGAGTCACTTCTTCAGATAGTTGCAATATGTTTGACTATGAAAATCTCAGAAGTGACCTTGAAAATGAAAATGAAGATGATCTTCAAGATGCCTACAATACCCTATACAGAGAGACCTATAAAATTGTTGTCAAGTTGAAAATTCAAAAAGTAAAATATGTTAAACTAAAAGAAGAACTTGAAAAGGCAGTTTTAGAAAAATTGCATTTTACTGATTGTTTTGAAAAAACAAAATTAGATTCAAGTTTTAAATCTTCTAAATTGAAAAAACTCAAAATAAAAAATGAAAAACTAAAACTTGAATTTTCTTCCCTTCAGAGTTTAAAGGACACTTGGAAATATGGCCTTAGTGACAAAAAGTTTAAAATTTTTTTAACCTCATTGAAGCGATGTGGTGACAAGTCTGGTCTAGGTTATATTAAAAATAACTCTTTGAAAACTAAGGATTCAGCTCTACTTTTCTAATAGGAGAATCCTCGAACTCTAAAGGAAAGACTTTAAGATATTCAAATCGTAATGATTTCAAAAATTCAAAACCTTCTCAAGTCTCTAAAATAAATAATAATGCCATAAGCTATAAACATCAAAGGAATAATAAACCACCCTTAACTAAAAAATTGTGGACTTGCTTAAAGAGCTTTTAAAATCCAACTCTGATAAGACAAGAGTTTATAGAAATCCTAACTCTCGAATACAGTAAAAATCAAGAGATACTTCTAAACCTAGGACTATAATGAAATGGGTCCCAAAGGTTAAGTGTCTCGTTGCCCACATAGCTTTCAAAGCCATTACCCACTTAAGATGGTACCTAGATAGTGGATGTTATAGACATGTGATAGGTGACAAGGCAATATTCACGAATATCAAAGAAGTAAATAGTGGGCTTTGTCACTTTCGGAGATGGAAGCAATTGCAAAAAATTGCCTAAGGTAATGTACAACTTCCTAACTTACCTCTCTTTGAAAATGTGCTTTATGTTAAAGGATTAAAACATAATCTTTTGAGCATATCTCATATCTGTGATAGTAGATAGTGTGAAATTTACAGATCACAGATGTGAGATTTTAAATGAGAAAGGTAGTGTAATATTAAATGGTTGCAGGACATCTGAAGTGCTGCAATGATCATGGTATATCGCATGAATTTTCTTCTTCTAAAACACCTCAACAAAATAGAATTGTTGAAAGAAAAAATAGAATTCTACAAGAAATGGCTAGTGTAATGCAAAATAATATGAATCTACCAAAAACTTTATGGGTTGAAGCTGTTAGTACTACATGCTATATTATAAATCGTGTTTATATTAGAAAAGATAAAAACAAAATAGCTTATGAATTATGGTTTAATAAAAAGCCCATAGTTAAATATTTTCAAACTTTTAAAAGAAAATGTTTTATATTAGGCAACAGAGAAAATTTAAAAATTTTTAAAGCTAAGAGTGATGTGGGAATATTTTTAAGTTATGCTCTAAATAGTCGAGCATACAAAGTTCTTAACAAAGGAACTGGGGTGAATCAAGAATCTATAAATTTTTTAATAGATGATCAACAAATCACACCCATTCCTAATCAAGATAATGATGAAGTCAATGTGATTACTATACATGACTCTTCATATAAATCAGTTAATACTGAGACAAGATTAGTCAGAGAACATTCGACTAATCGAATACTTAGTAACCCTCGTACTGGTGTTCAGACAAGATTACAATAAGAAAATATATTCAACTATGTCTATTTCACTTTCCAAATTAAACCGGCCAATGTAAATGAAGCACTTACTGATGAAAGTTGGATAATTGTCATGCAAGAACAATTAAATCAATTTGTTAGAAGTGATGTATGGTACTTGGTTTCCAGACTTACTGATAAACATGTATTTGAAACTAAATAGATTTTTAAGAGTAAAACTGATGAAATGGATAATATTATCAGAATTAAGGCTTGACTGGTTGTACAAGGGTGCACTCAAATATAAGGTATTGATTATAATGAAGCCTTTACACAAGTTGCGCGCCTTGAATCCATAAGATTATTTATTTTAATTGCATGCCATAAAAAATTCAAATTTTATCAAATGGATGTTAAAAGTGAATTTTTAAATAATGATCCGCGTGAGGAAGTATATGTTAAATAACCAAAGGGTTTTGAAGATCCCAAACTTCCAAATCATGTGTACGATCTTAAAAAGACTTTTTACGGTTTGAAACAAGCTCCCAGGGTATGGTACGAAAAACTAACTAAATTTCTACATAGTTATAATTTTATTATAGGTAGTGTTAATAAAACCTTATTCGTTAATAAATATAACGATCATATACTGATAGTTCAGATCTATGTTAACGATATCATTTATAGATCTACATGCACTGCACTAACTTAGCTATTGAGTTTGTAAATCTAATGAAATCCAAGTCTGAAATGATTATGGTTGACAAACTAAACTATTTCCTTAGATTACAAGTTAAACAACTTGAAGATAGTATATTCATCTCACAGACTAAATATGCCTTGAATCTTCTAAAAAGATTTGAGTTTGAAAATGGAAAAAATTTTGAGACTCCAATGAGTACGACTCTTAAACTCTCAAAGGATGAATCAGGTAAAAGTGTAGACTATCATATATATCGAAGTATGATTGGTAGCCTTCTATACTTAACTACTAGTAGACCTAACATTATTTTTAGTATTAGAATATGTGTTAGATATCAATCTAATTCTAAGGAATCACATTTAATTGTTGTTAAACGGATAATTAGATATGTCGCAAGTTTTACTAGCTTGGGACTTTGTTATCCACATGATACATCCATATAAATTTCTAAATATACTGATGCAGACTGGGAATGAAATATTGATGATAGAAAATCTACCATTAGTGGATGTTTCTACTAGTAGACCTGACATTGCTTTTAGTATTAGAATATGTGCTAGATATCAATATAATCCTAAGGAATCACATTTAATTGTTGTTAAATGGATAATCAGATATGTCGCAAGTTTTACTATCTTAGGACTTTGTTATTCACATGATACATCTGTATAAATTTTTGAATATACTGATGCAGACTAGGCATGAAATATTGACGATAGAAAATCTACCATTGGTGGATGTTTCTACATAGGAAACTGCTTAGTATCTTGACTTAGTAAGAAAAAAAATTCAGTCTCTCTCTATAGCCGATGCTAAATACATTGCAGCAGGAAATGCTTGCACTTCACTAATTTGGATGAAAAAATATTAGCTGATTATGGAATTGTGCAAGATACAATGACGTTGTACTGCGATAATTCAAGCGTAATTAATATTTCAAAAAATCCATTCCAACATTCTCGTACGAAACATATTGATATTTAATAACATTATATTTAATAATTAGTTGAAGACAAGTCTATCATGATTGAATACTTTCAAAATGATAAGCAGCTTGCAGACATACTGACCGAACTGCTTGATAGAAATAGATTTTCCAACTTAAAGTATAATATTGGTTTTTGCATTATTAAATAATTATCTTATTACTTTTTATGCATTGTTTATTTATGTTTATTTCTATTAAATGCATAAAATGTTAATGATGATAAATTTTAAAAAAAAATAAGTGAAAAAATTAAATTTTTGTGATTTTTGATCAGTCGGAGTACATAGTCGACCAGTCGAAGATCACGTGATTTCACCTAAAAGGGGGAAAAATCACTTTTTCTATTTCATTTCTCTTCTTCTTCCTCGACTAGCCGGTGCCTCACTCGTCTAACCCATCACCCAATCTTGATTGTAAGTATTTTTCTTCCAATTTCCTTCTAGTATTTAGTAAATCATTGCTAGTAAATCTCTTTTGGGTGTTGTATTCTTAATTTGAAACCCTCTTTGAGGTGGGTTTTCTTTAAAAACTAATCTAACTTCATTCCTTTTACCTTCTTTAATTTCTATCTTGTGCAAACCAAAATGGAGTATCGATCAAAGAAAACACCACACAAAAATCATGCTAGCTTATCATCTAGGTCAACTCCACTTGGTGTGAGAACCCTACATGCCCCCGAAGAAGATTCAGAGCACGTTAGGGATTTCCACACAAGGGATATTATCATCAAGAGATCAATTAATCTTGATTATATTTTTTCCTTTGGTCTTCTTCCCATTCTCACTAAAGTCGGTTGGGAACACATTTTTGGTTGGGGTGGAATGGCTTACCGCTCCATTGCACTAGGTATGTATGCATCAATATGTGATATATCCCCTGATGATCTAACATTCATGATTAAATTCGTTGAAGGGACATTCACAGTTACTCGGTACATTATTTTGGCATTAACATAAATTGTAATTGTGAACGAAGGCATTCCTATTGCCACTTTAACTGACAAAATGTCTAATATTGAGAAGCAAACAATTACACGTAAATTGTGTCGCTTTAATTCCGAATGGAAATCACTCCCTGCAAACCAAATGTTCCCTAAATATAGAGTTTTTCATAGAATATTTACTTCCAATGTTTATCCTCAATCATGGAATAATTCTGAACTTACTACCTCATAGTTCGAGTTATTCATTCTGTTGTGTCGGGCATGCATGTTTGTCTTCCTTCATTAATATGTTACATCATTATTCAATTTTTCTTGCATCTCAAGTAGGTTTGATTCATTTTTCATACCTTATGACTTAACTCGCTTTGCACTGTAATGTTCATATCCCATCATCTGAGGCATCGAAATTAGAACTCTCATTTAATAATGTTAATCTAAATAAGATGAACTTGATACCTCTTCCTGGTCAAAATGAAGAAGAAGAGGAAGCACATCAACCAGAAGACACATCCATGGATGATATTTTTAATGAATTGGAAGAATCCGATGTCCAGAAGATCCCGATTATTAGCCCTCCCAGGTTGATGATCGTCTTAAATCTCTGGAAGAGAATGTTGAAACACTGCATGTATCAAAGGAAAATTTGGTTCAAACCCACAAGTCTTCAATGAAGTACATGAAGAAGTACTTCCATCGCATCAGTCGGAGTTGGAATCAACTTGACCCATCAATGCCTACTCCTTCCTTGTCTGGATCAGATTGAGATTAGTTATCTTTTGGTTGATCTTATTTTCATGAATATGTAACCTTTAAACTTTACTTTTTTGATGGTTCTTAGATGATCTTTCTTTAAACTCCCTAAACTCTTTAATGTCATTTACTTTCCTAACATTTGAAATTTCATATGCTTATTTCTTATGTTTAATTCCTGCTTCACTTATTTCATAGCTATATGCTTCTTCTTAATATTCATTGTCTATCAAGTTTACTTGATGTTTATTTCATTCTTCATTTGTCAGCTTGTGACAAAAGGGGGAGAATCGATTGAAGAATGCATGTCATGTAGTATGCTATGAAAAACTGGTATAAATGCTATATTCTATGGAAAACTAGTATGAATGTTATATGCTATGGAATGTTATGTTTGACAGTACAGGGGAAGTGTTAATTGAGGGGGGAGTAGTACCATTTGAAAACTTTAAAAATCTCCCATAACAAGATTACAAGACTTCATTATTCTCTTATTTATAATGATATTTGTTTTGTCACGAAATTGATAAAGGCGAAAATTGTAAGTGCTAAAAGCATACTTTAGTTGTCAAATTTCATATAGTCAAAACAACTTGACAAGAGATCTTCAAGATCAGTTCAAGATCAAGAAAAGATCAAGCTCAAGATTAAGAGAAGATCATGCTCAATTTTGGTACATTCTCAATAGAAGATCAAGCTAATGATCAACTGATATTTGTTCGTAACCCCAAGTGTAGGGTCGCGATGTAGTAATAATCTCAGTAAGACCGAGGTTGAATCCACATGGACTAATCTCGTGTGTATTCTGACTTTAGCTAGAAATATACTAGATGAAGAACTAAAACTAAATCTGAATAATTGAAAGAGTAATTGTGATTAAAGTGATTAAAAACTAACAAATTTAAAGGTAGTAACTTGGGTTTCTAAGGATCCACTTACTTGATTCAAGTCACATGATTGGAATTGGAGTCCTATCCTATCTAATTGGAAGATATACAATTAAGATCAATCTGAGCTTTCCTTGACCTAATTCTCAATGGAGGAAAATTATGATAATTGGCAGGGATTCCATCAGCAAACCATGTCCATGAGATGATGGCAAATAACAGGATTTACCAATCCCATAATCTCAAAATAAGAAAAGAAGATACTCAAAGTTATTGTAGATCTTCTTTAATTTAAGTCACAATAAATCATTAAAAACTGAAAGTATTCCCTAAAGATCAAACTAGAATCAAAGTAAGTTTAACATAAGTATGAAACAAAGAAATAAAAATATCCCATCACACTACAAGCTTCACCCCTTAACCCTAGTTAAGAGGTTTAGCTAACCATAGACATTATTCGATCTAAAACCCTAGAAGAAAACATGAAAAACTAAGGAATAAAGGAAGAAAAACCCTTGGCGACAACTCTCCACCCTTGTGCTTTACTCCTCTAAACACTAGATGATACCCAGGGATGCCCTGGGGACTCCTATTTATAGTTTTGTAGCACCTCCTTTGGCACCAACTTGGAAAAATCTAGAAATCGCCTCAAATTTACGCAGTTTAGATGCTATCGAAGTGTCTTTAATATGTCCTTCGATTTTATCGAACAGTCTTTAATAAAATTGAATATCGGTCCAGAACTGTCCAGCGAGTTTGGCCTGAAATCCTAAATTTCTCGATTCTATCGAAGTGTCTTTGATATGTCCTTCGATATTATCTAACAGTCTTTGATATAATCAAAGGCTATTCTGGCAGTTTTCTAAAATTAGACTTTTTTGGTACCAAAATCTGTTTTCAAGATAATTTCTAGGATTCCTTTTATTCACTTCAAATCTTCGATTCTCTTCCTTCATCACTTAGTTTCCTTAAATCTTTAGCATGTGAATTCTTCAATCTTGGTCTTCTTAGATCCATTGCTTGCCTAGGCGATTATTGAGTATTAAATCCATGCTTTTAAATAGAACATTAAGCGTTATCATGTTCATAAAACTAAGATATAAATGGGGGATAATATGTAATATTTTACCCTCACAATATTCAAGTATAAGATCAAGCTCAAAAGTCAAGATGAAGTCAGTAATCAAGTTCAAGACAAAGAAGTTCAAATATTTCATATATCTTAGGTAGTATAAAACCCTAAAAAGACCTTAGGATTAGGTGCTTTCAAAAATTATATAAATTGGGTTATTATATGTGTTTGATTAGAATTCTATAAGCCTAAGGTTTAGTTTGACTGGTCTAAGTTTTCTCGGTCAGTCCAAGTTCAAGTCGAAGAAAAATTGAATTTTTGTTACAAATTCGAATAGTCAAATTTTTTGTTCGACTAGTTAAAGCTTGACCTTTGACCAGCCCGAGATAATTCAACTCGAAGTCCGACAACTAAAACTTTTTGAATTTTCAGATCTTGAACCATTCGAAGACCAAATTCGACTAGTCAAACAGAGCTCTTTGAAAAGGAGCGCTTAAGTAGTCTTAAAGGAGGGGGATGAATAAGACTATACCAAATAATAGAATAAAGTGCTGAATAAGTAAATAAATTAGAGATTTTAATTGTATAGGTATTGAAATGTTGATTCAAACTGATTCATAGGACAACCTTCACCCAAACTAGTTTAGGTAGGACAACCTTATTTCACAAATATGATACGAATTAAAATCCCAAACTAAGCAAGAGTAAATAAAACTAAATATTACAATCATTCACCACTTTAGAATAAAAGGAATTACAAACATTCACCATAGAAAGATAAGAGTATTCAATACAACACCAAGAATTATAGTGGTTTGGTGTGTCAACAACTGTTCTAAAATAGTCACACCTACTCCACTCTTAAAATTACTATACATGTAATCTTGGCTCTCAATAAGAACAAGGTTTTCACAAGGTCACCTTAAAACATGATACAATTGTGATTTTGCCGGGCTATCAAAAACAAAGAAACCCCTCACTGGGATTTTTTGGCTATCTTAAAAAAACCAACACTAAGATTTTCTGACTATCTCAAAAAAACTAGATACAAAAAGTAAACAAATGTATACTTATCTTCTCCGTAGAAGTTGTAGCCAAAGAACTGCATTTCTTGAATGTTGAATGTTCAATGTTTAGTCCAATAGGAAAGGTCCAAGGTTCTATTAATTTTAATTAAGTGCCTACTTGTATTAATTCTCTTAAATCTTAATAAGAAGAGTATTCATTCCCTTTTTAAAATCAGAATGACAGAGTTTGAGATTAAGAAATTAAACAAAAAACTATAAAAAGTAATTTATAAATACCATTCAATAGCTTAAAGATAAATGGAGCTTCTCTCTCACTTGCAGAAGGATTCTGTTTAACTCGAATGAATTTTTAGATTGAGAGAGAGCCTCAATTTATAGGCAAAGAATTTTTTCCTTCGACTGGCCCAAGCACTAAATTCAGTTCCAATGGATTTTCAAATTTGAGCGGGATAAGATTTAACAAATCTTCAATTAGTTGAAGGCTCTCCTTGACTGGTTGAAGTTGGTCTTCAACTAGTCGAACATGATCTTCAACTAGTCGGAGGAGCCAAAATTCGAAGTGATTTAGTTGCTTAACTTCGAGCTAAGAGACTCTCGACTGGTCAAAGATTATCCTTTGACTGGTCGAACAGACCATTCAACTGGTCGAAGGTGTAACAAAAATTCTGTTTCTCTTAATTTGTACTAGGACTGGTTGAGAAAATCTTAGGCTGGTCGAGCCAAAACTTAAGCTGGTCGAAACTCAACCAAATACAAGCATAAAAACTCAATTTTAAATATATTTTGAAAGCACCTAAAGCTAAGGTCTTTATATGGTTTTTAATACCTGTATGAACTGAACTTCATTATCTTGAAGTAGATTACAGAGTTGAACTTCTCTAAGGAGCTTGATCTTCTACTAGAACATTAGTAGATCTTGACTTCATGTTGTCTTTTGATCTTGATCTTCAACTTGATCTTGAGCTTGATCTTCTACTAGATACTGAACTTTGATTGTGAATCATACTTGAAGATCACTTGATAAGATGTTTTAAATAAACAAAATTTGACAAATAAAGTGTGAAGTGTGCTTTAAACATTATAGCACTTAAAATGCTTTAAACGTTATAGCACTTACAATCTCCCCCTTTGTAAATTTCATGACAAAACATATAATATTACAATTATCAGAATGAAACCTTGTACACTTGTACTCATGTTGTAGAAGATTGTTGAAGATTTCAAAATATTTACTACTCCCCATCAATTTGTACTTCCCCAGTTGTAACATCCCGAAAATCGAGGGTCGAGCAGAAAATCAGCTCCCGAGTTCCAGAACATCACTTATGCAACATTTTTTATGATGGATGAATGTCGGCTATATGAGTGCATAAAACATGAGGTGGATTAAGCCAAAATAACATATCATACTCCAGAGACAATTAAATTACTTAAGCGGAAGACTGTGATAAATATATAAAATGTATAATTGATTGTAAGTCTCCAGAGTGTGAACATGTTACCAGGTTAACTAAATACATGTATACTCCAAAATGGAAAGAAAAGAATGTACATGGGTGTTTAAATAAAAGGCAAAATACCAAGTGTATTGGCATCTAATCAGTAACCCTGTAACCCCATCGATCAGAACCTGCATATAGGAGAAATCCTCCTTAACATCATCAAGTCTGGCTCTGCTTCACAAGCATCGTCATCATCTGAAACTAAAATAAGGACTGGTTGGTGTGGCCAACACCGTCTCGTAATGTGGGAGTAAGTGATCAACTCAGTGGAAACTATATACTGCAAAGGTTAACATGTTATCAATTCAATCAAGCAGTAATGACAAAGAAGTACAATCAAACATGTCCTAGATACTCTTGTTAATGCAAGGATGATATGAAGAATGATGCATGCCCTCACCACAATCCCCTCTGTGACATCATCTAACGATCGTGGCATGACTCACTTCCTCAGTGCTCTATCACCAACCCCGTTGGCACATGCAATGCGATGAAATGAGAATGCTTACCAAGTTCTTATTAGTCCTTTTCATATAGCAAGATTGGGAAGCTAAGATACCTCCCTTGTATCATTTTCCAATGTTGATCCATTCTAGGGTCGTCAGTCCTAGGGATTCTCATACGATGGTACAATTCTAGGTCACTGCAAGGGCTGTCAGGACTGTTGCGCACAATCGTTGCTCCATTCCCTCATCACCTTATCAATATAGGCCTATTTATATCCCCAATACTACATCAAGACTCATCATCCTGATGTAGTGTCAGGATATACTCGAGGTCACTACAAAGGGCTGTCAGGGCTATTACGCGTAATCGTTGCTCCACTCCCCCATCACCAAATCAATGTAGGCCGACAACAAGAATATAGTGTCTCATACCACCATATTCAGCTCACGAGTATAGGTGCTCACTGGTCACTATGGGGAGGTTTGTGGCCCCAACGTAGGCCGATAGCTCGACCACGGTGTCACATACCACCATGTCCAGCTCATGAGTCTTAGGGGATCTCGGTACCACGGTTAGCGGGAGTATCACTGGTAAGCTCAGTGTCTTAAATTCAAACAGTAGCGACCAAACATGGTGAACAAACATCGGTCAATCGGGTTAGTTGATAAGCTCAACCAGGCCAAGCACACGTTGAGTTGAATGACATGGAATGCATAAGCACTCCGTGTGGCCTAACCACTGTCGAACATCTCAAGCACGACTTAGATTCGTTAAACTCATCTTATGTGGCGAAAACAACCTCAACCACCATTTGGAGTACGATTACCAATTACCTGGACTGTAGCACAGCCCCATTCACATATAGATTCAATATCAGGCATATGCGATATATCCAATATAACTTGAATGTAAATACAGTACGTGGAGGAAATCATACACATCTTTCACATGTTACATCAAAGTTAATCAATCCATGAAGGAAATTGAGCAATCTAAACTGGAATTTGCCATGCAGTTGGTAGTTTGATACTAGTCAAAAATACTGGTTTTTTGGGGTAGGCTAAATTTTGTTCTTCTTTCAGATTATCCGATTTGAGTGTTTTGGGTTAGCTAGTTTGATCGACTAGTGAAATGCTATCATTTGGCATAAATCAATTTAATGCATGCATTCAACAGAATTAATCAACTAATCCAAATTGACCAATCTCTCTCCTAATTAAGAGTTTCTTCATTTCTTATGGAAGGAAGTTCTAGAATATTGAAAAAATTACTTGAATATCTTCAAATCATGTTGTTATTAGAGATTGAATAAATGGACAGAATTTGCAAACTATAAAAAATATGAGAACCAACTAATCATAGGATATTCGATTAGTTCAACAATGAATAATGAATCATAGCGTATCACATTGCATTTTAGTTTTGAGTGTGGTTTAAGTGTATTAGGTAACTATTTACTAAACAGTGCTTCACCCGCATTTTCATTCAGAGCAGCATTCCATATAGTTGGGTTTATCTCTCTATAGTCCTGATTTTTCTACTGAATGTCACCATGTATGGTTGATGGACCAAATTTATCCTCCATGGGACATTCCCAGCGATGCTCCTAGTGCATATATATTGTTGTTTCTTTTCTTTCTTGTGCTTTTTCTTCTTTTTTTTTCCCACCATTCATTTGGGAGCCAAAAATCATATGTCAATGATTGGCCGCTAGGGAACTTCTTAGTTTCAACAGATGAATGAAAGGTTTGGAATTGTGAAAGGTGGGTGTTGCTTGTGTGGAATGTGATAGATGGGGCATTTTGCTGTCTGCATCCCTGCCTGTCATGGCCCATATGAGAAACAATCTCATTATTGTCATAGAAATAGGAATTTCAACTTCTTTCCAAGATCATTTCACAGAAAAGCCAAAAGCAAAATCATGTATATATAGGAAGAGAAGTTGAAACTGAGGCAAATTGAAAACCACCTTTCCTTTTAATTCCCTTTCAATAATGATGTCTATGTGCTAAATGCAATTGAAGTCACTTTCCTCTCTCTGCCTATCCACACTCTCATGGTAAAAATCCAACCCTTACTTTATTTCTTAATTTTAAAATTAAATTTTTTTTTCCTCTTTACAATTGGTAACAACCAACAACACACATGGGTCTTCTTAATTTCTTAGTCTGTAGGCATATATAGACGTGTGTATACACAATCATCATTTTCACTTGGTAGAGGATTCTTTTTACAAGAAAGTACTGTGTTGTTGGTTTTTTTTTAAATTATTATTTTGGGATCTAGATAGAGACATTTGAGAGAGTGTTTACACTACCAGGCAGGTTGTATCTGTATACACATATATGTATGTATATATCCCTTTTATTTGATAAAATATTTAAAGTGGCCATTTAATTGTTGGGTATCCAAAGGTTATCTCAGATGGTTGCACCAGTGTTGAGGTTGATACACACACACACACACATGTGTATATATGTTGAATTTTTAACTTTTAGAAAATATAAGCAGGGCTGTTGTCATTTGGGTGTCCAACATCCACCTAGAGTGGTAACTTTGTGGGTCTGGATGAAGAGATTTTGGATTGTGTTTACACCAGGCATGGGTTCAGACCATGCAATAGGCCGACTGTAGGTTGAGCAAAATGTACCAAAACACCAATAGAAAAATGTTCATGAGATAATGGCCTAGATGAGATCATTGATTGAGGTTGTGCATACCTGAAGAAAAAAAAAAGAGTAGAAGAGATCTAGCGTCCTTACTCTTACTCGGGTGGTAGACTCCTCGGAGTTTCAACACCGAGTCAAGGGTTCGAGTACCCGTGGTGGTGAAATCCCACGGTGTGCGTGTGTGGGTTGTGTGTGCGTGTGGCATGAGTGTGTGTATAAAAATAAAAAATAAAAAATAAAAAATAAAAAAATAAAAAAAAAAGGTGATGATGTGATATAATGTCATAGGCAGCTGTGAGGACTAACACTTGCAATATCTAGTGAATTGTGATGAGAGACCATGAATAATGCCCTACTGTATATTCTGTAACCAATCAGTAAAGTTGAGGTATGAACAAGTGTCCAGACAAAACAACATCTCAGTAACCTCCCCACCTCCTCCCCTCTCTTCATCTAGAATATTTAAGGTGGTCATTTAATTGTTGGGTATCCAAGGGATATCTCAGATGGTTGCACCAGTTTTGAGGTTTGTATACACACACATTTGTATATATGTTGAATTTTTAACTTGTAGAAAATATAAACAGGGCTGTTGACATAGTTTTATGGTTGTAGGTTGTCATGGCTCTATATATGATGTAGCATACTTTGAATTGTAAAGATGGCGGGCCGGTTTTAATTAATGAAATACATGAAATCAGTTTTTTAGTTCTATTTCAAAGCTGGTGACTTCAATCCAATGGTGCTCTTCTTGCCTCAGAGAGTCCTTGATTGGAATCTTGCAAGGAAAGACTCCATCTTTGACACCACCTTCGCATTAGGGATCATTTATAGGAGTTGGTGCTGTTTTTATTTCTGTTATTGATATCGTCTGATTAGGATTATAAAAGAATCATCTGTTTTATGAAACCATGCCATTTTTTTTAATTTTTTAATTTTTTGGAAGTTCTGAATCTTGTTGCTTTCTTCAGGAAACTTTAGGAAGAACCAGACGGCCTCTTTTTTTGTCTTTTCTGGATTCAAATCATTTGGGACTTAGTATCTGAAAAGGGTGTGAACTTAGCTCCCTCCCTCGTAAACAGGCCTTGAAGAGTGCATTTGAATACACAATTCATTGAATTGCATTCTAATTGTCAGTCAAACGGTGAAACTGTTAGGTTCTACTTGCTTAGTCATCTATGTTGAAGGCCTGTTGAGGCCCTAGGCTCCAAATTGCAATTATGTTACTTTAAAGTTGCGATTGACACCTCCAAATTGCAATTATGCTACTTCAAAGTTGTTATTGTTAGGAGACTTGTTGGCTTCTATCATTCGTATTGCCTTCACTGACAAACATTCATATCCTTATCAACATGCATGTGAGGCCTGCTGGCGACATTGTATGATAGGCCAGATACAAGGGGCTCTTCCAAACCCTATAAATTGGTAGCCATTTGAGTTTGATTTCCAGGAGCTAACTGACCCCATAGTGGTTTTTGGGTTTTATTTTTTTGGTTATGATAATATCTTCTAGATGAGATTGTCGAACTTCTATGTAGGAAAGGTTTTAAACTCATTTTCCATGAATTGCATGTAGATCCTACTCTTCACATAATTGGGCGGAAAGTCTCACCCTGTATATTTATTTTCATCATATTCAATATTCAACAGGTATGTCCTAACTCATTTGCCATTTATGGTGTCCTTTTCATGTAAAGCAGGCATGTCCCATTGGGAAAGAGTGGTTGCATTAGTAATTGGCATCCTGGTTACATTCTTCATATTATATATAATCATCGAGCAATAGGGAATGTGTTCCACCACTTATTCTAACACAATTGTTGATAGACATCAGATAGTTGATTCCAGTACCGTTTTTCTTTAGCATTTATAACTTAGGGATATTTATATGTTTTAACTTTATATAAATATGTATGTACTAACTAGTTGATCTATTTCCAGTAACATGTGTTTTCATCTACTGCATGCATTACATTCTTTTAACCATCGCCCAATAGTGGGGAGTGAAAATGAAGTTCACAGCATTTGGACCAGCTGTGAGAAGACAATTTTCCAAGGACCAGGTATGATGTTCTGAAATCCTATCTATTATATTATAAGTATATATAATATGTGCACGCATGTGTAGATATATGAGTCGATCAATTGCATGAGAATGTCTACTGGATCAATGGAGGATCCTATGTTAAATTTGTATGTTTAATTTTTTCCTTCTCTCAATACAAATCATCACATACTAACATATACTGTCTTTAATAGGTAGTACACATGATCTTGTAGAAGCATATGAAGTAGTTTATTGGGTCAATGTAGGATGATTTTAATCTTAAACTATATATTCTCGTCCTTAGGTTTGACATGATTTCCACCAAAAATCTACGTATCCGTAGTTTGTGCCTAATTTAATTGAGTAAACAATTTGGGATTGATTGCCTTGCTTCTACATCCTTCCACAGTAAGGTCATGCAACATACAACCATGCAAGCCTTCATCCAAGTCAAGGTCTTGATTCTCTCGGCATGTGTAAGTTTTAGCGAATGGACCGGTAGATTTATATCAGGTACATTTGTACATCAATTATTATTTTATTTTTTTTTATAGATGATTACAAGGTGCATGAAAATGAGATAGGATTTCATCATATTTCGTATTGCTTTCGCAAACAAACATTCATGTCTCTAGTTCACGATCCATAAGGTGCCTCCATCTTTTCGATCTATCACATTACATAGACATTGTGGTCGTCATGTAGATGAGAATGGAGGAACATGACAGAAGAACGAAAGATATGTGGGTGATGTTTATTGTTAGGTTTTGTGCTTGTTGCATGTATCTAAATCGTTGACCGTGGCATATGTCTTTCAGTGGCAACGTCTCTATAATGAATGTAGTATATTCAGTGTTTTTGGATAACCGGTATTTCCAAGGCTGTGATCCACCCAATGTAGGCAATGGCTGCTGGTCGGTGTGGTGGACTCGACCATGATGTATAGCTTCTATCCATGCCATGATTTTTTTATTTTTGATTTTTAATTTTGATGGTTTCATGGTATGAGACCAATCAATGAAAATGTCAAATTTTGAAGTGGACCACGTCACAGGAAACCAACTCAAACGAGTGTTGGTGGTTACAACTATTTAGATGGGCCACATGCACAGGTTTTTATCTTCCTGTAGTTGATTTCTGGGAATCTTGGCCTTTGGGCTTGATCAATATGTTGTATATCAAATTAGAATGACAGTGGGGCAGACGTTGAATTTACGTCTGTCTCTCCATATATAATCTCATTTCCTGAACTAGGGCCCACAGCGAAGTGAAATGGCTAGGAACGAATGTATATTACAACAAGAGCATGCTAGACCTTTATATGCCAGAGTCTGTGGTCCAACCGGTTCTTCTATGAAATCTCTTTTTGAAATGACGCAGAACTAACATTCATATCAGTCACTCTTTTCATCTACCCACGTACACATACATGCACACGTGAAGCACTCCTACACACACAGACACGCATGATGAATTAATGGTGAGATGTTTATGTAAACTCTCATGATCATGTGAGACTGATCGAGGACATTCTTCAGGTAAGGCTGACATGAACATGCCCTGCCTGGCTCAAAACTCTAGCTGGTCCGCTCATTATGTGGACCACACACTTTTCTCATGAATACATGGCCCAACTGCTGAGTGAATTGCCATGACTTTTGAACCAGGTTATATCTGCTACAAGTTTTGGTTGAACACATATTTGCATCTACTAAAATGGATGGATGGTGCGGATTGAACACCTCTCTCACCATTGGTCCCACGCGCATATCGGCCGTACAGTAGGTAAAGTAAGTTGGAGAGGCGTCCACATCCGATATCCAATTGAATCCCATCGGGTATCCAAACAATAGCTCTTTCGAAATTTCATAGATGGTTGCAATCCCACGGCACCCAAACAGTGCCCTAGCGGCGCATGGGATATATATTTACACCACAATCTCCCGACAACTCCCTGTACGTCATACATGCATGGATGGAAGTAATTCCATCCCATGTAATCCGCCCTAACTCACGCGCCAAAACACGCCCTAAGGTTTCAACAGTGGACATTTCCATTCCCGCTTTATTGGGGTGGGCTACGTGAGTTCTGGATGTTTGATTTTTATATTTATTTCTTATTATGGTCCTTTACAACAGATTAACTGAGTGAATTTATTACGGACATAGCTGTGGGGCCCACACATTTCTAGCACTGGTACGTCTCTGTGCCCGTGAAAGGCAATTCACTTCCATCTCTTTCACCCTTTCTCAACCTGAGTGATTGCACGCCTCATATTCGTAGTATTTAATTAAGATAAAGAAAAGGAGAATGATATCACACGTTAGAAATGTGAGACTGTTTCCCGGCGCTCCAATGCAGGCACGGGGCGGCCGCTGACAACGCATTTCCACAAAAAAATGGGCAAAAAAGATCTCTGTGTTTGTTCAAGTGGGGAAAATGGCCAGACTAGATTTTCGGTTTGTACAAATAGGACCCTTTGTTCAGTGATCCAAACCATTGATATGTTGGACCCCACCGTGGATATACTATTCACCAAGAATCAACGAAATAGAATCAAGAAGCTAAAACATTCTACTGCCCGGACCACCTGGTCTGGCATGGTGTGTTCCACCTGAGATTTATATTCCTATAATTTTGGATCAAGCCTTAAAATGATATGTAAAAATGGATTAATGGAATGGATGAAGCACATACATCATGGTGGGGCCCACATAGCACCGACAATCAGCCACGGGGCTAGTGGCAGGGGGAGTTGCCAATCCGTTCCCGACCTTTTTCTCATTTATAGTGTTTCTGGTTGCATATGCTAAGTTGGACACTCCAATCAATCGATCTGAACTGTCCATTAATCCAATAGCAAATTGTTGGGTTACCATGGAAAAATCGCTCTCTAATCATGGATCCAATCCATGATTTGGCCTTAATTTCTGTAACCATCCCTTTTCCAAGTCATGGATGGGATGGTTGTGATTGCCCGACAAAAGTGATTCTTTAGAATTATAAGCAATCTATGATGGTCATTAACAAACAGACAGATCCAATTGTTGATTAGGCGTTTTTTTTGTGTAAATAATCTTGACTGTCGATATTGAAGGACATTGATCAAACGGTTAATATTTGTCAGATCCTTGTGAAATTTGCATGATGGCCCATAAAATGTGCGTTGAACATGATGAGTAGTCTAGATCAATGGATTGGACTAGCTATGTGGCCATGTGCAACTAGGAGCACTATAACTTATAGTGCTCAGCGAGCCTTGGAGCATTCTCTCTTTCTTTCCTGCGGACCTGCCATGGCATGTTCATGGTGGGCCCGCCTGATTGAATGGCTGGAGATCCGGCGCATTTTCCGCATTGGTAGATGCCTCGTCAATCTCTCCTCTTGTTGATCCGTCTTCTGGTCCCAATCAGATGGTCTAGTGATGTCGACCGTCTATCCCATCCCACATTGGACGGACCACAGTGCGAAGAGCCGATTTCAAATAGCGGTCTGCTGACTATGGATGAATACCATTAGTACCCAAGCATCTGCACCGCTAAATACAAAACTTCCCACTTTAGACGAGTCAAGACCGTTCATCAAGAGGCCCACATGTTGGTTTATTCCTTGGACCACCAAAAAATCTGCCCAGTCCGCTCCTCGAATGGGCCACATGTGTAAAGAAATGGATGGTTGAAAAAATATCCATTGGTTCGTATTCAATGTGCACGCGTTGCCCACCTGGACAAGGCACATGCACAGCTGCAAGTAGCACTCTTTTTTATTTTTATTTTTTAATTTGGAAGACTGCAAGTGGTATTCTCGCTTAAAGAGAGCCGGGGCAGCCGGACGCGGTACGTCACCGAGTTATGCGGGCCCTATGATGCATGTGTTGTATCACAACGTCCATTCGTTTGGAGAGAATTTTAGGGCATAACCCAACAAATTAGGCAGATAAAAATCTCAAGTGGATCCCACCAAAGAAAACAATCGAGGTAGTGACGTCTACCGTTGAAAACCTTTATTTGACGTCTACCGTTAACAATTACATGGAAGAAAAGAAAACACAAATGTTAGATTGTTCAAAAATTCCTGTGCCCTGAAAAGTATTAAATGATGAGAGTTCAATTCTAAGTGTTTTCTACTGTGGGTTCACTTGAGCTTTGGATCTGCCGCATTCATTCTTTAAGCAATGTCTTAATATGATTTCTCTGTATAAATGAATGGTGTTGATATACCATATACAAGGATAGAGCCCACGAAGCTTGGTGACGCCACTTCAATAGCAAGTCTAGCTACTAAATAGTTAAATCGCGTCCGGTGCGAGAGCCGATTTAGTCAGACCCCGGCAACCCATTACAGTGCCACCCTTACGGTGGGGTCCTTACCGTGGGGTTACCGTGAGGCCTACCTTGATGTATGTATTATGTATCCATGCCGTACATCTGTTTTTTATATTATTTTATGTATCATTCCAAAATTTTGGTAGATCCAATTACCATGTGGAGCATACCATCAGAAACAGTAGTGATTGACTATTAATGAGCCACGAAAGTTTTAAATTAAGTTGATATTTGTTTTTTTTCTTCATACAGGATTATGTGACGTTATCAACAGATTGGATGGTTGGATGGTAAATAAGTACTAGTAAACATTAAGGTAAGCACTAAGAAGTTTTTAAAGGTAGGATGGTTAATCACCTCTGTTTTTTATGGTATAATCAACGTGATAATTATTCTTGTACTTTATTTTTTGTCGGTTCCTGCGTGATCCAATCAGATTGGGATACCCGTAAATTTGCCAAAGTTGTATAGTGTATTTGGGATCCATGGAGAAATCTGAAAAGGATTTTGCAATAATATAGCTTGTATCTATCAAGTGTCATTTAGAAAGTAAGATTGATAGAGTGGAACATGATCGAGTCAATAAGGAAGCTTAGAGTAGTTATAAGACAAATGACAAGCTTAGAAGGAGGCCTTCGGAAGGTCAGTAATACTGAAATAGTTATAGCAACTGTTAGAATATGGGAAACATTCAAATGATCAGTTTAATGATATAAATAATAAAGGAATTTAGCAGAAGATGTTTAATACCAATCAAACCAAATCAAATCTATCTTTCAATTACTTTATACTCCTTAGCATTATTTGCATTCTTTAGTATAATTCATAACAATATTTAAGTAGTTGTTAACCTTAGCTGTAATTCGAGTCTATGCTCATACATTGTATTAGTTCGAGTATCAAGCAAACTCTCCATTCAGAGAGTTGTTCTGCAGTTGTTATCCACGGCTGACTATAAGAATTTTGTTTTTGTTTTACCTGTATTAGGAAAAAGTCCTTTCGTATGAAAGGCAAGGGTGTAACCCATTTTCAAAGGACAAAGCCCGCCCTCTGGTAATCGCTTAATCATCTTAAGAAACATTGTGTAAGTGACTAAATAAGTGACCGATCTTATTCAATTCAATCACATAGGGTCGATTTCTGACGTATCTGTATCTCTTAATACTTGGGGTCGTAGTTGTTCGGTTTGAATTGAGCCACACATTCAATTCTAACACGCCTACACAAATCACATGACCAAACTTGAAATTGAAAAAAAAAAAAGGACAACACATATTTTTGTAAGCCCGATGGGATACTTTCTCTAGTTTACTTACCGGTGCAACATTGTAAATCGATCAATCAGAAATATGAATAGAAGAAGCAATTGAATTGTTAGGGCTAAACCCTTGACACCAACCATACCACCTCCGACCAAGGATGTGTCGGTTCAAGTAGCCCCCAAATCATTAAATTTAAACACTAGTCTGACACTCAATTCCATCAACGAAGAAAGGGAATCAACATCTTGAACCGTTTCTCTTAAAGAGATAATGGTAAGATTTTAGGATGTGAAACTAAGTATTTAGCATGTTAAGGAATACGAACGAGTTCAGGCAGAGTTGGTAACACCCAAGCCGAGTAATTCTGTGTTCAGACTAAGAATATTAACATATTGATGACTAACTAGATCGAAGCTATGCATCGATTGATGGTCATCATTACTAAAAGAGTTCCAACATCAATGCAATATTATGTCAAAGTTCCGTAAGTAACATGGTTCAACCACCATTGATACCTCCCTTGCAGCAAAACACTCCTCTCATTTCGATCCAGAAGGGGCATAATGCTCTGCTACCCACCAAGTTCAGGCGATTAGAGAGGGAGCTTGTAAGACCCGTATTTTAGTCTGTACCGTTCCATAAACTTCCGCGGTCTTACCGGTCGAATTTCGGCAACCTTCGACTCTTAACCGACATTTACGCGCGACCCTGATTCATATGCCGTCAACCCGTATCGACTCTACCCAAGACCATTATCATAGCGACCGTGCCGTCGCTGCGGTTCCAATGTCGCGCCTCTCGCGCCGAGGCAATACCCTAGTCAGGAGTTGTGGGCCAACGTTCGATGCGAGGAAAACGTCGCGCGTTGCGAAACCCAAGAGAATCTCTACAGGGTGTCACATCAATCCCATCAATCAATCAATCTCATCACATCACATGTCAAGTACATGTCAAGTATACATCACCTTTCACCCATACCCAAGTAACTACAAAAGTCCAAAAGGTCTTACAAGCCCATGTCTTTCTTACACAAAAGGCCACCAAAGTCAACAAAGCCTTACACACCCATCTCTCTCCCATCCATCACTCCATCACCCCATCACCTCACATCTCCTTACAACTCTCTCTCTTTCTCATTTCTCATCTCATTTTCTCAAGCAACCAAATCCTATATGTATGAGAGTTCTCCAAGCATTCCAAGCTCCAAGTGTAGCCCACCTTTCCTACCCCTTCATCTCCCCTCCTAGCCATCCATTTCTCATCTCCTCCATTGAAATCAAAGCTAAGGTGCTAAGGAACCTATAGGAGCAAGAAAATCGGACGGTGGGTGCTTGATAATATTAGTTTTTCATATTTTTAAGATGGGCCAAGTGAGGCCAATAGATCAATTGTTTGGATCTCACTTGGGACCCTAAAATGTGACCAATGGCCCACTAGGATCATCATTATCATTCCATGATGGGGCCATTCTCCATGGCCCCCCATCATAATGTTTATTTCCTTGCATTAAAAGGTCATCTAGACCGTCCATATTGGTGGGGAAAGGATCTCCACCGTTGATTTCGATTTTTGGTGGTCCCATGTGTAAGGGGATTCTTTTGATGTATGATTTTTCCAAGGGAGGGCTCATAGTGGCGGAGCCCTCCATCACACGTGTGTCCTACTCTCCATCTCTCTCTCTCCCTTTTATTTCATTTTTTTTATTTTATGAGATTATAATATAGTTGTGTGGCCCACTTGGATGGACCCCACTAGGATGCATGTATTGGATCCAATCCATTTATAGATGGGGCCCACCTTGTATGGGTATGGGTAGCCATGTGATGGCCCACCTAAGTAGGGCCCACCTTGTATGTGTATGGGTAGTCATGTGATGGCCCACCTAAGTAGGGCCCACCTTAACCTAATTCCTAGGCCCAAACACAAAAAAAAAAAAAGGAAACAGTCCAGAGACGTTATCTCTGGACGTGGCTGTGAAAACACAAATATTAGCTTTTTTTTAGGCATTGGAGGTGGGCCACATGCATAGGACCCACCTTGATGTTTGTATCCAATCCATACCGTCCATCCTATTCCTTGGACCATTTTAGGCATTGGGCCAAAACATGAAGCCGATCCAATCATCTGGTGGGCCATAGCGTTCGAGATTGCATCATTACCATTCAAAGATCATTTTCTTATTTTATTTTATTTTCTAAATAAAAAATACCATATATTATACTCGTTAGATCTGTTACGAGCCAGGGAAGCCAATGGACGGGGTGGATCCAGTTGATGCGGGCCTCAGACACGAAAAACCCCAAAAAAATGGGTATTTTCCAATTTTTAAAAAATAAATATAAGAGGCACTGCCTCTGCTCTCTGACACACTGCAGCAGGCAGGCGGACAGCGTCCCATGGCCCCTGCCGTGGGCCCCACCATGATGTATATGTCTTATCCACTCCGTTCATATGGCCGGCCCCTCTCTAAAGCAGGCCCCCTCAAAGTTTCAACCAAATCCAAAACTCAGGTGGCCCACACCACACGAATCAGTGGGATTGAACCTCTACCATTGAAACCCATTTTTGGGCCCACATAAGTTTTGAATCAATCTGAAATTTGTGTTTTCCCTTCATCCAGGTCTGAGTGACCTTATGAACGGATTGGATGACAAGTAAACATTACAGTGGGCCCCACATGGGAACCCACATGGATGCATGTGTTTTACCTCCACCGTCCAGCCGACGGTGGAGCCCACGGTGGCGTATGTGTTTTATTCACACCGTCCCACTGGACAGTGGGCCCCTCCCCATGTGTGGGATGGCACGTGAGTGTGTGCATGGCCCCACCGTGATGTGTGCTAGCCCACATTACAGGCGACAGTGTTAAATAAACACCCACCGTTTAAAAAAAAATCACAGTGGGCCCCCAGGTCTGTGTGACCTATCAGCAGGTGGATGGAAAAATAAATATTATAGTGGGCTCCCTATCCAGGTGACCTCATCAACAGGTTAGCTGGAAAATAAACATTTCAGTGGGTCCCAGCGCCACCCCAGGTCCACGTGACCTCATGAACAGTTGGGTGGCAAATAAACATTACGGTGGGCCTCTTGCCAGTTTGAATGGAAAATAAACATTACAGTGGGCCTCTTGTCACGCCCCAAACTCGGAAACCGGGCTCACAAAATTCCCGATCGCCGAATCCGGCGTTGACATCCTCCGTAGTATCCCATTTTCAGCTTCCGGCATCCATATACTAGGTTCCGATCCTGGGATGCTACAAGGAGGATTTCTAATATCCATTTGATTCGTAATGAGCATAACACAAGCATAACCCACGAACAATAACCACAAGAACACGACCACAAAATTCACTGTGATCAAAAACTTTAAGTACAATGCGTAGGCAAGGGAAATACAAAATAGTGACAATAATAAAAAACTCCAGAAGCTCGACTACACGCTCCAACTGTGGCGAGACTAAGGCTGCGTCCTGGCGTCACCTGCATGCATCAATCGTGCATAAGCTTATAGAAAGCTTAGAGGGTGGTGTAAGTGTGCGCGCAATATGAGCGTGCTCGGAATGTAAATACGGAAACATGATGATGGGTATTATGAATGCAATAATCCGTACCAAGGCTATGCGGTGCAAGATATGAATGTTATCGGTCATATCGAGACCATGTGATGCGAGATGCAACTCAAGCATGTCAATCCTCATCATATATCAGTACAGTTCTCATTTTGGATAATCACCAGGGTCTAGTACACTCTAGCCAGTCTATCGTCCCTATCCGAATGCACAACTGAGAGAGTGGAAGAGACCTCACTATCCGCCTACCAATATCGAGCCCGGCTCATCAATAGTGGATCGATTCCTCAAGCTGGTCAAACTCAACCTAGAAGTTTCCCCCTCACTCAGGCGGGTAAGGTCACACCCCTTTCTAACCAACCACGACACAGTGGGAGACGCGGCCTACTGGTATACGGTCCTCGCGCGCTCGTGTATCCACTCGGTCTCGACGTTGGAGTCATCCTCTAGTACCATTGGGTTTAGGAATTTTCACCCAGGGACATCTATGGTGCCCGTATGCTAGAACCAAACATTTTCGGTATCCAATCCAGCCACCCACGATGCATCTGTGGAGGCTATGACCCTGATGTCACTAGGACATACAATAATAACAATCATACAAATGTTAGTGCATGAGTCACACTACCAGTCATGCAACAGTCCTACGTGTACCATGCACTCATGTAGGGCAACTCCGTCTATCAGGGAGCCCATAAAAGTTCGCCCAAAGGTATATGCTATGATCAGTCACTTCTCATATCAGTCATACATATGATGCATATGATAATGAATCATGGATCTATACTAAACATGTATATAGGGATGGGCTCTGTGTATGACAGAAATGGGCCTAGACGGCCTACTTACTACAAGTATGGGCCTACTAATGGGCCTTAGGGAGAGTGACAATACGAACATTTAACCAACATCATCCTGACAATGTGGGCATCTAACCATCATTGCTCCCAAGGCATTACTTGTTATCATTATATGCCATGGAGGGATCACGCATTGCAATGGACCTAATTGCACCCAATTGGGCCGTATCATATGAGCCTTACATTCATCAAATGAATTACCTCAATGAGCCTCACCAATGGGCCTTAGGTACTTTACAATGGGCCATCGCCCATGGGCCTTAGTATGCATTAAAAATGCGCCCAATCACGGGAGCTTTATGTACATCAAGTGGGCCTAATCACATAGGCCTTATATATACCAAAGTGGGCCTCAATAATGGGCCACAAATACCTAAAATGGGCCTACACACATGGGCCCATATATAATAAAGTGGGCCTTAGTGGGGGGGCTACAAATATATTAAGATGGGCCTCAAAAATGGCCTTAAAAAAATCTCAAAATGGTTGGACGGTTTGGATGAAACTCATGCATCATGGTAGGCTCCCATGTGGGCCCACTATAACATTTATTTTCCATCCAATCCTGGGCCCACTAAAATGCTTATTTGCCACCCAACCTGTTGGTAAGATCATGTGAGCAAGGGCTCCACTATAATGTTTATTTTACATCCAACCTGTTGATAAGGCCATGTGGCAAGGGACCCACCAAGATGTTTATTTTCCATTCAAACCTGTTGATAAGATCATATAGACTCAAGGCCCACCGTAATGTATATTTTCTACCCAACATGGGCCCACTGTACAATTTATTTGTCATCCAAACCTGTTCATGTGGTCACGTGGGACCAGGGGCCCACTGTGATGGACGGTGTGGACACAATACATACATCTAGGTGGGGCCCAGGACCATCCAGTCCGCCCACTGGGCGCTGGCACATCTCCAGTAGCAGCATGAGCCCACTGAAATGTTTATTTTGACATCCAACCTGCTCATATGGTCACACATTTCTGGGGGCCCACCACAATGTGGTTCACAATCCAGCCCACTTATTATGTGTGTCCCCACCACTATGGGCCCTCCATAGTTACAACACATACATCGAGTGGGTCCCACAACAAGTGGGCCCTTAAAAATTGAAATGAAGGATGATCACCCACCTCTAAGCCTCCTCCTTGCTCTCTCGGCCTCCAATGCTCCTTGCCTTTGCCTTGGATGGTGGATGATGGACCTTTGATGGTGTGGATGAGAGATGAGAGGGTGGGCCACACTTGGCCTTTAGGAAAACTCGGGAATGCTTGGACGTGTGGAATTTTTGTTGCTTGGGAGTGAGTTTTTTTTTTATAAATGAGGGAGAGAGAGAAGCGATGGGTTAATAAGAAGTGATGGAGTGATGTGTGATGGGTTTGGTGATGGATGAAGTGATGTGAGAGTGGACTTTGGGTTGCTTGTGTAAGAGAAAGGTATGGGCATGGATGGGTTAGTTGTACTTGGGTATGGAGTGACTTGACTTGTACTTGACATAAGTGATTGATTGATTGATGGAACATCTCGTAGAGATTCCCTCGTTATTCACAACAAGCGGCGTTTCTTCAAATTAAACGTGGGCCAACATCTTTTACCCTGGGTATCGGGTCGGTGCGCGAGTCACGGCGTTAGAACCACGGCGACGGCGCGGTCGCTAAGGTATAGGTTTCAGTTTTATCTGACTTTGACATACAGGTCTCAGCTTAGGATCGCGGGTAAACATCAGAAAGTGGTCGAGGATTGCCGAATTCGACCGGAAGGATCGCGGGAGTCGATGCAACAGTACGAACTAGGATACAGGTCTTACACCTCTTGCCAGTTTGGATGGAAAATAAACATTGCAGTGGGCCTCTAGGCCCATGGGATTGGACCCATTTTGATGTTTTAGGGGCCCATGGGTTAAGGCCCAATAAGATGTACTAGGGTCTATGGGTTGAGGCCCATTTAATGTGCATATGGGGCTCAATTGGTGTGGCCCATTGGTTACATATATGACCCACGAGATTAGGCCCATTTGATGCAATTTAAGGCCCACAGGTTATGACCCATTGCAATGCACTTAAGGCCCATTGGTGCGGCCCATGGATGTGGCTCACTTAATGAATATAAGGCCCATTGTATGTGGCCCATTTGATATATTTAAGGCCCAATAGGATGTACCTAAGGTCCATTGCAATGTGTGACCCCAACACAGATTATGTAACGATCGTGCCTTGGGAGTAATGTTGGTTTGACGTCCACATTACGAGTTTAATGTTGGTTAAATGTTCGCATTACGACTCTCCCTAGGGCCCATTATTAGGCCCATGCTTGTTGTGTATAGGCCGTCTAGGCCCATCTATGTTGTAAGGGCAGTTCATTACTTTATTACATGTTTAGTATAGTTTCACGACTTATGATCATAATTCATACGCATGATATGTATGCTTAATATGAGAGGTGACCGATCATAGCATATGCCTTCGAGCAGGTTATTTATGGGCTCCCGATTAGGCGGTGTTGCCCTACATGAGCGCACGATACGCGCAGGATTTACTGCATGATTGGATAGTGTGATTCATACATTTCGCATTATGTGATATGGTTACTGTACGCCCTAACGACATCGGGGCCATAGCCTCCACAGACAGATAGTGGTTGGTAGGATTGGATACTGAAAATCTCGTTCTACATGGGGTGCTATAGATATCCCTGGGTGAAAGTCCCTAAACCCTTATGGTACCAAGAGGTTGCTCCAACGTCTAGACTAAGTGGGTAGATGAGCGACGAGTGCCGATTACCAGATGGCTGCGCTCTTCACTGTGTCGTGGTCTGTTAGAAGGGGGTGCGGCCTTACCCACCCGAGTGTAGGGGGCAAAGCTAGGCTGAGTTTGACCAACTTGAGGAATGGGTCCGCTATCGACGAGCCGAGTCTGTTGTTGGCAGGTGGATAGTGAGGTCTCTTCCACTTACCTTATTGTGCGCGATGAGGCAGCAATCTGGTTTAGAGTGTACTAGACCCCGGTGATATCCTAGAGTTAAGCTGTATTGACATGTGAACTTAGATGAGGATTGTATGCTTGACTTACATCTTGTATCGCATAGCCTTGGTACGACTCATGATATTTATGGATCCATCTGCATATTCCGTATTACTCTGATATTGCATGATTATATTACTACCTTGTGCACACACTTTCACCACCCTCTAAGCTTTCTATAAGCTTATGCACGACCGTTGCATGCAGGTGACGTTGGGGCGCAGCAGCACTGAGGCATGAGCACTTTAAAGATCATTTTGGAGTTTTTATTCTTTACCATTGTATTTTCCATTTATGTTCATTGTACTTGTAAAGTTTTTGATCATAGTGGAAATGTAATAGAGTTCTTGGTTGTTGTTTGTGGGTTATGTCTTTAATTATGCTTATTACGAATCAAACTGACGTTAAAAATCCTCCTCATAGCATCTCAAGATCGGAACCTGGTGAATGGGTGTTAGGAGCCGAGAATGGGGTTCTACGGAGGCTGTCGGCACAGGATTCGGCCATCGAGAATTTTGTGAGCCCGGTTTCCGAGTTTGGAGCCTGATAGAAGTTGGTATCAGAGCATAACTTGGGAATAACCGAGAACAACATTACATGTCTGCTATGAGTTTAGAATGACTAAGTCCCGAAGTTCGGATAGCTTGACGATCTCCCGTTACAGACCCTTAACGTGCGTGCCTTCGAGAGCTTTCAAGTTGATAGGCGCCTTCACTCTTTCCTGTAGGACATGCCGCCCAGGAGAGTTACTCGATCGACTCCCGCACCACCACCTGAGGATCCCGCTCCACCACCTGCGGCTCCCGCGCTACCACCTACGATGCCCGTTCCACCGCCAGAGATTCCTACTACCCATCCTGAGTATGCAGCCCCTCCACCAGAGATCGGTGTGGAGCCGACCGTATCCGTGAGTGCCTCTTAGTTGCAGCAGATGTTACAGGCTGTAACAGCTGTACTTCAGGGACAGGGCAGGCAGCCAATCGTTTCACTGGTCCAGGCAGAGCAGGAGCGCGCGAGCTCCCTCCTTCGAGAGTTTTGATGGCTCGATCCCCTGCGTTTCCAGGGTGAACCAGACCCGACTGTAGCTAAGAGATGGCGCACCGATGTGGAGAAGATATTTGAGACGATGGGATGTATGACTGAGCGACGAGTTCGACTAGCCGTATTTCTTCTCCATGGTGAGGCTGAGCACTGGTGGGCATCAGTCTCTAGAGCATCAGGTACCGATTTTGTGTAGAGTTGGGAGGATTTTGTAGATCGGTTTGACCGACAGTACTTCCCTGATCACATCCGACGACAGCGAGGGTTGGAGTTCGAGGCCCTGTTGCAGGGCGATATGACAATGGCTCAATACGCAGCTTTCTTTGTAGCACTATCAAGATTTGCACCTTACCTAGTAGATGATGAGGAGCGGAGAGCCCGTCGCTTCGAGGACAGCCTACGTTACGGTCTTCGCAGCCATGTTATTGGGCATGAGCTTCTGACTTTTGAGGAAGTGGTGCGGAAGACCCAGATTTTTGAGGCTGAGTGGGCCGGTTCTTAGTCTGGTCGCGGTCAGAGGAGAGACCGAAAGAGGCAGGCTCCTTTCAATGATTCCCAGTAGCGTCGACCACAGCAGAAGAGGCGTACAGGTCGCCTAGCCTTCCGATCACCAGCAGTACCTCCAGCACCACCTCTGAGGCAGTTCACCGACACTTATTTTAGGTACAGTGTGACAGGACACCAATCGTAGGAGTGTTCCAGCCCCCAGCAGCAGCAGAGAGGTCCACAGCAGCAGAGGGCTCCACAGCAGTCTCCACCACAGCCGCAGCAGAGACCCCCACAGCAGCAGCGACAACAGCCCCCACCACCGAGGCCACCTCAGCAGCAGCATCAGCATCAGCCTCCGAGGCCGCAGCAGCAGAGGCATCAGTTTCGACCACCTTAGTGACCCCATCAGCAGCAGCAACATGCTCAGAGGGGACAGACACCTCCCCGGCCGGCTCAGGCTAGGTTCTATGCTGCTCAGCAGGATCCACAGTCATCCGGAGGAGTCGTTGAGGGTATACTTCCAGCCTCTGCATGCGTTGCACATGTGTTATTCGATTCTAGTGCATCGCATTCTTTTATGGCCGAGAGCTTCTGCAGATCGGCTGGCTTACCATTGGAGTATTCTTGTGAGAGTCTATCAGTATCGACTCCCTTGGGGAGGACTGCAGCGTTGGACCGATTTTGCTTGTCTTGCCCCGTTCTAGTTTAGGATATCTTTTTGCCTGCCGATTTGTTTGTATTACTGATGTCTGAGTTTGATGTCATCCTGGGCATGGATTGGCTCGCCGAGTACTATGCCATATTGGACTGCGCCTCGAGGACAGTCACGTTTTGTATACCCGGTGTGCCGCAGTTCCGGTTCGTTGTAGAGTCCAGAGGAGAGCAGTTGTCTTGTTTGATGTCTTGCGCCATTGAGGAGCCTGTTGCCGCTTGTATCGACCATTTGCCCGTAGTATGCGATTTTTTTGATATTTTCCAAGAGATTTCGGGATTACCGCCTCGTCGACTCACTGAGTTTCAGATTGATCTCGTGCCTGGTACCGCACCTATTTCGAAGGCCCCATATCGCATAACACCGTTAGAGTTGCAGGAACTGCAGAAGCAGTTGAACGAGTTGCGCGAGTTAGGCTTTATCCGTCAGAGCAGTTCACCGTGGGGAGCGTCGGTACTCTTCATGAAGAAGAAGGATGGTTCGTTGAGGCTCTGCGTTGACTATCGCGAGCTCAACAAAGTCACAATCAAGAACAGATACCTGCTCCCTAGGATTGATGATTTGTTTGATCAGCTGCAGGGTGCACAGTTCTTTTCAAAAATTGACCTGCATTCCGTTTATCATCAGATTCGGGTCCGAGATAAGGACATTCCGAAGATGGCATTTAGGACGCATTACAGTCATTTTAAGTTTCAGGTCATGTCCTTCGGATTGACCAATGCACCTGCGGTCTTCATGCAGCTGATGAACGAGGTCTTCCACCCATATCTCGATCAGTTTGTTGTATTCTTCATCGAAGACATTCTGATCTATTAGAGGACCCGTGAGGAGCATGAGCAGCACTTGGAGATCACTTTGCAAACCCTCCGCGCACACTAACTGTATGTGAAGCTGGAGAAGTACGAGTTCTGACAGGAGGAGGTGAAGTTCCTCGGTCACGTGGTAACGAGGGAGGGTGTCGCAGTGGACCCTACGAAGGTCGAGGCAGTGCGTCAGTGGGGCCAGCCCACGACTATTACCGACGTTTCATTGAGGGCTTCTCACGTATTGCTGCCCCGCTGATCAGGTTGACTCGGAAGGGTGCAAAGTTTATTTGGAGTGACGCCTGCGAGTGAGCATTTATTGAGTTGAAGGACCGTTTGACGTCCGCTCCTGTCCTCACTCTTCCCTCTGGGAGTGACAGTTTTATTGTATTTACTGATGCCTCGCATATCAGTTTGGGTGCTGTCCTGATGCAGCACGGGAGACCAGTGACCTTCGCATCTTGTCAGCTCAAGGTCCATGAGCTGAACTATCCTACGCATTATCTTGAGCTGGTTGCAGTTGTCTTCGCACTGAAGGTGTGGAGGCACTATTTTTATGGGGTCAGGTTCGAGCTCTTCTCCGATCACAAGAGCTTGAAGTACCTCTTCTCGCCGTCTGAGTTGAATATGAGATATAGGCACTGGATGGAACTCCTGAAAAACTATGATTTTGACCTTCAGTACCACCCGCGTAAGGTGAACGTGGTGGCAGATGCTCTCAGCCGTCAGCCACAAGGCCTAGTGGCGCATATGATGATTCAGGAGTGGCGGATGCTTGAGGATGTAGCAGAGTATAATTTTGAGTTCAGCCTGCAGTCTTCTATCGTGCAGTTATCGAGCCTGTCGATTCAACCCTCTCTTGTCGCAAGGGTGATCGAGGCTCAGCAGGCTGATGAGTCGTTGCAGAGTTATGTGGCTGAGACGGCATATAAGAGTCAGGCAGATTGGCAGATTGGTACAGACGGTGGACTTCGCTTCAGAGGCTGATTATGTGTCCCGGATATTCCAGAGTTACGTCGAGATCTTATGACTGAGGCACATCGATTGTGATTTTCTATCCACCCTGGCTCGACGAAGATGTACCGTGATATGAGGCAACAGTATTTTTAGGCGGGGATGAAGGGCCAGATCGCCAATTTTGTGGCCGAGTGTGACACGTACCAGCATGTCAAGGCTGATCATCAGAGACCCCCTGGTCTATTGCAGCTGTTTAGCGTCCCGATGTGGAAGTGGGAGCACGTGTCGACTGATTTCATTATGGGTTTACCGAGGACTCAGCGCGGTCATGACGCCATTTGGGTTGTTGTGGATCGTCTGACGAAGTTGGAACATTTTCTTGAGATGCGTGCGACTTGGTCTATGGACCGGCTTGCGAGATTATTTATTGAGGAGGTTGTGAGACTACATGGCGTTCCAGTCTTGATCGTTTCTGACCGAGATTCGAGGTTCACGTCTCAGTTTTGGGGGAGCTTCCAGCGAGCGATGGGGACTGATTTACAGCTCAGCACCGCGTACCATCCGCAGACCGATGGCCAGACCGAGAGGGTCAATTAGATCCTTGAGGATATGGTTCGGGCCTACGCGATTAATTTCAGGGTTAGCTGGGATGAGCATCTGTGATTGGCTAAGTTCGCGTACAATAACAGCTATCAGGGGACCATCAACATGGCTCCTTTTGAGCCACTATATGGCAGACCCTGCAGATCACCGAGTTACTAGACAACTGGTGTTGGAGAGCATCGTCTCCTAGGTCCCGAGCTTGTGTAGGAGACGTCAGATGCTATTGATATCATCAGGCAGAGGATGCGCACAGCTTAGAGCTGATAGAAGAGTTTTGCTGATCGTCGGCGTCGTCCCTTGGAGTTTGATATAGGAACCATGTGTATCTCAAGGTCTCGCCCATGAAGGGCGTAGTTCATTTTGGAGCGAAGGGGAAGCTTACCGCGAGATTCATAGGACCTTTTGAGATCACTAGGCGCGTTGGTGCCGTGGCCTATCGGCTTGCCTTGCCATCACAGTTGTCTAGCGTCCACAACGTCTTCTATGTCTCTATGTTGAGGAAGTGTGGGTCAGACATTGTTCCCGTTATTGATTGGCAGCTGCTGGAGGTTCGTGAGGACGCTTCTTACATCGAGCAGCCAATCCGTATCCTTGATCGAAAGGAGCAGGTCCTCCAGACCAAGGTCATTCCTTTGGTAAAGGTTCAGTAGGGTCACCATTCTGTAGAGGAGGCTTCTTGGGAGCACGAGGTCGAGATTCGAGAGCGCTATCCTCATCTCTTTGACGATTGATCATGTGATGTATTTTGTATGCTATCTCTGGTTTTATATAGTGATGTTATGTTTCTTATTCCTCGCGAGTTATGCCTAGTTGCGATGATTGTGTAAATTTCGAGGATGAAATTTTTATTAGGAGGGGAGAGCTGTAAGACGCGTATTTTAGTCTGTATCATTCCATAGACTTCTGCGGTCTTACCGGTCGAATTCCGACAACCTTCGACCTTTAACCGACATTTACACGCGACCCTGATTCATATGCTGTCAACCTGTATCAACTCTACCCAAGACCATTACCATAGCGACCGCATCGTCACTGCGATTCCAATGCCGCGACTCGCGCGTCGAGGCGATACCCTGGTCAGGAGTTGTGGGCAAACGTTCAGTGCGAGGAAAACGCCACGTGATGCGAAACCCAAGAAAATCTTAACGGGGTGTCACATCAATCTCATCAATCAATTAATCTCATCACATCACATGTCAAGTACACATCACCTTTCACCCATACCCAAGCAACCACAAAAGTCCAAAAGGTCTTTCAAGCTCATGCCTTTCTTACACAAAAGGTAATCAAAGTCAACAAAGCCTTACACACCCATCTCTCTCCCATCCATCACTCCATCACCCCATCACCTCACATCTCCTTACAACTCTCTCTCTTTCTCATTTCTCATCTCATTTTCTCAAGCAACCAAATCCCATATGTATGAGAGTTCTCCAAGCATTCCAAGCTCCAAGTGTGGCCCACCTTTCCTACCCCTTCATCTCCCATCCTAGCCATCCATTTCTCATTTCCTCCATTGAAATCAAAGCTAAGGTGCTAAGGAACCTATAGGAGCAAGAAAATCGGACGGTGGGTGCTTGATAATATTAGTTTTTCATGTTTTTGAGATGGGCCAAGTGAGGCCAATCGATCGATGGTTTGGATCTCACTTGGGACCCTAAAATGTAGCCGATGGCCCACTAGGATCATCATGATCATTCCATGATGGGGCCATTCTCCATGGCCCCCCATCATGATGTTTATTTCCTTGCATTAAAAGGTCATCTAGATCGTCCATATTGGTGGGGAAAGGATCTCCACCGTTGATTTCGATTTTTGGTGGTCCCATATGTAGGGGGATTCTTTTGATGTATGATTTTTCCAAGGGAGGGCTCATAGTGGCGGAGCCCTCTATCACACGCGTGTCCTACTCTCCATCTCTCTCTCTCCCTTTTATTTCATTTTTTTTATTTTATGAGATTATAATATGGTTGTGTGGCCCACTTGGATGGACCCACTAGGATGCATGTATTGGATCCAATCCATTTATAGATGGGGCCCACCTTCTATGTGTATGGATAGCCATGTGATGGCCCACCTAAGCAGGGCCCACCTTAACCTAATTCCTAGGCCCAAACATAAAAAAAGGGAAATAGTCCAAAGACGCTGTCTCTGGACGTGGCTGTGAAAACACAAATATTAGCCTTTTTTTAGGCATTGGAGGTGGGCCACTTGTATAAGACCCACAATGATGTTTGTATCCAATCCATACCGTCCATCCTATTCCTTGGACCATTTTAGGCGTTGGGCCAAAACATGAAGCCGATCCAATCATCTGGTGGGCCATAGCATTCGAGATTGCATCATTACCATTCAAAGATCATTTTCTTATTTTATTTTATTTTCTAAAAAAAAAAATACCCTATATTAGACTCGTTGGATCTGTTACGAGCCAGGGAAGCCAATGGACGGGGTGGATCTAGTTGATACGGGCCCCAGACACGAAAACCCCAAAAAAATGGGTTTTTCTAATTTTTTTAAAACAAATACAAGAGGCTCTGCCTCTGCTCTCTGACACGCTGCAGCAGGCGGGTGGCAGCGTCCCACGGCCCCTGCCATGGGCCCCACCATGATGTATATGTCTTATCCATGCCGTTCATATGGCGAGCCCCTCTCTGAAGTAGGCCCCCTCAAAGTTTCAACCAAATTCAAAACTCAGGTGGCCCACACCACACGAATCAGTGGGATTGAACCTCTACCATTGAAACCCATTTTTGGGCCCACATAAGTTTTGAATCAATCTGAAATTTGTGTTTTCCCTTCATTCAGGTTTGAGTGACCTTATGAACGGATTGGATGACAAGTAAACATTACAGTGGGCCCCACATGGGAACCCAAATGGATGCATGTGTTTTACCTCCACCGTCCAGCCGACGGTGGAGCCCACAGTGGCGTATGTGTTTTATTCACACCATCCCACTGGACGGTGGGCCCCTCCCCACGTGTGGGATGGCACGTGCGTGTGTGCATGGCCCCACCGTGATGTGTGCTGGCCCACATTACAGGCGACATTGTTGAATAAACACCCATCGTTTAAAAAAAAATCACAGTGGGACCCCAGGTCTGTGTGACCTATCAGCAGGTGGATGGAAAAATAAATATTATGGTGGGCTCCCTATTTGGGTGACCTCATCAATAGGTTAGCTGGAAAATAAACATTTCAGTGGGTCCTAGCCCCACCCCAGGTCCACGTGACCTCATGAACAGTTGGGCGGCAAATAAACATTATAGTGGGCCTCTTGCCAGTTTGGATGGAAAATAAACATTACAGTTTGCCTCCTTCCAGTTTGGATGGAAAATAAACATTGCAGTGGGCCTCTGGCCCATGGGATTGGACCCATTTTGATGTTTTAGGGGCCTATGGGTTAAGGCCCATTAAGATGTACTAGGGTCTATGGGTTGAGGCCCATTTAATGTGCATATGGGGCTCAATTGGTGTGGCCCATTGGTTGCATATATGACCCACGAGATTAGGCCCATTTGATGCAATCTAAGGCCCACGGGTTATGACCCATTACAATGCACTTAAGGCCCATTGGTGCGGCCCATGGATATGGCCCACTTAATGAATATAAGGCTCATTGTATGTGGCCCATTTGATATATTTAAGGCCCAATGGGATGTACCTAAGGTCCATTGCAATGTGTGACCCCAACACGGATTATGTAACGATCGTGCCTTGGGAGTAATGTTGGTTTGACGTCCACATTACAAGTTTAATGTTGGTTAAATGTCCGCATTACGACTCTCCCTAGGGCCCATTGTTATGCCCGTGCTTGTTGTGTACAGGCCGTCTAGGCCCATCTGTGTTGTAAGGGCAGTTCATTACTTTATTACATGTTTAGTATAGTTCCACGACTTATGATCATAATTCATACGCATCATATGTATGCTTGATATGAGAGGTGACCGATCATAGCATATGCCTTCGGGCAGGTTGTTTATGGGCTCCCGATTAGGCGGTGTTGCCCTACATGAGCGCACGATACGCGCAGGATTTACTGCATGATTGGATAGTGTGATTCATGCATTTCGCATTGTGTGATATGGTTACTGTACGCCCAATGACATCGGGACCATAGCCTTCACAGACAGATCGTGGTTGGCAGGATTGGATACCGAAAATCTCGTTCTACATGGGGTGTTATAGATATCCCTGGGTGAA